>CM052883.1:71812124-71882518 GCA_028534135.1 Potos flavus
AATAATTTTTGAGATACCTCTATCCCCCAGGTTACTATGACAGTGACGCCCCGGCAAGTGATTTAGGACAAAATAATGTAATGATAATTCATATGAAATTCTATTCTGTGTTTCAGTTTTAAACCTTACAACTTCACAAATATTTTTCTCTAAAATGAACTCAAATATAAAACACTATATATATGCATAAAGCAGACACAGACATTTGCCAAACTTCACCTTTAAAGATGAACAAATACTTGTTAAACACAAAGCAAACATTGACAAGAGATTCCACCAAACCTAGGTTAACTGGTGAAGGCAAAGACTCAACCCTGTTCTACTACTTCACTAATGTAGGAATTACAACATTGTTCTCCCACCTACTGCATGATAAACTTCAAAATGAAAAAAAACCTTAAAATCCTACTTACAGGAACAGGAACTGTAGTAGGAACAGGAATATTCTGACTGTACATGTGCATAGGTACTGGGATATACACAGGCACAGGGATAGGCACTGGAACATATTCTGTCTTCCAATTATCATCTAAAAATACAAAATGTGTTTAAGGAGTAATGTTAAGTAACACACATAGTTACTCAATGTTAAAATAATTTGGTAACAAAAAAATTTAAGTGCCTCATTTCCCTTTTAAAAGAAATTTCCGGTTTTCACAAAATCAGGTAAGGTAAAAACAAAACTAAATACAGTACCTGTTTAAATGAAGAGAGAAAAATAGAATTTAGGCCTTTTTCTTAATACAAAGAAAATGTCCCTTAAAAACATTATATAGCTCTAGATATCCTATCATATTCCCCTCATATTCCCTGCAAAAAGATTTATCTAACAATTAGAATACATTTAAATCTCATAAAAATATATAATTGAATGATACCATCTCATTCTGACAAGGAAACAGAATTGTTAACATAACAGGTCACATTTACAGAGATGATTTTTCAGAGGGATTGCTGTTAACTAGTGAATCTCAGCCCCAAGGAAGTTTTTGATAGAGCATTTGTCACTTATGACATAATTTATATTCTGAGCCTTTAACAGAGATTGATTTTCATTAATTATTTTAAATAATATGCTGTATTCTCAAGGTAATGTCTAACTTAGATAAGCAAAATCAACAGAAAATGACAAAGTGACCAAGCAAATACATTCCACAGCCTATTATTTGAGAAAAGCATGCCGTTTCAATAAGAGAGGTATTAAGTATAGGGAAGAATGTAAGTCAAATTTTCCTACTAAGTTACCTGTCTGACAAGATTTGGTCTGCATGTGAGGTTTACAATAAGTAGCTTTTGTCATTGTTAAAGGTTTGCAAAGAACAGCTTTGTTCTTCATCTCTTTGTTAGGTGTTGGAGAAGGGGGTGGTGCTGAACCCTACAGAGGAAGCAAAAAGAAACATTTTACTTTTGCCTCTAATTTTTATTACTTCCTGGTGTTAATGAATATCTAGTTCCTAGTCATGTGGAGGGAACACACAAAAGTTTAAGAGTATAAACAAATTATGTTATTATTACGTTTATCATACTCTTAATCTGAAAGGATCAATGTGAATCTGTCCTAACTACTGATAAAGCAGGAGAAATCATTCATTCTAGAGAACTGTGTGACCTTCATTGGATATTTTTAAAAAAATAAGACAATTTTTACTTTTAGGTAAAAAATGCAATGTTATCCTGAATTTTGAAAATAATTAGGCTCTTTAAATTTATTTAAGAAAGAAAAAGTTCTTAGTTATTATGGTCATCTTAGTTATTATGGCCAACACACCAGTACCCTCTACAGGATAAACACCTTATATTTGTTACTAAATTTTAAAAGATAAAAAAAATGATGAAAAGAATTACCATAAATATCATCAAACTTCAAGCTATTTTTTTCATCCCAGCAACTGCAATTTCAGAAACCTGTCCTAGATCACATACACTGTAGCATTATTTGCAATTGCAAACACCGCCCCCCACGACCCTGGAGCAACACACACAAACAATCAATCTAAAATAAGCTAAAGATCTATCTATAAGGGACTAAACATAGGTGCTCTCCATACCACCTATTGATATAGGAAAAAAGGTACAGAATACAGAATATTTGAGGTACTTAACTTCTAGACATCACCATGAACACTTCAGTGAATACAGAACCGTTACTCCAAAAGGAAATACAAGGTTAGGTTCCTATAAGCCTTTGGTCACAACATTTTCATCAACAGATCAATACAAATAGTGTTTCTCTTAAAACACTCGATTTCATATATATTTCTTACAAATAATTATACTCAGTGTTTCTTTATAACACATCATGATTACAGCATTTTTGTGTACTGTAGTGTACTAGGATTAACTCTTTCACTCAGATGTGTACACACCAGCACAGTACACAGATACAATACACACATACTATATGGTACTCATACTCAGTCCTGTTAACACGTACTGTATATTGTACACTAATGTAAATAAAGTCCTGGGGGAAAAAACAGAGTAAACATTGAACATTTTATAAAATATTAACATCTTACTCTTAGTGGACATGCAGGATGTACAGTGGGGCAGTGCACCGTGTGGTTAAACCTCTCAACCTTTGGCGTGCTCATAAAAACCAAGCAAAGGTTGATGGCAATTATTCTGCAGAAGAGGAAGAAGTCAGTGACTTGGTGAGAGAAGATGAGGGGGACATGGTGATATCTGGCAGTTCTACCTCAAGAGTTTGGCTCTTGTAATTTGTTGACAATGTAAGTGCTTTTTCTCCAAAACTGGCTTCAAAAAAAGAAGTCAGCCTTGTCTGCTTGGCTTTTCACCTCAAATCTTTTAAGCGTCTTTACATAAGGGGTAACCACAGTGGTACTCAAATTGGAGGCTTTGTTCAAGCATAGGGTCATATCCTTCCATGTCACTGACAATTCTTCCCAAGGCAGAATTCCATTCCAATATTTTGGCCATTGTTAGGAGTCTTGAGCTGACTTTTCATCACTGAATCTGATGCCTTCTTTGGCCATCTTGCCAAGGTCTTCATCAGTGGGCTCTACTGCCTTCTCTACCAAACTTCCTCCACATCTTCCTGCATGTCCATGAAGCCTTCTTCACTTACTTGGTGTAATATACATCACGATTTTTACACTGTTTTTTTAATTTTCTGTGACACCTTCAAGAACTTTGAAATTTTTCATACGGTCTGGTCAAACATTTTCCCAACAATTACTCATGGTAGCCTGCTTGATGCTGTCTTAAGCCATGCCAATATAATCAATAATGCTGCAGATGATGACTAACTTCCAATAATCTATCAGGGTGGTTTTCTGTTGATGCTGAGAGCCTCGAAATCTTCCTCATGAAGTAGATCTTAAAAGCTTTAATTATGCCCTGATTGAGGGGTTGGATGAGAGAGATAGTGTTTGGGGGCATAAAGGAACTACACTGAGATAGGCATTTTCGAGTTCTTCAAGGCAATGGAAATTAGCCAGTAATAAAACCTCAAATGCAAGGTTTTCATTCTGGAGACAATGTTCAACTTCTAGGATGAAGCAGTTGGAGAACCAATCGCAGAATATTTTAGATACCATTCATGCTTTTTTGTTCTACCTCCAATGGACTGGCATATATAGTTCAGTTTTTTCCCTGGATTTTTCATGGATTTTGGGCTCCATGCACCGGGGTGTGTGTGTGTGCGTGCGTGTGTGTGTCAAGTTATCCTTGGCATTGGCACACAATAGCAAGGTTGCATGGTTTCTAAATGATTTAAAGTCAGGGGCTTTGGAGACCACTTGTATCCTCTACATTCATTTGCCACTGACCTTGCAAAAGCAAGCCAGTCCCATCAGCACTGAAAATCTGCTTGACTGTTTATCTGTTTTTCCTGTGTTAACACTTAGCTGGTATTCTTCCAAAGCATCCTGGTCCTGATCGGCAGAACCCCCCACCTCGCATGCAAGTTTAATATTTTTCATACCATTATGCTTGAAATGTGTGAGCTAGCCAGCAGTAGGCAAGAAGGGTTTAACATTTTCCTGATCCTGCGTACATGTTGTATGTAAGCTGAAAACTATGTAACAGTGCTGTTTCACTTTTTTTTTAAATTAGTCCTAAGTCCATGAATCCATAAATATAATCACTCTTCCTTCTTTTCGATAGCTTCCCCATGTACTATAGATTTTACTTCAGTACTCAGAGTTGCCTCATCTGCAAACTGGTGAATTTCTTATTCCTTTTTCTGAGTGTACCATATTGTTGATTCACGAACATTAAACTCACTGCCAACTGAATGAAGCTTACCTAATATGCATTATTTCCTACATAAGGCACAGAGCAGCCTTCCTGTGCTTAGGAACATTAGATAGGGCTTTTTAATACTATGCATAGGGGATCTTTTATAAAGCAAAATCACCAACAAAAATATGAAAAAGGTACTAATTGACTATGAAAAGGACACCTGCTTATAGGATGAGGTAAGACAAAAAGGGAAAGCCTTGCCTTGTTCCACCTCAGCAAGAAGATGTGTTGCGCCTCAGGAGACTCACATTTTTCACCACTCTGCACATGTCTGCACATGTCTGCAAATTTCTTTGAACGTGCCATGGGTATTGATTTAAGGGTTACAAATAAATTTTAGAGAATAGGCAAATGTGCAAATATGGATGATGATCAATTGTACTTAAGGCACTTACTGTTTAATAAATTTATCTGCGCATATTTAAAGGTGTGGAAAGATACAAATTTTTTAAAAGACTGTTTCAGGTAGATATCTCATTTGTATATTATTTGTATAATGCATACGGCAAAGGGGCTGGTACTATTCTAGATTCATCAGGATTTCAAACTACATTATTAATCAGCTAAGTAAAAGAGTATGAACAAGGAGCTAGGGAACTTAGTCCTAAAACTTTTGCTGTGTAACATCGGGCAAGTGACTCAGTCACTTGTGTCTCAATTTCCTCAACTGTAAAATGGGAAGAATAATTTAACAAATAGGTATTGAGTATCTACTATATACTAAGACTAGGTAAACTTGGTCCAAGCTGGAAAATACCCTAGAATCCCCACAAAAGAACAAGGGGTCCAAAATCATATATGTTGTAGATTACTCAATGTTTTACCTCCTGTCATTTAGAAACATTATATTGTGTCAATTAAACTATGCCACCTGGTGAAGACCTACACTTGATAATGCTTCTTATTTTTCTGCTTGTCAACAAGCAAGATCTACTTCTATTTATAATGAATACTGAAGGAGGGCCCAAAATAAAATTATAATGACAAAAGCTACCATCTGTTCAGTATTTGCTTCCTGCCAGAGACTATGTGCTACAGACAATGTGTACCCCTAAAACTCATATGTTGAAATCTAATACCCAATGTGATGGTATCTGAAGGTGTGGCCATTAGATTGGGATTGTATCATGAGAGCAGAGGCCTCATGAATGGGATTAATGCCCTCATAAAAGAAATCCTAGAGATCCTCACCCCCTTCCACCATGTGAAGACACAGTGAAAAGATGACTATTTATAAACCTGGAAGCAGGCCTTCACCAGACACTGTTATCTGCTTGCGACTTGATTTTAGACTTCCTAGCCTCTAGAACTGTGAGAAATAATTTCTGTTGTTTGTAAGCCACCTCATCTATGGTATTGCTATAGCAGCTCAAATGGACTAAGAAATTACATAAAGCACCAAAGTTATATAACTCATGAAATGAGTTATTTAATTCTCCTAACATTACAAGAGGTTAATCATTCCCACTTTACAGGTGAGAAAACTAAGGCTCAGAAGTTACACAACCCGGGAAAGGCAATAGAGCTAAAAGTTCTGAGGTCAGGATTCAAGTAAATTCACCTAACACCAAAGCCTATGTTCTAAACTACTATACATACTGCCTTTATGAGGTCTGGAACATAGCAGCTACCATGTGTTTAATATTTACTATATGATAACACTGAAGTATGTCCTATCTTCATCCCATTTTACAAACAAGAAATTCACACAAAGAACTTGTGTAAAGGGACTTGTCCAAAATTATACAGCTAAACTTACACCCTTTGAAGTTTATGGGTGGGGAATTAAAAGACTTCAAAAGCTTACAAGGAAAAGATGGGAGAGGGCTTTTATAAGACAAAAGGCAAGAATTGCAGTGGCACACTGACTTACCCCTCCCTAGACCCTTCTGTCTGTCATATAATGTGGTTCAAGTGCTAAGCGGGGGGGGAAAAAAGGATTTGATATTATACTGACAGAAGGTGGGCCTTAAAGCCTTGGTCAAAAGCTTACATATTTGAAAGAAAGTTGTAAGTTGCCTTACGGCTACACAAAGTTAACAAAATATAGAGTGACCATCTTTATATTCTTCAATCATGGATAAAAGTGCCTGGTATTAAAATGAGATGATTCAGCTGAATACTTTAACGTATTTCTGAATTATCTGATTTTAAATACATTTCCATAAGACAGGGTTTGACATATAGAGGAGGAAAGCAAAGGAGAAAGCACTCTTACTTTCCTAGGATTCTTAACTATTAACATCAAAAGCAAAAACTGAACAGAATAATGTAAAATCACCAGTTTTTCATCTATGTCAGTGATTCTAAATTGTGGTTACATATTAAAATCATCTGAAGAATTTTCCAAAAACACAGAATTTCTGAGTTGGAGCCTAGGCATTGGAAAGTTCTGAAAACTCCCCAGGTGATTCAAATGTGTAGCCAGACCTAAGAACCACTGCTTTATTCTTTCTTACCAGGATAAAAACTAGCTCAGAGACTTAATATAATGCCAATAAATGACGTCTATAAAGCTTCCCTTGGATAATACCAGTATTCCAACACTGGTGATTATTGTTACTCGGCATACAAGAGGACAGGCTCACTGTGCCTCAAAGTATAGCAAAACATTGCTTCTTCTCTTTATTCATTACACATAAATGGACACTTTCCACTTACAAAAGTTCTTAAAATGCTAACATAAAAGCAGTATTTGCTGTATTACACCAAAGACTAAAGAAAAAAATCCACAGTACATGTTATGGAATTATTACTCATATTTAAAAACTTTTAAGTCCTGGCCCCCAACATAGACCTTCAAATACCTATTTGAGAAATATAAACTCAAAGTCATTAATAACCTGGCCCAGCCTATCCTTTTACTTCATTTTCCATGATTCTACCACAGGTGCTTCTTAAGTTTGGCCCTAATGAATAGTTATGCATGCCCTTAGCACATTCCTTCTACTTTTCATCACTGTCTATCTGGCAACCTTCTACTCAACTGTTCTGAAGCTTTTTCACAGCCACCAGGAACAGATACAATTATTCAGTCAATCATTCCAAATATAATATTGCTACTGCCTTAAAGATTATGGGTACTTTGAGGCACCTGGGTGGCTCAGTCAGTTTATTGTCTGACTTTGACTCAGATCATGATCTCAAGGTCCTGGGATCGAGCCCCATGTGGCTTGTATCTCTACCCCTCCCCACCATTTGTGCTCATGCTCAATCTCTCTCTCAAATGAATAAATATAATCTTAAAAATAAAAGATGATGGGTACTTCAACTCAAATACCATTTATATGTCTATCTTCCCCAATGTGGGTAGAGGCCATAATTAATTCACCTTAATATTCCTTAGCATATATGAAAGTATCACCTAAATACTTCCATTGTCCCAATGGAGGAAAGTAAAAATCTTTTATTATGATCAGATTAAACTGGACTGTTAAATATTTATGCCCACATTATAAAAATCAATATTTAACACTTTACTTAAGGAATACTTACTGTCATTTTGGTTCGGGACGTCTGACAACCCTGATCTAAAAACAAATAAATTTAAAATAAGACAAGTATCACTTTCTTCAGAATGTTCTAAATCTGTATTTCTCATTAAATGTTACTGATTTTTAAAATAGTTAATGAAGAAAACATTGTAAGCTATTTTAAGTAAAGAGTATCAAATTTGAGAGCTGAAATACAAAGCTAAATAAAGTGGAACTAACCCTTTTCCCATTTTGTCCTCTTAGAAAATATTCATTGCTTTGGGGTCAATACTATGTTCTTATGCTTAACTTTTAAATAAGTCACAACTTCTAAAGAGTTTTCACTGTTACTCCCAACCTACCCCCAGCACATACGATTTCCCAAAATGGTCTTCATTCAAATTGCCATTTTTTTCAACTTTTAAATTTTTAAAAGAGAATAAAAAACAATACATCTACAGAAATATCATACGGGGCAGTTCCACCCAGACAAACTATGGAAGTTGCCCTTAAACTATATCCAAAATCAACTATTCATTATCATCAGTTTGAATTCAGATCGAAGAAGCTAAACACTGCTTTCAGGTTTTTCAAGTTACTACCTAAATTATTATATACCATAATGTAAGTTTTCGGGTCCTTTCTGAGTTGTCATGTTGGGCTCGTTTTGCTGACAGTAGAAACGGAGTAAGCAGTGTTGATCACAGAAATGTTTCATTTCTCCACGCCACTGCACTCTCTCTTTAAGCGTTCCTTGAGATTTACAACAGTCACACCTTGCAGCCTTAATAAAAAGAGGAAGGCATCAGACATTTCAAATTAGAATATTTAAAGTCAGACATGTACTTTAAAAGATTTCTATAAGTTTTTCAGTGATTATTGCCAAATGTGTTAAAACAATTTCTGATAAAAAAATAGTAAAATCATAAACATACAGTAAAGATACACAATAAAAGTGAAAAAAAGTAGCAATTTACCTAATTGTCAAAATCCCTTTCTATACTTACCAGCAGTTAAAGACCAGCATTACAAAGATAGGGTAACCAAAAAAAGTGAACATTGGTAGACCAAACTGGTACAATATATTTTAATATTTTAAAATTATTTTGAGGACCCTAATAATATACTGGTAGAAGTTTCCTACGATCAGATTACACTGAAAATCTCTGATTAATAAACAGATTTCCTGTGTTCAACTGATAGCTCAGGATAAATCAATTTAAAGAAGTTGTATAAGACCAGAAAAATTTTGAAGCAAGCTCTTATGAGAAAAATCATGGAAGCTGAAGTATTTTCAACAGTTTAATAAATTTAAAGAGCTTCATTAAATATGCAGATTTAACTATTAACAAGAACTTTAAGTTCATGTTTTAAAACAGTCAAATCTTTAATTAATTAAAAAAAAAGTTGTATTTTAAGACAACAATCAGCCCCAACTAGTAAAATTCATACATAAAACATTAAACCTTATGGTGGTGAATCCATAACGCAGGGACAGATTTTCATTTCTTAGTGAACTCACGTCCCCTCGATTTTACCCATTTTCACTATTTCTTAACAATTTGATCAATGAGTAGACCAAAAGATATGAATGATTAATTTCAAATACAGTTCTTTTCATAATTGTTTGATCCAGTTAGAGAAGAAATAAATTACTATATTTTTTAAACTACCCTTTGGTTTAACTAACAATGTAGAAGTTTTGATAAAGCAATACATATTAAGTTCATAATAATCATGTAGCTTTTCCTCATTACCTAAATAATCTATAGTTCTATACTGTGGGTTTTGAAATTTCTCACTTTATTTCTATGAATAAATACTATGTCAAAATTCCTAGTCGGGAATATTAACAAATGATTGTGTTGATAAACAGGTCTTATATAACAAACATACCCCAAGGTTAGAACACAGGCTCTTTTTTTTCTCCAGGTCAGGTATTTCTCCTGCTGAATAAATGTTAAATGAATGAAGATTTGTAGTATAAATTATGACTATTAAGTGATGCCAATATCACATCTCTTGTCCAAAAACTGTGAGCTCAAATTTTATATTGCTGGTAATATTATGTGGTAACTTCAGTAACATTAGCACTTATTATCAACTAGGTCATATCACCCAAAAACTGTTCTTTAAAATAACCTTCACGTATTCAAAGTTTCAGTGTTTGGTTCCCTTTTTATACTTTATACTCAAAGACAAAGCACAAAGGAAGAAATCAAAAGCTTAACATTCTAATTATTGAGTCTAAACAGTGCAAGAATATAGCAAAAGTGAAGTTATAGCCCAACTACCTCTCATTCATTGAGAACCTGAAAAATAAAAGCCCAGCATATTATATCTACTCTCTATTAATCCTCACCACAGTACTGGAAACGAAGTGACTTGTCTAAGGCCAAACATTAAAAATGCAGAGACAGGATTCCAAGCAGACAATCCAAATAAAAAACTGGGCTTTATTTAGTATATCAAGTTATAAAGACAATGGAAAGACAAAATGAGTTAATATAAATAACTAGAGAATAAAAATCCCAATAGAATAAAATGCTGCAAGAAGATTCTCAATGTAATATCTAAAACCCAAATCAATTTGTATAAAATATATTCAAATCGCTACATATACTGTGCTAATTCTTAAAATACTTCCATTTACACAGTAATTTAGAAGGTCAAAAACATGAAGCCAAATACATTCTACTCAAAGAATCTGAACAATGAAATCACTTCATTTTTTAATAATTATACATTTCTGGATTTTATATTAACAATATTTGAAGCTTTCTTCTGGAAGGTTCAAAACAAATTTAGATGATTTCTCTGTACCCAAGGAGCAAAATTAATGCCAATTAGTAAATGAAAATAAAATATGTATGTATTTTTTCAAATGGAAGGTTGTAACAGTACTCAATACTAACTCCAAGGTCAATGCCATAATCAAAGTTTTAGAAATTGTGAACCTCTTTTCCATTTGGTTTTTTTCTTTTATAGCCACTCTTGCAAATTCCAGGTAAAGTGTTTGGAATTGAGCTTAAAATACAATGGCTAATTGGAAAACATCGTTAAAAATGACCATGATTCCTTACCAAAACCACTTCCACCCAACCACAGGAGAGAACTTTAAGAAAAGCTTAACATTTCTATAGCATAACAACTGAAGTATAGGGTGCCTGGGTGGCTCAGTCAGTTGAGTATCTGACTCTTGGTTTCGGCTCAGGTGATCTCATCCGTCATGGTATCCCCCAGACAGACCCTGCTTGGGGTGGAGCCTGCTGGACATTCTCTCCCTCTGCTCCTACCTCCCCCACCCGGAGTACACACGCTCTCTCGCTTTCTCTCATAAATAAATCTTAAAAAGAACTGAAGTATGACTTAAGTTGCTAGTTTAAAAACTACCACTTCAACATCTACTTAGTGGTCTTTCTGTCGCTATGGAACACCAGGGATTGTCTGTTATTGGAGGGGTGGGGTAGAGTGGGTAACAGTCACCAGTTCGAAAAACCTAAATAATATGCAGGCACTAAACTCTTAATTCAAAAATCTTAATCCAGCATCTCAGCTAATACAGGAATCTCTCCTTCAATAATTGATACTAGGTCATTCAGCCTATACTGATGCAGTTCCTTATTATTTGGCAGTTTGAAATTCTCACTTTTGGTTGATATATATATATATCCTTGTAACATGCCCATCTACTTGTTTCCCATTTCACCAATCAGACCTAATTTTGAGAAGGGAAAACCATGAATATGAATGAAATGGTATTTTACAGTCATTTAAAAAATAATTATTTATGACTTCCTACTAAGTACAGTTATTCACTAAGAAAACAAACAAACAAAAAAAAACCCAGAATGCAGTTATAAAAGATTAGGTGATTATAGGCAAAGCATTCAAGTGATAGGAATTCTTCGGTTACTCAAAAAGCACATTTAAAGCAAGAATATTAGACATTTCGTTTCTAAAATTATTTCAAAAACAAAGAATAATTTTTTAAAATCACTATTTCTAGCAATTTTTTTTACAAAAAAAAGAGAAAATTTAAAAACCCAATACTTTTTATGCAGCTATCCTTTTATGACTAAGATTTACTAAAATGTAAGGATTAATTTGATTAAACCCCACAAATCATACTTTTATACTATTATAGGGCATTTACATTAAAGAATGCTGCCTGCCATTCACTACTGGCTTGTAGAGCAAATCAAAACCCGTGTTAAAAAAAACTGTAATTTGAAGTAATAACATTCAAGAAAAGATTATTAGTTCTATAAAGAATTACTGTGAAGTATTCTGGAGAAACAGGTCTTTCGATGTAACTTCACATTGTCAAATATCTAGTTATTATTCCATTGCAATGCTAACCCCTTTTCCTCCTAAAATTTCAAACTCACAGAGATCAAAAGAACTATCCTCCCACCTGGTTTCACATTATGCCTGGAAACATTTATTTTGAGGAACAGTAAAATCTACTTCCTTCTAAAGAACAGTTTGGGAGAAGAAAAAAACATTAACTTTATTCTCAACATTTTCTGGTTGCATTATTTCAACAGATTTTGTATTCCAATTTAGAAGAGATAGTATTTAATAAACCTCTATTTAAATCCAAATGCAAACCATTATACAAACCAAAAATCACAGATCATTCAAAACATCTTGTCAAGTAAAAGAAATAAAAGACAACAATGTTAAAGTACAATTATAAATATTTAAATTTAATTTAAATAAATAAAATGTAAAGTTATTTATACTATGGAGAGTCTGCAATTGAGGCAAAAGATACGAAGGTAGAGAAAAACAATGTATGTGCTCCTCTGGTTAGGAAGCAAAAGCTAGTGACTAAAGGTGAAGTTAACAACTAGACTAGCTACCTGTTGTTTTTAAAGTTTTTAAAAGTTTTTTTAAAGTTTTAAAGTTTTTTAAAGTTTTTAAAGTCACTCTTTTAAGAAATTATTTTTCTGGGACACCTGGGTGGTTCAGTCAGTTAAGCATCTGCCTCTGGCTCAGGTCATGATCCCAGGGTTCTGGGATCAGTCCCACATCCAGCTCCTTGCTCAGCGGGGAGCCTGCTTCTCCCTCTGCCTGCCATTCCCCCTGTTTGTGTGCGAGTGCGTTCTCTCTGTCTCTCTCTGTCTCTCTCTCTGTGTCAAATAAATAAATAAATATATAAATCTTTAAAAAAAAGGACATGTGGTGCTGGCAAACACGTCAGTGGAACAGAATAGAGAGCCCAGAAAGAGACCTACAAAAATACAGTCAACTGATCTCTGACAAAGGAGCAGAAGCAACACAAGACAAAGATAGACTTCTCAATAAATGGTGCTGGGACAAATGGACATCCACATGCAAAAAAGAAAAAAAGAAAGAAAGAAAAGAAAAAGAATTTAGACACAGACCTTACACCCTTCACTAAAATTAACCCTTCACAAAAATGGAGTCATAAAACCTAAATATAAAATGCAAACCTAAAAAAAATTATTTTCCTAATAAAAGCTGGACTGACTGTTAAAGGTCACATTTATAATGAACTAAAATCTAAAACTTTTGAGTTCTTACCTTTAAAAAGTAGAAGAGGAAAGGTAAAAAAAAAATCATAATTTGGTTTGGGACTCAGCTTACTACATTTTCAAGATGATGACAGGATGGTAGCAGTGAACAGAAGAGATTTATGAGAGGTATAAGAAAATACAATTTGACTCAAGTAGAAAGCACACAGAACAAAGTTATTCCTTGATTATAGTGCTGGTTGCCACCACAGAGACACCAATGATGAATAAGGAGGGGCAACTCTTCATCTCAAAGCTGGTATTCCTATTGCTCATAGAAAAATCATCATTACTTGCTTTACAAATCCCTACCATTATGATAAAAAGGCTCTTACTTTTACTCCTCAGGTTAGTATAGTATGTAATAATGCTATTGTGCATATTATACAAACATTTGTTGGGCTTAAAATAAGATAAGGAATAATAATAAAAATGTGTTTAATGTACAAAACATTGACTTTAAACCAACAGATAACTACAACTGGTTATTTAACTAACATGTTGGTATATATTCTGAAATGCACTGCCTCACCAAAATTTCATCATTAAACATTGGATAAATAAAAACATTAGACACAAGTATCCTTTAAAATAAATAGCAAAATGGAACAAAATGGCAACATCTAGAATAATGTGGTCTTTTGCCAAAGAACACTTCTTTGCTTCCCTAAAAAAAGAATAAACAAACAAACAAACAAAAACCAAAAGACTTCTCTATTTTAAGTAATATAAAAGAAAACAAGAAGAATTCATTCAAAGAAAGAAGACAGAGAAGAACATTCAATGTTCTGTGGACAAAAAACAAAATCCTCCAAAAAGGATTTTAAATACTAAAGGTTTGGATTCACAATTACATAATTAGGCAGAAATCTGTACAATAAAATGACAGAAAAGTCATACTTACCATATGGTAACAATTTTTTGTCTCTCAAACTATAAAATAAATGATCAAAAGGGTAACCAATAGTAAGAATAAAATGGAATTTTCCCATCTTTATAATGTAGCCACTAAATACCTTTACTGTTTTGAATCCAAAACAAATTTTCAAAAATAAAACCACCCGAACAGGGGAGAGTGTATGTGCTAAACAAAACTGAGCTTTTAAAGCTATTCAATTACATTTTGAATGATATCCCAAAATTGCTACTGTCTTTAATAGAACAAAAGGTTCAATTAGACTAAAACAAATGCATGTTAGAGGTTGTTAGTATGTTTGTCCTGTGTGTTTCTAAAATTCAAACCTTAATTTTAAGATTTTTTTAACTTTTTAAATTTATTTTAGAAACAGAAAGCTTGAGCAAGGGAGGGTCAGAAGGAGACGGAGAGAATCTCAAGCAGACAGCAGTGCTGAGCTTGGAGTCTCATGACCCTGAGATCCTGACCTGAGCTGAAATCAAGAGTTGGGTGCTTAACCAACTGAGCCACCCAGGCGCCCCTAATGGTAAAGACAAAGTAGTAAGTATCAACAGTAAAATAATGAAGTAATTTTAGAACTGCACCAAAACTCTCAGCCTCCACAACCTTCTTTGACCTGGAAAGCATCTTCCTCTTAATTTAAAAAATGTTACTTGAGTTGTAGACATTCAAGAACTACACCAAGAATTCTTGTAATTCTCCTAAATAATATTAACACTAATCACTTTCATTAAGTGAACTAAATAATATTCTACGTATTTCAACCATTTTACCCTTTGCTTCTTTTAGCAATATTTCAGTTTTGAAGTTATGATGATGTAGTCTTCACATGCTTTAGAAATGCAACCATAATGAAGTTTTAACATTGAGATGGTTTTCCATGTAATGGGCATATGAACTAATAACTTTTTCTTGGGTAATATCTGACCAAACAAAGCCCAAATTTACACTCATTTTTCTTATCTAGAAAAAAAACCAATGCAATGGACAAAACAGTGATTTATCTTTTCTAAAAGTAGATTATAATAAGAAACATAAACACACACACTTATTTACAGTTTCAAATTAAATATTTTTGGTTTCTATCCATATAGTCTTTTCAATTTGAAACTCTCCAAAGATCCATAATTATAAAGATAAAAAAGAACAAAGTGTTTTAAAACATCCTAAAACATCCTAAAACAATTACCTGCTAATATTCAACACTGATAAAGTAGTCTATTTCTATTTGGTGAAATAAATACATAAATTTTAGAAAAATAATCCATTTTGTTAAACTATATTGCTGAAAATAAAGATATATCCTAGTTTTGGGTAATAGCTAAGTTATAAAACAAGCAAAAATGCTACTTCAAGTTGTACAGAAAAACTTCTGAAATGACAAAAATTTTAATAAAATCTATAATTTGGGCAGGGCTTAATGTATGTACATTTTTTAAATAAATAAGCTGCCATATTTATAATGATAATAACTGTAATATTTTATTAAAGACTGTATAAAGCAGTTGCTATAATAAAAAGTTTTAGTTACTCGCCTTGTAGTACCAATCCTGAAATTTCTTACAGCAGTCTTCACTACAGAAATCTCTCACAACACCATCAAGTTCTTTAGTTGCTCCCTTCTTACAGAGTTGAGAGCAATAGTTGCAAGTAACACATCTCAATCCTAAACGTCGTGCAAAATCCTGTTTATATAATAGTTTGCAGCCTGAAAAATACAAGGTTTTAATATTAAAACAAAAAAATATCAAAAACTATCTTTGAGGTGAGAAATAGCTTATAAGTCAAATAAATCTTAGCTTTATGAAGTGTCTATAAGTTCACATATAAAGTCCTCTTTTTCTGATCAAAACTGAAATCTACTATAATCAGCAACCTATAAATACTGGAACAGAACATGGAATATTTTATTAGATCTCATGTGCGTTCAAATAATGTTCTAAGACTTTCAAATCTAGTAACATCTCATAACTATTTTGTTTGCTCTATTTAAATATAATCTTGCTGAAGTATCACACAGTAAACACACCACAAATAAGGATTAGACAAATGAAACAGTATAGACTGTTGAGAAGCACTAAGTAAAACTTGAAGATGTTCTCAAATAAGTAGGCATTTTAGCCAAATTTTCTAGCCTTATCTGTCACCCTACATGGACCTTCAGGGAAGTAAAACTGTTTTATTGGGTTTATTGACTTGTTCAGAGAAAATGTTTTTTATTCTTTTAATAAACTATTTTCTCTTATCTACTATAATGAATGCATTGTTTTTATATATCAACCTTAATCTCTACAGTATCTCTATATGAATTAAATAAGTTTCCATACTTTTTACTCATACTGTGCCACATAAGAAATGACCTTGCACTCCCATCTATTGCAATCCTACCCGCTCATTAATAAGGAGTTCGAATTACACCTCCTCTGCAAACTCTACTGAACCTAGTTTTAAATAATCTTTCCTATCTGTGAACTCAAACTGCCAACTGTTTTCTATTACTTTTTTTTTGGGCAATTTTTAAGTACTGTCCTATGACTTCTTTTCTGTTATCATGAAATAGATTTAAAAACCTTTTTAATATCTTACCTTTATTAAAGTTTTTTCTTTCTAATTAGATTTTGATAGTATTACTAGGTATTACATGTTTTGCTATTTCTGCCAAGTTCCAGGAGAGAACTAGGTGCAGTTAGAGAAAACACAAAATATATTACTAAACAGGAAAAAGACACATCCTTTTTAAGCTTTTATTGCCTAAAGATATAAGTCCCTCCAATTGAAAATTATAATCTTATATATCAATTCTCTATTTGCTGCTACTTGTCTATTCATTTTAGTAAAATCCATATAATCTAAATGGTGCAAGATCATGGATAGGTATGTCAGCCATCAACACCTATATATTCAGACTTATGAATCACAAAGATTCTCACTGCATAAAAATTCAGGAGTGGAGTTAAATTAACTCAGAATCAATCTTTTCAATGAAACACTATGTCACTTTTAATCACAGCTATGATCTTAACAAGAAACATGGTTATCTTTCGCATCAGGTGAAATGTACTCAATTAAACCTATAAAAACAGGAATGCCTTGTTTTATAAGCAGTACCCTCTTATATACGTAACCTTATATGTGAAATGTAGAATGTATTAGACAAAGGCATTACCTGAATGGACTGATAATCTTTTGAGTTTTTGGTCATCCAATACTGCTGGCATTTAGGATTTTTCAACCTTTTTCTTGCCCCTAACCAGCAGTACAAATCCATATAAAAAGTGGATGGGGTGGGGAGGGGGAGAACTAACTGGAAAACAACAGATGAGGATAGCGATAGGAAAGCTAGGACAGTTCAGTGCCTGGGGCCAAAGAAATAGAAACTGAAAGTCAGCTTAGAGCAAGAACGTGACAGTTGGGGAAAAGTAATAATAACAAGAGCTCCAAACCCATAGTTACAATCCTGGTTCCTATCTCTGGAGAATTAGAATGAGAACAGGCGTTCATTTCTATAATCAGCTGCCTAGTACCAGAGCAGCAAAAGTGTAAATGAGAGGAGAAAAGAATTCTTGAATATACAACAAGAGCCAGTGTTTGCCTGGCATCCCAAATTAAAAATCTAAAAGTATTTTCCCATTGTAGTAATGCCACTTACGATTTTCTTTCTGGTATACCGAAAACCTTTGTAGGCTAGGCACAAAGCTGGGCAGGGAAATGAACCCAGTGGAAAATAATTCTAATCCACTTGGAAAATCAACTTTCAGATAACAAGCTCTATGTTTAGAAATGACATATAATAATGCTTTTATTTTCAAAACTCCCTTTTAATGGGAAAAAAGATTATTAAATTTTAATAGTTAAAATACCTTGAGGCCCAGAGGTCTACGTATTAAAATAACAAAACAAGTCAGGAGAAAATAAAATTTTTTTGTTTGGCTACACTAAAATTGTACAGCTACTCTGGACATATGTAGTTATATATTTTGAAAATATTTTGGCAAAAAATTAACATTAAATATTAATAAAAATTATGAACAACACTGTATATACACTTGCCTTCACTACAGAAAGGTCTCTTAACGCCAGAGAAATTTACTGTTTCATGAAGAGTCTTCTCCTCTTGACAGTATTCGCAATATGTAACTATGCAATGCAACTTCTTATAGTCATCTGAACAAGTTTTGCTGCAGAATTGATGCACTTTGTTCTAAATGCACAATGGGAACCTTGGTAAGTATACAACAACCACCTTGAGAACAAATTTAAGAAATAAACAAGCCACTTTTACAGAAACAAAGTTAAATCATTTACCTAGTTAATGTGATTGGCACTCCTTGGGGATACATTTCCTATAGGCCATAAACAGCTAACTTAACTAATTCATTGCTATATTTAGAAAAAACTCCACAAAATTCAATACCATTAACTACCCCAATATTACTCCGTGAAATTGTGAAAGTATCACTAGAACAAGATGTCTGTCTGGTGTTGCTAAGGGAACTGGACACATGGGAAGAAAACAATGGAAGATTCAACATGGGTAAACTACAAAAAGATGAGAAATAGGACATTAATATCAGTTTCACTCAAAAAGAAATATTCTTTTTAGAGTATAGTCAAGGAGACCCAATCATATTCCTACCACTGCCAATAGTAACAGACCCTTTTATGTTCACTTTGGGGCCAACATACAGTGTGCTGCTAAACTTTAGACTGAGTTGGTTCACTTGAATGGAGCCAGGTTAGCATTATTTAGTCATTTCTCCTGGCCCCAAACCTACAATAGCCAGAGCTACTTTTCAGAAACCAGCCAAACACAAACAAGTTATAATTCCCAGGACAGCACTTTTCCCCTCTGTTATTATGGAGGACACAGACTAGGTCTAATCCATCTACCTAACAGGTGGCAAAGATAACTGAAGACCAAGACAAGGAAGGTGAAAGAATCTAGGAAGCAACTCAAGTAATAAGGCAATTAATGGAAAATTGCCCCATTGTGGACATATAACTTACAAGAGGAAAAACAGAAACAAAGAAACCACAACTGCTAACACAGAATGAGAAGAAAGAGGCCCCAGAATTCTCAATCGCCTGAGTGACAGGCTCTACTCTCATTCAGTTTGATAGTGTTTCTTAACTCCTTCCAACACTTAACCTCCATGTAAATAAAAGCAACACCAAGATTACAAAAGCCAGGGAGCACTAACGTGGAGATGGTAGAAAGGACCTCAATTTTATCTAGTATTATAAAAATCCAATCTAGGCAGGATCTTTATTCCCCATATTACGTTATTCTCTATGCCTACTTATGGATTTCTTTCCTGATTCCCTACCATTTCTTTATTCTTACTAGGCCTTCAACATTTTTCCCGCTATGATTTAAGGAGGGTGTTAGTCACTAAAAATCATCACCGGGTGCCAACAACAGTCCCCGAGAATAATTAAATACTCTTGAGAAAGCACCAAACAAAACAGCAAACTAAATTTTCTAGGGACCAAAGTGTTAAAATAATGAAATTTCAGAATTCCAAAGTACTTTAGTAATCATTAGTCAGGTTCTGGTTATCACCTTTCTTCTAGGACTCAGCTACTGAATGACTTACCAACAGCCACTAACAAGTTTTAGTTCGAGAGCAATCTATTGTTAGTACTATGTTTTGTACACCATTTTATTACATATTCCATGCCCTCAAAAAAGGTGAAAAGAAAGAATGGCCAAAGATGAACATTGATCAAGAAAGCAATGTTCAGCCAGGTCCACCCATCTGTCCATCCATCCAACCGTCCATGCATTCATCCATCACTGCTCCCTTATTTAAACAAAAAATAATGATCATGTGTTGCTGATGACAAAAATATATGGCAAAGTAAATTAATAAACTGATGAAGGCAAGGGTGATGAGAAAGGGAAAATAAAATAAATTTATATTAGAATTATTTTCTTAAAACAATTATAAAATGTTAAATGACAACATGGTAAATGACTAAAAAATTCTAATTTGTACAGGTAGCAGGCAATACAAGATATTATAGTTCAGACGATATTTATAAGGATGGGGGTAAAATGGAAAAATACTGTACAAACAGATGCTCCAAGTATGTAGCTAAACAAAGTAACATCCTGTACACTATTACAAATATAATGTAAAGAGAATATGACTTCAATACACTGATCCTTTGTTGATGCTCTTCCCACAAAAGTAAGTAATTTGATCATCACAAAATCTGAAGAACTAATCCTTATCCACTAAGAAATAGGTCATCAAATGGAAACACCATTATTATTTTACTAGACTCTCATTTAAGCAAGATAATATATATAACAAAATAGAACTTGCCTCCCATTCCAGGATTTCTGGCTTTGAACAAAAGGAATTTTTGCAATAGTTGCATTTCAACTGTATATCACTTGGAGCTACAAACTGACCATTTGAAGATGACTGCATACTTAGAGCCTAAAACAAAGAACAAAACATACAGAGTCTGATATAGATTTTAGAATTTTTATTTGTAACTACTGTTAAATATTGACTATGTCTAGAAAATAGTATGTTTCTTGCTTAAATATTTCCTCAACACATAAAGTTATATTTCTGTTTTGTCTTTAAAAATTACTAGTACACTTTTATGAAACTGAAATTCATTTTTTATACAGGATTACTACTACTTACTTTAAAATAATATGAAAAAGGAAAAAATCATACAGCTCAAATATTATTTTTTTATCTTTAAAAAAACTTAAGCAAATAATAGTTATGGTTAACTGGCTTCTGAACTAGTATTTAAACATTTAAAAAAAAAATCTGCTCTTAGTTCTCTCCAATAGCTATTTTAAGTAGTAATTCGTCCCATGAGCAATACTGCTATCATTTTAATTCCAAGTCCATCAGTGAAAACAGCTTATAATACTTTTTTTTTTAAAGATCTTATTTACTTATTTATTTGACAAGAGAGAGTAATCACAAGTAGGCAGAGAGGCAGGCAGAGAGAGAGGAGGAAGCAGGCTCTCTGCTGAGCCAGGAGCGGATGTGGGACTCGATCCCAGGACCCCGGGATCATGACCTGAGCTGAAGGCAGCCACTTAACAAACTGAGCCACCCAGGTGTCCCAGCCTATAATACTTTTTAAAACCGATCATTTATTTTATAAAGTTAGCGGGAAAAAAAATTTACAGACTGGAATGGATACCAATAATCTTACTTTTATTACATTTTAAAAAGTTAAAACAATTTACAGAATAGGAAAAAATATAAGCATACATGGGCTTAAAAAGTTTTGTTCTAGGGGCGCCTGGGTGGGCTCAGTTCAGCATCCAACTCTTGGGTTCCGCTCAGGTCATGTTCTCAGGGTTGTGGGATCAAGCCTCCTACAGGGCTCTGCCTTAGCAGGGAGTCGGCTTGAGATTCTCTTTCTCTATCCCTCTGCCCCTCCTGCCCCCCAATCGTGCATATGCACACACATCCACGTGCCCCCAGCCTCTGTGCCTGGCGTGTTATCTCTCTCTCTAAAATAAACCTATCTTTTTTTTTTTAAGATTTTTTTATTTATTTTATTTGACAGAAAGAGATCACAAGTAGGCAGAGAGGCAGGCGGGGGGGGGGGGGGGAAGCAGGCTCCCCGCTGAGCAGAGAGCCCGATGTGGGGCTCGATCCCAGGACCCTGAGATCATGACCTGAGCGGAAGGCACAGGCTTTAACCCACTGAGCCACCCAGGCACCCCATAAACCTATCTTTTAAAAAAGGTTTTGTTCTAATTTCTAATCTGAGTGGTGAGTACACAGATATTTAATTATCATTCTCTCTATTTTTAATTATCATCCTCTCTATTAAACATTACATATAATATTCTGAATGTATAAAAGTTAAAAATTTTTTCAGGGAGGCAATGAAGAGAGGAAAAAAATCTCTATACAAAAAAAAAAAAAAAACCCTTATCATTTTTTAAAAGTTCTACATACATCATACAACAAAATTAAAATTTGTTAAAAAAGAAAATATGCAGATTTAAGATAGTAACTATTAGGTGAATAAATTTTTTAGATAAAAACCAGCAACTGTGTCCTTGATGTTTTAAAAAAAAAAAATGGGGGCACCTGGGTGGCTCAGTGGGTTAATGCCTCTGCCTTCGGCTCAGGTCATGATCTCAGGGTCCTGGAATCGAGCCCCGGTCAGTCGGGCTCTCTGCTCGGCAGGGAGCCTGCTTCCCCCTCTCTCTTTGCCTGCCTCTCTGCCTACTTGTGATCTCTCTCTCTCTCTGTCAAATAAATAAATAAAATCTTTAAAAAAAAGATTTAAGTCCATTAAAGTTAACTATTATTTCAAAATAAATGAATACTATCCTATTACCTTATTTTGAAATGGAAACATCATCTAATGAAAACATAAAGTTCAAAATCTATGGTGCACTTTACGATAAAGAGAAAGGGAAAAAATGCTGTTTTTCTATTCTTTGTATCATTTTTATGCAGAGTTACAGTGATGAGGCTGCCAACATTTATCTGGATACATTACCCAGAATAAGACTGTACTTTAAGTGTTTCTTTAAAATATACAATGTATATATACAAATTGTCTCTTCAAATCATGGTCAATACAAGTTTCAGTTAAATTTTAAAAAGTAGTTAAAACATTTTCTATTAACATTTCAGTTTACCAACATCAAAAATAAAGTTGAAATCTGAGAAGCAGCATGCCAAAGATACTGTTGTTCTCTCATCTAATTAATCCTTACTCCTTAACTCCTAGTTTAAGAAAGCCAACAAGAGAGAAGCAATATTTACCACTCTAATAAGGATGTATCAATGGCCATGATCCCAACTTCCAAAATAAAAGTTTAGTCTTGAAAATGGCTTATTACGTAAACTCAGTCAAGAATATAACTATCAATAAAAACAACATTCACCTGGCTGAATTAAAAACCACCTCAATTTAAATAATAATAATGGTTGTAACTAACATACTTAAGAGACGGCATTTTCAATTTAAATAACACAGAGCACAGTGTCTGCAGCATTGTAGAACTCCTGGAAGATTATCAGGAAGCATCACTTTATGCACTGGTTTGAAACAAGAGTACCTTGAAATTTTCACCTACAGCAAGGTAAACCTACCTACCCGTACCACTTAACAAATGCTAAATTCCCTTTTCAACTATTCCTTACAAGTAGTCAATGAGTTTAAGTTTGAACACTTCCAATATACTACCTTCTGAGATTATCCATAATCCAACTTTGAAGAACTATGCCAGAAAGTTCTTTACATTTACAAAAGTGAAAAATGTCTCCCTAAACTGATCTTCTATTAAATTAGGGTCCACTATAACAAGTCCCATCCCCATTTTACATGGCATATTTCTAATATATGAAGAAAACATTTATGCTCATCACTTCCGGGCTAAATATACCCATGTCCTTCATCCATTCATCATAAAACAGAATTCCCCTTAAAAGCCATGTTATTGAAACCATCGCTTAAGAAAATAGTACACATCAGGCACTGACCTTAATTATACTAAAATTTATTTTCCTTCAAGTTTCTACCATAAACAACAATTAAAAAGTCAATTAGATTCTCCATGCTAAGTGGTGAGCTGCTGCAGCTACTGTGACTCTATAATCTCCACCCTGCAGTGTGACCTTCAATAAACTACATACAAGGTAGCACATTTAATAGAAATACAGCATATTACACTGTTTATTTTCTATGTGTATTTTATTGGGAGTGAGAGTTATCCAAAATAAATAACAAACCTGAAATTTAGCCACACAACTGGAATTGCAAAAGTTATACAGTTTCCCATCAGGCATTGTGGCTTGATATTGAGGTAAAGAGTTTCGCTTACAAAAATGGCAAATAATTCCCAAACCTAGGAGAGAAGAGGTATATATCTGATTTCTTTATAAAGTGATAAAAGTCTAGAACAAAATTTTAATTGACCTCTGAGAATAATTTTTAACAAAAGCTTCTGTAAATATTTTTATTAATTTTGAAGATTATTTGCACCTTAAAAAATATCATTATAAAGACTGTGACATCATGTCTCTAAAACATATATGGATACATGAAACAATCTCAATTTTAGATCTTTGGAAGGAAAAACAATTTTAGCTAAGAATGGAGACAGGGACAGAACTTCACCAATAACTTAAAGAAAAATCAAAGAAATATAGAATGGTCAAAACTACTAAAAAAACGTCTGCAGTAAGAAAGTTTAATGTGATAAATAAAATTGTTTATCCAGTTAAAAACAAAGGGGAAATAGTTAAGAAATTAGTCATGTTAAGGTTTTTTAACTTTCCAAATACCTGAAACTTACTTTGTGATTTTGCATATTTTGTCTTGTGACTGTTCATGCAAGCAGTTGAACAATATGGCTCCATATATCCATTAGGACCTATACACTGAGTCATATCAAAAAACCTGCACTGTGTTCGGCAACCAGTACAAGTGGTCAGTTTTCCATATTTCTAAAATTTGAAACATAAAAAGATAATTAAAAAAAACTAATGTAATTAGAAGAAATTATATTTTTCATTTTCAGTACACCTTTTCTCTCTGCAAAACAATTCTGTTAATCTCTAATCAGGTTTAGTGGGTCAGAAATCTTCATCTGGATGCAAACTGTTAACTACAGTGCAGCTAAATTAGGTTCAAATAACAGTAATGATCTTAGCTAAGTCTCCTTCAGAAAATAGAGTTTTTCTCTATTAATTAATTTAACAGAATCCCCACCTATAGGTAAAGTATAAACTGAAAAGCAAAGGCACATGTTTTCTGTTTACCATAACACACTTCTTTGTCATCTGACAGAAGAAATTAAATGGACCTACAAAGTATAAGCCTTACTTAATAATCAAATGACTACAGTCCTTCAGAGGAATAATTTTATGTTAAATATTTTTTTCATTGAGCGGCGCTGTTGTCTTGAGAACTTTTGGAACTTCTCTTAAAACCAATTAACCACCTATGTATAGTACATTTGAAACTTCATTCAACCACGATAAAACACCACTATTTTAAATTTTTTTAAACTAAAAAAATGTCATTTAACAGGATTTTGGGCTATTAACTAAAGCTAATCATTAGTCAATAGATAAGAATAGTCAATCCTATGGCAAGAGTAAATACTTGCCAACACATAATTCAAAGAAACAAGGTAAAATATAGAATGATAAGATTAAAGGAGGTACACTTTGAAAATTACTAGAGAAAAACAATATTGCTGAAATATACATAGTTTTCCAAAAATACAAATACAGCAGATGAACTGGTATTTGTATTATTTGTATTTGTATTTGTATTAAAAACATGATAGTCACAATTAGAAATCAAAGAAAACCAGTCTTTAGAAAGTACAACTTGTATTTGATCTCTCTTCTGAGTGGTTACACAACTATCAAAAGCTGCTAAATCAAATATCAAATGTCATATTGCAAAACTGTGTCCATCTTTCCACATGACGTTGAGATTATTTTATTCATCGTCATACCCAATAGCATCTAGTACAATATAATGATATTAAAAGGCCTCAAAATGTTCCATGGATGGATGACTAATAGATGTCAGGGAAGATGACAATCAGGCCAAAAATAAAATGGGTAAACTGCATGGACAAATTTCATGAGTGCCACAGGATTTTAGAAAATAAAGGTAGTAAGTTAAAGATAAAATAACCAAAAACAAATAACTAACATCAACATCAAAAAAAGAAAAAAAAAACTTTCACAGCCTACAACAAATAGAGGAGTAATAAAAAAAATATAACTGGTACCATAAAAAAATATTTTTTATGATACCATTAAAAACAAGCAATCTACCTATTTCTCATCTACTTAAATATCACTTCACAGAAGTCCTAAATTTTACTTTTCAATGTGGAAATCAACCCATTCTTCAATCTCTCATAGACGGCAGAAAGAAATACTTATCAACAGTAAAAGAATGGTAATGAGGAACAGAAAAGAATAACTGCAAACCTATGAAGTCCATTTGATAACTTTCCCAGTGTTACAAAGACAATAGAGGAGAATGCTGTTTTTTTGCTTATAATAATTCAAATTTTTATAATGGGAAAAGAGTCAAAGGAAACACATCAATAAAACAATAAAAGAAAAAAGAATTTTTAAAACCTGGCACCACAGTACAAATTAGGAATACTAAAAATATCAGGACACTTGCCATTATATCACAGATTACAAAGAGAAAAAGCAAGTGACTCTCTGTAGATGTTTGTACAAGACCTGCATGTAGCAGCACCCATCAAGAATTCTTTTAGCAATATAAATGAAGTCCAACCATCTAATCTAATCCTGGATTAGATTTTTTTTTAACTTATTAGAAACATCCTTCAAGTTGACAATAATTTTATTGGCAGAATGGTTAAGTAATTAGTAAGTTTTAAGACGTACCAATAAAAAGTAGACCAGTTGAATTGGGTCAAGTAAACAAGGAGCTAAGCAACTGGTCCACACTGACAAATACTTTTATCTGAAGAGAATGAGAAAGTACTATCAGAAAGATAGAATCATTAATATTGAAAATATTTTAACACAGCCACTTTCACAGCCACCACTACTACTTCAAAAATAAAAGGACCCATTTAATGAGAGAACATTAGTAAAAAAAAAGAAATATCTGTTCATGCCATGTTTTCTGTTTCACGTGTAAATAATCAAAATATTTAAATTTCATTCATCCTATAAATATACATTGAGTGAATTAAAAAAAAAAAGGAATTAATTGTAACAAATTCACAATTATTATATTCCCCATGCAGACATGGGAGAAAATAAACCCACTTACAAATTCAGTGAAAAAGAATAAGGTAGAACTAACTAAAATAAGATATTGGTGAAATAAAGGTAAATATAATGGGGAATTTATGGCAATCAGCTCATTTTCAGTCTATTCACTGAAAAATGGTACCTTATATTTAAATTTTACCCAATTCCATATGAATATCAAAATTAATCATCACATGATTTTAAATAAAACTTCCCCCTAACTTATTCTTTTACATTGTATATAATACATTTCTTTTACTACATTTTGACCAAGTGAGTGAACCACATGGGAAGGTACTCAGGAGATAAAAGCTTGATGTACTTGAAATTGAGGGGCACTCTACTAAATGTCCTGTAGTATTCAAAAATGTCAGTCATGAAAGACAAAGACTAGGGAACTATTTCAGATTAAAGCACACAGGACTTCCAATCCCAACCATGATGGAGTACAGAGACTAGATTTAAACTACCACTTTCAAAAACCAGAAAACTAAAAGATAAAAAGATATAAAACAATGGCTTTTAAACATTCCACAAAACATAATATAACTTATTATATAGAAATTTTAAAAAATCAAGCTGTGGAAACAGATCTAGAAATGACAGCTAAGAAAATAGTAGGCAAAAATGTTAAAAGAGCTATGATAAATATGCTGATGTATTCAAGAAAGCAGTAGAGGAAAACATGAACATAATGAGGCAAGGAATAGAAGATATAAAAAAGACCCAGAAGGAACTTCTAGAGATGAGAAATACAAGATCTGAGACATAAAATATACAATATGGGACTAACAGTGTATGAGAGAAGATTAGTAAAATTAAAATACAACAATAGACACTCTCCAAAATGAAGAAGAAAATTAAAAGACCAGGAAAAAAAAAAGAAAAGAAAAAGAAAAAGAAAAAGAAAACCAATACATAATAGAGCCACAGGGACCAGAGCAAGAAATCTAATATATCTGGAATTGGGATCTCAGAAGAAGGGAGGAAGGGGGAGACAAACATTTTTAAAGAAATAATGGCCTATAATCCAGGACTGGATCCTAAACAAGAAGTAATTTTTTTTTTCATTGCTGCAAGGGACATTAATGTTTTAAAATGTGAGTAAGGAATATAGATTAATCATATAGCAGTAGTATGTCATTATTAATTCCTTGTACTACAGTTATAATTATTAATTGTATACATTTATTATTCACATATTTATGTACTAATCTATTCATCTGGATTAAGGAACAGGAATTTGGAAATTTTTACAAAATAAAGGGTTTTTAATATCTTTCAGGTAGGCACAGAAGCGAGGGCCTTTTATATCCTAGATAAATGCCTATTGTGGACAAGGTACTGTGCATAAGTTTTTTATTTGAAAATAATTGTTAATAAAAATACCTAAAAGCAAATGAGCATATCACAATAAATGTAAAATTTAGTGAAATAAAGTTTGCCTATGATTACGTAAGAAAATGATCATCATCTGACATATTTTAAGTTCATAAATTTTAATATACTTCAAATTCACATAATTATTCAGTTACATAATACAGTAGCAGTACATGAAATTGTCAAGGGCTTAACCACAGCTACAGTCCTGCTTACCTCGGGCTGCATTAAGAAAGAGTCCTGCATGTGGTCTCGAACCTCCTTCAGGAAGCTTGGATGGCTACCTACCTAAAAAAAATATTTTAAAAGACTTTAAAAAAAAAATTTTTTTTAAAGGCTGCTTAATTGAAAGGTAAATAAACAATCTGTAAAAGTTGAATCTTAATTGTCTGTTTGTGTCTTACAAACTCATTCCAACTTTTAAAAATGCCTATCTGTCAGTGCCATTATTAAATTATTTTCATTATCCTATAGGAAAAAAATCATTTACTGGTAAAACGATAATAACAGGTAACAAATTATAAATATAAATAGACCCTTAAACTTACTTGACTTGCCTCTAAGTAAACCTAGCAAAAAAAAAGTACTTATTTCTCTTAGATGACAATGTATTCTAAGATCTCTTTACAGCCTAGGGTACCTCAAAGCATTCTAAATTAAGTGATTTGAAGATTATGCAGGTACAGTTTTCATTCTTGACATATGGGTTGCTTTGGAAACTCTTTTTAGAACACATGACAGTTTACCACATTCGAATTTACATCTTTACTCCTTGCAGAAAACATCCTGCTTTCCATTAAAATCAAAATACTATGCAAGAAAATGGAAAATAAAATATTGAAAGAGAAGTGTTAAGTATTATACAGTCTCCACTGCCAGGATCTAGATGATTAATTACCTGAATCAGTATATTCCAGAAACTAATTCAGCAATGGGGATATAAACAATGGCAGCCAAGTTAAATGTTAGAGACAAACGTCAAAAAGGGAGGGGAGGGCAAGGGTAAGAAAAGATCACCATACAGTTTTAGTTCCCCCCAGACTACAGGAAAAGACATTCACTATAGCATCTTGTATAATGGCCTCCAAACATGTCTGACTGTGTCTCCTTGTCAGGTAACAATGTATGCATGGATTTCCATTTATTTACTTGTAAATTATAAACATGCGATATATGAATTAAACACAAAAATAGTATTTTACAGAATGAAAGAAGAAAAACTTTTAAAAATAATTTTTATCTTATTTAATGATAGTACAAAGAATATTTTCTATATCCACTAGAATGGAATCATTTGGTGTCAGTGGAGGCTAAACGGGAAGCTGTAAAGAGGTAATCCTACTCCTCCCAGGTAGGGTGGGGAGCCAGAATTCCTACCCTCACCCAGCAATAACACGGAGCTCCTCCCACCTCAATGGGTGTCAACAGAGGCCAAATGGAGAGCCCAGATGTCAACCTACACCTGTCAATACTGAGGTCAGGCCTTCCTACCCCTACCACAGCAGTGTCAAATAAAGCCAGCTAAAGCAAAAGGTTTAAATAAGATCCAGAATATAATAACATAATACCCAAATTTTCCAGGCTTCTATTAAAAAAAAAAAAAATCATGTATCCTATCAAAACCCAGAAAAACAACAATTTAAATGGAAAAAGATGGGTCCCTAGGTGGCTCAGTTGGTTAAGCGTCTGCCTTCAGCTCAGGTCATGATCCCAGAACCCCGGGATCAAGTCCCACAGAGGGCTCCCTGCTCAGTAAGGAGTCTGCTTCTCCCTCTACCCTTCACCCTTCTGCTGTTCTCTCTCACTCTCTCTCAAATAAATAAATAAATAAAATCTTTTAAAAAATAAATAAAATAAATAAATGGAAAAGACAATCAGTAGATGCTAACAATGAAAGAACAGAGATGTTAGAATTATGACAAAGATTTTTAAATCAGCCATGATAAAAATGTTTCAACAAAGACTAAAAATACACTTAACAATGAAAAAATACAAATTCATATTAAAAAAACAGGTGATATAAAGAAGAACCAAATGGAAATTCAAGGACTAAAAAAAAACCAGTAACAGAAATTTTAAAAATAGGTAGGGTATGTCAAAAGAAAACAGGAGCCAAGTGAAAGTGCTCCCAATGGCCAAAGCTAGAAAATTTTGATCAAGAAAATAAAACTGTATTTTATTATACTCCAAAATTATATAATATCCATGAGTCCCTACTAATATCAGTAAGTGACTGAATAAATTAATAAGTGTAGGAGAAAAGATAAATCTCTTATGCAGAAAAATTCCAATTAGCTGTATACTCCACCTTAAAGGAGATAATGATTTCATTCTCAAGAATATAAGAAGGGGAGGGGTGCCTGGGTGGCTCAGTGGGTTAAAGCCTCTGCCTTCGGCTCAGGTCATGATCTCAAGGTCCTGGGATTAAGCCCCGCATCGGGCTCTCTGCTCAGCAGGGAGCCTGCTTCCCCCTCTCTCTCTGCCTGCCTCTCTGCCTACTTGTGATCTCTCTCTCTGTGTCAAATAAATAAATAAAATCTTTAAATATATATATATATATAAAAAACACGGGGAGAGACTGGGTGACTCAGTGGGTTAAGGGTTGACTCTTGATTTCAGCTCAGGTCCTAATCTCAGGGCACCACCTCAGGCTTGGCACAGGGCATGGAGCCTGCTTAAGATTCTCTCTCTCCCCATCACACTTTGCTCCTCTCCCCTGCTGGGCACACATTCTGTCACTCTCCAAAAAAAAAGAGTACAACATGGAAATGAGGTGGAGACTTTACAATGGAGAATCTTAACAAATGCTACTGCAGCAAGGTGCAACATCAACTTCAACAGTCATTTTAAATCATGTTGATAGATGTACTCCTGTGATGTGATGAAAATGGCAGTGTAATAAGTAAACACCTCTGTGACATTCCTCCTAAAAACCTATAGCTCCAATCTGTCTAGTGATGAGAAAACTTCAAACAAATTCCAATAGGAGGGGCATCTTAAAATATACCTAAATCCTAAAACCTATCAAGGTCATCAAAAACAATAAAAGTCTGAGAAAATGTCATAACCGAGACTAGCCTAAGGTAACATGATTACTGGATATAATGTGGTATCCCAGATGGGATCCAGGATCAGAACGTGCACATTATATAAAAGTTAAGGAAATCTGAATAAAGTATAGACTTCACATAATAACAAATATATTAATGCCAGTTCGTTAACTGCAACAAATGTTATCTTACTGATTTAAGGTATAAATAAAAGACCAACAAAGAGAACTCTGCACTATCTGCTTAATCTTTCTGTAACATTAAAACCACTGTAACTCTTAACTATAGGAAACAAACTGAGGGTTGCTGGAGGGAAGGTGGGTGGGGGATGGAGTAACCGGGTGATGGGCATTAAGGAGGGCACTTGATGCACTGAGTACTGGGTATTATATGCAACTGAGGAGTCACTAAACTCTACCTCTGAAACTAAAAACAAAACAAAACAAAAACCCAAAAAACAAAATATACCATTCCAAAAAAAATTATTAGTAAACAAGAGAAAACCCCAACCAACACCAGAATGGAGAAGACAGAGAAAAGAATCATTGAAGGGAACAGAGAAATTATCCAAACTGAACTGACAGAAAACAGACTTGGATGGGAAAACTAAAAAATAACAGAGCCTCAGGGATCTGTAGGACTGCAAAAAATATACAGAATTTCAGGCTCCCTATTTGGCCTCTTTCAACATACAATAAAAGTCACTATAGTCTTGAAGGGAAAGGAAACATTGCAAATTAGGCTGAAGATAAAAGAAGCTGAGCAAAGCCCAGAAAGGATAAACTGAAAGAATCACAATATTATCACAGTCAAATTCCTGAAAATTTTAAATAAAATTAAAATTTGAATAAAAATAAAGACAAAGAAAAAATCTTGAAACAAGCAACAGAAAATGACACAGCTATAGGAGAAATACAACTGGAATATGGCGTAGAAAGACAGAAACTTTTAGTCAATAGCCCCTCTACTCGATCCAAACACCACAGGAACAATGTGGCACTAACTCCACCCACACAAGAAAAGGACAAGTGGAGAGCCTAAACTCTACCTTGTATGAAGGTAGCAATGAAGCAGCAATTAAGTGCCCCACTGCAGCAACCCAGCTAGGGTGATGTGAGAAAAGGCCAAGTAGGGAGCCTGAACTTCTATCCTGTCAGGAAGTAACAAGGTACCTTGTCACCTACCCCTTCCAGGTGAGGATTGGTAGAGTCAGGTTTTTCACCAGCAGTAACAAGGCCCAAACTGAAATTACAGTTTGAAGAGCAGAAAGAAAAAAAAATAAGAAAAGTGAACAAAGCCTAAGGAACCTATAGGACAGATCAAGCAGACCAACATTTGCATTATGAGAGGCCCAGAAGACTAGAGAGAACAAAGAATGATTATTTCAAGAAATAATGGCTGAGGGCACCTGGGTAGCTCAGTTGGTTGAGTGTCTGCCTCCAGCTCAGGTCATGATCCCAGGGTCCTGGGATGGATTCCAGCACAGGGCTCCCTGCTCAACAGGGAATCTGCTCCTCCCTCTACCTCTGCCCCTCCCCCTGGTCATGCTCTCTCTCCAGCTCTCTTTTTCTCTCAAATAAATAAAGTCTTAAAGGGAAAAAAAAAAGAAAGAATGGCTGAAAGGCTGATACATTTGATGATGGGAAACAAATCTACAAAGCTGAAAAGCACAACAACAACCTATAAGTAAGATAAACTCAAAAAGACACACAACAGGACACATTATAATCAAACTGCTGAAAGACACAGATTCTTGAGTAGCTATAGACAAGCTATTCATCAAGTACAAAGAATCCTCAGTAAGATTTTCCACCAATTTCTCATCAGAGACTGTGGAAACCAAAAGGCAGTGAGATGACATATATTAAATGTTGAAAGAAAAAAACTTTCAAAAAAAATACTGTATTTAGCAAAACTATCATCCAAACATGAAGAAGAAACAAAGACATACCCAAAAAAATACTGTATTTGGCAAAACTATCATCCAAACATGAAGAAATAAAGACATACCCAAATAAAAAACTGAGAGAATTTGTTACCACTAGATCTACTCCACAAGAAATGCTAAAGAGAGGCAAAGATTTATGCTGAAATGAAAAGGAAAACTAGACAGTAATTCCAATAGAATGAAGAAATAAGGATCTTAGTATAAGTAACTACATGGGCAAATATAAAAAGCAATATTGCTGTATTTTTGGTTTGTAAGTCCAAATGCACAAAACATAACTGTAAATCTGTTATTACGCAAACAATATATAAGATGTAATTTATAACAACATAAATAAGGGCAGGGCTATACAGAAACAGAGTTCTTAAATGCCAGTTATCACTTCAAATTAGATATAAAATTTAGGATGTTAAATGTTAACCACATTCAGCAGCATATTGAAAATATTATATACCACAACCAAGTGGGATTTATCCCAGTAATGCAAAGAGTGGTAATGAATATAATAAATAGAAGGTAGGGGCACCTGGGTGGCTCAGTGGGTTAAAGCCTCTGCCTTCGGCTCAGGTCATGATCTCAGGGTCCTGGGATAGAGCCCTGCATCGGGCTCTCTGCTCAGCAGGGAGCCTGCTTCCCCCTCTCTCTCTGCCTGCCTCTCTGCCTACTTGTGATCTGTCAAATAAATAAATAAAATCTTTAAAAAATAATAATAAAACTTTTGTACATCAAATGACATTATCAAGAAAGTAAAAAAGCAACCAATAAATGGGAGACAATACCTGCAACCATAAATCAAATAAGGAATTAGGGGCATCTGGGTGGCACAGTCGGTGGAGCAGCCAGCCGACTCTTGGTTTTGGCTCATGTGGTGTTCTCCAGGTCCTGAAATTGAGCCCCACAAGGGGCTTCAAGCTCTGCATTCAGTGCAGTCTGCTTGGGACTCCCTCTCCCTCTACCCCTCTGCCCCATGCTCTGGTGCTCTCTCATTCTCGCACTCTCCACCCTCTCTCAAATGAATAAATAAATCTTAAAAAAAAAAAAAAAAAAGAAACCTTAAGAAATAAGGGGTTAATATTCAGAATAATATTAAAAAAAAAAAAACAACTCCTTGGGGCACCTGGGTAGCTCAGTTGGCTAAGCGTCTGCCTTCAGCTCCGGTCCTGGGATGGAGCCTATCGGGCTCCCTGCTCAGTGGGGAGCCTGTTTCTCCCCCTCTGCCCCCCAACCAGCTCATGCTCTCTCTCTTGCTCACTCTACCTCAAATAAATAAATAAAATCTAAAAAAAAAAACTCCTACAACTGAAAAACAAAAGGAAAAACAATGCAATTAAAAATGGGCAAAGAATTTCAATACTTTTCTAGAGAAGATACAAATCACCTATAAGCACGAAAAATATATCAACATCATTTGTAATCAGAGAAATGCAAATCAAAACCCTAAATACCACCTCACATCTACTCAGATGATTAAAATAAAAAAACAAATGTTAAAAAGCAAAAAGTAATTAAGTGCTGGGAAAGAGGTACAGTAAATGGAAACCTCAAGTATTGTTGTTAGGAATGTAAAATTATCAATACAGTTGTTTCAGAAAATAGTTTTACAGTTCCTAAGAGAGCTAAACATAAAATTAGCCTATGACCAAGCAAATCCACTCTTAGGTATATACCCAGAAGAACTAAAAACCACAACTCAAACTGATACTTGCATGCCAATGCTCATTGCAGCATGATTCACACTAGCCAAAAGGTTGGAAACAGCCAAAACACCCTGCAACAAATGAATGGATAAACAAAATGTGATCTATATATGAATATTATTCAGAGGTAAAAAGTAACGTTTTAACGTGGATGAAACTGCAAACATTATCCTAAGTGAAATAAACCAGAGACAAAAGGATAGATAATGTATGACTTCAAGTATACGAAATATCTAGAATAGGCAAATTCATAAAGACACAAATTAGAGATGAGCAGGGAGGTAAAAGAAAATGAGCAGTTCCTGGCTTGTCAGTTTCTGTTTCAGTCATTAAAAGGTTCTAAAAATAGAGACAATGATTGTACATTATGAATGTATTTCATAGGATACTCAATTGTAAACTTAAAAATATTTCAAAACAATTGGAAATTTTGTTTTACATACATCTATCACAATTTGTTTTTAGAACTATGAGTTATTTTCTTCCTATTTTATGCTCTGGAATGGTTTAAAATAGCACTGCGATTACCTGTTTAAATGATGGAACTTCCCTATGAAACATTTGAGTCAGGGCTCCTGGGTGGCTCAGTCAGTTAAGCATCTGCCTTCACCTCAGGTCAAGATCCCAGGGTCTTAGGACCAAGCCCCAAGTTAAGCTCCCAGCTCAGCAGGAAGTCTGCTTCTCCCTCTCCCTCTTCTCCTCCCTCTCTCTCTTCTCCTCCCTCCCTGCTAGTGCTTTCTCTAATAAATAAAATCTTTTAAAAAAAAAAAAAAAAGAAACATTGGAGTCTGTTTCTCTTTGTGGGGTAGTTCATTGATAACCTCTCTATTTCTTTTCTATGGAAATTTCTCAGCCTTATTTTATCTGCTCTGGAGTCAATTTAGGTAAATTATATTTCCATATACACAAAAATTATATTTTCATGGAAAATTACTCAATCTACATTTTCAACGTTTTTATATAAAGTTGTATACAAAATAGTCCCTTTTAAATGATTTTCTTCCATTTCCACTGTTTTGATGGTTAAGTCCACCTTGTTATTTCTTATTTTTGTGAATTTGGGCATTTTTAAACCTCCTTTCCTGATGAATGATCAGTTGGTCTAGTTTTTCACGGAACTTATTTATCATAAAGACAGCATTCTGGATTATTTTGGTACTGTTTTTATTTCCTAACTCACTAACTCCTACTTTTATTATTTCTCTTCTTTTTAGTTTGTTTTCTTTTTACAACTTTTTGAGTTAAATATTTAATTCATTTACTTTTTTTTTTTATTGCTTTAAGCATGAAAAGATAAGAATTTTGCTCTTAAGCATTTTTTAAAGCAAATAAAACACTGGTATCTTAAAAAATGCACCCAAAAAAGGGAAATTAAAGACCAATGTCACTTATGAATACCAATGGGAAAGTACTAAATATAAACAATGACAACTAAACATTTAAAATATGATAACCTGGTATGGTTTATTCTAGTAATGCAAGAATAGTTAGATGGATTACAAAACTCATTAAAATAATTCATGTATTAATAGATTAAAAGGAGAGAAAAAAAATCATAGAATCAACTCCATAGACACTGAAGATCTTCAAAACTCAACATTATTTTTTGATAAAATACTTGAGAAAACAAAACTCAATGGGTACTTCTTTAATATGGTAAAACTTATTTACCTCAACCTTAAAGCCAGCATCTAATTTAATAAGGAAACACCAAAGAAATTCCCACTCGAAAAACAAAGATATTTACTACTTCCACTATCCAAAACTGTACTGGAGTTATTAGGAAATGCCATCAGGCAAGACAAAATAATAATGGGAATGAAAAATGTAAAGAAAGATCTAAACTTCTCTATTTGCAGATGGTATGATGGTTTAGTTAAAACTCCAAGAAAATTAACCAATAATGATGATCTAGTTAGATAGCAGGTATTTAAAATTAATTTAAAAATATATATGCATACATACATGTATACACATACATAAAATAATAGAAAAGAAAACCTCATTTAAAATAGCATCAGGGATGCCGGGGTGGCTCAGTCAGTTAAGCATCCTACTCAGATCATGAATCTCAGGGTTGTGAGATAGACCCCAGGATTGGGCCCAGCGCTGTGTGGAATTTGCTAGGGATTCTCCCTCACCATCTGCTATTCCCCCTACTCCTGCCCGAGTCTGTAAGCGCTCACTCAATCTCTCTCAAATAAATAAAATCTTTAAAATAAAATAGCAACAAGAAGATAAAATATTTATGAATTTTTTTCCTTTTTTTTATATTTTAATTTACTTATTTGTGTGAGAGAGCGAGCTCACACAAGCAGGGAGTGAACATAAGCGGCAGGCAGAGGGAGAAGCAGGCTCCCTACTGAGCAGGGAGCCCGATGCAGCAGACACTTAACCAACTGAGCCACCCAAGGCATCCCAAAATATTATAACGACATTGATATAACAAATAGAATGAAATCCCTTATTCTATGATAGGACATTTTGACATCACAAAGATGCTGATTCTCAAGGACAGTCATTTGCACGCGAATAATATTTGACCCATAATTCAACAATATACCAGAATAAATTCCATTAAATGCATTCAAGATTTAAATATTAAAATGAAGCCTTGCAAACAGAAAGAAAATATGAAAAGCATTCCTTTATAGTCTGGGAGTGGAAAGTGTATAAAACATAATCCAGAAGCAATGAAAGGAAACTATTAAATTTGACAATAAAATTTAAAACTTTACATGACAAAAATTTATAAAAACATCCAATCACAGTTACACATAGTATGGCAGAGTATCGTTACATATTAAGGCCACTTAGATAACTTTATAAAAAGTCAAACCATGTTAGAAGTCAAAGATAGTGGGTATCTTTTAGGAGGTAGAAGGTGATAGTAATTGGCAGAGAACAAAAAGGGGCTGATGAAGAATTGGTAATGTTCAGTTTCTGGAAGTAGGGTCTTAAATATCAAGAAGAAAGGCTCAGATTTCATTTTTTAATAACACTATAAGATAGGGATTGCTATTTCCACAACTTTACACACGGTGAAATGAGGCAAGGCACAAAGGTTAAATAATTTGCTCATGACACAGATGGATGATTGGTGGGACCAGGATTTCAACCCACACCATAAAGCCAGCACTCTTAACCAAACCTTCTATGTATCAGAAGATAATAAATGCAACATAATCATCAAACATCAAACACTATTATGAGGTCTTGTAAGATTATTAATAGTCTGGTCCTTTCAATCACCATACAGCTTTCCTAACACTAAGGAATTGGAAGTATGCCACACCAATGCAAATCCTACAAAAGCAGGAACTATGTCTACTTTACTTCCCACAAGCACTGTTCCCAGCAACTGAGACAGTACTTGCAACATGGCAGATGTTAAATAATTGTAAACAAATTACAAATGCATTTTGCTCATTAAAATAAATGTTCTATTTATTTACTTATTTTTAAAGTAGGAGCCACACCCATTGTGGAGCCCAATATGGGGCCTGAACTCACAACCCTGAGATCAATACCTGAGCTGAGATCAATAGTCAGAGGCCCAGATGCCCCAAAATAAATGTTCAATTTAAGGGGAAAAGCTGAGAAGATCAAAACTCAAACAAAAAATGGGTAAAATGGGTAAACAAATAGTTGACAAAAAAGGAAAGACAATTAGTTCTGAAATATAAAAAAATGCTTATCATTCCTAATAAAAGGAATACAAATAACAACAATATTAACATATCATTTTTACCAATCAGAATGATGTGTTAATATTCTCAGTTGGAGAGGCAACAGAGAAACTGGCACTTCCACATATATTCCTGAGAGAAATGCAAACTGGTACAATTGTAACAGGGAAATTTAACAATATCTAACAAACTAACATATGCATTCCTTAGAAAAGCAATTCAGCTTTTAGGACTCTACCCTGATGCTATACCTCCACGGAATAAAGCATATACCAAGTTATTCATCATCTATTATTTGTAATAGCAAAAAACTGGAAATAACCCCCATACCATCCAATAGCAAAGTGATCAAATAAACTATCCTATACCCCAGTGCTGTCCAGGATATGATTAACCACTAGCTCTACAGAGATTAAGGGAGACATCACAATTTACAACACTGGCCATGTAAATACTACCAATATGGCTAATTTCAGGCTACAAAATGAAACTAAACATGAAATTGCAAAGAGATGAACAAAAGCACACCATTATGTGTAATATTCCCATTATAGAAATACAACAGAAACAAATAACCTTAAGAATACAGATATTAAAATACAATAATTAGGAAGTAATAGATTTTGAGTATTTATTTTTGTTTTCAATATTGGTAAGGTCTGGATTGTGTTCCCCCCAAAATTCTTATGTTGAAGTCCTACTCCTAATGAGATTATATTTGGAACTGGGCCTATAAGGGGGCAATTAAGGTTAAATAAATACTAAGAGTGTGGTCCTAATCAGACAAGACTAAGGTCCTTCCTTATAAGAAGAGGAAGAGATACCTGAGGTCTCCAATCCTCTCCTCCCCCACCACCCTTTTGCAAAGAGTAAAGACCTGGTGAGGACACCGCAAGGAAGAGGCTATCTGCAAGGCTCAAAAAGCAGCCTCACAAGAAACCAATCCAGAAAGGCACCTTGACCTTAGACTTGTAGCCTCAGAACTGTGAGAAAATAAATTTGTTGTTTAAGCCCTCTAGTCTGGTATTTTGTTATGGCAGCCCTAGCAGACTAATATAAACTTATCTATGTTTATTTTTAATAGAGTGTTTTTAATAACCAGCTCACAAATTTCCTGAAAATTTAACTTGAGCAGCCATTAAAAGAGAAAAGTTCATATATCATTGATATACAATGATTTCCAAGATATACTATGAAGTGAAAAACTTAAAACTTTAAAATTTTAAACTTAAAGTTTAAAAACTTTAAACTTTAAAATTCTATTTTAAAAGATGATATTACATACAGTATGCTGTCTTTTTTATTGAAAAAGAGGAACTAAATGAATTACATATTTTCTTAATTTTTCAAGAAGAACAGAACACATAAAATATTAAGAACTGAAAAGCTAATACCTGTAAAAGATGAGTAGGAAGCAAAAGGAGAAGATAGAAACAGGAGCTGGTCTTCTCTGAATATATGTTTTTATGTACATTTTATTTTTGAACCGTATGTATATATTCAAAAACAAACTAAATCAAAAGACCTTAACACGGGAATATAAGGCAATCATTGCTAAGCTTTGAAAAATCATTATTTGCAACCCCTCTCTTCCACCCATAAACAAGTAATATTTCAAAAGAGGAATCATTCTGCGAACATTTACCATTATATGTAAAATCCCACAATGTCCAATAATTTACATATATCGATATTCATTTGGGATAGGTCATCTCCCAAGAGATGAAGACAATAATGGAATTAAATGAGATTCTAGGATGAACCTACTTAATAAATGCTGCTAAAGTAAAACTATTACAACAATTTAAAACATATTCAAAAGAACAGCCAATTTTGATTAGATCATGAATTACCTGTTTGTATTCACTGACACAACTTTGACAGCAAAATCTTTTCTGCTGACCATCAATCACCAAGATATTATTTCCAGCACCTTTGCTGGGCAGGTACTCTCCACACTGTTCACAGCAATTCATTATTAAACCATTAGCCATTCTGTATCTATTAAAGCAGTGGTCACTGCACAGCTTATGAGTCATATTTTTAAAGCTAACTTCATGGCGAATCTAAAAACAAGCAAACAAACAAAATTTTAAAGACAAATAAGTATCACAAGTAACTAAGTAACAAGGTGCCTCAATAGAAAGAAAATGCTTCAGTGATTTTTCTATGGAAGGCTTATTTAGGTAAAGAGAAAATCAAAATACCTTTCATTATTCTTTGAACTATTTTTATACACACAAGAAATACATGTATGGCAGAGAGGGAACCACTACTGACATCACTACAAACCTCTCTAGAAATATCTAAAAATGACAGGAAACAACCCAGTTTGGAGAGTGTTAGTATAAAATTCTAAAACAGACTGGAAATCTTTAGACAAATCCAAAAGGAACTAAAATTAAGTACATTGCTCTAGAAAGGGAGAGAACCATTATAAATAATTCAAATGAGGTATATACAGTACACAGCTTTTTTTTTCAAATTCAAAAACTTTAATACCATTTTAACAATGTGAAGTTATCGAAAAATATTCCCTCCATTTGTTCTCCTTCTTAAGCATTCTAGTTTGTTGTCTTTCTTTGGTAGTCAGCCTGTATGTTTAAAAAAACTATCGCTTTGTCTCTATGTGTTTCAAACCTCAAGAAGAGAGTCAATTAATATTATATTTTAATATTTCCTAAATCATTCTCCCCATTGGAGAATGAGATTACATAGTGGGATATTTATAAGATAAATTTTATGTATCCTCAGTTTTAAGGAAATATATACTGATGGAACAGTTCATCATAGCTATTAAATAAATTTAAGAATATTCCTATTAGTTAGAATTAAAGAGAAAAGGCACAAAAATACAAACCTCTGTTAGTTTACCACAAATTGTACATCTTGATTTATTTAGAGCTCCTTTAGTAGGATTCTGTTTGTCCTCATAGAGAGACAAACAAGATGTACTACAGAATTCCTGGAAGGATTCACTAGAATCCACTTGAGCAACAATGGTTCCTTTCATTGTAGTTATATCTCTGAAAAATAAGCGGAACAACTTAAAGTAAAATTCTATTTTAAAAGAAATCAAATATAAGAGTAATAACTAACATTTCTAATTTCCATAAATTGAACCCTGGGAAACAAACACCATTTTTATTTTTTATTTATTTTTTGGGGAAGATTTTATTTATTTGACAGAGAGAGAGAGAGAGAGAGATCACAAGTAGGCAGAGAGGCAGGCAGAGAGAGAAGGGGAAGCAGGCTTCCTGCTGATCAGAGAGCCCGATGTGGGGCTCGATCCCAGGACCCTGAGATCATGACCTGAGCTGAAGTCAGAGGCTTTAACCCACTGAGCCACCCAGGCGCCCCATTTTTTTGGTCCATTAAATCACTTTTACTATTTAAAACCTCTTAGGAGCGCCTGGGTGGCTCAGTGGGTTAAAGCCTCTGCCTTCAGCTCAGGTTATGATCTCAGGGTCCTGGGATCGAGGCCCGCATCGCATCGGGCTCTCTGCTCAGCAGGGAGCCTGCTTCCCCTTCTCTCTCTGCCTGCCTCTCTGCCTACTTGTGATCTCTCTCTCTCTCTCTCTCTGTGTCAAATAAATAAATAAAAATCTAAAAAAAACAAAAAATACAAGGAAGAGCTCATTTAAAAATAAATTAAATTAAATTAAATTTAAAAAAATAAAACCTCTTGGCAATAAAATATGAATACAAAAGAAGCAAGTATTTTATACTATTAAAACTTTGCCAGTACTCAATTTATCTTCAAGCTCCTTAACAAGGCTTTCAGATATTGGAAACACTTTCACCAAAAAATTTGTTATTATTTACATGGAGTTTAATGTCCAGGCCTAATCTGAGGTATAAATTTATAATACCTAGTCAATTCTTTCCCATGGGTAAGTAGAAAGCTTAAAAGATCTAGGTCACAGAAATATGACATGTATTTTAGAGAGGATAATTGAACTTAAGTACACTCCCATACCCATAACCCAAAATAACCCCACCTACCATTCTATACATTCTCTACAGCTCTCCAAATGCAATCAGAAATGGTAGAAAACGCAGCACCTGAGTGGCTCAGTTGATTAAGCATCTGCCTTTGCCTCAGGTCATGATCCCAGGGTCCTGGGATTGAGCCCTACATCCGGCTCCCTGCTTAAGCATGGAGCCTGCTTCTCCCTCTCCCTCTCTGCTCCTCCCCTCTGCTTGCTCTTCTCTCTCTCAAATAAATAAATAAAATGTTTAACAAAAAAAAAGAAAAGAAAAGTAAAAAACATTTGGTAAAAAAGTAAAAAAAAATTTGGTAAAAAACAATACTGAAGACCTGTGAAGTTTTCCTTTAATAAAATTCTGAATTTCGAGGTCCTGTATTATAGTATGTAAAAGTCTCCTACTATAAAGCAGTCTAAAAACAAGATAACTATTCCAATATTTGAATTTATTAAGCTTGTACAGAGCACTAAGCCTTTTTCAAAGTTCTAAGATCTAAAAATATCTTCACAAACTTCGGCTGCAGCAAGAGATGGTACAGAAAGAAAATCTATACCTGGTTTGACCATATACATAATATACTATATTCCACTTTTTTTTAAGTAGGCTCAGCATGGAACCCAACACAGGGCTTAAACTCACAACCCTGAGATCAAGACCTAAGCTGAGATCAAGAGTTGGACACTTAACCAACCTAGCCACCAGGTGCCCCAATATCCCACTTACTTTTAACTAGCTGAAGCCAGACCTAAAAATTGGCAGAAGAGAGAAGTACCTCTCTCCAAGGCTATCAAAAAAATTGGTACCTGAATCTTAAAACAGTGAGTATTCTAATGATTTCATGTTCAAAACAAACATAAAAACATAAAATCCAAAGACTTGCCAATTTAAAATAATCTTAATATGAAGATAGTACAAAATTTGACCTATTTTTATACAGAACTAAATTCTAATAATAATGCAAATAAAAACATATGCATTTTGACAAATTCAAGGAGTCCAATAGAGATTACAGACAAAATTACAAGAGCCTAGTACTATAATCAATCCCAGGGGCACCTGGGTGGCTTAGTCGGCTAGGCATCCAACTCTTGATTTCGCCTAGGGTCGTGGTCTCAGGGGATCAAGCCCCAAGTCCGGCTCCATGGTCAGCATGGAGTCTGCTTGGGATTCTCTTTCTCCCTCTCCCTCTGCCCCCTCTCCCCACTGCAAGCTCACATGCACTTGCTCTCTCTCAATAAATCAATAAATCTTTTCTAAATAGATAAATAAACAAACCAACCAACCAACCAACCCCCAAAGCCTATCCAAATAGGATCCCTTTTAATGATAAGCCAACAGGTGGTAGAGAATCCTCCAAAGCCATCACACATTTGATTTTGGCTTTAACATTCAAACAACTAGCTTACCAATTTTTCAAACACCATAATTCACTTCTAAGACTCTTATAATCACTTCTCTGCCTTTCGGCTAAGATCAAGTCTAAGACTATTAAAATTTCCCTAAAATTATATACCACCAATATTCAATCAGATGGAATTATGTTGAAAGGTAACCATTACGTACACCTGTGGTGAGCAAAGCATAACCTACAGACTTGTCAGATCACTACGCTGTATACCTGAAACTAATGTAACACATTAGTAACTAATGTAAACTAATGTGTCAACTGTACTTCAATTAAAAAAAAAAAAAAGAAAGAAAGAAAAAAGAAAGGTAAACCTTACTTTTTACACATAACACAAAGTTTCTTTGGAGCCGGCTTGTGAGAGAAGGAAGAAAGGCAGGTGGTAGAACAAAAGAGATGAGCTGATCCTTTTCGTTGATAAGCTGTCTGTCCCTTCTGTAAAGGTTTTTTGCAGTTTGCACAAGTGACTTTAACTGGTTTAGTGGGTTGTTGTTGTGCAGAAGGCTGGAAAATTTGTTTAGGAAGCGAGGCCACTGGTGATAAAGAATCCACCCCTGGTTGTTTCTGATTACGAGGAAATGAAGCTGACTGAGAAATCCAGGAATCTTAAAAACAAAATGCACAAGGAAAAGTAATGAAACAGATATTTATACACATTGACAATGCTATTACATAAACAGTTTTAACTTCCCATCTTGTACAAGTTTAAGACATTAATAAAGCAGCAGTATAGCAGAGAAGTAAAAACCAAAATTTTGGAGTAAGAATGCCTGGTTGACATTTAGACGCCACCTACTAGACTGGAAAGTTACTTAAACTCTGTGCCTAACTCTTCTCTAAACCAGAAATTGTACCAACCTCATATGAATGGTAACATTAAATGATAATACATACAATAAACCATAGTGACTAGCACAGAGGAAGCACTAAAAAATATTAGCCATTATTTATTAAACAGGAAGAATTAATTTACAGAATATTCTGTAAGTAAGGAATACATACATCAACATAAAAATATAATAAAATCTTGACCAATAAGAACCTTTGACATATTTAGTACAGGTCTGATAAAGCTTATCTCACAAAGCTCCACTGGGTGTGGAGCCCAACACGGTGCTTAAACTCACCACCCAGAGATCAAGACCTGAGCTGAGATCAAGAGTTGGACATTTAACCATCTGAGCCACCCAGACACCCCTCAAAATATCTTTTCAAAAACAGCTTTTTTCGTATTTAGTTCCATGGCCTCTAGACCACATAATCTCAAAGAAATTAGAGTATAACACAGAAATGACAAGCCAACATATAGTGACCAATATCATATTACTCCCTCACTTCAAACAGTTTCAGCATCGCACAGAATTAAAAGATACATGTAACATTAACTCTGGAGTGCAGAGTAATTTATCTTTTCTCTCTTTAATAGTAACCTTCTTTGGTGCTTAACAGGAAATGTCCAGCTTACTACACTAGTTACTACTCCACAAACCTCACTACACTAATAATACCATAACCTTTTTCCCTTCTGAAACTTTATAGACCACCATTCCTATTGTCGCTAGTAATTTTTTTCCTTTCTAAGTTCTTCTAAATTTTGAACTTCCATACATAAAAAGTTGCCCTTCTATTAAAAAAAATTTTTTTTTCCTTCCACAGGAAGTACAAATATATCTGGAGCTCAGGAAAACTTCTCTACTATCAAAACCTTAAGGAGGGTGATTTCCTGGTTCCAACCCAATCCAACAACCTAATGATTTCAAGGAGCTACATAACACTGCCACTAAAATTTTTTACTCCACATTATCCCTCTCCACAAAAATTGTACTTTATACATACAGTAAACTGAGTACATTCTAGGATTCTGCTATCCTGTTATCCTGCTATTATGAAGGTAACGGTTTTTAATAAATAGGTAAAAATATTAATGAATACAAAGAAAATACAGTTGGCCCTTGAACAACATGGGTTTGAACTGTATGAATCCACTTATACGCAGATTTTTTTATAGTATAGTTAAGTTTCCTTTCCTTAGGATTTTCTTAATAACATTCTTTTCTCTAGCTTACTTTACAGTAAGAATACAGTATATAATACATATCATACAAAATATGTGTTGACTATTCATCATTAAAGCTTCCAGTCAACAGTAGGCTACCAGCAAAACAAAACAAACAGTAGGCTACAGTAGTTAAATTTTGGGGGAGTCAAAAGTTATAGTTAATTTTCAAGTGCATGGTAGCACCCCTTATCCCTGCAATGTTTAAGAGTATTGAAGTCACTAACTAAATATTTCACCTTATGAAGGGCCTCCAATTGAAAATTATACTTGAACATATATACCAGAAGAAATAGCTTCTTGCAACACAATTACTGGTTCCTTAGGATTTTTTATTTTGTAGGTTTATCATTTGAATATATACTTAAAGAAACCACTTAAACTTAAGGACAGGTATTAACTTGATTTTGAAAAAAATGGGACGGGGCACCTGAGTGGCTCAGTGAGTTAAAGCCTCTGCCTTCGGGTCGGGTCATGATCTCAGGGTCCTGGGATCGAGCCCCACATCACGCTCTCTGCTCAGCAGGGAGCCTGCTTCCCCCCTTTCTCTGCCTGCCTCTTTGCCTACTTGTGATCTCTCTCTCTCTGTCAAATAAATAAATAAAATCTTAAAAAAAAAAAAAAGAAAGAAAGAAAGAAAGAAATGGGACTTTTTTTCACAATTTAGTTTTAGACCCTGTATAAATAATATAATGTCACCCTTAATCTATTTTTCAGCTCTTACATTTCTCCTACTTTCAAATTTTCACATCCTCCAACATCAAAATACTTTTAGGAAGAGAAGTTTTGTCTAAACCCTCTATTTTATACAAAGGGCATCAGGGGATAACAGTTTAATTTGCCCAAGTCGCAATTAGTCTTAGAGCCAGTATAAGTAGCCGAGATTTTATAACTCCTTATTACAAATAAAAGCAGCACATAAAAACAGGAGCTAATTCATAAACAAAGGAGCAAAGGTGTATCTGTTTAGTTTTTCTGATAAGTAGTATACAGTGTCTTGCAGGAGTTTCAGCAAACAATAAGAACCTTTGACAAATTCTTTTTTTGATTTGTAAGTATTTTTAAAATAATAATAATAATAATAATAGTAATAATAATCTCTACACCCAACAGGGGCTCGAACCCACAACACCAAGATCAAGAATCGCATGCTCTATCATCTGAGCCAGCCAGGCACCCCCCAGGAATACAATTCTTACAATGATATGCCCCTCTGACTCAGCAATATTCCTAAAGGAAATAAGATCCTAAGATACATGCATAAGAATATTCTTAAGAGTTATTTAAATAGTAAAAACTGGAACTCAGCTAAATAAAGAATAAAATCAAACATACAGACTTCATAACAAAAGTTCAAGATCTACCGTTAGGTATTTAAAGGGATAGTAGGAGGAAAGAGTTTACAAAACTATACCTAAACTATGATCTCGGGTTAGAATTAAATGTACTACTCTCAATAGTGAGATTAATTATTTTCCTCTTCATACTCTAATGTTTTTAATATATTTATAATTACAATAAAGACAAAATGGCTATTTTGAAATTGATTTGAGCATTATCATTTCTTAAACTTTTATGAGAGCCAGAAGGTTACAATGAAAGAAACTAATTATATACAGCTGATAGTGTAAATTGGTAAGACCTTTCTGGAAGGCAATATGACAGTATTATTTCTACAACTTTGAAATGCTCACACAAACTCACGCATACATGCCCCCCCAATCCAGATCTATCTATGAATATATATATACACATAAAGGGAAAAGGTCTTGGAAGGTAGGAGAAATTTTCCAAATTGAGTAATAAGGAAACTATTTCTTTCAAAATCACTATAAACCAGACAGATTTTTTTTTTCAACCAAAAATCTCTGGAAGGACGGGGGCAGTGATATCCTTTGGCCTAGTAACTTCACTTCTAGGAATATACTCTAAAGAAATGAGAAGTTTAAACAAAGATGTTCATCATAAACCTATAATAGCAAAATATGGGAAACAGTATAAATGCCAAATATGGGAATGGTATATCCATATCTACTGTGCAGCCACTAAAACTTTTGTGTATAAATGTTAATGGTATGAGAAAATACAATGTAAAGTGGGAAACAGGAAGCAAAATTATTCACAGTCGCATTTCAACAAAGTTAAAATACAATGGAAAAAGCTTGAAAGACAGCCACTCAAAGCACTGACAGTGGTAATCTTCAGTTAATCATACTATCAGGGATTTTTTTCCCTCCTTTTTTGATTACAGATTTTCCAAAAATCCTTCAATAATTAAACATTACTCTCATAACTAAAAAAATAACAAGAAAATAGGAAAAATGACTAGTATATTATACCATCCTACCCTACCTAAATTTTAATCATTCCTTATTATTCTCCACAATTTCTAGGCCGATAAGGTTGCTAATGAGCCTAAAATGATGAGAAAGGGAGAGAGAAACAAAGAGAAGGATATATAAGAGAGACATATAAAAGTTTGGGGACAGAGGTGAAAGAGAAAGGGACATAAAGTCATGGTCATCAAAAAGCCAGAGTTCTTATAACTTCTTTTTAACGTTTTCACAAAGCAAAGCTACCTGAAGAAAAATTATTCAAACAGTCGAGAAATTTACCAACCTTCAAATATTAAAAAAGTAATAAAATACTATTAAGAAAAAATTAAAATCAGATAAGCGATCAAAATTATTTTAAAAGTAAAAACAAATCTAAATGCACCTGATACAATACTATATTGTTCCTCTTTTCATCATTTACACATTACTACTAAATACTAAAAATATATCAGGTGCCAAACTGTTAGACTCTAGTGGTACTGAATGTAAAGAGTATTTATTCCAATCTTTTAGACATAGATTTCTGTAATGAATTTTCTAATAATCTGCAAAGAAATACATGGCTTTACATCTCTTATTAGCTAAAATTTCAAACTTCTAAAAGTCAATGGAATTTACTTCTCTTACATGAATAAACTAACCAAGGTAAAGTACCAATCACTACAATGAAAAAAGAATCAGGCAATTTTACACAGGGTAGATCACTTAATGCTTACCAGGATTATGATGAGTTGCAGATTCTCCATTCTGAAATATGTCTCCTGCCACATTCATTCTACCAGGATTAAAAGGTCCTACTCCAGTCTTGGTCTGTGAAGTTAAAGATGGGGTGTATGTTTGTATATTAACACCAAAATTACTTGACTGCAGTCCGTTAGAGACATCTCCCAAGTTGGTATTCTGCAGTGATGTTACATGTGTAATCATTAAGTTCATATCTCGCCCGTCAGTATTTTCTAATTGGCCATCATTCACAGAGCTTATACCTGTTTCTAAGGTTGTAACATTAGCAATCTGAATTTCAGAGTCTGGTTCTGTGGTGATACCACTACTACCCATTCCTGCATTTACCTTACTTCTTGAAAAACTGGAAGTGGAGAAATCCACATCATTGGTTCTGTTTTTAGTCTCAGGAGGTCTCCGTTCAATAAAATTAGAGGAATTTTTCTCTTGCCCTTGATTTGTTTCCATGTCCTCTTCATCATCAATGACAATTGTCTCACTTACACTTCCCTTCTGAGAAGCCAACTCTTTTGAGGAAGGAAGAATTTTGGAATCATTTCCTTGTAGTTCTTCATTTTTTGATGATGTAAATGTTACGGTTCTTTGATCAGTCACCACTGGTGCAGAAGGTGGGGGAGGTTGTACAGGTTCAATAAAAACAACATCATCATCATCTTCCACTGATGAGTTCTGAAATTTATTAGATCTAGCAACTAAAGGATTAGGTGGACCACTAAATGAATTTCCTACATTGGTGAGACTAGTTGCCATGGCCGTACTCCCTAATAAAACAGGAGTCTGATCAGTCACTTCTAATCCTCCCACTGAACCTGTGTCCATGCCAAAAAACCTGAAAAGTAGATGGAAAAAAGAAGAAAACAAATGTCAATATAATCTTTTGCTCTTCTAACTGAAATAAATTTTTAAAGTACTTTTCTTTTTTATTCTAAATGGTAATTCTTATCTAATAAAGGAAAAATTTGGTATCCAATCTATGATCTCATTCACTAATAATTTTATATACTTTACATGTGAACCTCTTGAATATAAAAAGAAATATAATTAACCAATTTTCAGTAATGATATGCAGTATATTTCCACCTCCACCACCTCCTTTCTACCACACTATTTAAGCTATAAACCTTAATACTGAAAACATAGATAAATCCTTCAATATGTATTTGAACAATAACCAAAATCTGACAATAAAAATCCCTTCTCTATACTTTTGTCCCATTTATCCACTGTATTAAATAAGATGATACAATCTAATCCCTAATTTTCCTTACCTCATCTTTTTTTAATTCCTTTTTCTCATGTTCCCTGGCTCCCTTGTAACTATATAATCAAACCTTTCTGAGAATCTGAAATCTTTCTCGACCCTATCCAGAGAGCTTATACCTTTACTTGCCAGGAACTATGCTGTGTGCTTTATATCCACATATCAAGCTGAATAATGGCTCCCAAAGATATCAGATCCTAATCCCTGGAACCTGTAAAGGTTACCTTATATGGGAAAAAGGTCTTTGCAGATATGATTAAGATTGAGGATTGAGATCCTAAATGCACAAGTTTGCGAAGGGAGATGGAAGGAGATTATAGGCATAAGAGAAGGCAATGTGACCATAGAGACAGACTGGAGATCAGAGAGTGAAGTAATGCAGCCAAGGAACATTGGCAGTCATCAGAATGTAGAAGAGGCAAGGAATGGATTCTCTACTAGGGCCTCCAGAGGAAAGATGGCCCCACTGACACCTTGATTTGAGCCCTGTATCACTGATTTCCAACTTCTGACCTCCAGAATCATAAGAGAAAAAGTTTCAGTTGTTTTAACCCGCCAAACTTATGGTAATTTTTTAAAATGGCCACAGGAAATTTATACATTCCACTTCTTAGTTACATTTTCAAAATAACCCTTGATACAGTTATAATTTTTGTCCCATTTTAATGAGTAAGAAATTACGGCTTAGAGATGTTAACTAACCTGCCCAAGTCACATAGCTAGAATGCATGCCCAGGTCTTTATCTCAATAGTCCAAACTCTTCATTACTCTGCTCTATTCAACCAGTATTTTTTGAGCACCTGATATATATGTAGGACTGTGCTAAAGCCAGAGACAGCAGAGAGTTAACAGTGAAGAGCCAGAAAAGAAAATAAGTTGTTGAGCAGATGGAGAGGATGAGGTCATGGACACAGGTGGTACTAGAACTAATCCTGAACATGAGTCAGAGAATTTCAGAGAAAAAAACAGGGAAGAAAAGAAAAAGAAAAAAAAAAAAAAAACAACAGAAGGGGGGGTGAAATGAAGGGTAGGTATAGATTGATTGTAGATTACTCTGTAGATGGAGTGGGTGGGAATTTGATGTGGGAATCTGAAGTGGTTGATACTTGGTAGCCTAATTTTTAGAGTTAAGTCATCTGAAAAGGTGAGGATACAATGGTTGTACAAATCTTAAAGACTGGTTTAAGAGCCCCAAGGCCAACTCTTAAATCCTTTGTAATCCTATTTCTCTAATAAAGCCACTTAGCCCAGTTTAAAAAAATAAAAACAAAAACAAAAACAAAAAAGGCTGGTTTAAGAACTTTTACTACTTTATATTGCTATTTGCTTATTTTGCTATAAGGAGTGTCTGGGACGATGAAGATGATACTAATATATATAAATATCACTTTGGTAGATAGGTGACAGGGATAGAGAAATTGTTCATTGTAAATTTTGCTGTATCTTAAGTTCTGAACATAATTCCTCACTTGTTTTTAAAGCAAAAATTAAAGTTTTAAAAACAAAGTGGTAATAGAATGATCAGAGAAGACTTCTTTGAGCAGGTGACATTTACACTGAAATTTGGAACAAGAAAGATCCAATTGTGGGAAAATTGTAGAAAGGGCACTCCAGATCCTGTGAAAGCCTGAGGGAATGAAGTTGGTGAATTCAAGCAACAGAATAAAGACCAATGTTGCTGAACAAGTTGGTAGGGAAGAATTATAGGAGATATAAAAACATGCACAGAACAACCCACCAAGGCCAACAAGTTAATTCATTAACTGCATTCGACAAAGATTTACAAAGCACCTAACCTAGTATGTACAAGACACTGATGTGGACATCTGAGAGGAAAAAAAAAAAATAATCAATAAACAAAACAAGTAAACATCCCTGAAATTAGCAATCATGAATTCTAAATGCCAAGTTTGGATTTTACTGTAAAAGGAAACATTGTAGTGTTTTTCACTAAAAGATTAACATGGCTTACATTTTTAATACATTGTTTGGGCTGCTATTTGGGAAATAGATTACAAGAAGGCAGGACTAGAAGCAAAGAATACCTGAAACAAAGGTGATGACAGGAGATGGAAAAAAGTGAACAGATTAGGGATTTTTAAAAAGTAGATCCTTCTGGGGTGCCTGGGTGGCTCAATGGGTTAAGCCTCTCCTTCAGCTCAGGTCATGATCCCAGGGTCCTGGGATTGAGCCCCGCATCCAGCTCTCTGCTCAGCGGGAAGCCTGCATCCTCCTCTCTCTGCCTGCCTCTCTGCCTACTTGTGATCTCTGTCAAATAAATAAATAAAAATCTTTAGGAAAAAAAAAAGTAGATCTTGCTAACATGAAAAGATCAATAAGATTACTGTTGACTGGATAAAAAGTCACAGAACACAGAACATTATTACTACAATGTTATGCATTCTCCAAAAACCTATACATATGCATACACACACTACATCTTTCCTAAAGTACATATATTTTTGTGTAAACTCATAAAACAAAAACCTCTGAAAGGATCACATTCTGATACATACACATAGCTTATGAGGAGGAACAGGGAGTCTGAGTAGGAGAGGTGATCAACAAGTTGCACTTTATTTATTTATTTTTTAAGATTTTATTTCTTTATTCGACAGAGAGAGACACACAGCCAGAGAAGGAATACAAGCAGGGGCAGTGGGAGAAGCAGACTCCCCACTGAGCAGGGAGCCCGACGCGGGCCTCGATCCCAGCACCCTGGGATCATGACCTGAGCCGAAGACAGACGCTTAACCACTGAGCCACCCAGGCGCCCCAAGTTGCACTTTAGATTCAACATTAATCTAAAAAGAATTTCAGGCAAAAAAAAAAAAAAAAAGAATTTCAGGCAGCTAAGCACCTGAATGAATAATGGGAAAAACAGGAGTCAACAACAAAAGACAATATAAAGTTGATAAAGCATTCAGTTAAAGAGCAAGGGATTATCAATCTCCAGAAACAAAAAGGATACAGAACAAGCACTTTTCATAGACGTTAAAAAGGGGTATAAGAACCATATTATGAAAACACTGGATAGACTATAACTAATTTGCTTTTTCCACTGAATGTCTAGAACCTAAAACAGCGCCTAGGCACAGAATATACACTCAGTTGTCCCAAATATTTGCGGAAGGGCCAGAAGGCAAAAATCCATACGTTCATTTTGACTACCAGAGTTATTTTTAAGTAACATAATTATATAATTGTCAAGGATATCCATCTACTCCCTTACTTTATATATACTATTCTATTCTCTGACCTTAAGCATCCTACTCAAACCAAGTTTAGTTTCCAGAGCACCATATCCTATTCAACCAACATAGTAATGAAAATGAAATATTTTCAATAATAAATAGTATTTTATAGGAAAAGCCTTATTGTATTTTCACTTAACTGTGACAAAACCTCAATGAGTTAAATAAAACAGATGTTAACTTTTCTATAATAAAACCATAGCTCAGACACAGTAAAACTGCTCGGTTCCAAAACCAGTCTCCAAATCATTACTCTAAGAGCAAGAACTGTGTCTCTGTCAGTATGGAAGACATGTTAATACTGGGAAGTGGCAGAAGATACTTTTATATCTGCTTTAAAGAAACTACATTAATTCAATTTAAAAGTATAAGGGGTGACTCTGAATTCATCAAAGATCTACAAATTACCATTCCATACTCTAAGACATTTTAAATATTTTCAAAAATTAAAATATATACACCAGGGGTGCCTGGGTGGCTCAGTTGGTTAAGCACCCAGCTCTCGATTTCCACTAAATTCATAATCTCGGGGCTGTAGGATGGAGCCCCCAGTCGGGTTCTGCACTCAGTGGGGGAAGTCTGCACCTCACCCTCTCACTCTCCCCCTCTGCCCCTCTACCTACTTGTGTGTGCTCTCTTATTCTAAAATAAATAAATCTTAAAAAATAATAATAATAAAATATATACACCATTACTCTAAAACAGCTCCTCACTAAGGAAGACTTCTTCATGGTAAAACAGTAAATATGCTAGAGGAAACGCTCATATAAGGCCTTCACATAATTTTAAGTAAACATAAAATTTTTTTTAACATTACCACTACAGAAAGTATTAAAAGTTGAAATATGCTGAATAACAGTGATTCAAAATTTTCATAACTCGAATAAATTTGTTTTAAAAAACATAAGTGTATCCATCCAGTAATAGTTAACATTTGTCTGATGCTTATTGTAAGTCGAATAGTCACGTGAGTTAAACATTAAAGCAAATCCATGAAGAAATCACTATTGCCTTTTCTATACCGATTTAAAAACAAAGGGCACCTGGCTGGCTCAGTTGGTAGAGCATGTGACTCTAGATCTTAAGGTGGTGAGTTCAAGCCCCACACTGGGCCTACAGTTTATTTTAAAACTCATCATCATCATCATCTTCAAACCTAAGCTGCCCACAACCACAGCCAATAAGTTGGATATTAAGATTTGAATATTCATATTGATATGCAATATGTAATTAAGTATTGAACAATAAAATAATATATCACAGCTCTTATTTAATAAAAAATTCAATAAAACAATAACTAAATCAATATTCAAACTACACAAGTATCAAATGGAAGAAATGAAGTTGAAGTATCCTCATCAACATAACAATTTTCAGAGGAATAAGGAAGGCAAATACACAAATGTTATGAAATGCATAGGCTTCTAAAGCACGAGTTCTCTGGATACTTTCTATGGTTTTAGCACACCTAAAACAGAAGACAACAATTTCTAAGACAGAAAAGCTAGAACTGACTTCATAATACTCTCTGGTGGCAGACTGCTAGGTATCAATCAGAAGAAAATAGTGCAGCTCAGAAAAGGACTTTCTTTACCAGTTAGCTCTCTGCAGTAATCCACTTCTCAAACAGAGTAACTATTCAATTATAATAACTGTTTTCAAATCCTATAGTATAAATATATTTGGCCACTTCTAAATGTCAGTGAGAATATGTTTCAACCAATGCTCAATTTACTCCATTTATGTGATTACAAGTTGACCTAATTAAATGTGATTAAAAGTTGACCACTTCTACATTATATTAAAATCTATTCAAAAAAAAAAAGTCTATTCCATTTAGGCACTTTTCTGCATCAAGTCCATTCTAATTAGCTATTTTACACTGAGAAAATTCCTTTACTTCTCTGAGCTTCAATTTTCCCTAGAGTAAATGGTATAAAAATAGTTCCTAGGATTTTTCTTAAAATTCAAAAAGATAACCAGATGTGAAAATCAGTTAGCACACTGTTCACTCCTAAACAATTACAAGGCAATTTTTGCCTATACCCAAGATTTCAGTAAGTTTCTAATACTGATATTCCATCAATATCACAGACTGAATGTGTCCCCCCCAAATTTATACATTGAGATGGTATTAGGAGGTAGAGTCTTTGACAGGTGATTAGGTCACAAAGGTAGAACCCTCATAAGTGGGATTAGTGTCCTTTTTATAAAAAAAAAAACACCCCAGATAGCTCCCTTCCCTCTTCCACCATATGAGGACACAGTGAGAAGACAACAATCCATCTATGAACCAAGAAGCTGTCCCACACCAGACACCAAATCTGCCAGAGCCTTGATCTTAGACTTCCCAGGCTTTAGATCCGTGAGAAATAAATGTTTGCTGTCTTTGCTCATTCACTGTAGCAGCCCAAATGAACTAAGATGTTCATTATAAATTATGAATGCTTTACAGTTTTATTTGGTCTTTATTTTAAAATACTTAATAAAATTAATAAAATACGTAATGTTCTCATGGAAAAAAACAAAGAAAATGTGGTAGTTAAAATATAAACATTTCTAATAATAAAGTTATCAGCGCTTGCTGAAAAAAGCTTATGAACATTCAGAGAAAATCACAAAGAAAGCACTTCAGGGACACCTGGATGGCTCAGTCAGTTAAGCATCTGCCCTCGGCTCAGGTCATGATCCCAGGGTCCTGGGATCAAGTCCCGTATCGGCTCCTTGCTCAGCGGGGAACCTACTTCTCCTCCTGCCTGTTTTGCCTGCCAATTCCCTCTGCTTATACTCTATCTCTCTGTGACAAATAAAATCTTAAAAAAAAAAAAAAAAAAAGGAAAAGGAAAGCACGTCAAAGTGATAAAAAAAAAAAAAGCAATTATCATTTTCTCACTGATAAGCCTATCTAAGAGCTTTCTAGGTACCGTGTTAAAAAGAAAGCTAAGGCGAATTCTTCTCTACAGCAAAACTTAGTTAATATGTGATCATGGGTACTTTTAATAGTTCTGAGTCAAATTGGCAAATTTTAAATTTTAAGAATAAAAATTATTGGGATGCCTGGTTGGCTCAGTCAGTTAAGTGTCTGACTTCAGCTCAGGTCATGATCCACGGGTCCTGGGATCAAGCCCCACCCAGCAGGGAGTCTGCTTCTCCCTCTTCTGCTGTTCCCCCTGCTTGCGCTCTCCGGCTATGCCAAATAAATAAATAAAATCTTAAATAAATAAATAAATAAATAAATAAATAAATAAATAAATAAATAAATAAATAAATAAATAAAATCTTAAATAAATAAATAAATAAATAAATAAATAAATAAATAAATAAATAAAATAAAATAAAATTCTTTATCAAATAGGAATAAGGGCGCCTGGGTGGCTTAGTCCATTAAGTGCCAACTCTTGATTTAGGCTCAGGTCATGATCTCAGGGTCGTGAGACTGAGCCTTGTGTCAAGCTCCACGCATAGCACAGAGTCTGCTAGAGATTCCCCCAACCCCGAACTCGCTTGCGCACACACATTTCCTAGTAAATAAAATCTTCAAAAAAATAGAAATAGATGGATTTATAAATACATATGTGAAATACCAAAATATGTCACCAAAAGCATTATTATCAGAGTCAAGAATATAAGGATATTCTTTGTTATTACCACATAGCACTGTTCCAGAAGTACCAGCCAATGCAACTATATGAAGAAAAGGAGATATAAAAATTTGAAAGGAGAAGTGACTATGTGGCACAGTCAGTTAAATGCCAACTCTTGATTTAGGCTCAGTCTCAGGTCAGGATCTCAGGGTGATGAGATCAAGCCCCGCACTGGTCTCCATGCTCGGTGGGGAGTTTGCTTGAGATTGTCTCTCCGCCTCTCTCCCTGTCCCTCCCACTCGCGCACTCTCTCTCAAATAAATAAATAAGTCTGGAAAAAAAAAATTCTGAAAGAAAAATTATCATTACATGCAAATTAGGTTAATTTTTACCTCAAAGACCAAAAATATTTACATGAAAAACTACTACAGTGAGATAATTTAATCAATCACTGGATACAAAGATAATATGTAGAATATTAAATTAATTGTATGGGGGGTGCCTGGGTGGCCCGGTTGGTCAGTTGGGCTTCCAACTCTTGGATTTTGACTCAGGTCATGATTTCAGCATCATGAGATCAAGCCCAGGGTCAGGCTCCACATCCGGTGGGGGAATCTGCTTCTCTCCCTCTGCCCCACCCCCTGCTCACATGCTCACTTTTTCTCTTTCCCCCTCTCTCTAAAATAAATGAATAAATGAACCTCTAAAAAAAATTACTTGGATGGCCAATTGGAGACAGATATAAAACTTTGCTTCCATCCAACGACCAACTAAATACAGAGATAAAAAAAAAAAAAAAAAAGACAAACCTACAAAGACAAGTAGAACACAGGAGAATTCAACAGCATCAGAAATGTTAGAAGAAGGAAAAGAAAAGAGCATGGATTCATTGCGACTCACTTAGAAGACCTTAAAAAGGTAAAACTCTAAACACCTCGTAAAGAAAGTTTTGAAATGACTGGATTACAAGTGAAGTTAAACTTGTAGTTAACATTCACTTGTCAAAAGGCAAAAAGTATCCTGATCAGCACATTTCAGAAAAACAAGGCAACTGGTCCTATCAACAAGATGGCAGAGTGAGAAGTTCTAGATATGGGTTCCTCCACACAAATAACCACTGAGCTGGACAGGGTCATTGGAACCAATTACTTTAGATCCCTGGAACCCTAATGAATACTCATATAACAACCAGGGGAGTGTTTCATGAAGAAGTTACAAATCATTCAAGTGAGCAGAATGCATGAACCAGCAGCAATCATTCCCCATTCCTCACCCCAACTTAGCTATGGTGATAGCATCCTGCTTTCCTGGAAAGTCTGGCTGGTCAGAGGATTGGCAGTGAGGAATGTCTAAGAACTTTGGAACTGTGTTTGGGGTGGTCTGAAGCAGATGCTTCTCTTGATTTCAGCCTCTGAGAAGTAACAGCTTTCCCAGCAGCATCTATCAGATTTAATGAGACACGAGCCTTTATTTTTTTTTTTTTTCACCAGACACTTAAGAAAATTTTTGTCAGGTCACTAGCTCACCATAGGAATAATGGAACAGATCTTCGAAACACACAAAGAAACAGAAAAGTAGGTCCTAATGGCAGAAATAAAAGAATTTGACAGAAACCATTCCTGAAAAATCCCAAATTTTGAAATAACTAGTGAAGACATTAAATGAACTATCTTAAATATGCTCAGTGAGCTAAAGGAAAGCACTGACAGAACTAAAGGAAATCAGAAAACAAGGCATAATCAAAATGAAAATACCAACAGACACAAATTATAGAAAAGTAAACAAGAAGTCTAGAGATGAAAAACACAATGACAAATGAAAAATTCACTAGAGAGGATCAACAGCAGATTTGGACAGGTAGAAGAATCAATAATCTGGAAGACAGAGTAACTGAAATTACCCAATCTGAGGAATAGGAAAAAATGGAAGAAAAATGAAGAGAGCCAAAGGGACCTACAAAACTTAAGCAAGCATACCAACATGTATGTATCATAAAGAGAACAAAAGGGACAAGAATAATGATTTAAAGAAATAATGACTAAAAACTTCCTAAATACAATACACATCCAACAAGCTTAACAAACTCCAAGCCAGATAAACTCAAAGATATCCACAAGACACATAATGGCCAACATTATGTGAGATAGAGAATTTTAAGAGAGAAGTCATCATGTATGATGAATGCTCAAAATAACACTTAGATTATCAGTTTATTTCTCATTAGAAACCATGGAAGCCAGAAGCTAGTGGGAAGACATTTAAAGTGATCAACAACAAAAAATGTCAACTAAGAATTCTATATCCAGCAAAAAACTCCTCCAAAATTAAGGAGAAACTAAGACATTTCTAGATCGACAAAAGGAGAGGGAGTTCATACCTGCATGAAATGCTATCCTTCAGGCAATAAAAAAACCAAATTACAGAGTAAATTGAACCCATAAGAAATGAAGAATATAAGTGAAATTACCTGTATAAATCAATAGAAAGCCAGTATTACTGTACTTTTAGTTTATAATTACTTTTTCCCTATGACTTACAAGACAAATAACAACAATTACCAGTATATGTTAATAAATACACATATAAAGATATAATCTGGGAAAAATAAGGGGAGGACAGAAACGTGTAACAGTAGAGTGCATACTCTGCTGAAACTAAGTTGGTATTATTTCCAATAGGTTGTAAATTTAAAATGATTTTAATCTTCAAGGTAACCACTGAAAAAAACATTTTTAACTACAAAGGGAATCAAAAGGGTACGCTAGAATAAAGTTAATCAAACACAAAAGAAGGCAGTAAAGAAGAAATGGTGGGGGGGAAGGACATATAAGACATACAGAAAACAAATAGAAAAATGGCAGAGGTGAATCCTTCCTTATTCATAATTATTTTAAATGTAAATAGGTTAAATTATATTACAAGACAAAGATTGGCAGATTAGATTAAAGTAACACAGGATCTATGTATACGCTGTGTAGAAGAGACTCACTTTAGATACAAAGACACAGAGACTGAAAGTAGATAGAAGACACTCTACGCAAATAGTAACCAGAGAAGTGAGTAGAGTAGATATGCTAATCTCAGACAAAATAAACATTAACTCAAAAAAGGTTATGAGACAAGTGAAGCCAGTATATACTGATAAAAGATACAACCCATCAGGAAGATATAAAAATAATATGTACCTATCTAACAAAAGAGTGCCCAAAATATAGGAAGTAAAAACTGCTAAAATTAAAAATAAAAGCAAAAACAGAAAATCAGAAACAGTTAGAAATTAAACAACACAAACAATAAAATAAAATACAAATAGAACTACAATAAGCAAGGAGATTAAATCAGTCATCAAAAATCTCCCAACAAAGAAATGTCCAGGAACAGACGGCTTCACTGATAAATTCTACCAAACTTTTGATGAAGAATTAACATTGATCCTTCTCAAATTGGTCCCAAAAAGCTGAAGGGGAGAACACTTCCAAATTCATTCTAGAAGGCCAGCATTATTCTGATACCAAATCCAGACAAAGACATTACAAGAAAACCACAGGCCAACATTCCTTATGAATACAGATGTAAAACTCCTCAACAGAACATTAGCAAATCAAACCAGGAACATATTAAAAAGATTATATATCATGACTATGTGGGATTTACCCAGAATGCAAGGTTAATTCAACTTAAGGAAATTTCTGTGACATGATAAAAGCCATATATAGAAAAAAACCATAGCTAGCATCACACTCAATGGTAAAAGATGGGAATGCTTTTCTTCTAAGGTTAGAACAATGAACAAATGCCTACTTTCATCATTTTAATTCAACATAGTACAGGAAGTTCTGGACAGAGCAATTAGGCAAGAAATAAAAGGCATCCAAAGAGGAAAAGGAAAAAGTAGAATCATTTCTGCAGCTGACATAAGTTTTTTTGTTTTTTTTTCTTTTTTTTTAAGGGGAGGATGGTGGGCGAGAGGGAGAAAGAGAAAGAGAATCTTAAGCAGGCTCTGCACTGGCTATGGAGCCTGACCTGGGGGTCAATCTCACAACCCTGAGATCATGACCTGAACCAAAATCAAGAGTCGGATGCCTAACTAACTGAGGCACCCAGGCAGCCTGACATGACCTTATAGTGGGAAACTTAAGCAAAGTTTCAGAACACAAAATCAACATGAAAAGTCAGTTGCATTTCTACACACTAACACGAATAATCCAAAAAGGAAATTAAGAAAACAATTCAATTTACAATAACATCAAAAAGAATGAAATACAGGGGCGCCTGGGTGGCTTAGTGGGTTAAAGCCTCTGCCTTTGGCTCAGGTCATGGTCTCAGCGTCCTGGGATCGAGCCCCGTATCAGGCTCTCCGCTCAGCAGGGAGCCTGCTTCCCCCTCTCTCTCTGCCTGCCTCTCTGTCTACTTGTGATCGCTCTGTCAAATAAATAAAAAATAAAATAAAAAAAAGAATGAAATACATAAAAATAAATTTCACCAAAGAGACTGATAGACGTGTACTATGAAAACTACACATCAGGGGCACCTGGGTGGCTCAGTCATTAGGCATCTGCCTTCGACTCAGGTCATGATCCCAGGGTCCTGGGATAAAGCCCTGCATCGGGCTCCCTGCTTGGCAGGAAGCCTATTTCTCCCTCTCCCACTCCCCCTGCTTGTGTTCCCTCTCTCCCTGTCTCTCTCTCTCTCTGTCAAATAAAGAAATAAAATCTTTAAAAAAAAAACTACAAATCATTGCTGAAAGAAAATTAAAGACACAAATAAGTGGAAAGATGTCTCATGTTCATGGATTGGAAGATTAACATTAAGATGACAATACTACACCTGAAGCAATCTACAGATTTAATGCAATCCCTATCTTTGATCCACATAGATCTCAAGGGACAAGAATCTTGAGAAAGAAGAACAAAACTAGAGGAATCTCATACTACCTGATTTCAAAACTTATAAAAAGCATTATAACATTATAAACATATAACATATAGCATTATAACTTATAAAGCATTAAAACAGCCTGGTACTGACATAAAGACAAATGTATCGACCAATGGCATAGAATAGAGACCAGAAAAAAATCTCCAGATATTTGGTCTAATGATTTGACAAGGATGCCAAGACCATTCAATAATAAAGGACAGTTATTTAAAAAAAAAATAATAAAAACCAGAGAGACAGAATACAATAGAATCCTTACCTTACACCATATATAAGTTAACTCAAAATGGATCAAATACCTATATTTAGAGAACTAAAACTACAGAACTCTTAAAACAGAGGGAAAGCTTTATGACTTTGGATTTGTCAATGATTTCCTAGATACAAGACATTAAAAACACAGGCAATAAGAGAAAAACTAGATAAACTGGACTTCATCAAAATTAAAAACTTTCGTGCTGAAAGAAAAATACTGACATTCAAGATTACCTTACCCAGCAAAGTTTTCCATCAGGACTGAATGAGATAAAGAATTTTCCAAACAGGGGCACCTGGGTGGCTCACTTGGTCAAGCGTCTGCCTTTGGCTCAGGTCATGATCCCGGAGTCCCAGGACAAAGCCCCACATCAGTCTCCCTGCTCAGAAGGGAGTCTGCTTCTCCCTCACCCTCTGCTCCTCTCCCGACTCATGCTTGCTCTCTCGTTCACTCTCCTCAAATAAATAAAAACTTAAAAAAAAAATTTTTTTTTAAAGAATTTTCCAAATAAACAAAAGCTGATGGAGTTCATCATCCTAGCCTGAGCTTAAAGAAACGTTAAAGAGAGTTCTCAAGCAAAAACAAAAGGACACTAATTATAACAGGAAAACATACGAAAATATAAAATTCACTAGTGAAGCTGAAAAAAATTTTAGAATTTTTATCCAAAAAACACTATCTAGAGAATAAAAACACAACTCACAGACCGGGAGAAAATATTTGCAAATCGTGTATCTGATAAGGGATTTATATCCAGAAAATATTAAGAATTCATACAACTCAACAAAAATAGTTTTAAAAATGGGCAAAAGAATTAAGTAGGTACATTCCCCATCCCCAAAGAAAATATACAAACAACCGATAAGCACATGAAAAGATGCTCAACAGCATTAGTTAGGGAAATGCAAATCAAAACCAAAAGATATCACCTCATATGCATAAGGATGGCTACTATCAAAACAAACAAACCATATGATACAGCAATCCCACTTCTGGGTACATATCTAAAAGAAATGAAAGCAGGATCTCTAAGAGATATTTGCACATTTACATTCCTAGCAGCATTATTCAAAAATAGCCAAAGTGGCAACCAAAACTCCATGGGCAGATGACAATGGAATATTATGCATCCTTAAAAAGATGACAGATGACAATGGAATATTATGCATCCTTAAAAAGAAAGGGAAACCTATTACATGCTACAACATGGATGAATCTTGAGGACATTATACTAAATGAAAAGAGATAAATACTGTATGATCACACTTACAAGAAGTATCTAAAATCAATTCACACAAACACAAAGTAGGTGGGTGGTGACCAGGGGCTGAAGAGAGTAGTAGATGGGGAATTATTTAATGGGCACAGAGTTTCAGTTTTTCAAGATGAAAAAGTTTGGGGGATTTGTTGCATGACAACGTGAATATACTTAACACTACTGAGCTATACACTTAAAAATGGTTATGATACTAAATTTCATGATATGTGTTTTTTACAATTAAAAAATTTTTAAAAAGGAAAAAAACCACAATAACAATCACTTCACAGCAATTAGGATGGATTTTTTTTTTTTTATAAAGAATAACAAGGTGGGCGCCTGGGTGGCTCAGTCAGTTAAGTGTCTGCCTTCAGCTCAGGTCATGATCCCAGGGTCCTGGGATCGAGCTCCACATCAGGCTCCCCCACTGCTCATGCTCTCTGTCAAATAAATAAAATCTTTAAAAAAAAAAAAAAAAAAAAAGAATAACGAGGTGAAAATGTACAAAAATCAGAACACTCTGAAAAAAAAATTTGAACACTTCTGCATTGCTGCTCAGAGTCAGTCATGTGAAATGGGGTACAGCCACTGTGGAAAACAGTTTGGGGTTTCCTCAAAAAGTTATACATAAAATTAACACATGATCAATCTATTCCACTTCCTGGCAGATACCTAAAAAAAAAAAAGATGGGGCTTATATGAATACCTGTGAACCAGCGTTCACACCAGCATTATTCACAATGGTCAAAAGGCAGAAAGAGCCCAGCCCAAAAGTCTATCAACAAATGAATGAGACAAGCAAGATGTAAATACAAGAGATTATTATACAACCCTAAAGAAAAGTCTGACACATGCTACAACACACAAAACCTTAAAACCTTGAAAACATTATAATAAGTAAACTAATTCAGACATAAAAGGGCAAAAATTTTCTGGTTCTACTTATTTGAGGTACCTAGAATAGGCAAACTAAAAGAGACAAAAGGTAGAACAGAAGTCACCAGGAGCTGGAGGAAACGGATACTGGGCACTATTGTTTAGTAAGTACAGAGATTCTCTTTGGATGATGAAGAAGTTCTAGAAGTGGATAATGGTGATTTCTGAAAAACATTTGTGAACATACTTAATGCCAATGAACTGTACATATAAAAATAGAAAAAAATGGGGGTGCCTGGGTGGCTCAGTCGGTTGAGTGTCTGCCTTCAGCTCAGGTTATGATCCTGGGGTCCTGGGATCGGGCCCTGTGTTGGGCTCCCTGCTCCATGGGAGCCTGCTTCTCCCTCTCCTCCCTGCTTGTGCTCTCTCTCACTATCTCTCTCTCTCAAATAAATAAATAAAAATAAAATCTTAAAAAAAAATGGAAAATTTTACTTAGTGTATTTTATCAGACATTTATATGGGGGGAAAAATACCACAAATAAACACAATGATGAACTACCAAGAAAATATTTGCAATACACATCTGGGGGGGAAAAAAAATCAAGACAAAGAGGTCCTATAGTCGATAAGATAAACAACCAACCAAAGAGAATAAAGGGAAAAAAGAAAAAAAATAGTTCACTAGAAAAGAAATACAAATGGCTCTTGGATATATGAAATATTTAGAAGAAATGTAAATTTAAATTCTAAAGGGACACGACTTTTTGCTTACACTGACAAAGATCAAAAGGTTCCTCAAAAAAGTTAAAAATAGAACTACCCTACAATCCAGTAATCACACTAGGTATTTACCCAAATATAAAAATACTAATTCGAAGGCATATGTGCACCCCAATGTTTACATAGCAACATTATCTACAATAGCCAAATTATGGAAAAAGCCCAAGTGTCCATCAACTGATGAATGGTTAAAGAGGATGTGCTATATATATATATATATGCAACCCACATGTGAGCGCGCGCGCGCACACACACACACACACACACACACACAGGAATATCAGCCATAAAAAGGAATGAAATCTTGCCATTTGCAACAATGTGGATGAAGATAGAGTATATTATGCTAAGCGAAGTCAGTCAGTCAGAGAAAGACAAATACCACATGATTTCACTCATATGTGCAATTTAAGAAACAAAGAAAATGAACAAAGGGAAAAAATAAAGAGAAGCAAACCAAGAAACAGACTCTTAACCATAGAGAACAAATTGATGGTTACCAGAGGGGAGGGCTGTGGAGCGGTGGGTTAAATAGGTGATGTGAATTAAGGAGTATGCTTGTGATAAGCACCAGGTGTTGTATGGTAGTGTTGAGTCACTATATTGTACACCTGAAACTAATACTACACTGTATGTTAACCAACTAGAATTTAAATTAAAAAGTAAGAAGAAAAAGGATTAATAATACAGGAAGAGTCTCATACTATAAAGCAGTGTAAATTGGTACAATTCTATGGAGGGCAACTCAAAAAAATAGTTCTTTAACCAAGCAATTCCACTTCTAGGCATCGTTCCTATAGACATATTATCTGATGTTTTGAAGAACAAAACACAGAAGGATATATATTGAAAAGTAAAATGATTGAAATATCCTAAATTTCTCTCAATAAGCCACTGATAAACTGAATGATGATGATGACAACAGAATGAAAAATGTTGCAGTCCTGGAAACAAGGCAGCTCTAAATGTACTTACATACTAATACAGAACAACCTCTCATATAAATTAAGTACAAACAAGGTACAGAACAATGGATAAACACAAACACCATACGCACAGAGAGAAGCACATACATACATACACACATGCATGCATAGATTATCTCTAGATAAATTTTTAAGAAAATAGGGTGCCTGGGTGGTTCATTCAGTTAGGCATCTGCCTTTGGCTCAAGCCATGATCCCAGGGTTCTGGGACTGAGCCCCAGCAACAGGCTCCCTGATTCTCCCTCTTCCTCTGCCTGCCACACTCCCTGCCTGTGCTCCTTCTCTCTCTCTCTCTCTCTCTCTCTCTTTCTGTCAAGTAAATAAATAAAATCTTTAAAATAAAATTTCTAAGAAAATGACAACAGTGGTTTGCCTATACAGAAGAGCACTGTGTAGATGGGTCAGGGATAGAGGAACATCCTCCTTCTCACTGTTTGTCCTTTTTACCTTTTAAATTTGGTACCATATCTATACACACTTGGATCTGATTAAGGTTTCACTGAATTTAGAGATTTGGAGACAAAAAATTTTTTAACATTTTGACATTATTGAATCCTTCCCATTCAGACATATGCATACCTTTCCATTCTACTTTTCTTATTATATCCTATATTATTTTATAACTTCCCTCATAAAAGCCTTGCATATTCATTATAGTTATTCCTATCTCTTGCAATAGTGAAAAGTATTTTTCCCATTACAAATGCTTATATAGCAAAGAAACACAGTAAGGTGTAGAAATATACAAAATGAAAAAATATACTATATGTACTATATATACATATGTACTTGTAACAAATATAACTAAGAATTGATATCCATACTTTAGAAAGATCACAAACTGACAAAAATTTGGGGCACCTGGGTGACTCAGTCAGTTAGGCATTCAGCTCAGGTCATGATCTCAGGGTTGTGAGATGGAACCCTGAGTTGGGCTCTGTGCTCAGCCAGGGAATCTGCTTGGGATTCTTTCCCTCTTCCTCTCCCGCCCCCTCTGGCACCCCACCCCACATGAGCTGTCTAAAATAAATACATTCTTTTTTAAAAAAATAAGTAGACAAAAATTTAATTACTTGATAATATGCAGTGTTCACAAGAATGTGGACAAACTAGTGGAAATGCAGCCAATATAGTAGTCCAGTGGAACATAATTTGACAGTTATCTATTAGAACATAGATGCACACACTCTGACTCAGCAATCCCTATTCTTACACCTATACTCAGAATTTCCCCCAGGCAAAAAACACGCATGAACCCAGAGAAACTACTACACACATATTCTGTGTAGCATTATAATAAAACATTGCAAAAAGACTAAATGTCCATCAACAGAATGTCTAAACTACGTTAAATCTATCACATGAAGTATCACACAACAGTTAAAAAAAGACAACTCTTTATGTACTAACTCAAAAGATATCTAAGGCATACCACTAAGTGAAAAAAGCAAGCTGGAGAAAGATACGTATAGTATACATAATTTTAAAAGCACATATGAAATTACTACATAATTCTCATGGATACATGTTTGTACACAGAAAAGAATTTGAAGTAATCAATACAAAATTGATAATACTACTACTAATCACTGGGGAAGTAAGGAAAGGGGCCAAGAGACCAATGACTGATGACTTAACAGATAGATAATGCCCTCATGATGCTGAGAGTCTCACCACAAAAGTTTCTTTTTAACACATCGTCATCAGGTATCTAAAATAATGCTACTCTGGTTTTAGAAGCTGATAAAAATCGTTTAATATACTAAAAATCCACTCAAGGGTTATGAGAGTCTAAACAAAAATCCCTTAAACAAAAGTCTAATAAATCAATTAACTCATTCAGGTTCTCTAGGGCATAGAATTTCTAGCCACATGGAATAATTGCTTTCCCATAGGACCACAATTTCACTGGAAGGTATTTCCAAGTAATTTTTACTTTCATTATAGATTTCATCCATTCCCTTGATTTTAAATATTACCAATACCCTAATCTCCTTAATTTATCTCAATCAAGATGTTTCAAAGTCCTAAACTGCCTACTTCCTATATCTAGTACTTTCAACTTGCTCTTTCACTCTTATATCCGCACATTCCCCAGTCTGCCATTTAGGGAAGTTATGTGTCTAGCTACTCATACCAGAAACCTACTGGTCATTTTTAATTTCTTCTTTCTTCACTTACAACCATGTCACCCCCAAGTCCTATCCTACTTCCAAAATAAATATTGAAACTGTCCACTTTGATCTGTCTCTTCTGATATACCTCTAGTCCTAAAAATTCACCATCATTTTTCTGCAGGATGACTAACATTACCTACCACATTCCCCAGAACACACTTCTTACATGGCTTTCCAGGGTACTTTAGAAAAAACCTAAGATTTTTCCCCCTCACCTGTAAGATTCCTGCCAGGTTTGATCCCTGCCTACATGCTAAGCTTAATTTTAGCACTATTCTTCCCTGCCTTGCTCATTAGGCTTCTGCTAAACTAAGCCTTCTTTTAAGTTTGTGGGAGGGTCCAAGACCCTCCTTGTCCCAAGGGGTCCTATGCACACAATCTTCCGCTGTCTGAAACAATCTCTTCAAACTTCTTTCCAGTCTCAGTATAAACTTCACTCCCTCATCTTCTGAGGCTAGGGAAACGAAATCAAAAATAAACTATTGAGGGGCACCTGGCTGACTCAGTTGGTAGAGCATACAACTCTTGATATCGGGGTCTTGAGTTCAAACCCCGCATTGGGTTTAGGACTTACTTAAAAAATGATAAATTAAATTAAATTAAATGCTGGGACTACATCAAAATAGAAAGTTTCTGCACCGCAAAGAAAACCACCAACAACACTAAAAGGCAACCTTTGGAATGGGAGAAGATATTTGCAAATGACATATCTGATCAAGGGTTAGTATTCGAAATATATAAAGAACTTTTAAAACTCAACACCTAAGAAAGCAAATAAACCAATTAAAAAATGGGCAGAAGACATGAACAGACATTTAAAGACAAACACATGGCCAAAAGACACATGTAAAGATGCTCAACATCACTTATCAGGGAAATGCAAATCAAAACTCTATCACTTTACACCTGGCAGAATGGCTATCAATAACACATGAAACAACAGGTATTAGTGAGGATGTGGAAAAAGGGAACCTTCTTGCAGTGTTGGTGGGAATGCAAAGTGGTGCAGTCACTCTGGAAAACAGTATAGAGTTTCCTCAAAAAGTTAAAAATGGAGCTACCCTGGGGCTCCTGGGTGGCTCAGTCAGTTAAGCGTCTGACTCTTGGTTTGGCTCAGATCATGATGTCAAGGATCTGAGATCACGTCCCATGTCAAGCTCCTCACTCAGCACAGACTCTTCCCAGAGATTATCTCCCCCTCCTTCTCCCTTTGCTCCTCCCAATGGTCATGCATGCCCTCTCTCTAATATAATACCTTTAAAGAAAAAAAAAATGGAACTATTCTACGATCCAGCAATCACACTACTAGGTATTTACTCAAAGAATATAAAAATACTAATTCAAAAGCACCCCGATGTTTATAGCAACATTATCTATAATAACCAAATTATGAAAACAGCTTAGTGTCCACTGACTGACAAATGGAGAAAGATATGGTGTGTATGTATTACACATACATACATACACACAAACACACACACAGAGTATTACTCAGCCATAAAAAAGAATGAAATCTTGCCATGTGCAATGACATGGATGGAGCTAGAGAGTATTATGCTAAGTGAAATAAGTCAGTCAAAGAATGACAAATACCATATGATTTCACTCATATGTGGAATTTAAGAAACAAAACAAACCGGGCGCCTGGGTGGCTCGGTGGGTTGAGGCCTCTGCCTTCGGCTCGGGTCATGATCTCAGGGTCCTGGGATGGAGCCCCACATCGGGCTCTCTGCTCAGCGGGGAGCCTGCTT
>CM052883.1:71882618-71895834 GCA_028534135.1 Potos flavus
ATAGGCCTGGGTGGCTCAGTCAGTTAAGTGTCTGCTTCAACTCAGGTCATGATCCCAGGGTTCTGGGATCAAGCCCCACATCCCTCTCCCACTCCCCCTGCTTGTGCTCTGTCAAATAAATAAAAATAAAATCTTTAAAAAAATGAAATAGGTAATGGGGATTAAGGAGTGTACTTGTTGTGATGAGCACTGCATGATATAGAGAAGTGTTGAATCACTGTATTATACACCTGAAACTAATATTGCACTGTATGTTAACCGGAATTTACATATAAACTTAAAAAAATAAAAACAAATGTCACTCTCTCAAGAGCGTTCCCTATCAAACACTTCATTAACCCGTCTCTGGTCTCCCTTATTATATTCTCATCATCACACACATTTCCTCAGCTTTAGTTATCCAGTCTGTAATTTTGTTTACTTGTAATCTGTATCCCCCCTTAGACTGTGTGTTCCATGAGGGCAAAGACCCGTTTTTATTGTCTATCACTATATCCTCTGTAGTTAACATAATGCCTGAATAATTACTGAATGAGTATTTTTCTCTAATAAAAGGGAGATAACAAATAACTTCTGCGGATTCTTCTTTGGTTTTTTTGCTGCTATCCTCCATCATTTCCCCACAACTGAATTCTAGGTCACTCTCTCCCTCCCTTCCTGTGGTCCACAGAACAATCATTTCACCCTTGAGCTTCAGTTTACCCACTATAAAACAGTAAATTAAAATAATGTCCTTGAAAGATGAAACAATAAAAATCTCTGCCCTGTGTCTTTGGTCATGACTTTTTATTACCTCCATTTTCAATCTGCATAATTAGTAACAAGGCTTACTCTTAGACCCTAATAAAAAGTTATCATGCCCTATCCCTTTTTAATCCTTAACCAAAACAGCTAAATAAACCCATACTTCCTTCTCCATATGTAGTTTAAAATCTACAATAACACAAGTAAACTTCAACCATGTATGTTAATTTGGAAACATTCATTTATTCTTTTTTTCTTTTTAAGATTTTATTTATTTATTTGACAGAGAGGAGAGAGATCCCAAGTAGGCAGAGGCAGGCAGAGAGAGAGGGGGACGCAGGCTCCCTGCCGAGCAGAGAGCCCGATGCGGTGCTCAATCCCAGGACCCTGAGATCAAGACCTGAGCCGAAGGCAGAGGCTTTAACCCACTGAGCCACCCAGGCGCCCCACATTCATTGATTCTTAAAACACTTGGTATTTCAAATCTATGACCTAGTATAATGACTGTCTTTGATACCAAATTTTCCCAGTGTTTTTTAACATGATAGAATAAACAGCTTTACAAAGAATATACTTTGTTTACATGAGTTCAAAAGTCCCATGATTAAGATCCATCCAACCTAATGAAACAGTAATACCTGCATCAATAAGCAAATGAGATCACAGATTCAAAAAGGCTTCGGGTACTAAGAATCTATTTCTCCAATACAGATTATTACTAAAGAAAAATGTATTCCCTGTTTTTGAAGACTCGAAACTCATCACAATTTCTTTTCCTGACAAGATTTTTCATTTATTCATTTGAGATAGAGCATGAAAGCACAAATTGTTGAGGGGAGGTTCAGAGGGAGAGGAAAAAGCAGACTCCCCGCTCAGCAGGGAGCCCAACACAGGGCTGGAGCCCAACACAGGCCTCTATCCCAGGTCCCCGGGATCATGACCTGCGCCGAAGGCAGAGGCTTAACCAACTGAGCCACTCAGGTGCCCCAAAACTCATGACAATTTTTACCAGCATCCTCTCCCAGAGATATGTTCTTCAGATGTTCACTGGTCTTAAAATGAAAGGAATACAGAGAAAACATAGAGTATACCAAAGAAAACCTGTGTTTTCTCCCCTCTGGTAGACAAATTACAGAAAATAGACAATCCTACCCCCATCATATACAATTCAATGTTGTGTTTTTTTTAAACTATCTAGTAAATATGTAAAACTCTGAAGCAAAGGCACACAGCCTTATTTTCAGTTAAAATAAACGGGTTAAACCCTTTTATTCAACCCCTTCATGACTTGAGTTCTACTTTTCTGTCTCTGAATTTTATCACATATCTAATAAAACAACAGTAACAACTACCGTTTATAAAAGACATACTTGATAGCAAGCTATCACAACTACTGTAAAATTTACCTCATAATAGATACCTTAAATATGTTATTATCACTACTACCCCAATTTGCAGGTGAGTAAACTATTCTGTGTAAGCAGGTAGCTTTCCTATGTTCCACGGCTGCCATTATGTGCAAAACCAGATTCCGTGCCCTAAGGCCACACACCTTTCCATTATACCACAGTATCCCTCAATCACACAGAACTGTGACTTATAAATTAGTCTAATACAACAACCACTAGAATTCAAACGTTAATGAACTGAAGATTTTTGCAACATAAGGATAGGGAAGGAATTACAAGAATGTCAGACTTGTGTAGAAAATGTCAATTATAGATAATAATATACATGCAAAATATTAGTGTGATGAACAAGGGAAAAATTATAGGAATACACATTTAAAAATGTAAACATCTCAAATAAAATGGGATTGGGGAAACTTCCATTTTCTATATCACGTTTCTTTAGTACTTTAAGATTTTAAGGGTATGTTTTATTTTTATAACCAAAATATTAAGAACTGCCCTGACATGCACGTAACTACTAACGCCTGTATATTACCTATTATACTTCATCATTTATACTCATTCATTTACATGACTGTCTCTTCAAAATGAACACTGAGAACCTATTAAAAACCACATGTAACACATTTCCAAATTGATTTCTTCTTTTTAAGGGTTTTAAAGCTTAGTTCCTATTTTGTTTCATATGCCAACAAGAATCTCTCAAATTTTTAAAGTGAGTAATGTGATCAGACTGGGCTTTATGAAAAATTAATCTGGCTGTAGACTGAAATAAGGAATAGGATGAAATTGCCTTATAAATATAACTCCCTATTATTGAACACAATGGACTACAGTCAATGTTTGAAACAAAACTAGAGAGAGCTGAGTGCCTTAGGACATAAGAACACTTAAAGGTCTCAACATTTGAGTCAAATGAGAAGTAAAGGAGATAGTCAGAAGTATAAGACCATATTAAGTGCTCAGTCCCAGAAATCAAGAGTTTCAAGGAATAAAATTTCAAATGCTAGAGGATTAAGACGAAAAAGAAGCACTTAAGGATTTGACAGTTAAATCACTAGCAACCTCAAAAATACAGATTTGACATAGAGTTGGGAGCACAAATCAGCGAAATTTCTTCTGAAAAATAAGGGAAAACAAAGCAGTTAGGAGGTGTGGAAAGATTCTGCCAAGATTCTGAAGGATAGAGCACTCTAGCATACTTACAGACTAACAAACGAGCAGGAAGAGAGAAATCAGCGAAGAGAAAGAATTCCTTCCCTCTACAATCCGATGAACATTCAGTTGAGTTTATTTTACCAGTGGTGGCAAAAAAATTCACAGTGTTTGATCCATTCACTCAGATTAAGAATCTTAGCAGCTATTAACTGATCACCTATTGCCCAGTCACATACTCTGTATGATTTTTAATTTTTATCTCATAGCAATCACAGAAAAGCAGGCATTATTATATCCATTTGTCAGATGAGTAAACTAAGGCTCAGAGGTTAAATAACTTACTAGAGATCACAAATTGGTAAATAAATGGTAGAGTGAAACTGGTTTTAACAATTTTATAGGGGCATAATTTTCATACAATAAAAATGTACTTATTTTAGGGTTGCCTGATTTGGTTAGGCAAGCATCTCTTGCTTTCACTTGAGTCATGATCTCAGGGTCCTAAGAGCGAGCCCTGCAAGAGGGAGTCTGCTTGGGATTCTCTCTCTCTCTTTCCCTCTGCCCCTCCCTCTACTAGTGCGCTTTCTGTGCCCCCCCTCTCTAAAATAAATTTAAAAATCTTTATATTTACTCATTTCAAGTGAAAAGTTTGACAATTCTTTGTAAATTTATACACTTATGCAGTTATTATTACAATCTAGTTTAAGAAAACTTTCATCATCCCAAAAGTTCCCTCATAAGCAAGGGCAGATTTGAACCCCAATCTCTCTGGCTCCAAAATCATGTCACACCGCAAACCCCCTAGCAACATCAAGTAACAAAAATAATTTTTTTAGGCAGAAAAATTCAAATTAACTCCCACTAGTTCCCCTTCCACGTGAGGCACCAACATACCACTAGAATCATACCCACATTCCATGATCTCAGCAAATTCAAAAGTTTACTAAAATTTGGATATGCCTTGGGGCACCTGGGTGGCTCAGTGGGTTCAAGCCTCTGCCTTCGGCTCAGGTCATGATCTCAGGGTCTTGGGATCGAGCCCCGCATCGGGCTCTGTGCTCAGCAGGGAGCCTGCTTCACCCTCTCTCTCTGCCTGCCTCTCTGCCTACTTGTGATCTCTCTCTCTGTGTCAAATAAATAAAATCTTAAAAAAAAATAAAATAAAATTTGGGTATGCCTCATACAAGTAGAGCAAAAAATGTACAGATACTGTGAGTTTCTTTTTTTAATGTAAAAAGTTAGAAATGGGAAAAACAAATGAAAAATAAAGAAGGATGAAATCAGCTGAGCAAGGACATATGATGGAAAATGTAATCTATGAATGAAGAAAAGAAAGTAATAGAAATCAGGAGTTTGGGTCATGGAAGACAAAGACTAACTTGAACAGAAGCTTCTCTTTGATATGCAACATAAAACTGTTCAGATATAGAACAAAAAGGACTTACTAAACAGAAATTAAAACTTATTTAAGAAACAGAACTATACAATGCTAAGAGAGTCAAACAAAAATAAAAACACAAAGTGAGACAACATTCATAGTAATTAAAGTTGTAAAGTTAAGGGGTGCCTGGGTGGCTCAGTTAGTTAACTGTCTGCTGTTGGCTCAGGTCATGATCCCAGGGTCCCGGGATCAAGCCGCAAGTTGGGCTCCCTGCTTAGCAGAGTCTGCTGCTCCCTCTCCTTCTGCATGGCTCATGCGCGCTCTCTCTCAAATAAATAAAATCTTTAAAAAAAGTGTCCAACTCTTGATTTCAACTGGGGTCATGATCTCAGGGTTATGGGATGTAGCCCCATCGGGCTCTGCACTGGGCATGGTGTCTGCTTGGGATTCTCTCTCTCTCTCTCCCTCTGGACCTTCCCTACTCTCAAGTATACGTGCTCGCTTGCTCTCTCTCTCTCAAAAAAAAAATTAAAAAATAAATAATAAAATTGTAAAGTTAAAACTAGCTTAATCTTATAGTAATGATTTTATATAACTAAATCAAAACAGAAACAAAATTTTCATTACTTCAAAAACATAGAACCATGAACATGTAAGAATTTAAATAAATTTAAATAAAAGAATTTAAATTTAGGACCAGAAGTAATTAAACTGAAATAATTAAAATATGACAAACTTTGAAGAAAAAACATACAAATAGAGATAGGATAAAAGGATAAAATAAAAGTTTTATTTAAACTATATTTTTACTTCTATTCTAATATTTCTTTAGTTCTACAGAACCGTACACGATCCACTAATTTGATCATTGCCAGCCTAACCAAAATCTTACAAATTCCAAATTAGGGTCCTAGAGTATAGCATTAGAAGCCTAAATGAAATGCTCTTCCAAACACTGAGCCAAAGAAAGTGCTGGCCAACTACTAACAGAACATATTTTTTATGATTACTTGATATTAATAAACCTTACAATATATAAATTGTTGAATAAATGATTTCTTCAGTGCCCTGATTACCCTGAACTATTTTCAGTCTGGTCCAGCAGGCTCAATAGTCCAAAAAATACTACACTTTCTAGTTGAAAGACATGCCTTTTAGAAAGGATTATAAAACTGTTCCAGTATTACAAACAGTCTCTTTAAGTTACGAAACCATAATTTCAGTTCCAAACTCTTATAATAATAAATCAGATAATGTATCTATCTAGGTTGGTATAGCAAAAGTATTGGCATTACCATAAAGTAAAAAAACATCTCGTTGTATGTCACACTTTGTGAACTTTCTTCTGTCTGAAATCTGTAACTAAGCACCACGATCTTACTTAAAATCACCATTTTAAGTATTTTCCTTATCCAACCTAAATGTACAGTTTGAAATAAGTTTACTCTAAGAATTGTAACATCTTTCCCAATCTTTTAATGAGGTTGCAACAATTAATTCTACTCCTAGTAAATTACAATTACTCCTAAATTACAATTTAATATTAATTTTAAATGAGAACCATATTAAAATATTTAAGAATTTAAGAATAAAATATTTTAAAACTTTTTTAAATGAAGATGTATTTGGCATATAACATTGTATTAGTTTAGGTGTATTTTTTTTTTAACCTTTAAATTTCAAATTCACATAACAAATTCGACCTTTAAATTCACTAGGAACACCAGAGGAAAAAAATCTAGTACACTCTGGAGAAGTAGGAGAAACTGGATCCTTGACAGTCTATTGATATTAAAAAGCATGGTTAAAACAGTAATGTAAACTCTTCAAAGATAAACAAAAACTAGATAACATGTAATAATGAAATATTCAAATCTTTTTTCTTATTATTACCTACTTACCCTAATATCCAAAATCATTTCTTGTAATAGTAAGTATAAATACTTACAGGACAGTAATCAATAAAAATAAAACCCCAACAGTCATATACTTCTTTCAATTTAAGGACCATGAATTTCTCTTAAATTTTATTACTTCTAACTTTCAATGTACTGCTATTAAGTTAAAAATAAAATAGAACTAAGAACAAATCCCAAATGAGTCATGTGACCAAGTGATTTTTGTAAACCTCTCTAAAACATCCTTTTTAAACTCCACAACAGATTTTCAGATTTGGTTTACAAAAATTTTTTCTGCAGTTCCAAAGTGTTATATAACACTTGATGCAAAAAAATGAATAGATTTTAAAATACACAATAAAACAACAGATATGCTCACAATCCAAATTTTAACACATTTAAGAAGACCAATTTATCTTGTTATCAAGTTTGTGTTTGGTGCTGGCCCTTATAATTCCCTTCCCATTTCTATTTTAATAATAGAAACCTAAGATTCCAAAGTGACTTGTTTAAAAAACAGGTTGCAGATAAAAAAAATTTGCAACTCCAGCTATGTAAAACAAATTTTCTTGCTGGTATACAACCAAAATAAAAAATAAAATAAACTGTTACCCAGAATCCCAAAGTTAAAAATTATGGATTTATGCAACTACAGTTTTTCCCACTGACAACCTTATTGGTCTTTCATATTTGAGTTGTGCATAAAAACTTTTAGATTTGGGGCACCTGGGTGGCTCAGTGGGTTCAAGCCTCTGCCTTCGGCTCAGGTCATGATCTCAGGGTCCTGGGATCGAGCTCCGCATTGGGCTCTCTGTTCAGCAGGGAGCCTGCTTCCCCCTCTCTCTCTGTCTGCCTCTCTGCCTCCTTGTAATCTCTCTCTGTCAAATAAATAAATAAAATCTTAAAAAAAAAAAAAACTTTTAGATTTGAATAGCTCAAAGTCCTGTTCAAGACTAAAATCCCAATTCCACTCTCTGACAGGAATAGAAGAAAATTAATCAACAAATCAAAAAATGGAAAATGCTTGGAGTCAAAGTAACTTAAAATGCCGTACACAAATACTATTTGAGAATCCAGTGGGAGAAAACACTTGCATTTGGGCTCATCTAAAAATATACACACAAATTGAATATGTCAAAGTCTTCTTAAAATAAATGTGATTCAGTATAATAATATATACATTAATATTGTCAATGGGGCAGAGACAGATATTAATGCCAGAAGAAAAAAAATATAAAATTTCTAATTATACCACATCTTTTCACAACATAGAGCTCCCAGTATTTCATACATATTCTTTCCATCACGATAACACTACAGCATCTGATTTTAAGACTCACTTCATCTCAAATGCATTGTTTATGCACTTTTGTACCTCAAACAAAGGCAAAATAGAATAATCTTTAAGAAAAGAACACTGCTGGGGTGCCTCGGTGGCTCAGTCGGTTAAGTGTCAGACTCTTGATTTCAGCTGGAATCATGAACTTGGGGTTGTGAGATCCAGCCCTGCAATCAGGCTGTGCACTGAGAGTGGAACCTGCTTAAGATTCTCTCTCCCTCTCCCTCTTTTTATAAGAAACAAAACAAAAACCACTGTTGTACAAAGACAATAAGTCAAGCTCTATATCCATGCAAAAGTCTGAAACATTCAAATGTCAGCATCTGTGTGGTATCTGAGTGATTCAGGGTTGTACCATATGAGGTACAAAAAGTCTGCTCCATGAGATTATATAACATTGAAAAGTAGAGACCACCCTGTAGCTTTTCCCCAAGTGTTTAATAAGAGGACAGGTGGGGGGACGTGGGTGGCTCAGTCTGTTAAGTGTGGGACTCTTGGGTTTTGGCTCAGGTCATGATCTCAGGGACATGAGATCAAGCCCCTAGTGGAGTTCTACACTTAGCTCAGAGTCTGCTTGAGATTCTCTCCCTCTCCCTCTGCCTCAACCCCTACTTGTGCATACACGCACTCTCTCTCTCTAAAACCAATTTTTAAAAAATCTTTAAAACAACAGGCATGGGGCGCCTGGGTGGCTCAGTCGTTAAGCGTCTGCCTTCGGCTGAGGTCGTGATCCCAGGGTCCTGGGATCGAGCCCCACATCAGGCTCCTTGCTTGGTGGGAAACCTGCTTCTTCCTCTCCCACTCCCCCTGCTTGTGTTCCCTCTCTCGCTGTGTCTCCGTCTGTCAAGTAAATAAATAAAATCTTTAAAAATAATAATAATAAAATGACAGGCAGGAGAAGGGGGATACATACTATTAAGGATGCACTAAAGATGCCATAAATATAAAAAAGTATTTCTAACTGCTGAAACACTTCATATATACACATAAAAGCACCTAACTCACATTAAGTGCCCAATAATAAGTATAATAAAGAACTTATTTAGTCAAGGTCAATTAAATCATCAGGTTATCTTCATCTTACTGTCTGGCACGTTAAAGCACCATTAATTGGTCTTTTTAAGGAAAGGAATTTTAAATTCTGAGCTAAATCATTAAGCACAACAAGCACCACATTTCGGTATTATCAGAGAGAATCATGGCTTTCGTTAGTATGTATGTGTTGACATTATAAATAGTCCTGGTTATACATTTTGTATGTCCTCATCTCCAAATGTCTATTAAATATAACCAATTACCAACCTTCCCCCATCAACATAACAATTAAGAACAAAGAAAAAAATATGAGAAAGTTAAATTTTTTGTGAAAATATGTGGTGATAAAATAAGCATTGCCCATCTATGTGGAAGATCTGATCTTTGATCCATTACATCAATGACTTAATCCCTGAAAAGAGCCTTAAACTCATCAGACAAGTTATATTCATTTGAGTTGCAGTATTTAAGAAACAGTTACAGACTCTGATTGTACAGACATACTGAAAAAGAATATATTACTTCCGATACAGTTTTTTTAAGATTTTATTTATTTTTGTGAGAGTGAGCGCGGGCATGCAGGCACGCACCAGCGGTGGGAGGAGGGAGAAGCAGACTTCCCGCCCAATGTGGGGCTCCGATTGTAGGACCCTAGGTCATGACCTGAGTGGAAGGCAGATGCTTCACCAACTGAGCCACCCTGTCGCCCCTCAAATAGACAGTTTTTAAATAAGGCAATAAAATAATCTAATGGTAACTGCAGTTCAATTATTTTTTAAAAAGGTACTCATTAAGTTTCAAACATTTGCTATTTACCTGTTCTCTAGGAAAAGAACATAAGCTGAGAGGATTCTAACCTTGGCTTTTTCACTGTTTCAATTTCCAAATGTATAAAGCCAGTATACTATGTACTTTACAACAGGACAGCTTAGTTGCTGAACTTAGGCACTTTAACCAAACTGCTTGTTTGACACTACTATTACTACTTGGTACCTCCCTATGCCTCTGTTTCCTCCTATACAAATTAGAAATAAAAACAGTATGAGTATCACTGGTCTCTCACAATATCACACTACCACACAGTACCTTTTTGTGAGGATTATATTACTTAATTCATTTAAAAGTCAGTTTGGGGGGCGCCTGGGTGGCTCAGTGGGTTAAAGCCTGTGCCTTCGGCTCAGGTCATGTTCTCAGGGTCCTGGGATCGAGCCCCGCATCGGGCTCTCTGCTCAGCAGGGAGCCTACTTCCCCTTCTCTCTCTGCCTGCCTCTCTGCCTACTTGTGATCTCTCTCCTCTGTCGAATAAATAAATAAAATCTTTTTTAAAAAATAATAAATAAATAAATGTCAGTTTGGATATGTGTTGATAATTATAGAATGTGAATGACAGAAACACAAAGGTTCAGCATGTTGTCCTCACTCACAAATTTAAGTTTCCATAATACACATTTTTTTAAAACTTAGAATTGTGCTGGCATACAATAAGGGCTCAACATGTGCCACTTTTATTACTCTGCAGGCTACTTGCTAAAATTAAAGGAAATAATATGTGAAAGTGCCTTGCATTGTGCCTAGAATGTTGTGTATTAAATATAAGTTGCCATCCTCACATCATCTTTCAGATCAGTATTCAGCAAATATTCATTTTATTAATTATCTTTTGATCCATTTGGGATTTGATATTTAAGCATAAGCTACTATATTTATGACTTACCTCTGACAAAGAGCTACAAGTTACAATATCAACTGTCAATGAGATACAATGTGTCCAGAGCTCAGGAAATACACTGTATCCAGAGTGCTAGCTTCACTGATATTTTGTAACTAATATCAATTGACAGAAATTTTGACTGGTTTTGTTTATTTTATTGTCTAGCATATTATAAGACTGCTCCTTAAAACCAACAAATTACAAGGATTAAATAACTCAGGTGACACATTCAAGAATGACTCAAGTGAAGACTAATCAACACAGAAAATGGACGATTAAGATTATCTGGAGCAGTGGAGTGGTGTAATCAGCACAGTAGCTAGTTACCTAGTTGGATAAACTAGAGTACTAGAAGAGTGGATTTCATGCCCTTTCCTAGGCAAAGTCATGAAAGATATCTACCAACTATGAACCCTAAGAGTCGTTTAAATCAGACACAAACGAAAAGTCAAATGATTCTATTTTTCCAATACCTACAATCAATTATCCATTGTAAAGGAAGAAAAAGCGTTAAAGATGGTTGCATGCACAGCATTTAAAAACCAAGTAACTTCAATTCCCACTTTGGAACTCTAGAGGGCACCAGAAATATGCCCTCCTTTGCACCACCCCTCCTCCCGGGTAACGTGAGCAGCTGCAGGAGCCCGTCGTCTGGTTGCTGAGGTTGGTATTGCAGCAGCAGGAGAGATGTCTGCAGCGGTGGAAACAGCAGCGCCCACTCCCAGCTGCCTCACCAGCCATTACCCAGGCTTCACCCCGGGGGCAGCTGCCACCCAAGGGAAAGCTCCTCCCCTCAAAACAACGGGGATAGACAAGTCCCATGGCTGAACCCCTACAACCTGACAACGTCCTTTAAGAACAACAAATTAAGGGCGAAAGACTCACAATGGGGTGTTTTCCTCACTTTCTCCCAAAGATGCACCAAATGGGGTTGAAGGCGATTCCTGGTCCTGGGGTAAGAGGAAAAATGAAAAATGGATCAAGAACATCCAACCAGGTGGGAAAACCGAGCCCTTTCCACCAGGAGGAAGCCGATAAGGGAGTAAGAGGTCAAGGAGGTTTGGCCCTTCTATTATTACTCCCCAGCCCGCAACCAACAATCCCCTCCTACGTAAAGTAGAGGAAAACCATGCAAAATATATATCTGGGACCAAAACCCACGTGAAAAGCAAAATCTGGAGGGAGGAGGCTGGAGGGCACCAAGCCTGCTACTGGGAAGGGGCGGGGGGGGGAGGGGGGAAGGGCAAACGTTGCCTCGACGCCAGCAAGGGAATAGTATTCCCTCCTAAATTTGCCCACCCAGCGTCATCCTCGTCACTCTCCGCACCAATTCGGAGGTAAGGGGCGGCTCACGTCACCGCCGGGGTGCTATCTCCCATATTTGCCCCAAGCAGTTGCCCTGGGCCCGAGACTTGCCCCCCCCCCCCCCCGCCGCCGCTTGCAGTCGGCGACCGGCAGCGCTGCCTCCCCGTCCGCCATTAGAGACCCAGCCAAACAATACGTGAGGAGCAAGAGCCGCGCAGCGCAGCCCAGTGAAGAGAAGAGCGACGGAGGGGACCGGGTAGGGGAAGAGGCAGCACCCTCGCCCCGAAAAACTTGGGGACCTCAGGCTACCGCGGAGACGGTGGGAGCGCAGCCCCGAGAGCGGGAGAACGAACTGAGGCGCCCCTCCCCCCACCTTTCCACCACCACCCCCCCCCCCGCAAGAAAGAAAGGAAAAATACCCCGCGACCTCCCACCGCCCCGGCCCGGGCAGCCCCCGCCCCCCCAGCGACCCTCGCCTCTGGCGTCCGCCTCACCCAGCCCTCCCGGCCTCGCCCTCACTCTCACAGCCCTTCGGGCCGCACGCGAAGACGCCTGTGACATGAGCGGAGCCCGGAGCAGCCCCCGAGGCCCCGACGCGGCAGCGGCGACGGCGGCCGCGCCGCGGGGTATTAATCCCGGGTCGGTGGGAGGCTCCGGAGGCTGCCCTCACCCATCTCCGCCTCCCCAGTCGCCTCCGCCTCCGCCTCCTCCTCCCGAGGCTGCGCTGCTCCCAGCCACCCCCACTATCGGCGGAACTGGACTGGAAAGACAGCGGGGATAAGCCTCACCCGGTTCTGGCTGCGGCTCCGCGGAACGAACCTCCCCTCCCCCGGCCCACCCCCCCTTCGGCAACACGCACAACTCCACTCCGTCCAGTCCCGGGTTTAGCGCTGGTGAGGAGGAGGAGGCGGAGGAGGCGGTGGCGCGGCCGAGCCCGGGAAGGCCCCGCCCTCCGCACCCTCATTGGCTGGTGGGAAGGGTGGGCCCGGGCGCCTCGGGCACGCCCATTGGCTACATCTGCCTTCCTTCAGGACCCCCCCTCGAGGAGGTGGTCCCGAGGGCCGTCCATCAGGCGCAGACCACACCCCCCGGCGTTCCCGTTCCACTCCCCGCTCCGCCAGCGCTCGGCCCTCGGCCGCGTCCCCTCCCCTCCTTACCCCCGCCTCCCACCCTGCCCCCACCCTCCGGTCCGTCAGGGTCAGGCAGCCGGAGTTTCGCTGCCCGCTGCACCGG
>CM052883.1:71896334-71953247 GCA_028534135.1 Potos flavus
ACTTGGTTAGATTTTAGTTCTTTTATTTCTCCCAAAAGGGCTTTTATTTCTCCAGAAAGGGATTCTCTAATATCGTCCATGCTTTTTTCAAGCCTAGCTAGCACCTTGATAATTGTCATTTTGAACTCTATTTCTGACATATTACTAATGTCCGTGTGGATTAGGTCCCTAGCCTTCGGTACTGCCTCTTGTTCTTTTTTGGTGGAGAGTTTTTCCGCCTTGTCATTTTATCGAGATAAGAATAGATGAATGAGAGAACAAAATACTAAAAGGGTAGCAATGACCCCAGAAAAATCAGAAGGGAGCTGAAACCAGGGGTTGAAGAAAAAAAGGAGGAGGGGAGGGAAAAAATAAAATAAAATAAAAAAGAGAAAAAGAAAAAAAATATATATATATATTAAACTTGTGATTAGAACAGAGCTCCACACCTGATTTTGGGTGTTTTTGGTCTGTTAGAAGAAACCACCTCCCAAAATTTTAAAGAAAGAAAAACTTACAAATATACAAAAATAAAGGTAAACACTATGAAGGGATGGAATATGAGTGTAATGATAAAAATTAAAAAAGATTCTAAAAAAGGGATTGATAAGAGGTTGGTTGAAAAAAGCAAAGAAAAAAAAGAATAAAAGAGGAAAGAATGTGATCAGGCTGGAGACTAGATCCAAGCTGTGTGCTTGATTTAGGGTATATTTTGATCTATTAGAAGAAATTGTATCCCAAAATTTTAAAGAAAAAAAAAACCTGTATGTATACAAAAAAATAAGGTTAAATACAATGAGGGGATAAAATATGTATGTAACGGTGAAAATTAGAAAATATTTTTTAAAAGGTATTGATTAGATACTAGTTAAAAAATGTTAAAACAGGAAAGAGGAAAAATAAAATAAAAAAATACAATAAGAAAAAAATAAAATTAAAAAAATTTAACTCTGCAAGACTAAAGGATCATGGGGAAAAAGCCATGAATTTTATGTGTTGCTTTTTCCTAACTCAGGAGTTCCACAGTTTTCATTGATCAATGAACTTGGTCTTGGCTGGATATTCTTGCTGATCTTCTGGGGGAGGGGCCTGTTGCAGTGATTCTCAAATGTCTTTGCCCGAGGCGGAATTGCACCACCCTTTCCCGGGGCTAGGCTAGGTAATCTGCTCTGGTTCCCTCTTAGGAGCTTTGGTTCCCTGAACGCGCTTTCCGTACCGCTTTGGAGGAGGGGAATGAAAATGGCGGCCTCCCAGTCTCCGGCCTGTAGGAGCCAAGAGCTCGGGGCCCCACTCCTCAGTGAGCCCTCAGAGAAAAGCAGTCAGTCCCTCCCATCTCTCTGGTCTCCGGCTGCACTCCGAACTCACTCGGCCTGTGACCAAGTGTTTCTGTCTCTGGCGCATGGCCCCATTTGGAGACTCCAAACCCAGCAGATTCCTGCCACACGCTACTGCGCCGCTTCTCCCAGAGGAGGAAGGAGGGGGTCTTTCCAGATCTGCCCCTTGTGGGGTCCCTGCTCAAAGAGCAGTGGCCTGACTGTGCCTTGGATCATGGTTCAAGGTAAGCCCGAGCTGGTAGCCCACTGTTCAGCTCGGGTCTCTGCCGTTGGCTTCCCCGTTCTGATACCTGGGAGCTCTGCCACCCTCAGACACCCCCGGTCTTTCTGTGACCCCACGGGCCCTGAAACCACGCTGTCCGCACAAGGGGTTCACCCGCTGCTTAGCCTCTGGATCGATGTCCCTCAGTGGAGCAGATTTCTAAAAATTCTGATTTTGTGCTCCACTGCTCTGCAGCTTGCTGGGATCCAGTACCTCCTCCCGCAGTCTATCTTTCCATTGCTTTGGATTCACTTTTCCGCATGTCCTACCTTCTGGAAAGTGGTTGATTTTCTGTTCCTAGAATTGCTGTTCTTCTTTTCTATATCCTGCTAAGTTTGTAGGTGTTTAGAGTGGTTTGATAACTATCTAGCTGAACTTCTGGGATCTGACACTATCTCAGCCTCCTACTCCTCCACCATCTTGCTCCTTCTCCCTCAAAAATTATTAATTAAAATTTATAACTCATTGTGTTGGTATAGTAATTTATTAATAATAATTTTTCAATTTATTAATCATTTATTTCATGTTTCACTAATAAGAAATGTTTACTTAGTTTTATGGCCCTAGAAAATTTTCAATTTCAATTGCTTATTTACATATTTTTGTTGCAGGGCAATATAATAGGATGATCCCTAAAAGACTTTTAAGAATAAATATATACGGGGGCACCTGGGTGGCTCAGTTAATTGAACATCTGCTTTTGACTCAGGTTATGATCCCAGGGTCCTAGGATAGAGTCTCCACCAGGCTCCCTGCTCGGTGGGGAGTCTGCTTCTCTCTCTCCCTCTGGCCTCTCTCTGTTCATGCTCTCTTCCACTCTCTTACACTCTCTATCGAATAAATAAATAAATAAATAAAATCTTTTTTAAAGAAAGAATAAATATTTATGACATGAGGATAAAAATCTGTGGGGGAGATGAAGTCCAAGTGAGAAGAGAATCATGTAAAATTTCCTACTACTAAAGAATTTCTTGTACTTTTAAAAAAAAGATGGAAAATGCCAAATCAATATATTATTTAGATGTGACTGAACACATTAATAAAAGTGATTTAAGATTTTTATTTTTAAATGTATATGTTAGCATTATCTGGAAATTCTATTAGATGTTACTTTATACTATGTAAATGAGTTTATATTAATAAAAATGTTTCTGGAAGGTATGTGAGCCAAAGAAGTTTGAAGACCTGTGTTTTTTTTTAAGTAGGCTTCATGCTCAATGTGGAGCCAAAGGCGAGGCTTCTACTGACCACCCTGAGATCAAGACCTTGGTTGAGATCAAGGGTCAGACGCTTAGCTAACTGACCCACACAGATGGCCCTTGAAGACCCTTGTTTTAAGGTCCAACTGAAACACTATTTCCTCTGAAAATCTCCCCTGTCCTTCCTTTCTCTTCTTCCGCAGAACTCATTTGAAGTTTGCTACAGCATATAAAATACTGTAATATAGATTTAAAGGTTAGTTGTTTACCACCCTTCTCCCTATTCTTTTGGAGGGCTGGAACAATATGTTATTTATCTTTGTGTTCCCATGCCTGCCATAACTATGGGTGCAGAATACATACTTACTAATTTATTTGTATTTATAAAGTTCATGAAAATTTTCCTGGTATATCTCATGTCCTAGAGCTTACAGTGAGAATAGGTTATAGCATTTTTCTAGAAGAATATACATTTTAATCCCAAGTGAACTCAGAAAATGTCTAGTTCTACCTAGAGAAAATGAACTGAAGCCAAGTAAATGGCCCCAAGCCATTTGATACATGTAGTCTAGTGGGTATCTCTTACAGAAACACCAGAAAAGCTAAGTAAAAATGTTAGAGAGTGATTTGGGACTAATTGATTAAAGAATTAAAATCTTTTGTTGTTCTCAGAAAAAAAAAAAAAAAGACCTGTAAGCTAGTACTACAAGTACTAGTTAACAAGTACTAGTTAACAATTCGTAGTGCAGTAAATATCAGATCACCTAATAAATACCAAGTTTGGGAAAGACTTAGTGATTTCTTTAAATAAACTAAGGAGATAAGTTTGCTTTGAATGTTTCCAAGTTCTGAGTGGATTAATAACCCTACTCTCTATCACTAGGTGGACGAAAATAACTGTTTTAACACATCGTCCAGCCCTTATTTTGGCTCACCATTAAGGATGAACTCTATTTCAAATCTCTTTGCTTTTTTCTCTTCTTCCTCCTCTTCTTCCTCCCCTTTCTTTCTTTCTTTTCTTTCTTTTTTTCTTTTAAAATTAGGTATTAAAACATCAATTGGAACCCTCTCTATAAGTCTTCCAAATCCAAATTATTAATGGAATATTAATCTATACATGATTATTTGCTTACACAGATAAGTTTATATAGACCTTAATATTCTTAAAAATATAACATGGAATTGCGCTAATCAGTATCATTCTCACATTTGGCTTTTTCGATTAAGAGTATGTTATAGATATTGTTCCAGATCAATACAAATAGGTCCACCTAACTCATTTTTAATTGCTACATAATAGTCTGTAGTATTGCTATGATATTCTGCCTTGGGCCCTTCATTTGTAAAATAGATATAATGACAGTACTTATCACATATAGTTGTAATGAGAATTAGAAGAATTTAACTAGTTTATTATAATTTGAAGAGTTAGAAGAGTTTAAATTAGAAGAGTTTAATATTGTTCTGGTCTCCAGAAAGTACTATTTAAGTTTTCAGGATATAAATTATATATAAATCTACCTCATTCTTTTTCATGGCAAATAACAGGTATTCCATAATAAGTATATTCCCTAATTTGTAACTATTTGTATATTGATTAATGTTTAGGACATTTCCAATTCTTTGCTATCACAAATTCAGCTGCAATAAGTATCTGAAACAAAAATTACATAACTTTTCACTTTTTAAAAAAGATTTTATTTATTTATTCATGAGAGACAGAAAGAGAGAGGCAGAGGGAGAAGTGGATTCCTCACAGAGCAGAGAGCCTGATGTGGGACTCAATCCCAGGACCCTGAGATCATGACCTGAGCTGAAGGCAGTTGCTTAACCAACTGAGCCACCCAGGCTCCCTGAAAATTACTATTTACTTTCTAATGAAACATTAACCAACCCATCTATGATATTTTAGTAAATCTATGAAATTGTAGCAATTAGTAGCTACTAGGAAAGAAACTGAAGGGAAATCTCCCTTCCTTGACTATCTGTCAATTCTTTTAAAGTTTTTTCCTTTCTTTTGAAAAAAATGTATACCTTTTCCTAACTTAGAAAATCCTTCATCTGTAAAAATGAGCTTCTAAATACTAGTAATATTCACAGTTAAAAAAGAAAACAAGAATAAAATATTTTATGAAATAAACCCTCAAAATGTGCTTTCTGAGGTCCATGCTATGAAGTCATTTAAAGGGAAAAATTACAGACAACATAATCCTTTAATTCTGGAAAAGTCTGAAACGAACCCTCTTCATGATAAAGTGTACTCTTTAGAAAATAGTATTACATAAAAGTTCTTCTATTCGTGTTATATCTTTTACATGTTGGACTTGAAGTATTAATTAAAGGCCTAGAAAAGATGAAGATTTTCAAATGCCTTATTGTTGCTAGCTAGAAAGGGCCTTATTCTACCTAACAAGTACAAATCATGCTTAGAATTTTAAAGACTCTTGAAATTCTCCTCGTAATGTTTTTTGCTTACTAACATAGAAGTTGAAAAGGGTTATGGGGAGGTTAAAACTCTTACAGTTCACACAGCTAATTGGTGTTTGCTGATAGAATCATTTTTTTAAATTTCAATAAAAAAGAACTCTAGGACAGATAGCCTACACTCGTATGTTATTTGATAACCCTTCCTAGAATGTTATTCTATATCCTATATCAGGCAAAGTGGCTGCAGATTATTGAGAAGTGACTCTTACCCAGAGGAATGGTATGGAAAATCTCAGTCTAGCAGTCATTATTTTTTTAAAGATCTATTTATTTATTTTAGAGAGATAGCACAAGCAGGGGGAGGGGCAGAGACAATCAGAGAAAGAGAGAGAGAAGCAGACTCCCAGCTGAGCGCAAAGCCCGACACAGGATTCTATATCATGATCCCAAGATCACAACCCAAGCTGAAATCAAGAACCAGGTGCTTAACTCACTGAGCTACCCAGGCACCCCTAACAGTCATTATTTATAACTGAGCTGGAAACAATATGACTTAGGGGCTAGGGGGTAAAGAAACTTGAAAGACTCACATAATAGCAGAAATATCATTCCCTCATATGAGATCCTTTTTAACTATGGTGGAGAGGTACTAAAATGCCTGAAGAAATTAAGTAAGATAGGATCTTGTTAATCAAGAGTGTCTCTGGATTATTTATTTATTTATTTATTTATTTGAGAGAGAGAGAGAGAAAGAGCACAAGAGCGGGATGAGGGGCAGAAGGAGAAGAAGACTCCCTGCTGAGCAGGGAGCCCAATGCAGGGCTTGATTCCAGGTCTCTGGGATCATGACCCGAGCTGAAGGCAGATGCCCAACCAACTGAGCCATCCAGGTGCCCCTAATAATGTCTCTAAATGGACAAAAATAATTTGTATTGCAGATGATAAGCATTTGAAGAATCCAAAAATGCTTTCATTTGAACTTGATGCTTTCTTGATGCCAAGCAGCTGGAGAAAGACAACAAATCATACTTGGGTTTCCTTTAAGATGGTAAACTAGTACAGGATGCTGGCTTCCCTCACCCCTAAAATCAGTTTTGAAAGAATTTTAAGACACAAAGAATTTATTATTGGTATCATCTTGGCACCCTTATAAATCATTTGACAGTATATCAGGGGTTTATTCCTGGCTGTCTATTTTATTCCATTAGTTTATGTCTGTATGCCAGTACCACACTGTTTTAATAACTGTAATCTTATAGTGAGTTTTGAAACCAAGAAGTATGAGTGCCCTAGTTTTCTTCTTTTTTTATTGTAATGGCTATTTGGGGTCCCTTGAGATCACATATAAATTTAAGATGGATTTTCCTATTTCTTCAAAAATACTGTTAGGGTTTCATTGGGGACTGCATTGAATCCATAGATAATTTTGGGTGGTATAGTCATCTTAAGAATATTAAGTCTTCCAATCCATGAACATTGGATGTCTTTTCATTTATTCATATGTTCTTTAATTAATTTCAGTGATGTTTTATAGTTTTCACTGCATAATTCTTTCATGTCCTTGACTAGGTTAATTCTTAATTCCTTAGTATTGTATTTTTGTTGATGCTACTGTAGAGAGAAAAAAGGGAGAGAGAGAATCTTAAGCAGGTTCCACACCCAGTGGACCCCAGTGTGGGGCTTGATCTCACAAACCTGAGATCATGACCTGTGCAAAAATCAAGAGTCACATCTAAACAACTGAGCCACCCAGGATCCGCAGCCTGTTGATGCTATTATAAATAAAACTGTTTCTTAATTTCTTTTTTTTATTGTTCATGTTATTGTATAGAAACATAACTGACTTTTGCATGTGATTTTATATTCAACTACTTTCCTGAATTTGCTCCTGATTGGAGAGGGAAAATTTTGAAACTTTCACCATTAAGTATGATATTAGCTGTGGGTTTTTCATAAGTGACTTCTATTATGTTGAAATAGTTTCCTTCTGTTCCTAGTTTATTGAGCATTTTTATCATAAAGAGGTGCTGAATTTTGTCAAATGTTTTTTCTGCATCAATTGAAATGGTGGATTGTTTTTTTCCCCTTCATTATTTAAATGGGATGTATGGCATTAATTGATTTTCATATGTTGAACCATTCTTGGTTTCAGGGATAAAATCCCAGTTGGTCATTTGTTTAAGCTTTTTTTTTTTTTAAGATTTTATTTATTTGACAGAGAGAGACACAGCAAGAGAGGGAACACAAGCAGGGGGAGTGGGAGAGGGAGAAGCAGGCTTCCCACCAAGCAGGGAGCCTGATGTGAGGCTCAAACCCAGGCCCCTGGGGTCATGACCCAAGCTGAAGGCAGACGCTTCACGACTGAGCCACCCAGGCACTCCTGTTTAAGCTTTTTAATATTTGTTGAATTCAGGTTGCTAGTATTTTGTTGGGTACTCTTGCATCAATATTCATAAAGAATATCAGTCTTTGTTTTTCTTCTCTTGTAGTGTCTTTGTTTGGCTATGGTATCAGGTTATGGTAGCCTTATTGAATGAATAAATTAGGAAGTGTTTCCTCCTCTTCAACTTTTTGGAAGAGTTTGGTGTTAGCTCATCTTTAAATGTTTGGTAGAATTCACCAGTGAACCTAGGATATGGTCAAAAAAGATATCAGATTCTCATGATTTAATTATATAGTTACAAGAGAGTCAAGTGAATTACTTTCACTTATTTTTGCACTTCTTATAGAAATGCAATATTGCTTTTGAATTACAATTTTTTTTTAGATAGGAGTTATTCTAGTAGCTTTCCCTTGTTCTTTCCTACCAAAATAGCTCTCATTCCACAGCTCAGAGAACCAATAAGGGGATTCAGCCAGTTACTGAATATGTTATTCCAATTATGCATTATGGAACTAGAGGAAAAACATTAGATGTGTTTGGAAACCCACTGGGCCTACAGTGTGACAGATCTGAGCTAAAAGTCCATTGATCATCTGACTTTCATAAGCCCCTACTCTGACTGGTCGACTATAGTGACATGTTGAGTTTCTCAAAATTAGTGTCCACTTAGAGCCAGTGTCTGGTAGTCCCTGAAAAGTCTGATTATTTCCTTTTCTCCAAATACAGTTATCCTGGTAAAAAGTCATTGGTTCCCTTGGTGAAGGCTGACAGATTAACAGTATAAATTTTTGGCAGTATACAAGAGTCCTTCCTCACAAGGATCTGGCATCTCCTTTATTAAAGAGGTTTTGGGTCTATAATTAGCTCAAGTGTGGGAATTAAGGGACTATGACTCTCTGATTTTATGATTCTGGTTAGACTTTTATACAATTGACCTAGAAATTTTCCAGTTATACAAATCGAGTAAGAATTTAGTAGGTTTTCCATCTATCTCATTTTTAAAAACAGCATGATCAGCTAGCCAATTCCATACATCTGCTGAGTTAGACTATTCTGATTGTTGCTTTGATTTGGTGGTCCGTTACAGTAACCATGCTCATCTTGCCTTTGGCAGTTGAAAGCCACCGCTTGGTCCCTCCCAGCCTGAACCAACCTGATGTTCTTTCCACAATTTTCCCACATGCTTAGTATCCATTCTCACACCAGATTTCTGTCTACATGTATTGTATAAAAAACTCAGGTAGTTCTTTTGGAGTGCAGTGCACATATTCATAGGTCATGCTTTTTACCTCACCTTTAGGCACCTGCTGGGACTTGAGCCTACTTATGGGTCTAGAAGCAAAGAGTGGCAGTAGGGGTGGATCCTAGAAGAAGCATCACCAGCTTGCATAGCAACTGTCTCAGGGGAGGCCATTGCAGGTTCCTCAGGCAATACAGATTTAATTCTCTCAGAAAGAGGTGAAGAGTCCAATTCTACTGTGGGTGAGGAGACTACATCCATTGGTCTCCATCTATCGAAAAAGACTTATCATCATGTCCCCACCTTCGTCAGGGTTTTCCCACACATCCCTATTCCAACTTGCAGTATCCCATTCTTCCAAAGCAGTGTCCTCACTTTATCAGAAGACACACTGCAAGGCTGTCAGTTCAACTTGCATTGTAACTCAACAAGTCACAGGATGAGATTGTACATTTGATTTTCAGTAATCTCAACCCTGTGGCTACAAGAGATAAGGGTGTCCTTCAGGGTATACATAGAAGCCCTCAGGTTACTATACAGCCCATGAGCTGGGGATGTGAATCCCTGAACTCATCCTTTTCTTTCACCACTTTGTCCAGTGACATTAGGAGCAATTAGTCAAATCTCACTTTATTCATTAGTTTTTCAAAAATGCTCAAAGATATATGCTCATATATAATGCTCGTATATACAGTTACCTACCTTCTTGCTTCTGTCATATATACAGTGACCTATCTTCTTGCTTCTTATAAACAATAGATTAGTTAGAGCATCCAGTAGAGTTATTTTGTGTATCTGTATTGGCAGATCATACCATGGACTTCGAGTAAGCTCTGTAGTCATTAGCATCTTTATATCTAATTAGATGGGAGAACCAATTTCAGAAACCCAGAACCAATTGAGAAAACTCACCCATAACACTCTGTTCCTCTAGAACCACTCTTAGTCTTAAAATCTGTATTAATCAGGGTTCTCCAGAGAAACAGAACCAATGGAATACGTGAAGAGAAAGAGAAAGTTTAAGGAATTGGCTGATGTGACTGTGAAGGCTGTTAAAAAACAAAATTCAAGGGAGTAAATTTAAAGACCTATTAGGCTTTATTCAACGACTCATAAATTGGGCAGCATCCCACCCAGCAAATATAAGGGACCTCCAAGGAGATGTACAAAATGGAAGGATTTTATAGGCAGAAATAGGGTGAGATAAGGAGGTTAATATGCAAAAGAAAAGATTGTTTCAGGCAAGGTCATCTTCTTTTAGGGGGTCTTAGCATGCAGATTACCTCACTAGTACTGATCAGAATATTCCAGATTGATGGGTTTAAAACTCCACTCTTCGGAGAAACTGAAACTGTATCAAGCCTTGTGGGACTTCGCAAAAGACTCCATTTTGGGCCTGTTGTTTCTTTAAGAAGGTTGAGAATTTCCAAGATCTGCAGTAGGCAAGCTGGCAATGCAGGAGAGCCCATCACATTGTTTCTTTCTAAGACTGGTGGCCGAAGAAGCAGGAAAGACCACTGCGTAAGACTGGAGAACAGGAAGAGCTGATCATGTGTGTGTCAGTCAGAGTCCTAGTCCAAAGACAGGTGAAGACCAATAACCCAGCTTGAAGATAGGCAGATGGCTCAAATTCTCCCTTACTCAGCCTTTTTATTTTATTCAGGCCTTCAGTGGATTGGACGGGACTCACCCACACTGAGGAAAGCAATCTGCTTTACTCAGTCCACTGTTTCACATAGCAATCTCATCCTGAAACAACCTTAATGCCACATTTAGAATAATGTCTAACCAAATATCTGGGCAACCCTACAGCCCAGATAAGTTGATACATTAAATTAGCCATCATTCGCTAGTTTCCACTCCTCCAACCCTTCCAATGGCATTAAAAGCATCTAATCCCTTGTACTGAATCGTGTATCAGTGAGGGTCCTGATAAGAAACATGGCACATTGAAACTTCATAGTTGGGGGACATTTAATAAAGGTCATATTTTAACAGATGAAAGGAAACTACAAGGTAGAGGGAAACCAGAAGGGAAAGTGTAATAAATAGAGCTAGAGATAATGTGTGTCCTGAACAGGCTAAGGAAGGGAGCAGTTACTATCACCAGCTAGACCCCCAAGCCCTCAACTTTACTGCTCACCTGCTTGTAGTAACTAACCTTTGTCTTACATTTTTCCTTAAGCTTTGCTTTCCAGCTTATCTCTTAACCAAGGCAAAGGACCTTATGGACATAATATCCCCTGATAAAAACTGAAACTACTCGGCAAGCAATGACTGCTCCAAGGAAGAGCTCCAGGGGCCCAGGCCCAGAGCAATTTGAGCTTAACCCCCAATCTGTGTCTGTGCAGACGGACCACAGAGTAACCTCTGGAATAACCTCTGGAATGACCAACAATTATCTTTACTTGGTTATAATACTAAAATCTCCACCCAAGGAGAAGTATAAGGCTCATTTACATAACATACAAAGTATGTATAGGCATGTTTCCTAAGGTGCATGAGTGACCTTATGCCTGCCTCTACATATGATGACAAGGCTGCCCTATGTAAATATTCATCCTAACCCTAAGTAAAAGGAAACCAGCCATTCACTATTGCTCAGGTAGTCACTGTTTTGGAAGTTATTCCCTGTGATCTCCTTATTTGCTACAAATAATGTTTACTTTGTTCAACAATGCCTGGAGTTATCTATCTGTGACTCCCCAAGAAGTAAACTCATGTTAATCGAGTTACCAAAACCCTAAGAAAGAAAACTGAATGGAGACGTTCGAATGGTAGAACAATGACCATTGGTTAAGGGACACAGCCACACCACAGTGACCCTACAGAGATATTCCCACTTCACTTTCTCTCTAGGGTTGTCAGATTTAGCAAATAAAAATACAAAAAAGACCTCGTTAATTTTGAGTTTCAAATTAAACGACAAATCATACTTTAGCTTAAGTGTGTCCCAAACTGGGTGCCTGGGTGGCTCTGTTGGTTAAGCATCTGCCTTCGGCTCAGGTCATGATCCTGGAGTCCCCAGATCCAGCCCCACATTGGGCTTCCTGCTTGGCAGGGAGTCTGCTTCGCCCTCTGCCCCTCACCCTGTTCTCCTGCTCTCTCTCACTCTCTCTCTCTCTCAAATAAATAAATAAAATCTTAAAAAAAAAGTGTGTCCCAAATTTTGCCTGGGTCATAGTTACACTAAAAAAATTAGTTATTTATCTAAAATTTACATTTAACCAGATATTTTATCTAGTATCATTATTCTTCCCTCCAATTTCCTTTCAAACTCAACTGGAGGTTAGAGGGCATGGGAAACTGTGATGCATTCCATGTAAGTTCACCTACCCAGATCATAGACCAGGATGGAAAAAATTGGAGAATGGAGGTGAGAGGCAAATAGATGTACAGCACAATCTTTTCCTGTCTAGAATTCCTAGAAGGGTACCTGTTACCTTCATTAAACCCTGAATAATAAACCCTTTATTATATTACAAAACTTCCCTTTTTTAAGCCTTCATTTTTTCACAGTTTCAGATTCACAACAAAATTAGAAGGAACAAAGATTTCCTATATACTTTCTGTCCCCTCACATGTATATTATCTACTATCAACATCTGCCATTAGAGTGGTACATTTATTATAATTGATGAACCTATATTGACAGATTATTATTACCCCAGATCCATAATTTACTTAGGGTTCACTCTTGGTTTGAATATTCTATGAGTTTGGGAAAATAATTATAGTATCATACAGAGTATTTTCACTGACCTACAACTCTATGCTCTGGCTATTCATCCCTCTCCCACCTGAATCCTAGCAACCACTGATCTTTTTACTGTCTCCATAGTTTGGCCTTTTTGAAAATGTCACATAGCTGGAATCATACAGTATATAATCTTCTCAGATTGGTTTCTTCTTCTTTTTTTTTTTTTTTTCAGATTGGCTTCTTTCACTTTGCAATAAGTTTCCTCCAAGTCCTTTCATGGCTTTATAGCTCATTTATTTTTAGCACTAAATAATATTCCAGTGTCTGGATGTACCAAAGTTTACTTATTCACTCACTTACTAAAGGACATCTTGGTTGTTTCCAAGTTTGGCAATTATGAATGAAACTACTATAAACATCTGTATGCAGGTTTTTTTGTGAACGTATGTTTTCAACTCATTTGGGTAAATATCAAAGAGCATGATTGCTGAATCTTAGTTTTGTAAGAAACTGCCAAACTGTCTTCCAAAACAATGAATGGAAAATCCTATTACCTCACATTCTTGCCAGATTTGGTGTTGTCAGTGTTCCAGATTTTGGCCATTCTAATAGGGGTATAGGGATATCTCATTGATTTTTTATTTGTATTTTTATAATGACATGACGTGGAAAATCTTTTCATATGGTTATATTCCACCTATATATCTTCTTGTGTGAAGCATCTGTCAAGGTCTTTGACCTATTTGTTGATCAGGTTGTGTGTTTTCTTATTGTTGTGTTTTAAGAATACTTTGTCTATTTTGGATAACATTCCTTTATCAGGCAAACCTTTCGCAAATATTTTCTCTCTGTCTGTGGACTACTGTTCTCATTCCCTGACATTGTCTCTCCCAGAGCAAAAGTTTTTAATTTTAATGGCGTTCACCTTACTCATTATTTCTTTCCTACATTGTGCCTTTGGTATTATATCTAAAATGTCATCTCTATATCCAAGGTTATCTAGTTTTTCTGCTCTGTTATTTTCTTGGAGTTTTATAATTTTGCATTTTACATTTAAGTCTGTGATCCATTTGACTTAATTTTTGTGAAGGTTGTGGGGTATTTGTACAGCTTTTTAAATTTTTATTTATATTCGTATTTGAATGCCCAGTTGTTTTAGCATCATTTGTGTTGCTCCATTGCACTGCCTTTTGCCAAAGGTTAGTTGATCTCTATTCATCAAGGTCAATTTCCTTTGTTTTAAAAGATTTTATTAAGTAATCTCTAAACCCAACATGGGGCTCAAACTTACAACCCCAAGACCAAGAGTCACATACTCTACCAGCTGAGCCATCCAGGTGCCCCTATTCATGAAGTTCAATTTCTGGGTTCTATATTCTGTTCCCTTGATCTCTTTGTTTTGTCACAAGTATCACATTGTTTAGATTACTGTGGTTTTGTAAGTGTTGAAGTGAGTTAGTAGCATCAGTTCAACTTTGTTCTCTTTCAGTATTGTGTTAGTCATTCTGAACATTTTTGCCTTTCCATATAAATTTAAGTATCAGTTTGTTCATATGTACAAAATAACTTGGAATTTTTATGGGGATTGCATTGAATCTACAGATTGCATTGGGAAAAATTGGCATTTTGACAATATTAGTTTTCCTATTCATGAATATGGAATATCTTTCCATTTATTTTATTCATCAGAGATTTGTGGTTTTCCTCATACAAATCTTGTGCATATTCTGTTAAATTTATACAGGAGTATTTATTTTGGGGTTGTGCTAATGTAAATGGTATTGTGATTTTAATTTCAAATTCCACTTGTTCATTGCTGACATATAGGAAAGCATCTAACATTTGTATATTAACCTTTTATTCTACAACCTTTCTGTAATAGCTTATTGATTTCAGGAGTTAGAAACTTCCTTTTTATCACACATTGCTGGGATTTTGATAATTATGGAAATATAGTGAATTTTTAAAAATACTTATTTTGAATCTGTTGAAATGATTATGGTTTTTTCTATTAAATTCATTCAATTTACTGAATGTGCTAGGGTTTTCTAGGGGCTTGGGATATACTAATAACAAAACATCAAAATTCTAGCCTTCCTTCACCCCTTGGAGAATAAGGAGGGGACTCTTTCTTTTCCTCCCCAGCTTAGGGACCATGGCAAGACCATGGCAGGCCACATGGCTCCTGCTGGCCATTCTGGTGATCACATTTATCAAGCAAAGAAGAAAATCTATATGAGTGTCAAAGAAACATCTGCAACAGAAATCAATGTGACTATCATGATGTTATTTGTGATCAACAAGTTCAACATAGAAAGTAATAACAAGTACAACTTCAATATGGTCCATGTCTTGGAGCTACAGAAGCAGACTGCTGATTATATGGAATCTTACATTTACACTGAGATATAATGGTCCACCTTTCAAAAGCTGGAGCTACCAACTGTGTCTTTCAGGAAGGATAACTTTACAAGAAAGTCAAGTGCTACTTTTCAGTGTTACCTTGGCTTAAAAAGTACAAAATTCTGAACAAAAACTGCACTACCAATGGGTAGCTGTCCTAGACCACACAACTGTGGTTACTATGTTTGAGAGTGTCCTGCAACAATAGTAATTCTCAATATAGTTTATACATGTGCATCAACTTGTAAAAAAAAAATCTTGCCCTCCAAATATATAGGCATAAAGTAGAATAGTGATTACTAGGAGCTGGAGGTGGTGGGAATGGGGAGTTATTGCTTGATAAGTATGGTTTCTCTTTGAGATGAAGAAGAAGTTCTGGAGGTAGAGCGTAATAATGGTCGTGGATGTAAAATCCATTAATAATGTAGTGATAATGTAGATGTACTTAATGCCACTGAAGTGTGCACTTAAAATGTTAAATCTTATGTATATTTTACCACAATAAAAAATATAATAAAAATAAACAGAAATAAAAAATTCCTGCCTTCAGAGTATTCATATTCTATTGAAGAAACTTCAGATTTAAATCTAAGAGCAATGAAAAGCCGTTTCTATATTCTGAGACTTTAGATTACATAACCTGATTTTAAAAATATACTATTTACTTATTTATTATTCAAGCTGTTTTGTAGAAAACTGTTTGTAAGGGAGTAAGAGTAGGAGCAAGATAGAGATAAATGTGGCTTCACCTAGCAGGGCAATAGTGGTGATATACAAAAAAGGGTATATTGGGATGTATTGCATAATTTTAGGTAAATGGGATGGATCTGCATTACTCTCTGGCAGAAAAATACTTGAAGATGTACCGTTAAAGGATAAAAACAAGGTGCAGAATATTACAAAGTTTGAGTTAGTTATGTCCAAAAGAAAAAGTTATGTCCAAAAGAAACAAATATTATTAAAGGTTTCATATAGGTACATATACATATATATAATGCACAGGAAATGATTTGGTGTTATAGAAAAAACGTATAAATATAGGGTAGGAGTTAGATAGGTGTTCAAAGGTATTTTATCTTTTTGTATTAAAGTTTTTTTTACAAAGAAAATATATTCTTATTTAATGTGTAAGTAAAAATTAACTTTAAGAAAACTTTAGAAGGACTTTTGGAAAACTAATGGTAATGGTGATATACTTTTTTACTCTATCTATATCTCCCTTAAAACCACACAGGATGTTCAAGAGAATGAGAAGACAGGACACAGACTTGGAGCAAATATTTGCGGAAGACATACATCATATAGGACTGTTATCCAAATTATACAAAGAACTCTTTTTTTTTTTTTAAGATTTTATTTATTTATTTGTCAGAGAGAGAGTGAGAGAGAGATCACAAGTAGGCAGAGAGGCAGGCAGAGGCAGAGGGAGAAGCAGGCTCCCCGCCGAGCAAGGAGCCCGATGTGGGACTCAATCCCAGGACCCTGGGATCATGACCTGAGCCGGAGGCAGCCGCTTAACCAACTGAGCCACCCAGGCGTCCCTATACAAAGAACTCTTAAAAACAAATTTAAAAATAAACAAACCAATTTAAAAATGGGCAAAAGCTCTGAAAAAACACCTCACTGAAGAAAATATACAGATGGCAATTAAACATTTGAAAAGGTGCTCACCATCATCTCAACATTATATGTCATTAGGGAATTGCAAATTAAAACAACAATGAGATCTATTAGAATGGTCAAAATTCAAAACACTGATAATATTAAATGCTGGTGATGATGTGAAGAGGCAGGAATTCTTACTCATTGCTTGTGGGAATGCAAAATGGTACAACCACTTGGGAAGACATTTTGGCAATTGTCTTAGTCTTTTTCAGGCTGTCATAACAGAATAAAATAGACTAGGTGGCTTGTAAACACAGAATTTTTTTTTTCCCCTCAGTTTTTGAGGCTGAAAAATCCAAGATCAAGGTACTGGCAGGCATGTTGTCTGGTGAGGGCCCTTCCTGATTCATAGCCAGGCATCTTCTCACTCTGTCCTTAGCAGAACAGGTGAGGGGCCTCTCTGGAGTCTCTTTTATAAGGACACTTGTCCCATTCAAGAGTACTTCACCTTCCAAAGGCACTATTTCCTAATATTACTGAAATGGGGTTTGGGATTTCAACAAGAATTTTGGGGGATACAAACTTTCAGTTTCTGGCAGCAATGTCTTATCAAACTAAACAAACTCTTTTTTTTTTTTTTTAGATTGTATTTTTAAGTAATCTCTATACTCAATGTTGGGCTTGAACTCACAATCCCAAGATCAAGAGTCACATGCTCCACTGACTGAGCCAGCCAGATGCCCCAGAACTAAACACACTCTTGTCATTGAACCCAACAGTCACCTTCCTTGGTATTTACCCACATAAGATGAAAATTTATATCCACACAAAAATCTGCACACTGACGTTTCAAGCAGCTTTATTCATAATTGCCAAAACTTGGATACTTGTCCCTCCTTAGATGATAAATAAACTATGCTACATCTAGACTATGGAATGTTATTCAGTGCTAAAAACAAATGAGCCATGAAGCCATGAAAAGACAGAGCAACCTTAAGTGCATATTGCTAAGTGAAAGAAAAGAATCTGGAAAACTATATGTTTTATAAATCCAATTATATGACATTCTGGAAAAGACAAAGCCATGAAGACAGAAAAATTTAAAAAGTAGTCACCAGGGGTTGGGAGAAAGGAGAGATGAATAGCAAGATTTTTAGGGCCGTGAATCTATTCTGTGTGATACTATAATGGTATGTATTTGTCTATCTTTACACATATATCCAAACCCATAGAATGTGCAACACCAAAAGTGAGCCCTAATGGGATATATTATGGACTTTGGGTGATAAGGATGTAACAACAACACAGGTTTGTTGAGTGTAACAAATATTCCACTTTGGTTCATGTCGATAGTGCCAAAGAGTGTGTGTGTGTGCGTGTGCGTGTGTGTATGTGTGTGTGCATGCGTGCATGCATAAACATGATCTTATGTGTTGGGGCAGGGAGCATATGAGAAATGCTTATAGTTTCCACTCAATTTTGCTGTAAACCTAAAACTGCTCTAAAAAGTAAAGTCAATGTTTTTTAAATGGGGGTTCCTCAAAAAGCTAAACATATAATTACCGTATGGCCCAGTCATTCCCTTTCTCTGTATATATCCAAAAGAACTGAAAACAGGATTCAAACATATACTTGTACACTGATGTTAATAATAGAGTTATTCACAAATGTCAAAATATGGAAACCACCCTAATGTCCATCAACAGATAAATGAATAAACAAAATGTGGTATATACCTATGATGAAATATTATTCAGCCACAAAAAGGAATGAAGTTCTGAAACATATTACAACATGGATGAACCTTGAAAATGTGCTAAGTGGAATAAGCCAGACACAAAAAGGACAAATATTTTATGAATTCACTTATATGAGCTATCTAGAAGAGGCAATCTGTAGAGACGCAAAGTAGAATAGAAGTTACCAAGGGACTGTGAGAAGAACAAAACAGAATTATTGCTAACTGATTATTATTTGGGATAATGAAAAATGTGGAAACGGATAGTGATGATGGTTTTGAAACATTATTAATGTCATTAATGACACTCAACTATACGCTTTAAAAAGATTAAAATGGTGGGGTGCCTGGGTGGCTCAGTAGATTAAACATATGCCTTGGGCTCAGGTCATGATCTCAGGGTCCTGGGATCGAGTTCTGCTTCGAGTCCCGCATCGGGCTCCTTGCTCGATGGGAAGCCTGCTTCTTCCTCTCCCACTCCCCTTCCTTCTCTCACTTTGTGTCTCTCTATCAAATAAATAAATAAAATCTTTTTTAAAAAAAGACTAAAATGGCAAATTTTAAGTTAAATGTATTTTACCACCATTTTTAAAAGATTTGTTTATTTATTTATTTATTTATTTAAGAGAGCAAGAGGGAGAAGGAGAAGCAGGCTCCTCACTGAGCAGGGAGCTCAACACAGGGCTTGATCCCAGAACCCTGGGAGCATGACCTGAGCCAAAGGCAGCCGCCCAACTGATTGAACCACCTAGGCACCCAACCACCATTGTCTAAAACCTATTTCTCAAGTTAGTGAAAACAAAATTCCCACACAGGTAGTACTGAGCACATGTCAAAAATTTATTTGAATCATTAATGGGGAAACCAGCAGAATGACAACACTGATTTACTTTTTTTAAAATAAAAGGTTTTAAGTGATTTCTACACCCAATGTGGGGCTCAAACATGGGGCTCAAACTTACAACCCCAAGATCAAGAGTCTCATGCTCTACCAACTGAGCCAGCAAAGCACCCCAACACTGACTCACTTCGAATGTGAGAAGCCTGTATTTGTATAAACAGTGATACAAGGAATGCTGCAGTGTAACTGCTAGATTAAAGACAGTTGACCCTTGACCAATGTGGGGGGTTAAGACTGCCAACCACCCACACAGTTGAAAATCCGTATATAATTTTGACTCCCCCAAAAGTGCACTACTAATAGCCTACTGTCAACTGGGAGCCATAATAATAATATAAACAGTCCATTAACACATATTTTTTTATGTTATATGTATTACATGCTGTATTCTTATAATAAAGTAAGCTAGAGAAAAGAAAATGTTATTAAGAAAATCATAAGGAAGAGAAAATACATTTCTAGTACTGTACAGAATTTATAAAAACAAAACAAAACAAAAAAACCCTGTGTATAAGTGGACCTGTGCAGTTCAACTCATGCTGTTTAGGGGTCAGTTTTGTATAATTGGTCAATATCCTATAGCAAAATAAAATCATAACCTTTGGGGTTATAGTCTTCAGTAAATGGAAAACAATTATCACATTGTGTTATTCAGTTCCAGCTATCAAAACAGAATACCACAGACAGGGTGGCTTAAACAACAGAAATTTATTTTTTTTTATAGTCTGGAGTTTGGAAGTTAAAGATCAAGGTGCCACTAGGATTGGTATCTGATGAGATCTCTCTTCCTGGCTTGCAGATAGCCACCCTCTCACTGTGTCCTCATACTACCACCTTTCTGTGCATGCAATTGTCAGGGAAGCTCTTATGTCTTTTGCTCTTTTTATAAAGACACTAGTTCTGGGCACTTTGGTGGCTCGGTCAATTAAGCAACCGGCTCTTGATTTCATGGTCTCAGGGTTGTGCAATCAAGCCCTGTGTCAGCTCCACCTGGGTGCAAGTCTGCTTAAGATTCTCTCTTTCCCTCTCCCTCTGCCCCTCCTCTTCCCATCCATCTCTCTTAAAAAAAAAAAAGAAGAAGACACCAGTTCTGCTGGACTAGGGTCCTAGCTGATGACTTCACATAGCTTATTATTATTATTTTTTTAAAGATTTATGTATTTATTTTAGAGAGAGAGAGAGTGAGCATAAGTGGGAGGGGCACAGAGAATCTCAAGTCGACTCCATTCTGAATACAGAGCCCAATGCAGGGCTTGATCCTCACAATCCTGAGATCATGACTTGAGCCAAAACCAAGAATCAGATGCTTAACCAAACTGAGCCACCCAGGTGCCCCAGACTTCACTTAACTCTCATTCCCCCCTTATAGGTCCTATCTCCAAATACAGTCACATTGGGTGTTAAGGTTTCAGTATATGAATTTGGTATGGGGACACAATTCAGTCCATAACACATCTTACTACTGTTCTACAAATTAACTTATAACTTTATAATGTTGTAAAATTCCTGGGCCCTAATCATTTGTGAACAGTAAGTCAAGTCAAGTTACATTTCCAGAAGAACAAGAAAGTGGTACAGCAGGATATTAAATCATGTAATCATTTTTTGTTGCTTCCAAACGTTGGAAAATACTCCTAAACAGAATAGATTATGGATATCCCTCAGGTTAATTGACATGACTCTAATTCATTAAAATAGCTACATAATCAGTCCTTAGTGTAAATGTTCTACAGATAACCTATTCCCCAATACTGGGGTTCACCCCCACACTTTTTACCACTACAAACAATATTGTTTTTATATCCTTGTATATATGATAAATTAATTCCTATATGATTTAGTCACAGGCAGGGATATCTAAATCAAAGGAAATAGATATTCTAATTTAAATGTTATTGCCATGCCCTTTTAATAAATTTTGACAGCTTTAGGTGTACTCATATGTATATTCTAATCTAGTTGGGTCAAAACAATCCTAACAGGATTGAAAATACTGATATCCTGTTGATAGCTGTTGACATTCCATGAAAAGATGACAAGTATATTGTGTGCTAAGAACTTAATGACACAGACTGCGCAAGCCCTGAATATAAAAAATATAAAAAATAAAACAAAAAATATAAAAAAATAAAACAAAAAATAGTATCTTTACTGGTTCAGAGAAAATGTTAATATTTTTCTGCTGAAAAAAAAAAAAGCCCACACAGAACTAGGATAAAAAAAATACAAAAATTCTTGAAAAATATCTCCAATAAAATTAGGTGATAAAGCAATCCCATGAGCTCCAAAACATCAGCAGATAGTAACAAACCACCAAAACTGCTGGAGATAAATGGTATCAATATCTGTGCAAGAAGAAACAGGGAAGAAACAGAGTACCAGTGAGAACTAAAATCCTCCATTACTAATAGGCGTTCATTGGGCAGCTTCCGTGAGCCAATTTGAGAATAAAATCTGAAACTCCAGCATTTTGCACAAGGTGTCTTCAGAAAGATGAAAAGGTAGTGAGAGAGATAGTCTCATAAACTCTCAAAAATAGCCAGCTAGGGGTGCCTGGGTGGCTCAGTGGGTTAAAGCCTCTGCCTTCGGCTCAGGTCATGATCTCAGGGTCATGGGATTGAGCCCCGCATGGAGCTCTCTGCTCAGCAGGGAGCCTGCTTCCCCCCTCTCTCTGCCTGCCTCTCTGCCTACTTGTGATCTCTCTCTCTGTCAAATAAATAAATAAAATCTTTAAAAAAAATAATAACCAGGTAAATCTCTCTTTGTAAGAGTGTTAAGATTTAAGCAGTTCATGGACAAAGAACACAAAGGAAAAAGAGGATACAGATAAAACAAGGTAGAATGTAGAGACAGGATCAGAATATACCAGAAAGCAAGCAGCCATGTATTTTAACTTTTCATAAAAACAACAGAAGATGGCACTATAGAGCTGTAAAATTAGCAAAACAAATTTAAATTTTACCTCTTCTTAAAGTTTCAGGAACTAATTTAAAGTAAAAATAATTAACAGAAACAGATCCATGTTAAATCTTACACAAAGTTAATGTACTTTGTTAAAATAGAGATTAAGAAATAGGTAAGTTCCTAAAAGAATATAAAAAGACATCAAGAACGTATGCTTGTAAAAGAGATGGAAACAACAGCCTAATATTTCGGAACTAGTTAAAAGAGGGACGCCTGGGTGGCCTGTGAGTTAAGTGTCTGCCTTTGACCCAGGTCATGAACCCAGGGTCTTGGGATCAAGTTTTGCTTTGGGCTCCTTGCTTAGCGGAGAGCCTGCTTTTCCTTCTGCCTGCAGCTCCCTTTGCTTGTGTTCCCTCTCTCTGTCCCTCTCTCAAATAAATAAAGTTTTTTAAAAAAAAGCTAGTTAAAATACATTAAGAATTATAGAGAATTGAAAGAACAACACAGGAACCAGAAAAAAATAGAAATGAGGTAACAGAATTCAGAAAAGAATTGCTTCAGAAAAAAGAAGAAAATAGAAGAAACACAAAAATGAACAAGCACTGTAAAATGTCCTAAAGAAGAAGAAGAAGAAGAAGAAGAAGAAGAAGAAGAAGAAGAAGAAGAAGAAGAAGAAGAAGAAGAAAAGGAGGAGGAAGAAGAAAAGGAGAAAAATCAAACAGAAATGAAGAAAAAGAGTTGGAGAGAGTCTAGGATGGTGGAGGAGAGGAGACCTTAATTTCCTCTAGTCCCAGGAATTCAGCTAGATAGCCACCAAACCATTCTGAACACCTGCAAATTCAACTGGGGATCAAAGAAAAAAATAGTTGCAACTCTACAATAGAAAAGCGACCACTTTCTCTGAGGTAGGAGGTGTGGAGAAGTGAATCTGAGGCCATATACAGTAAGATAAACCACAGGGTGAGGGAGCCTACCTAAGGCTGCTACCAGAAATTGTATAGTAGCGGAGGGCAAAATCAGAACTTTTAGAAGTCTGCTCTGGTGAGAGACGTCCCTGCCTGAAAGGCACCCAGGTGGTGAAGCAGGCAGAATCCTAGGTGGGACAGTTTGGTCTCAGGACCCTGGGGTCACAGAAAGAGCTGGGGTGCCTGAATAAGGCAGAGTTCCAGGCATTGGAGCTGGGAAGCCAGCTGTAATCAGCAAACCCAGGAATGGCCTCTCAGCTCGGGGTTGCCATAAACCTTGAACCACAGCACAGTCAGGCAACTACTCTCTGAGCAAGGGCCCAGCAAGTGGCAGAAAAGGCAGACCACCTTTCCTTCCCTGGGAGAAGGGGCACAGGTGTGCACCACAGGAGTCTGAGGGTTTGAGGATGCAAAATGGGGTCCTGCCAGAGATAAAAATGCTCAGTCACAGGGTGGGTGAGCGAGGAGAGTGGACAGAGACCAGGGAGACAGGAGTGATTGACTGCTTTTCCCTGAAGGCGCACTGAGGAGTGGGGCCCGGAGCTCTTGGCTTCAGGGCTGGAGATTGGGAAGCCACCATTTTCATTGTCATCCTCTAAAGCTGTGCAGAAAGCCTTCAGGGAACAAAAGCCACATAGAGCACTCCAGCAGATTACTTAGCCTGGCCCCCTGGCAAGAACTGTGCAATTCCACCCCAGGGCAAAGACACTTGAGAATCAACCCAATAAACCCCTCCCCCAGAAGATCAGCCAAGACCAAGTTTACAATCACTGAGAATTGCAAAACTCCAGCTCTAGGAGAATATAACATATAGAATTCAAGGTTTTTTCTCCAAGATTTTTTAGCCTTTAAATTTTAATTTTTTTCTCTTTTTCAACCAATTTCTTATTTTATCAAATCTTTTTTAAAAAATCTTTTTTAATATTCATTTTTAGTTACATTCTATCCTTTCATTGTATTTAATTCTGTTTCTATGAATGTATAAGTTTTGCTTTATTTACAATTTTGGGATGCAGTTTCTTCTAACAGACCAAAATACACCCAGAATCTACTGTATGGCTCTATTCTTTTGACCTGTCTATTCATATTTCCTCTCTCTTTCTTCTCCTTCTCCTTCTTCCTCTTCCTCTTCCTCCTCCTCCTCCTCTCCCTCTTCCTCCTTCTCCTCCTCTTCTTCTTCTTCTTCTTCCTCCTGTTCTTCTCCTTCTTCTTGTTCTTTTTGCTGTTGTTTATTGGGATTTTTTGTTTTGTTAAAATCTTTTTTTCTTTTAAGATTTTATTTATTTATTTGACAGAGAGAGACACAGCAAGAGAGGGAACACAAGCAGGCAGAGTGGGAGAGGGAGAAGCAGGCTTCCTGCCAAGCAAGGAGCCCAATGTGGGGCTCGATCCCAGGACCCTGGGATCATGACCTGGGCTGAAGGCAGATGCTTAACAACTGAGCCACCCAGGGACCCCTGTTAGAGTCTTTTTTAATTCTCATCTTTACAGATATATTTTATCCTTTCAATGTATTTTATTTTATTTTTATATATATAAGTTTTTCTTCCTTTACAATTCTGAGATGTAGTTTCATCTAACAAACTGATCAAAGTACACTCAGGAGATAGTGTATTGCTCTGTTCTGTTCACCTATTTGTGTATATTCCTTCTTTTTTTTTTTCTCTTTGCTTTTTGCTTTCATCTTTTAATTCTTATTTTTACAGTTACATTCTATCTTTCATTGTATTTAATTTTATTTTTATATATACATGTTTTTTCTTTACAATTTTTGTATCTAGTTTTCTAACAAACAGACCAAAACACACACATAATCCAGTATATTGCTCTGTTCTGTCCACCTGTCTGATAATTTTTTTTTGTTTTTTGTTTTTAATTTTTTAATTTTAATTTTTTTTCAATATCAGGTCTCATCTGATTTCTTTTGTGTATATTTCTTTGGGGTCATTGTTCCCATTTCAGTATTTTGTTCTCTCATTCATCTATTCTCCACTGGACAGAATGACAAAACGGAAAAACTCACCTCAAAAAGACAACAGAGGCAGTACTGACTGCCAGGGACCTAATCAGTATGGACATAAGTAAGATGTTGGAACTAGAGTTCAGAATAATGATTATAAAGATACTAGCTGGGCTTGAGAAAAGCATATAAGATACTAGAGAATCTCTTTTTAGCAATATAAAAGAACTAAAATCTAATCAAATCAAAATAAAAAGGCTATTAATGAGATGCCATAAAAACCGAAGGCTCTAACTGCTAGGATAAATGAGGCAGAAGAGAGAATTAGAGCTATAGAAGACAAAATGATGGAGAATAAAGAAGCTGAGAAAAAGAGAAATAAACAACTACTGGATCACAAGGGGAGAATTCAAGAGATAACTGATATCGTAAGGTGAAACAATATTAGAATAATTGGGATCCCAGAAGAAGAGGAAAGAGATAGGGGGGCAGAACGTATATTGGAGCAGATTATAGTGGAGAACTTCCCTAACATGGGGAAGGAAACAGGCATCCAAGTCCAAGAGACACAGAGAACCCCCCTCAAAATTCAATAAAAATAGGTCAATACCCTGACATATAATAGTGAAACATGCAAATCTCAGAGACAAAGAGAAAATCCTGAAAGCCGCTCGGGACAAGAGGTCTGTAACCTACAAGGATAAAAACGTTACACTGGCAGCAAACCTATCCACAGAGACCTGGCAAGCCTGAAAGGATTGGCATGATATAGTCAGGGTGCTAAATGAGAAAAATGTGCAGCCAAGAATACTTTATCCAGCTAGGATGTCATTCAAAATAGAAGGAGCGATAAAAAGCCTCCAGGACAAAGAGAAGCTTCAAAGAATTTTTGATCGTCAAAGCAAACCTACAAGAAATATTAAGAGGGATCCTTAAGCAAAGAGAGAACCCCAAAATAACACAGACCAGAAAGGAACAGAGACAATATACAGAAACAGCGACTTTTCAGGTAATACAATGGCACTACATCCATATCTTTCAATAGTTACTCCAAATGTAAATGGGCTAAATGCTCCAATCAAAAAAATACAGGGTATCACATTGGATAAAAAAGCAAGACCCATCAATATGCTGTCTGCAAGAAACTCATTTTAGACCCAAAGACACCTTCAGATTTAAAGTAAGGGGGTTGGAAAACATTTATTAGGCTAATAGACATTAAAAGAAAGCTAGGGTGGCTGTCCTTATATCAGACAAATGAGATTTTAAACCAAAGACTATAATAAGAGATGAGGAAGGACACTTTATCATACTTAAAGGGTCTATCCAACAAGAAGATCTAACAATTGTAAATATTTATGCCCCTAACATGGGAGCAGCCAATTATATTAGCCAATTAATAACAAAATTAAAAAACACATAGATAATAATACAATAGTATTATGGGTGCCTGGGTGGCTCAGTTGGTTGAGCAGCTACCTTCAGCCCAGGTCATGATCCCAGGGTCCTGGGATCAAGCCCTGAATCAGGCTCCCCGCTCAGCAGGGGGCCTGCGTCTCCCTCTCCCTCTGCCTGCTGCTCTGCCTACTTGTGCTCTCTATCTCTCTGTCAAATAAATAAAATCTTAAAAAAAAATAAATACAATAGTATTATAATATAGGGGAATTTAACACCTGACACACTGCAAAGGGCAGATCATCTAAGCAGAAGATCAATCAGGAAACAATGGCTTTGAATGACACACTGGACCAGATATATTCACAGATACATTCAGAGCATTCCATCCTAAAGGAATAGAATACACATTCTTCTTCAGTGCACATGGAACATTCTCCAGAATAGATCACATCACGGGTCACAAATCAAGTCTCAACCAGTACAAGAAGACTGGGATCATTCCCTATATATTTCCAGACCACAAAGCTTTGAAACTGAAACTCAATCACAACAGAAAATTTGGAAAGAATCCAAATACATGTAGTCTAAAGAGCATCCTACCAAAGAATGAATGGGTCAACCAGGAAGTTAAAGAAGAATTTTAAAAATTCATGGAAACAAATGAAAATGAAAACACAACTATTCAAAACTTTTGGATTGCAACAAGGTAATCCTAAGAGGGAAGTATATAGCAATACAAGTCTTTCTCAAGAAACAAGAAAGTTCTCAAATATACAACCTAAACTTACACTTAAAGGAGCTGGAGAAAGAAGAGCAAATTAAGCCTAAACCCAGCAAGAGAAGAGAAATAATAAAGATTAAAGCAGAAATCAACAAAATAGAAACTAAAAGAACAATAGAACAGATCAATGAAACTAGGAGCTGGTTCTTTGAAAGAATTAATAAGATTGATAAACCACTGGTCAGACTTATCGAAAAGAAAAAAGAAAGGATCCAAATAAATAAAATCATGAATGAAGGAGGAGAGATCACAACAAACACTGAAGAAATACAATTATAAGAGGATATTATGACCAACTATATGTCAACAAATACGCAATCTGGAAGAAATGGATGCATTCCTAGAGACGTATAAACTACCAAAACTGAACCAGGAAGAAATAGAAAACCTGAACAGACCCATAACCAGCAAGAAAATTAAAGCAGTCATCTGAAATCTCCCAACAAACAAGAGTCCAGGGCTGATGGCTTTCCAGGGAAAGTCTACCAAACATTTAAAGAAGAAATAATACCTGTTCTTCTGAAGCTGTTTCAAAAAACAGAAATGGAAGAAAAACTTCTAAACTCTTTCTATGAAGCCAGCATTATCTTGATTCCAAAACCAGGCAAAGACTCTATCAAAAAAGAGAATAACAGACCAATATCTCTGATGAACACAGATGCCAAAATTCTCACCAAAATACTAGCAAATAAGATCCAACAGTACATTAAAAGGATTATTCACCACGGCCAGGTAGAATTTATATCTGGGCAGCAAGGATGGTTCATCATCCACAAATTAATCATTGTGATACACTACATAAATAAAAGGAAGCACAAGAACCATATGATCCTCTCAATAGATGCAGAAAAAGCATTTAACAATGTACAGCATCCTTTCTTGATGAAAACTCTTCACAGTTTAGGGATAGAGGGTACATTCCTCAATATCATAAAAGCCATCTACAAAAAGCCCATAGCAAATATCATTCTCAATGGAGAAAAACTGAGAGCTTTTCCCTGAAGATCAGAAATATGGCAGGGATGTCCACTATCACCACTGCTGTTCAACATAGTACTAGAATTCCCGGCCTCATCAATCAGACAACAAAAAGAAACAAATGGTATCTGAATCAGCAAAGAAGTCAAACTCTCACTCTTTGCAGATGACATGATGCTCTATGTGAAAACCCAAAAACTCCACCCCAAATTTCTAGAACTCATACAGGAATTCAGCAAATCTGCAGGTTATAAAATCAATGCACAGTAATTGGTTGCATTTCTATACACTAGCAGTGAAATAGAAGAAAGAGAAATTAAGGAATTGATCCCATTTGCAATTGCACCAAAAACCATAAAATACCTAGGAATAAACCTAACCAAAGAGATAAAGGATCTGTACTCAGAAAACTTTAGAATACTTATGAAAGAAGCTGAGGAAGACACAAAGAAATGGAAAGACTTTCTATACTCATGGATTGGAAGAACAAGTATCATTAAAAATATCTGTGCTACCTAGAGCAATCTTTACATTCAATGAAATCCTTATCAGAATACCATTACCATTTTTCACAGAGCTGGAACAAGTAATCCTAAAATTTGTATGAAACCAGAAAAGACCCCGAGTGGCCAAAGGAATGTTGAAGAAGAAAAACAAAGTTGGTGGCATCACAATTCCAGACTTCAAGCTCTATTACAAAGTTGTAATCATCCAGACAGTATGGTACTGGCACAAAAACAGACACATAGGTTAATGGAACAGAATAGAGAATCCAGAAATGGACCCTCAATTCTATGGTCAACTAATCTTCAACAAAGCAAAAAAGATATCCAATGGAAAAAAGATCATCTCTTCAACAATGGTGTTGGGAAAATTGGAAAGCCACATACAGAAGAATGAAACTGGACCATTTCCTTACACCATACACAAAAATAGACTCGAAATGGATGAAAGACCCAAATGTGAGGCAGGAATCCAACAAAATCCTACAGGAGAACACAGGAAGCAACCTCTGTGACCTTGGCCACAGCAACTTCTTGCTAGACACATCTCCATAAATAAGGGAAACAAAGGCAAAAATGAACTAGTGGGACTTCAAAATAAAAAGGTTTTGCACAGCAAAGGAAATGGTCGACAAAAACAAAAGACAACCAATAGTATGGGAGAATATATTTGCAAATATCTTGTCAGATAAAGGACTAGTATCCAAAATATATAAAGAACTTATCAAACTCAACACCCAAAGAACAAAAAATCCAATCAAGAAATGGACAGAAGACATGAACACACATTTCTCCAATGAAGAAATCCAGATGGCCAATAGACACATGAAAAAGTACTAGGCATCACTCCACATCAGGGAAATACAAATCAAAACCACAATGAGATACCACCTCACACCAGTCAGAATGGCTAAAATTAACAAGTCAGGAAACGACACATGTTGGCGAGGATGCGAATATAGGGGAACCCTCTTACACTGTTGGTGGGAATCCAAGCTGTGCAACTACTCTGGAAACCAGTAAGGGGGTTTCTCAAGAAGTTAAAAATAGAGTTCCTATGACCCAGCAATTGCACTACTGGGTATTTATCCCAAAGATACAAATGTAGTGCTCCGAAGGGGCACATGCACCCAGATGTTTATAGCAGCAATATCCACAATAGCCAAACTATGGAAAGAGCCCAGATGTCCATCAACACATGAATGGATAAAGAAGATGTGGTATTTATATACACAATGGAATACTACTCAGCCATTCCCCAACACATACACACAAATGAAATCTTGTCATTTGCAATGACATGGATGGAACTAGAGGGTGTTATGCTAAGTGAAATAAGTCAATCAGAGAAAGACAATTATCATATGATCTCACTTGTATGTGAAATTTAAAAAATAAAACAGAGGATCATAGGGGAAGACGGGAAAAAAATTAAACAAGACAAAATCACAAAGGGAGACAAACCATAAGAGACTCTTAATCATAGGAAACAAACTGAGGGTTGCAGCAGGGAGGGGGAGTGGGGAAAAGGGGTAAGAGGGTGCTGGACATTAAGGAGGGGATGTGACGTAATGAGCACTGGGTATTATATAAGACTGATGAATCACTGATGTCTGTGTTTGAAACCAATAATACATTATATATTAATTAATTGAATTTAAATTAAAAAATTAAAAAAGAAATGAAGAGATGAAAAATATTCAAGAGAAAGGGTAAATATAAAAGACAGGCAAAGAAGATTTTATATGTATATATAAATATAAGACAACAATAAATTAGTAAAGAAGTATTATAAAACAATAAATTATAATTATATAAATGTATAGTATAATAACATTTTAATATATATCTCATAAGAGTCATCAAAGAAAAGATCAAAGCAAGGAAAAGGATAGTTTAAAATATAATTCAAGAAAAAATATTTTTAAAAATTTATTTATTTATTTTAGAGAGAGAGAGCACTAAGCATGGGGGAGGAGCAGAGGGAGAGGGAGTGGGAGATAATCTCCAGCAGACTCCACTCTGAGAGCAGAATGGGATGTGGGGCTCGATCCCATGAGCCTGAGTCCATGACCGGAGCCAAAATGAAAAGTCGGATGCTCAACCAACTGAACCACCCAGACGCCCACATCTGGGAAAATTGACTCTGAATGATAAACACCGAAACGTATTTTTAAAAATTATTAGACTTTAGGGGTGCCTGGCTGGCTCAGTCAGTAGAGCATGCAACTAATTCTTGATCTTGGGGTTTGGGTTTAAGCCCCACGTTGATTGTGGATCCTACTTTAAAAAATTTTTTTAGACTCTTTAAGAAAAAGAAAATAGTCTTTGGAGATCTAAAGTACAAGTGATAAAAGAAAAAAATTTTTTTAAGATTTATTTATTTATTTATTTGACAGAGAGAGAGAGAGACAGCGAGAGAGGGAACACAAGCAGGGGGAGGGGGAGAGGGAGAAGCAGGCTTCCCACTGAACAGGAACCCCAATGCAGGGCTCGATCCCAGGACCCTGGGATCATGACCTGAGCCAAAGGCAGATGCTTAATGATTGAGCCACCCAGGCATCCCAAAAGAAAATTTATTGTCAACAGACATTCTTGATAGCAATACTTTATGCCAATAGACAAATATATTTAAGATAGTCACAGAAAAGAATGTGAGCCAGGAATCTTATAACCAGCAAATTTAATTTTCAAATGTAAAGGATGTAGAGAAATTATCAACAACTTGCCAGAAAAAACTCAGAGAATATTGTTGCTATGAACCCTTACTTCCAAATCTACTAGAGAATGATCTTTGTACAACCATAATGCCTGGAATGACATTAATTGGCATAAAGAGGAATGATGAGCATTGAATTTAATGTAGAACTAAGAAAATATTTGGGATGTAAGGAAGAGAATATAGTAGTTAATGAATATACGCCCTAAAAATTAGATACAACAAAATGTAGAAACAATGGTTAGAGGAAGCATAGACAAACACATTTTTAAAAACTTTTCAGTAATTATGTTGTTATTTTCATTCTGAGCCTGTTTTACGCATAATATGGGATACAGCATATGAAGTATTACGTTATGTTCTATTACTCCTAATGTCCTTGAGAATAAATACTTTCAGTGTGAGAAAAAGAAGACACAAATCTAAGATAGGATAGTTACATAAATAACTTTTGTCCTAAATTTGAATTGATAGTATCATTTTGAACTCACGAAATACTTCATGTTTGCAGGAGTGGTAATATAGATAGAGATACAGATTTCCTAGCTCTGTTTATTGAAGAGAGAGGACTAGATGACTTATTTCAGGCTTGGACAGGAAATGTACAACATATTGTCACCCAAGATAATGAGGACACAATCCAATACTACTAGAGTTATGTTTAGACTACTTGAAAGCCAAATTGAAGAGGCTTTCACTTGACAAAGATAAGGCAATCTGAGCAATAAATAAAATAATCCCAGTAGACTGAAATGTATTGGATGTATTTAGGACAATGAGGTCATTGTGATATTTCTTGTAAAAAGAATTGGATACAAGGGTCTTTTGTTGAGTTATAAAAGTTCTTCATATAATATAGATAATAGACCTTCTTAGATATATTATTTGCCAATATTTTCTCCCATTTGGTAGGTTGCCTTTCTACTTCCTTAATAATTCCCTTTGATACAAAAAGACCTTTAATTTTTTAAAAGATCTTATTTATTTGAGAGAGAGAGAGTGAGCATGAGTGCGAGGAGGAGCAGAGGGAAAGAGAGAAGCCGACTGCCCACTGAGCAGGGATCCCAATGTGGGGCTTGATCTTGGGACTCCAGGATCATGAACTGAGGTGAAAGCAGATGCTTAACCAACTAAGCCAAGCAGGGGCCCCAAGATCTTTAATTTTGAAGAAGTGCAAATTATAATCTTTTTTTTAAGTTTATTTATTTATTTAAGTAATCTCTAAACCCAATGTGGGGTTCAAACTCATGACCCTGAGATCAAGAGTCACAAACTCCTGCAACTGAGCCAGACAGGGTCTCCTTGCAGTATAATCTTTCATTGTTCAGGTTTTGTTGTTGTATCTTTTTTTTTTAGGATTTTATTTATTTATGAGAGAGAGAGCAAGAGAGAACATGAACAGGGGGAGAGGCAGATAGAGAAGGCGATGCAGACTCCCCACTGAGCAGGGAGCCCAACACAGGCCTCTATCCCAGGACCCCAGGATCATGATCTGAGCCAAAGGCAGATGCTTAACCTACTGAGCCACCCAGGCACCCCTTTGGTGTTGTATCTTTTTTTTTTTCAATCAACATATTTTTTGAGTACCTCTTGGTGTTATATCTAAGAAACCAGTGGAAAATCCAAGGTCATGGAGATTTGCCATGTGTTTTCTTTTTCTTTTCTTTTCTTTTTTTTTTTTTAAGATTTCATTTATTTATTTGAGAGAGGGAGCACAAGCAGGGGAAGTGGGAGAGGGAGAAGCAGGCTTCCCTTAGAGCAGGAAGCCCAATGTGGGGCTCGATCTCATGACCCTGGGATCATGACCTGACCCAAAGGCAGACGCTTAACGACTGAGCCACCCAGATGCCCCTGCCCTGTGTTTTCTTCTAAGAGTTTTATAGTTTTTGCTCTTTTATTTAGGTCATTAATCCATTTTGAGTTAATTTATATATGTAAATCATTTGTAAAAATGTATAAATTTCTTTTTTTTCCATTTAGATATCTAATTTTCCCAGAAACACTTGTTGAAGAAACTATTCTTTCCCCCAATTCATCAGAGAAATTAGGCTAGAAAAAGTGTGGGGGAAAAAAGCACGGATGAACCTTGAGGACATTATGCTAGGTAAAACAAGCCCATCACAAAAAGGCAAATACTGTATAATTCTACTCACATGTCAAAATCATAAATTCAGACAGGAGAATGGTGGTTGCCAGGAGTTGGGGGAAGGGGGAAATAAGGAGTTATTGTTTAATCTGTATGGAATCTCAGTTTTACAAGATGAAATATGAAGATGAATGGTAGTGATGGTTCACAATAATGTGAATCTTTTGAATGCCTCTGAACTATACACTTAAAAATGAAAAGCGTGTATTTTGTATTGTATGTATTTTACCACAAATAGGAAAAAAGAAAGAATTTTAAAGATGTGGCCATCAGAAGTTCCATAAGGAAACATTAGAAAGAATTAGGGTAAGGAAATATTTTTTAAAAATAACAGTGGAGGGGGGCGCCTGGATGGCTCAGTGGGTTAAGCCTCTGCCTTCGGCTCAGGTCATGATCTCAGGGTCCTGGGATCCAGCCCCTCATCGGGCTCTCTGCTCAGCAGGGAGCCTGGTTCCCCCGCTCTCTCTGCCTGCCTCTCTGCCTACTTGTGATCTCTCTCTCTCTGTCAAATAAATAAATAAAATCTTTAAAAAAATAATAATAATAGTGGAGGTATTTCCAGTGTTAAAGAAAGATATGCATCTCCAGAATGAAAAAGCATACTTAATTCTGAACAAGGTAATTAAAAACAAATCTTTACCTAGACAATCAGGGGAAATGGCGGAACACATAAGAAAACAGAAAAAAACTTAAGAGAGAAGTTAAAATGTTTATATAAAAGTCAAATTAGAATAAATATAAACTGTTCACTAGGCACAATCGATATCTGAATATGATGCAATAGCATATTTAATGTGCTGAGGAAAATAATTGTCAGTTTAGAATTCTGTATCTGCTTACTTAAATGATCCTTCAAGAGTGAAACAAACACTTTTTACGGCAGAGACTGAGGGAGATTACTTCTCACAGACCCTCACTGAAGAACAAATAAATGAGATATTTCAATAAGAAGGAATTTTTTTAAAAGATTTTATTTTCTTAAGTAATCTCTACATGCAATGTGGGGCTCAGACTTATAACCCCAAGATCAAGAGTTGCTTGTCCTACTGAGCCAGCCAGGCACCCCAATAAGCACAATTTTAAACAAAAGTCAGAATGGCATCCAGGAAGCAATGGCAAAAAAAGAATATGTGTATATATGTTGGAAAATATAATAACTGTGTATGATATAAATAATAGAATAATAAAAATCATGGTTAGTTGGAGGAAAGTTAAAATTAAGGTAGCCCCTTTTGAAATAAAGGATCTAGGCAATTTGGCATCAGTGGATGATAAAGCCATGATAGGACAAGCACAATTATTAACTCAGCGATTGAAACATATAAAATAGGTTTTTTCATATATAATAGTTTTAATCCACTGTAGTTATTTACTGATGGTCATAAAATGTAATCCTTGATCATTTCAACTTTTCATATGCTCTAAGTCTTTTCTCATATTTCCTTTCATTCCGCTATGACAGGGTTTTCCAGGATCATCTTACATTTCCTGTCCCATACCTGATTCGGTCATTTTTCCAAGAAAGTTTCGTTTTTTTAAATGAGAAATAGTAACTAGGGAGCATAATTTGGGAACTACGAGTGCTCATTACTACTAAGTTGGTCATCGTTCATATGCTTTCCAGTACATAGCAAAGAATGAATATATTATGTCGTATTATATTATTATGTTATGTTGTTTTGTTATGCTGTGTTAGGAACATGAGTTCTTACTGAATGACTGAAAAACTAAGGTTTTTTACTTAAACTCATTGATCTTACATCAGTATTTTCTTTGTCTCATGTCAAAAATCCTGGTTCACAAAGACAGAAACATAATTCTTATTTCTTTCATCCCACGCATTGACACAATTATCACAGAATAACAATACACAGAATATCACCCACAATACAATTACAGAAAATAGCCTAAAATTAGTGTAGTTACTTTCCTCTTAGGGAAAACTCAAAGTCACATGGTGTTTCTTACATTGCCAACTGAATACACAAGCTTTACTTGTTTCATTTTACTTTCAATTTTTAGAGATTGCTTTTTAAAATTTTATTATGTTTTATAATACATAAAATATTAATATGGAGTATATGAAAAAAGAAATTAGAGTTAAAATATTCAGAAGTTCTTATATTTTTCAAGAGAGGCACACATATAATTTAACAGATATTTCTAAATCAATATGTATTTTTAAAAATGGAAGAACAGCTACTAAAAGAATACAAAAATAAATAGTAATGAGGCTAAGGAAAACTTCAACAATCAAACAAAAAGCAGTATATTAGCTCCTCTTAGTATATAAGAAATTACCCCAAAACTTAGTAACTTAACGACAAATATTTATTATCTCACAGTTTCTGTGAGTCAGCAATTCAGAAGAAGTTCAGCTGTGTGAATCTGACTCAGGGTCTCTCATGACGTTGCAGTCCAAATGTAGGCCAGTACTGTAGTCATCGAAAGGTTTGACTGGGGCTGACAGACCTGCTCCAAGGCCCAGTCATGTGGCCATTAGCATGAGACCTCAGTTCTTCACTATCTCCACTAATTTGCACACTGTCATTTCCACTTTATTTGATTCATCAAAAACAAACACCTAAGTTCAGTCCATACTCAAGGAGAGGGAAATGAGGTACCATCAATTAAATGGAAGAGTATCAGAAATTTGTGGGCATATGTTAAAACCGTTACAAGTAGAAAGAAGGAAAATACATAAGCAAAGAAAAACTTAGTAAATAAGAAACATAAAATAAAATATAAAAAATAGGTACAACATAATGAGTAATTTCAGTGATATGAATAGATTTATTATGCTCATGTATTAAAAGAGAAATACCGGGGCACCTGGGTGTCTCAGTTGGTTAAGCAACTGCCCTTGGCTTAGGTCATGATCCCAGGGTCCTGGTTCCTTGCTCAGCAGGGGAGCCTGCTTCTCTCTCTCTCTCAGCCTGCTGCTCCCCATGCTTGTGCTCTCTCTCTCTCTGTTAAATAAAATTTTCAAAAAAAAAAAAAGGGGAAATACATAAAGCAGCTTTCTAGCAGCTTTCAATCACAGGTGGAACATTTGCAAAAACTTACCACCAGTTAGGTCAGAAGAGACTTATTTACAAATATATTTTTTAAAGATTTTATTTATTTATTTGGAAGAGAGCCAGAGAGAGTGAGAGAGAGAGAACATGAGCAGGGTGAGTGCCAGAGGGAAAAGCAGACTCGCTGCTGAGCAGGGAGCCAGATGCGGGGCTCCATCCTGGAACTCTGGGACCATGACCTGAGCCAAGGGCAGATGCTTAACCGACTGAGCCACCCAGGCACCCCAGAGACTTATTTACGAATATTTAAGAATAGGTCTCATGCAGACCGTAGTGCACAAAAATGAGAGCTTAATAAAAAACAGAATAATAACTGGGGAGCAGTTGGGTGGCTCAGTCAGTTGAGTGACCAAGTCGTGGTTTTAGCTGAGGTCATTATCTTATGGGTTGTGAGATAGAGCCCTACGCCATGCTCTTCACTCAGCAGGAAGTCTCTTTGAGATTCTCTCCCTCTGCCCCTCCCCCCACTCGCTCTCACTCTCCCTCTCTAAAATAAATAAATAAATCTTTGCAAAAATAAATAAAATTAAAAAATAATAAAATAGAAAATAGAGTAATACCTAAGAAATTTTTAAATGCTTATGTATATTAAATTATAGAAGCAATCATGAGTTTATAACTTTTTAAATTATACTTCAAAATAGTTCATGGTCAAAGAAGAAATTAATAATGAAAATTATAAAAATTTAGAACAGAACAGTGGCACCCAGCTGAATCAGTCAGTAGAGCATGGGACTCCTTTTTTTTTTTTTTAATTTTATTTATTTATTTGACAGAGAGAGAGAGATCACAAGTAGGCAGAGAGGCAGGCAGAGAGAGAGGGGGAAGCAGGCTCCCTGCTGAGCAGAGAGTCCGATGCAGGGCTCGATCCCAGGACCCTGAGATCATGACCTGAGCCGAAGGCAGAAGCTTTAACCCACTGAACCACCCAGGCGCCCAAGCATGGAACTCCTGATATCTGGGTCATGAGTTGGAGCCCCACGCTGGGCTAGCAAGTACTTAAAAAAGAAAAAAAGTTAGAACAGAACAAAAATGAAATTTTTTTTTTTTAAAGATTTTATTTATTTATTTGACACAGAGAGAGAGAGATCACAAGCAGACAGAGAGGCAGGCAGAGTGAGAGAGGGAAGCAGGCTCGCTGCTGAGCAGAGACCCCGATGCAGGGCTCAATCCCAGGACCCTGAGATCATGACCTGAGCCGAAGGCAGAGGCTTTAACCCACTGAGCCACCCAGGCGCCCCTGAAAATATTATTTTTAAAATTTGTAATATGAAGCTAAAGCAGCCCATGTTGAGAAATGTGAACATTACTGTCCTTCCTGGATAAAAAGTAAAACAGAACATTAATGAATTACATATCGGACTCAACTGGAAAAAGAACAACATAACAAATCCCCCCCCAAAAAAGAAGAGGAAAATATAAAGATCAGAGAAATAATGAATATATTCAAAGGCAAACATATACAGACTGAATAAAAGTAACTAAAATCTTTATTTGAAAAGATTTTTCAAACTGTTTATTTGAAAACAAGTCACTGGAAATCTCAGTCATGATACCATAAAGACTATGTAAAAACAGAAGCAGGAATTTCAAATAGAACTAACTGTAACACAGTTTTATATTTAAAAAAGCACTTGAACAATTTTATGCCAATAAATTTGAAATATTAGGTAAAATGGACTATTACTAAGAAAACTGGATTGTTAAAATAAACCCAAGAAGAAATAGGAATTTTTTTTAAATTTTATTTTTGTTTAAAGATTATTTATTTTTAAGATTTTATTAATTTATTTGTCAGAGAGAGAGAGAGCACAAGCACGGGGAGAAGCAGGCAGAGGGAGAAGCAGTTTCCCAGCTGAGCAAGGAGCCTGATGCAGGACTCAATCCCAGGATTCTGGGATCATGACCTGAACCAAAGGCAGATGCTTAACCAACTGAGCCACCTAGGCATCCCAAGATTTTATTTTTAAGGGGCGCCTGGGAGGATCAGTTGGTTAAGCATGTGACTCTTGATTTCAGCTCAGGTCATGATCTCAGGGTTGTGAGATTGAGCCCTACATCGAGCTCTATGCTCAGTGCGGAGTATGGTGGATATACTCTCTCTCCCTTCCCCTATATACCCCTTCCCCCTGCTCACACGCACACACACACTCTCTCTCTCTCTCTCGTTCACTCCTTCCCTCCCTCTAAAAATGAATAAATAAATCTAAAAGATATTTTATTTTTTAAGTAATCTCCATACCTAATATTGTGCTTGAACTCACAACACTATTGAGCCAGCCAGACACCTTGAAAATAGGGATATTTTTAAAACTTTTAAAGAAATTAAAACAATAACCAAAAGTGTCCAAAAAGTGAGAGATCCAGATATTTTTAAGATAATGCTTTTTTATTTTGAAATAATTTCAAACCTATAAAGAATTGTATTTGTACAAAAATTTCCTGCATACCCTTCTACTCAGATTCACTGATTGCTAACATTTTGCAACATCTCCTTTGTTCCTTCCCTTCTCTATATATATGCATATGTTTGTTTTTTTCCAGAATGATTTGAGTTAGTTGTAGACATAATGTTGCTTTGTCCTTAAATGCTTCAGCGTGTGCTAAATTACAAGGGTATTCTCTTTTGTAAATATAAAGGAAGTATCGAAGACATAGAGATAGCCAACAGATACATAAAAAGATGCTCATCATTGGGGAAATGCAAATCAAAATTACAATGAGGTATCACCTCACACCTCTCAGAACAACTAAAATCAAAAACACAAGAAACAAGTATTGATGAATATGTGGAGAAAAAGGAATTCTTGTGCACTGTTGGTGGGAATGCAAACAGGTACAGCCACTGTGGAAAACAGTATGGAGGTCCCTCAAAAAATTAAAAATAGTCACGATGAGCACAAGGTGATGTATAAAAATGTTGAGTTACAATATAAGACACCTGAAACTTGTTGAGTTACAATATAAGACACCTGAAACTAACACAACACTGTATATTAACTAACTGGAATTAAAATAAAACTTAAAAAAATTAAAAAGAGAATTACCATATGATCTAGGAACTCTACTACTGGGTATTTACCCAAAGAATACAAAAATATTAATTCAAAAAGATATATGCACTCCTATGTTTATTGCAGCATTATTTACAATACCAAATTATGGAAGCAACCCAAGTATCTATTGATAGATGAATGGATAAAGAAGATGTGAAGATGTGAGATGCACACACACACACACACACACACAATGGGATATTACTCAGCCATAAAAAAATGAAATCTTGCCATTTGCAACAACATGGATAGAACTAGGGGATATGGGGCGCCTGGGTGGCTCAGTGGGTTAAAGCCTCTGCCTTCAGCTCAGGTCATGATCTCAGGGTCCTGGGATCGAACCCCGCATCGGGCTCTCTGCTCAGCGGGGAGCCTGCTTCCCCCTCTCTCTCTGCCTGCCTCTCTGCCTACTTTCGATCTCTCTCTCTGTGTCAAATAAATAAATAAATCTTAAAAAAAAAAAAAGAACTAGGGGATATAATACTAAGTGAAATAAGTCAGTCAGAGAAAGACAAATACCATATGATTTCACTTATAGGTGGAATTTAAGAAACAAATGACCAAAGAAAAGAGACAAACCAAAAAAACAGGCTCTTAACCATAGAAAACACACCGAAGGTCACCAGAGGAGAAGGGGATAGAGATGGGTGAAATAGGTGAAGGGGATTAAGAGTACACTTATCATGATGAGCACTGAATAATGTATAAAATTGTCAAATAACCATATTGTATATCTGAAACTAATATAACATTGTATGTTAACTAACTGGAATTAAAAACTTAAATAAATTAGATAAAAAATAATAAAAATAGGGGTGCTATTTTTGTGGCTCAGTCAGTTGAGTGTCCACTCTTGATTTCAGCTCAAGTCATGATCTCATGGTCCTGGGATGTAGTCTGGCATCGGGTTCCGTGCAGCAGGGAACCTGCTTGAGGATTCTCTCTCGCCCTCTCCATCTGCCCCTCCCCCCACTCAGGCTCTCCTGTCTCTCTTTCTCTCTCACTCTAGAATAAATAAATAAATCTTTTTTTAAATAAAAATAAATAAAATCATAATAATAAAAGAAATTTTCTCAACATTCAAATATAAACTAAAAAGTATATAATCTTGTGCTATCACGGTTTTCATGAGGTCATTATTCAGCTAATAAATCAGAGTCTCTAAAAATATATATATAAACATATATATAAGAGATATCAAATTCCACCGATAGAATACTATTATCTAGTATTCACATTTTATCAATTGTTCTAATATTTTCTATTATGGTAAGTATCCCCGCCTGTGCCTCCCTCCAGGACCTGGTCCAGAAACAACTGCCGTATTTATTTGCCACATCTCTTTTCTCCTGCAGTCTGTGAAGGAGCCTTGGCCTTTTTGTCTTTCAAGACCTTGACAGTTTTGAAGAGCCCAGGCTAGTGATTTTGCAGAGAATGAATTTTAAAGAGGTTACCCTGGTGATTCTCATGTCCTCTGTAATTTGAGAACCACTAACTCAAAGGGTTCTTCCTGGCAAAGCAGTCCGTTCCTCCCCAGCCGCACAGATGCCATGGATTCTGTTGTTCTGAAGGAGATACAAAGGTACTTCTGGATCCACATTTTACTTATCTGTGTCACTCACACTGGGCTCAACACCTGGCACCCTATAGGGACTTAATGAAAATTGGACTTGGGAGCTGCATACACCAGGGCTTCCAGCCTGTCTGTACCAGTGACTAACCTGCACAATGACTTAATCTCTCCAGATCATGTTTCCAATCTGTAAACACAGTTGCGGGGGTTGAGGGTAGGTTGTTCTCTTAGGGCTCCTGCAAATGTAAAGCTTGGTTGTTGACCCTCAAATGCTTTAGCCCAGGACACCTATCCTCCCCGCTAGGAGCTGTATTGGAAATCATAGGTCTCCAAAGTCGATCACTCATTCTTTCATCATATACCTATGAATCATCTATGAGGGAGAACCTGTGACTTGATTCTTACCAATAGAATGCAGTAAGGGTGATAGGATGTTATTCTCCTGCTCAGGCTGCATTATGTAAGGATCCCTCTTAGCAGATTGAAGAGAGATACTCCGCTGGCTCAACGAAGTAAGTAGCCATTTTGAGGAAGTTCACATGGCAAGGAACTATGGACAAAATCCAGGATTTTCAGTCAGCTTCCAACTGACAGCCATCAAAAAGCTGGAGCACTCCATCACACAGCCCCAAGGAAATGAATTCTCTAAACACCTGAATGATCTCTGAAGTAAATTCTTCCCCAGTCAAGTCTACAGGTAAGAATTCAGCCTGGCCAATACCTTAATTGCAGCCTTGTGAGACCCTGAAGCAGAGAACCCAGCTAAGCCATACCAGCATTTCTAGCCCACAGAAACTGGGGAATAAAAATTACATTAAAAATAGCAAAAAAAGAAATTAATTCTTTCACTGTTCTGAAGGACAGAAGTCCTAAGTCAGGTTAACTGCCCAAAGCAAGGTGTTAGGAGGGCTGTACTTCCTCTGGAGGGCTGTACATTCCTTACCATTTCCAGCTCCTGATGGCTATGACATGTCTTAATCTGTAGTGATAACATTTCAATATTTACCTCTGTGGCCACACTGCTTTCTTCTTTTCTGTGTGTCAAATCTTATAAAGACCCTCTTATAAGGATACATGTGAATGCATTTAGGGGCCACACTGATTATCCCATACTGTCCTTATCTCAAGATCCTTAATTTGATCACATTTGCAAATCTTTGCCATATAGGAAACATTTACGGATTTCAGGGATTAGGTTATTTAGGTTATTATTAGGTTTACTAGGTTTTTTTGTGCTACTCAAATTGCCTATTCTTGTACGAGTTTTGGTGGATTGCGTCATCCTAGGAATTAGTCCATTTCACCTAGGTTATCAAAATTGTAGGCATAGTCATTCATAATATTCCTTCACTATCGTTTCGATGTCCATAGGATCTGTAATAAGTCCCCTTTTTTATTTCTGGTGTTATGTCCCCTCTTTTTTCGTGGTTTGCCCGACTAGGGCTCGTCAATTTAATTGAACTTTTCAAAGAGCTGGCTGTTAATTTCATTGATTTTCCATATTGATTTGTTTTCGATTTAATTGATGTCTGCTCTGATCATTATTACTTATTTTTTCTGCTTACTTTATGTTTAATTTGCCTTTTTTTCCTAGTTTCCCAAGGTGGAATCTTAGATGATTAATTTTAGATCTTATTTCTTTTCTAACATATGAATTCAGTGCTATAAATCTCCCGCTAGGTATATTTTCACTGTATCCCACAAATTTTGATAAGTCGTATTTTTATTTTCCTTTAGTTCATAATATTTTTAGTTTCTCTTGAGATTTCTTCTTTGACCTATATGTTTAGAAGTGTGTTTTTTAATCTCCATGTGTTTTTGGATTTTCTAGTTCTCTTTCTGCTATTTAATTCCAGCTTATTTTTACTGGGGTCTGAAATAAGACATTGTGTAATTTCTATTCTTTTCAATCTGATAAAGTGTGTTTTATGATGGAGAATGTGATCTATCATGGTGAATGATTCACGTGAGTTTGAGAAGAATGTGTATTCTGCTCTTGTTGAAGTAGACTATTGCTGTCCAGTTGAGTGATAGTATTGTTGAGTTCAACTATGTCCTTAGAGATTCTCTGCTGCTAGATCTGTCCTTTTCTTTTAGGGGGTGGAGTGGTAGAGGGAAAGGGAGAAAGAATCACAAGCGGGTTCTACACCCAGCATATAGCTGGACATAGGACTCAATCTCAGAACCCTGAGATCATGACCTAACCTGAAATCAAGAGTCAGATGCTTAACCAACTGAACCACCCAGGCACCCCTGGATCTGTTCATTTGTGATAGAGGGATGTTGAAACCTCCAGCTATGATACTGGATTTATCTATTTCTTTCTGCAGTTCCAACAGTTTTTGTCTCATAGTTCGGTGCTCTGCTCTTAAGCTCATACATGCTAAGGATTGTTAAGTCTTCTCAGAGAACTGACTCCTTTATCAATATGTCATACTTTTCTTTATCCCTGATAACTTTTTTGCTTTGAAGTTTGCCCTGTCTTAAATTAATATAGCTATTCTCACTTTATTTTGATTAGTGTTAGCATGGTATATTTTTTCCCCATCCATTTACCTTTTTATTTTATTTATTTGTTTGTTTGTTAGCGAGAGCAAGCACAAGCAGAGGGAGCAGCACGCAGAGGGAGAGGGAGAAGGAGGTTCCCCGCTGAGCAAGGAGCCCAATCTAGGACTCCATTCCAGGCCCCCAGGATCGGCAGATGCTTAATTGACCGAACCACTCAGGCATCCTATCCATCCATTTACTTTTTTAAAAAGTTTTTATTTTAGGGGCGCCTGGGTGGTTCAGTCATTTAAGTGTCTGTCTCCGGCTCAGGTCATGATCCCAGCGTCCTAGGATCGAGCCCCGCGTGGAGCTCCCTGCTCCGCAGGGAGTCTGCTTGTCCCTCTCTTTCCATCCCTCCCCCCTGCTCATGCTCTCTCGCTTGCTCTGTGCTCCCTCCAAATAAATAAATAAAATCTCTTAAAAAAATAAAAGTTTTTACTTTAATTCCAGTACAGTTAGCATACAACGTAATATTCGTTTTAGGTGTACAATATAGTGAGACGACATTTCCATACAACACCCAGTGCTCATCACAGATGAAGAAGTACTGACAACATTTTTTTAAGTAAGTCCTATGCCCAACACAGGGCTTGAACTCATGACCTCAAGACCAATATTCGCATGCTCTACTGACTGAGCCAGCCAGGCTTTCCCATTTACTTTTAATCTATATGTGTTTTTACATTTAAAATGGGTTTCTTAAATACAACATGTAGTTGAGTTTTGTTTTCTGATCCTCTCTGACAACCTCTCTTTTAATTGGTACAATTAGACCATTGACATTCAAAGCGATTATTGACATATTTGGATTAATGTCTACCATATTTGTTACTGTTTTCTATTTGTTGCCCTTGTCATTTGTTCCTATTTTTGTTTTCAACTCCTTTTCTGTTTTTGTGGTTTTAATTGAGCATTTTATATGATTCCATTCTTTCTTTCTTTCTTAATATTTAAGAACAGGTCTCATCAAATGTCCTGGGCAAAACTGCACACAGTGCTTGTTCCACCTCCGCCCAACACAGGGAGTTTAACCTATTCTGTGCAAGCCTTGACTGGGTCCCCCTTGCCTTAGACCACATGGTACCCCCCAGGAGCATCATGTTGGTGCCACACTTGGTGCAGATGCCTACTCTACAAAGTGACATAGTTCCCAACCCCTCAGCATCCATGGTCATGACCTCAGCTTTCCAGGGAGCTGAAATTACAGGCTTGCATCACTGTGGAATGGTTGTCATTTCTTAGCAAGTCAATTACACTTTTTGTTTAAAGATTTATTTATTTGTTTTAGAGGGGGGAGGCCAGAGGGAGAGGAAGAGAAAGAGAATCTCCAGCAGACTCCCCACTAAGCATGGAGTCCCAGGTGGCACGTCATCTTGTGCTGCATAAGATCAGGACCTGAGGCAGAATTAAGAGTCAGATGCTTAACCAACTGAGCCACCCAGATGCCCCAATTATACTTTTTTAAAATGCTTTTTTGAAAAAAGATGTATTTATTTATAAATAAATAAATTTTATTTATTGATGCAAAAGAGAGAGCATCAGTGGGAGGCAGAGGGAAAGGGACAAGCAGGCTCCCTGGGATCGTGACCTGAGCTGACGGCAGACACTTAACTGACTGAGCCACACAGATACCTCTAAATACTTTTTTTGAAAACTTTTTTTTAGTGGTTACTCTAGAGTTTGCAATGTACATTTTCAAGTAATCCAGGTCCACTTTCATACAACATTATATTACTTCAGGGGTAGTGTGAATACCTTATAAAACAATATAATCCTAATTCTTCCTTCTTATCCTTTGTGTCATTGTAGTCTTTCATTTCACTTATATATAAGCACACAAAAGCATTTTATATATATATACATATATACGCACATATACATATGTATATGTACATGTACAAAGATATTTTCATAAGCACACATCATGAAATACATTGTCGCTATTATTGTTTTCAAAGTTTGAAATTCCGTGAGAATTATCAAAATGTGACACAGAGGGACGCCTGGTTGGCTCAGTCGGTTAAGCATCTGACTCTTAATTTCTGGTCAGGTTGTGATCTCAGGGTCATGAGATCAAGTGCTCAGTGGGGAGTCTGCTTGAGATTCTTTCCCTCTTTCCCTCCACACCCACTCTCTCTCTCTTTCAAATAAATGCATCTTTTTAAAAAAATGTGACACAGAGACATCAAGTAAGCACATGCTGTTGTAAAAATAGCATTGATAAACTAGCTAGACTCAGAGTTGCCACAAATCTTCCTTTGTAAAAAACAGTATCTGTGAAGTGTAATAAAGCAAATCAAAATAAAATGAGATATGCCTGTAAATGACTTAGGCATCATAATACAAGCATACCCCTGTCTTTCTCCCTCTCCTCAAACATCTGCATTCCTTGAGTTGCAACAATATTGAAATTAGGCCAGCTAATAACCCTAGAATGGCCTCTAAGCATTCAAATGAAAGGAAGAGTCAGACATCTCACTTTAAATCAAAAGCTAGAAATGATTGGGGCGCCTGGGTGGCTCAGTCATTGAGCGTCTGCCTTCGGCTCCGGTCATGATTCCAGGGGTCTGGGATTGAGCCCCACATGGAGCTCTGTATCTGGCTTCCAATTCTCCCTCTCCACTCCCCCTGCTTGTGTTCCCTCTGGCTGTCTCTCTGTCAAATAAATAATAAAATCTTAAAAAAAAAAAAAGCTAGAAATGATTAAGCTTACTGAAGAAGGCATGTTCAAAGCCAAGGTAGGTTGAAAGCTAGGTCTCTTGTGCCGAACAATTAGCCAAATTGTGAATGGAAAGTAGAAGTTCTTGAAGGAAGTTAAAATTTCTCCTCCAGTGAACACAGAGATAATAAGAAAGCAAAACAGCCTATCGCTGATATGGAAAACATTTCCATGGTCTGAATAGTAAATCAAATCAGCCACAATATTCCCTTAAACGAAAGCCTAATCCAGAGCAAGCCCTAACTGTCTTCAATTCTGTGAAGGCCAAGAGAGGTGAGAAAGCTACAGATGAGAAGTTTGAAGTTAGCCCAGATTTGCTCATCAGGTTTAGGGAAAGAAAGTATTTCCATAACAAATGGGCTAGTAAAGCAGCAAGTGCTGATGCAGAAGCTGTAGCAAGTTATCCTGAAGATCTAGCTTAGATAATAAAAGTGGCTACATGAAAAAAACAGATTTTTATTTTATTTTATACAAAACAACCTTCTGCTCGAAGAAGACGCCATCTAGCATTTTTCATAGCTAGAGAGGAGAAAGTTTCAAATCTTCAAAGGACAGGCTGTCTTGTTAGGTGCTAACACAACTGGTGTCTTTAAGTTGAAGCCAATGCTCATTGACCATTCTGAAAATCGTAGGGCCCTTAAAAATTATGCTAAATCTACCCTGCCTGTGCTCTATAGATGGAACAAGGCCTGGATGACAACATATCTGTTTACAATGTGGCTTATTGAATATTTTAAGCCACCTATTGAGAACTACTGCTCGAAAAAAAAAAAAGATTCATTTCAAAATACTACTGCTCATAACAATGCACTGGGTCACCTATGAGCTCTGATGGAGTTGTACATTAAGATTAAGGTTGTATTCTTACCTGCTAATGCAATATCTATGCTTCAGCCCATGGGTCAAGAAGTAATTTTGAATTTCAACATCCATTCTGCAGTCCATGGACCAAGGAGTAACTTTGACTTTTGAGTCTTATTTCAGAAATACATTTGTTAAGACCATAGCTGCCATACATAAAGATTCCTCTGATGGATCAGGACAAAGTAAATTGAAAACTTTCTGGAAAAGATGCACATTCTAAATGCCATTGAGAACATTTGTGAGGGTGCCTGGGTGGCTCCAGTTGCTTAAGTGTCTGCCTTCAGCTCAGGTCGAGGTCCTGGGGTCCTGGGATCGAGTCCTGCACCAGGCTCCCTGCTCAGTGGGGAGTCTGCTTCTCTCTCTCCCTCTTCCCCTCCTCCCCACTCATGCATGCTTGATCTCACTTTCTCTCAAATAAATAAAATCTTTTTTTAAAGATTTTTAAAATTTTTTTAATCTTTAAAAAAATATTTTATTTATTTATTTGACAGAGCGACAGAGAGCACAAGCAGGAAGGAGAGAGGAATGCAGGCTACCCACTGAGCAGGGAGCACAATGCGGGGCTCAATCCCAGGACCCTGAGACCATGACCCGAACGGAAGACAGATGCTTAGCTGACACAGCCACACAGCCCCTCAAATAAATAAAATCTTATTAAAAAAAAAAAAGAACTTTGTGATTCATGGGAAGAGGTCAAACTATCACCATTAACGGGAGTTTGGAAGAAGCTGATTCCAAATCTCATGGATGACTCTGAGTTGAGGGTTTCAAGACTTCCGTGGAGAAAGTAAGGCAGATATGGTAGGAACAGGAAAAGAACTAGAATTAAAAGTTGGGCCTGAAGAAGTGGCTGAATTGCTGCAAACTCATGATAAAACTTGAACAGATGTAGAGTTACTTCTTGTGGATGAGCAAAGAGTGTTTTCTTGAGATGGAATCTACTCCTGGGGTAGATGCTGTGAAGGTTGTTGAAATGACAACAAAGGGTTTAGAATACTACATAAGTTTAGTTGATAAAGCAGCAACAGACTTTGAGAAGATTGATTCCAACTTTGAAAGTTCTACCATGGGTATAATGCTATCAAATAGCACCACATGCTACAGACAAATCGTTCGTGAAAGGAAAAGTCTATTGATGTGACAAACTTCAATGTTGTCTTATTTTAAGAAATTGCCACAGACACCTCAACCTTCAGCATCCACCACCCAATCAGTCAGCAGGCAACAACATGAAGGCAGGAATCTCCACCAGCAAAAAGATTACAACTCACAGAAAGCTCAGATAATGGTTAGCATTTTTTAGCAATGAAGTATTTTTAAATTGAGCATTCATTGTTTTTTAGGCATAATACTATTGCACAATTAATAGTCTACAGTATAGTGTAAATATAACTTTTATATGCACTGGTTTTTAATTTGACTCATTTTATTGCAATATTTGCTTTATTGCAGTGTTCTGGAACCAAATCAACAATATCTCCAAGATATGCCTGTATTTCTCTACTTACTTTTGGTCTGGTGTTCTATACATTAATGTGAGTAGCGTATTGAAGTCTCCAACTACTATTGTGCAACTGTCTATTTCTCCCTACCATTTTGTCAGTTTTTGCTTTATATAGTTTGATGGACAGTCACTGGGTACAAAAATATTGATAATTGTTGAATCTTGTTGCTGTACTGAGCCTCATAGTTATATATAATATCCCTTTTTTTGTCTTCTGTAAACTTTTGATTTACAGTCTACTTTGATATGTTTAGCCATTCTTTCTCTGTTTTGGTTACCATCTGCATGGACTATCCTTTTGCATCCTTTTACTTTCAACCCGTTTGTGTCTTTGAACCTAAAATGAGTCTGTTGTAGAAAGCATATCACGTGTTTTTATCCATTCTGCCAATCTGTGTCTTTTGAGTGATGAGTTTACATTTACATTTAAAGTAATTACTGATGGGGGCACCTGGATGGCTCAGTGGGTTAAAGCCCCTGCCTTCGGCCTGGGTCCTGATCTCAGGGTCCTGGGATCCGCCCCGCGTCAGGCTCTCTGCTCAGCAGGGAGCCTGCTTCCACCTCTCTCTGCCTGCCTCTCTGCCTACTTGTGATCTCTCTCTCTATCTCTGTCAAATAAATAAATAAAATCTCAAAAAAAAATAAAATAAAGTAATTACTGATGAAGTGGGACTAAATTCTGTCATTGTAGTATTTGTTTTCTATTTTCCCTATAGTATTTTGTCCCTCATTTTCTGTTACCGCCTTCTTTTTTGTTTAACTAATTTACGTAGTGAAATGTTTAAATTCCTTTCTCATTTTTTGTGTATATTCTATAGTTATTTTCTTTGTGGTTTCCATGAGGATTACATCAACATTCTAATACTCGAATTTGAATTTATACTAACTTAACTTCAATAACTTACAAAAACTGCTCCCTTACAGCTCATCCGCACCCTTTTCAGTTGTTGATGTCACAAAATTACCTTTCTACATTGTGTGCCCAAAAACATAAACTAATCATTGTTTAAAATGCATTAATCTCCTAAATTATTTTTTTGAGTTTTATTTAAATTCCAGGGATGCCTGGGTGGCTCAGTCAGTTAAGTGTCTGTCTTTGCTCAGGTCATGATCCCAGGACCCTAGGATCGAGTCCCACGTCGGGCTCCTTGCTGGGTGGGGAGCCTGCTTCTCCCTCTGCCTGCCGCTCCCCCTGCTTGTATGCTTTCTCTCTCTCTCTCTCCGGCAATTTTTTTTTTAAAGATTTTATTTATTTATTTGACAGAGAGATCACAAGTAGGCAGAGAGGCAGGCAGAGACGGGGGGGGGGGGGGAAGCAGGCTCCCTGCTGAGCAGAGAGCCCGATGCGGGGCTGGATCCCAGCACCCTGAGACCATGACCTGAGCTGAAGGCAGAGGCTTTAATCCACTGAGCCATCCAGGCGCCCCTCTCTCTGGCAATTTAATAAATAAAAACTTTTTTTAAAATGGGATGTACATATCAAAATTATCTTTTAAAAAAAAGAATGTTTCTTGGTTTGCCTTTCTATCTCTTTTTTCCCCTTCTGTTTATTTCTTTTGTTTTTTAAATTTCACACATGAGTGAAATCATATGGTATTTATCTTTCTCTGACTATTTTGCTTAGCATAATGCTCTCTAGCTCTATCCATGTCATGGAAAGATTTAATTTTTTTTTAATGACCGAGTAATACTGCATTGTATATATATACAACATCTTCTTTCTGCATTTGTCAATCAGTGGACACTCAGGCTGTTTCCATAATTTGGCTATTGTAGATAATGCTGCTATAAACATTGGGCTGCATGTATCCTTTGGATCAGTATTTTTGTATTCTTTGGGTAAATACCTAGTAGTGTGATTGCTGGATTGAAGGGTAGTCCCATTTTTAAATTTTTAAGGTACCTCCATACTATTTTCCATAGCGGCTGCACCAGTTTGCATTCCCACCAACAGTGCAAGAGGGTTCCCCTTTCTCCATATCTTCAGTAACACCTGTGGTTTCTTTTGTTGTTGATTTTAACTATTCTGACAGGTGTGAGGTGGTAGCTCATTATAGTTTTGATCTGCATTTCCCTGATGATGAGTGATGTTAAGCATCTTTTCATATGTCTGTTGCCTGTCTGGATGTCTTCTTTGGAGAAATATCTGTTCATGACTTCTGCTCATTTTTTAATTGGATTATTCATTTTTGGATGTTCAGTTTTATAAGTACTTTATATATTTTGGATACTAACCCTTTATCTAATATGTCGTTTGCAAATATTATCTCCCATCCCATAGGTTGCCTTTTAGTTTTGTTGATTGTTTCCTTTACTGTGCAGAGCTTTTTATTTTGAGGTAGTTCTAATAGTTTATTTTTGCTTTTGTTTCCCTTACCTTAGGAGATATATCTAGAAAGAAATTGCTACAGCCAATGTCAAAGAGGTTACTGCCTGTGCTTTCCTCTAAGATTTTTGTGGTTCCAGGTCTCACATTTAAGTCTTTAATCAATTTCGAGTCTATTTTTGTGTATGGTGTAAGGAAATGGTCCAGCTTCATTCTTTTGCGTATTGCTGTTGAGTTTTCCCAATACATTTGTTGAAGAGACAGTCTTTTTCCCATTGGGTATTTTTTCCGACTTTGTTGAAGATTAATTGACCATGTGGTTGTGGGTTCATTTCTGGGTTTTCTATTCTGTTCTATTGATCCATGTGTTTATTTTTGTGTCAATACCATACTATTTTGATTACTACATCTTTGTAATGTAACTTGAAGTCTGGAATTGTGATGCCTCCAGCTTTGCTTTTCTTTTTCAAGACTACTTTGGCTATTCATGGGTCTTCTTTGATTCCATAAAATTTTAGGATTGTTTGGTCTACCTCTGAAAAAAAAATTCTGTTGGTATTTTGATAGGGATTACATTAAATGTGTAGATTGCTTTGGGTAGTATAGACAATTTAACAATATTTGTTCTTCCAGTGTATGAGAATGGAATATATTTCCATAGTCTCCTAAATTATTTAGAAAACTACATTTAAAGTTACACACCAAAGTCCCAGTGATACCAGCGTTTGGACTAATTGTTTATTTTCCCTGAAATGAATTAGTCTTTTAAATCATGTAGAAAACAAAACAATGGTTTGTATACAATAATCCTAACCCTTAAATCATCCATGTATTTACCTTTTTTGAGAGCTTTATTTCTCCATACAGCTGTGAGTTACACCCTAGTGCCTGCTTATCTCACAATGAAGGACTCCGTTGAACATTTCTTCCATGGCAGGTCTAGTGGTCACGAACTCTCAACTTTTGTTTATCTGGGACTTTCTTGATTTCTTTCTCACTTTTGAATGAATGTTTTCCCTGATATAGGATTCATGGTTGACAGTTTTTTGTTTTTGCACTTTGACCATATCAGCCTATTCTTTTCTGGCTTCCAAGGATCCCACATATATGACGATATGCTTCTTAGCTGCTGCTTTCAAGATTCTTGTTTTGTGTTTGGCTTTTAAAAGCTTAATTATAACGTGTCTCAGTTTAGGCCACTTTGAGTTCATTTCACTTGTAATTCATTGAGCTTCTTTTTTATATTCATGCCTTCATCAAATTTGAGAAGCTCTTGGCCATTATTTCTTCAAATATTTTCTCTGCCCCTTTCTTTCTTTTCCTTCTGGAACTCCCACAATGCATATATTGGTATTTGATGATGTCCTATAGGTCCCTTAGGCTCTATTTGCTTTTCTTTAAACTTTCTTCTGTTTCTTAGCAGAATTCCATTGTCCTATCTTCAAGTTCACTGATTCTTTCTCCAGCCTACTCAAATCTGCCTTTGAATCCCTCTAATGAAATTTTCAATTCCATTATTAAACTTTTTAGCTCCAGAATTTCTTTCGTTATTTAGATTGTCTATCTCTTTATTGATATTTATATTATTGTTCACACATTATTTTGTTGACTTTATGTCTTCCTTTAGTTCTTTGGTCATCCTTAACATGATTGTTTTAAAGTTTTGTCTACTATAGCTGACATTATATCAACAATTAATATTGATTTATTTTTTTTCGTTTGAATGCTCTATACTCTCCTCTTTCTTTATATGCTTTGTGATTTTTTGGGGTACACTGGACATTTCAATCTAACCATGTTATAACTCTGGAAATCAGATTCTCACCCTTTGTCAGGGTTTACTGGTTTTGTTATTGTTTTGCTTTTGTTTTTGTAGTCTGTATGTGTGCCAAGAATCAACCTGAAGTGTATACTTAAGGCCTTTTCTAATTTTTTCTGAGCCTTCCCCTGGGCATACATGGTCACTCTCTAATTTATTCATATAAGCAGTTGTTTTTTAATATCTTAGTCTTTAATGTTTAGCTTCTAAAAGGGTAAAAAGTGAAAAACGAAGGGGTAGGGGAGAGTATGCTTGGATGTAACATAATTTTAAAAACTTGTTTCCTATTGATTGAGATTTGGTTATTTCCTTTTCTTCTTCTTCTTCTTCCTCTTCTTCTTCTTCTTCTTCTTCTTATTATTATTATTATATAATGTATTATTTGTTTTGGGGGTACAGGTCTGTGATTCATCAGTCTTACACAACACACAGCATTTACCATAACACATACCCTCCTCAATGTCCATCACCCAGCCACCTTATCCCCCAACCCCCTCGCCTCTAGGAAGCCTCAGTGTTTCCTGAGATTAAGAGTCTCTTATGGTTTGTCTCCTTCTCTGATTTCATCTTGTTTCATTTTTCCCTCTCTTCCCCTATGATCCTCTGCCTTGTTTCTTAAATTCTGCATATCAGTGAGATTATATGATAACTGTCTTTCTCTGATTGACTTATTTTGCTTAGCATAACACTCTCTAGTTCCATCCACATCATTGCAAATGGCAAATTTCATTTTTTGATGGCTGCGTGATAGTCCATTGTATATATACACCATATCTTCTTTATCCATTCATCTGTCGATGAACATCTGGGTTCTTTCCATAGTTTGGCTATTGTGGACATTGCTGCTATAAACATTGGGGTGCTGGTGCCCCTTTGGATCACTACATTTGTATCCTTGGGGTAAATACTCAGTAGTGCAATTGCTGAGTCATAGGGTAGCTCTATTTTCAACTTTTTGAGGAACTTCAATACTGTTTTCCAGAGTGGTTGCACCAATTTGCATTCCCACCAACAGTGTAAGAGGGTTCCCCTTTTTCTGCATCCTTGCCAACATCTGTCATTTCCCGACTTGTTAATTTTAGCCATTCTGACTGGTGTGAGGTGGTATCTCATTGTGGTTTTGAGGTGTATTTCCCTGATGTGGAGTGATGTTCATCACTTTTTCATATGTCTGTTGGCCATTTGTAGGTCTCCACTTTTGTCTTCACATATACTTTTCCTTTGTGAGTTTTGTTTTATGGACAGTTCTCATTGTATTTAGGGCCCACTCTCATCCGAGATGAACTCATCTCACCATCCTTAAGTAGATGTACTAAGACCTTTTTTTCTGAATGAGATTAATTTTACATGTTCTGGATGAACATATATTTTTGGGAGGGCAACATTCAACCCACTATAAATGGTATATATTAGGTACATGTATGTATATGACAGTTGTACCTTATTACTTGGTGATTATAATATGCCATTATTTTACATACATGTATATACATTAATATATAAAAATACATACATATACACAAATGTATATAAATATATATATCCCATGTCATGCCATGGACGGAGTAGGCAGCAAGGGAGTTTTTAATTGGGAGTTGGAGTTTCTGTAGGGAATTTAAAGACAATGATAAAATCTAAGAATTAGTCTTCTTTTATTATCACTATGTTCAGGCAATTTTAAATAATGTCAGTGGTAAAATACTTCTTAAAATTATCTTTTGTTGGTCTAGTTAGAAAATAATTACTGCAGGTACTGTTGAGTATTAATAATGGACTTATAAACTCCAAATTAACATAATTTATTGCTTATCACTTAAAAAACATTGTATTTTACATAGAGGTTAATTCAGAAAACTCCCAATACTATTATCACCCCACAATACACATAAACTTATTTATACATCTTTGGTTTTTTTGTTTTTTTTTTTAAAGATTTTTATTTATTTATTTGACAGAGAGAGAGAGAGAGCACAAGTAGGCAGAGAGGCAAGTAGAGAGAGAGGGGGAAGCAGGCTTCCTGCTGAGCAGAGAGCCTGATGCGGGGCTCGATCCCAGGACCCTGAGATCATGACCTGAGCTGAAGGCAGAGGCTTAACCCACTGAGCCACCCAGGTGCCCCTATACATCTTTGTTTTGAGAGTAGGTTTATAATAATTCTAAATCATTAGAGCTTGCATATGCAATTCAGATGTGTAACTCGTGGGGCACCACGTATTACTTCATTTAAACAATATATTATAAGGACTCCTGGGGGGCTCCGTTAGTTAAGCGTCTACCTTCAGCTGAGGTCATGATCCCAGGGTCCTGGGATCAAGTCCCATGTAGGGCTCTTGCTCAGCGGGGAGCCTGTCTCTCTCTCTCTCTCTGCCTGCTGCTCCCCCTACTTGTGCTCTCTCTGACAAATAAATAAATAAAATCTTAAAGAAAAAAAAAACAGATTATAGATAAATGATGATAACACAGTCATTGTAAAAAACAAACAGAATTTACATAATACTAATTCTGTTATCATATGTGACCACTTGTGGTTTTTATGTCTGTATAATAACTGTTTAATAAGAACAACAAAGCAATGTTATTACCTATTGATCATTTAAAATTTTGTTTTATTTATTTTGGGGGGTTAGGAAGGGGCTCAGGGAGAGGGAGAGAGAGAATATTAGGCAGGCTCTATCCCCAGTACAGAGCCCGTTTTGAGACTTGATCTCACCACTCTGAGATCATGACTTGAGCCAAGATCATGAGTCAAGAGACTTAACTGACTGAGCCACCCAGGTGCCCCTAATTATTGATCTTTTGATTTGATTTACCCATGGAAAGGCAAACATTGTGACTAATGGTACATTCTCTAGAAGCAAATTGCCTGTGTTTGATCTTAACTTTATCACCAGCTAGCTGTATGATCACAGGCAAGTTACTTAAACTCTCTGTGTCAGTTTCATCATCTTTTAAATGTGGGTAAAAATTTAAAAAAATAAAATATGGATTAATAAAAACACTTTAGACAATTTTGGTAGGATTTAATGAATAATCACACATATTACAGTCAGAATTGTACTTATAACACAGTAAGAACTGGATAAATTTTAGCTTTTATTATTATTAATTCATATTATTAATTCCCAACTGGGTCAGTGGTACATGAAGAAAAAAATTCTTCATAAAAATAACTTTAATATAAAATTAATGCATATTATTGTAATATGAAAAGAAAATTACTGTAACACAAAAAAGATTTGGGGCACCTGGGCGGTGTAGTCATAAATAAATCTTTCTTTTAAAAAAGATTTAATGCTTGGAATCAGTACATAAAATGAAGAAGCTGGGAGAAAATACACTTGAAACCAAAATTTACTTTTGGAAAGTGGCTTAGTATTCTAAAATCACGATCCAAGTATTACATAGTGTATCATAACCTCAGATCAAAACATTTGTGGGGGTGAAGGACCAGTGAGAAAAGAGACCGAGGGAATTAATGCTTACCTTAACAAACTACTTCCAACAAAAGTGTATTTTAGTCAATAAAATGAGGGAAAGTGGGAAAGAACGAAGAAAGATTGAAAGCTTAAATGGCTGATTGGTTTTTCAATCTTTTCCCCACTCTCTTAATAATATTTAAAATGAATGCTGTGATTTCCTATAGAACGTTCTGTGATGATAGAAATATTTTGTTTTCTATGCTGTCCAATATAGCAGCTATTGGAGAGCTTAAGGAACTTATTGCTGCTGATGAAGATTCAAAGGCAGGCAATCTGGCTCCAGAACACATACTCCTGGTCACAATGTCTATATACCTTTCCATGAGCAGTAAGTCTGTAATTATCAAAATATCCATAATAAATAACATTGTCTTGTTGCTATTTATCAGTGTCACAACATTTTTTAATTTGGACCTTACAACAT
>CM052883.1:71953747-71965069 GCA_028534135.1 Potos flavus
CCGGTGCAGCGGGCAGCGAAACTCCGGCTGCCTGACCCTGACGGACCGGAGGGTGGGGGCAGGGTGGGAGGCGGGGGTAAGGAGGGGAGGGGACGCGGCCGAGGGCCGAGCGCTGGCGGAGCGGGGAGTGGAACGGGAACGCCGGGGGGTGTGGTCTGCGCCTGATGGACGGCCCTCGGGACCACCTCCTCGAGGGGGGTCCTGAAGGAAGGCTGATGTAACCAATGGGCGTGCCCGAGGCGCCCGGGTCCGCCCTTCCCACCAGCCAATGAGGGTGCGGAGGGCGGGGCCTTCCCGGGTTCGGCCGCGCCACCGCCTCCTCCGCCTCCTCCGCCTCCTCCGCCTCCTCCTCCTCACCAGCGCTAAACCCGGGACTGGACGGAGCGGAGTTGTGCGTGTTGCCGAAGTGGGGTGGAGGGGATGGGCCGGGGGAGGGGAGGTTTGTTCCGCGGAGCCGCAGCCAGAACCGGGTGAGGCTTATCCCCGCTGTCTTTCCAGTCCAGGTCCGCGGATAGTGGGGGTGACTGAGAGCAGCGCAGCCTCAGGAGGAGCAGGCGGAGGCGACTGGGGAGGCGGAGATGGGTGAGGGCAGCCTCCGGAGCATCCCACCGACCCGGGATTAATACCCTGCGGCGTGGTCGCGGTCGCCGCTGCCGCGTCGGGGCCTCGGGGGCTGCTCCGGGCTCCGCTCATGTCACAGGCGTCTTCGCGTGCGGCTCGAAGGGCTGCGAGAGTGAGGGCGAAGCCGGGAGGGCTGGGTGAGGCGGACGCCAGAGGCGGGGGTCGCTGGGGGGCGCGGGGGCTGCCTGGGCCAGGGCGGTGGGAGGTCGCGGGGTATTTTTCCTTTTTTTCTTGCCGGGGGGCGGGGGATGGTGATGGTGGTAGTGGTGGAAGGGTGGGGGGAGGGGCGCCTCAGTTCGTTCTCCCGCTCTCGGGGCTGCGCTCCCACCGTCTCCGCGGTAGCCTGAGGTCCCCAAGTTTTTCGGGGCGAAGGTGCTTCCTCTTCCCCACCCGGTCCCCTCCGTTGTTCTTCCCTTTCGTGGCATTTCGCGTCTTCTCTTTTTGATTTGGGCAAGTTTCTAATGGCGGACGAGCTGGGAAGTGTCGGAGTCATAGCAACTGCTTGGGACAAATGTAGGAGATAGCACCCCGGCGGTGACTCGAGCTTTCCCTTACCACCGAATTGGTGCGGGGAGTGTCTGGGATGACGCTGGGTGGGCAAAGTTAGGAGGGAATACAATTCCCTTGTTGGCATCAAGGTAACATTTGCCCTCCAACCACCCCGCGTGGCCCTTCTCTAGATTAAGCTTATTGCCCTCCGCTTTCCATTTTGTAGTTTGAAGAACGAGATTAGTGTAGTCGTTGAGGTCCCTATAGTTTTTTGGATTTTTTTTTACCTCGTTTCCCCACCGCACTGGGAGTGGGGGAGGGTGGAAGAGCACGGAAACTCCTTGACTTTTTACTCTTTACTTCCTCCCTCTGGTGGTTAGGAGCTGGTGCTGCTTCCAAATTGGCTGTAACTAAATAATTTATCATCTTTCTCCTGTCGTTCTAGGGGTCAGGAATCACCTTCAGACCAGTCTGGTGAAACGTTGCCGGAAATTAAGGAAGAAAACATACCCTTTGTGAGTAATTGGCCTCTGATTTTTTACTTAATACACTCAGTGCCGCAGTTAGGCGATTTATCTTTGCTATCTTGAAATGCTTGCTGATAAAAGCAGCTGCCATTTTCTAGAGTTCCAAAATAGGACTTAAGTTCGTTTCATTTTTAATACTTTGAATTTAACTTTTTTTTTGTTCTTTCACAATAGATAAAAGTATTTTTTTCTTTGCTGTTGAATTAAAGAAAAATGTACTGAAACTTGTGTTAAGGTTGACAGAGTATTTTTGTGTTTGTCTTATATTTGAGGAAGATTTATGTTTAAGTAGTCTGACAGTCTTCCCAATAACAGTACATCAGGAGATATATAATGTAGTAGTAACACTAATGTGGTTCTAAGATTGACCACTGACTCAGTAGTAACAGCCTGATGTCTCCATATGAAGTTAATGTGTCTTTTCCTTGTACCAGAAAGTAATCTATGTAATGTTTCATTTTGGTACAATAAAATGTCCAATTATCTGTCAGATATTCAGTTAATGGTTTCTTAACACCAGTCCTTGTCTGAATAATAATATTTGGGGGAGTCTGAATAATAATTTTATTGGGAATCTGAAGATGGTGATTTGGGAAAATAAATCACTGATTCTATATCTATTACCTGAGATTCAGTACGGTGTTAGATCCTGCCTATTTTGTCCTTTAAAGCTGATCCAACAATTTACAGTTGGTCATTGAAAAGAAACTTGAGATTAGAATAACTCACATTGTAGTATTCCTGCCTTCCCTTTGGCCTTGTTGCTCCTTACCAAACTTGGCTTTGCGCTTAACTCTATTATTCTTCACAGTACACCTTTTTAGTTAGTTAGACCCAGGACACTGTGGCATCACAATGTAGAATGCTATGCCTAGCTTTTAGGAATGGATATTTTTTCAACTAGGTAATTTTCTTAGGATCCCTGAAGTGGTGATATTTCACATTCCATGGAATTTTGTGAGCTGATAGGATGTAGGTATGGTTCTAGAGCTGGGCATTCATAGAGAAAGGGAACCTAGTGGGGACTAAGATTGGCAGGGTAACAAGTCACTGACTCAGTTATTATCACTTAGAAAAGCCATTTTTCTCAGAATATTCTGAGGTATTTGGAGCATGATGTAGTACCAAAAAACGAGGTTTTAGTGCCAGCCAGAACGGCGTTCAGATTTCTGCTATCTTGGGGCGCCTGGCTGGCTCATTCAGTAGAGCACGCTACTCTTGACCTAGACATTTTTTATGATCTTTTACTCATCACCCGTCTAGAGTACTGATAATTTTGTGGTTTTTCATTTTATTTTTGTTTTTGTTGCATTATCTATTTCTGTTTTTTTTTTTCCTTTTTTCTTTTAACTATTATTAGAAGCTTTCCTCAGATATTCAGTAATTTTTGACTGGTCTACTCGTGATTAAGAATTTGGAAGTAGAAAGCAGATTAGAAAAACGTGGGGCTTTCAATTTGTGAGCTTCACTATAGGATTTTTTTCACCAAGTGATGGGTAATCTCTTGAGTCAATATCTTTAGGTCTTTCCTTTTTGGCTGGTTCCTAATTCCACAGAGAAGAGTTTTTCTGAGAAAAAGTCTTCCAGGGAAGAGCCACATGTCTAGATCGAAATCTGGTTGCCAGCTCTATGGGAATCAAGTGAGAGGAGACACTTCACACACATGATATTGAACCATTTACCCATGCTTGGTGAACCCCAGACAAAAATCTTATGTTCCATCCAAAGAATAAAAGTCTAGAACTTGTGCCAGGGTAGGGAAAAACCTGTCATCCTCAACCTGGAGGGAAAGACTGGATCTGGCATCTCCACAGCCTCATTTTAGCTTCCCCTTCCCCTGTCCCTGTTTCAGGGATATCCCGAGCTACTGGTTTTTGAGCCTTTTGAAGATTCTGCAGCATGAATCAGGATGTTTCTCTCAGCTTTTTCCCTCACTCTTTTAGAGTTGGTTTATCTCAGATTGGCAGAGGTAGTTAACTACTCATCCATTCACTCTTTTTTTTTTTTTTTAAAGATTTTATTTATTTATTTGACAGAGAGAAAGAGATCACAAGTAGGCAGAGAGGCAGGCAGAGAGAGAGGGAGAAGCAGGCTCCCTGCCGAGCAGAGAGCCTGATGTGGGGCTCGATCCAAGGACCCTGAGATCATGACCTGAGCCGAAGGCAGAGGCTTAACCCACTGAGCCACCCAGGCGCCCCCTCATCCATTCACTCTTAAGCTTGTAAAATTTTGTTGCTTTGCTTCTTTTTGTTGCTTCCTTTCTTGTTCTTTCTTTCCTTAGGAGTAGGAACTTTACCTTTGTTTATGGCTGTTAAAAGGAAATGAAGTTAATTGTGTGTGATTGTTCTATCAACTTAATCCCTACCAAGCTATTGATTTCTAGATAGTAATTTAATTCCTATTTTAAATGGGAATGCTTGTAGCAGATACTCACTAAACATGAATTAAACATGAAGTTGGCTTTTGAGTTGACATTATTTTCATGTAAATATATAAATATTTTTATAGTAAGAAAGACCTGTCTGTGACAGTATAAGTCTGCAGAGATGCAACAGGACATGTTTTAGGACTAACTAGTGATTAACAACGGTTTTTGTAACCTACCTTTTGGTTATCTTTTATAGAGCTTACAGTTACAAGTGGCCAAAAAATGAACCTTTAAAACAATCATTGTTTTATGGTGTGATTTTTTTTTTTTTTTTAAGATTTTATTTTTAAGTAATGTATGCCCAATGAGGGGCTAAAACTCACAACCCCGAGATCAAGTCACATGTTCTAGCAACTGAGCTAGCCAGGTACCTCAATAATTAAATATTTTAAAATACTTTCCTGGTGGTTTTAATTTTTGAAGGTTCATAAAGCAAGTTAGTTTACCTTTCTCATCATGTGCTAATCTTGTCATATTAATATCTAAACATTTCTATTTGAGCTAAAACTCTAACAGATTCTTTTTACTATGTAAATTCTATGTAATTGTGTGTATAAACATAATTGAATTATGGAAACATAATTGAATATTGAATGGCTACTAAATTATTCAACTAATAAGTTAAGAATTTAGCCAGAAACTTTTGCAAGTTTTAAAAAGCATATTCTAGGGGGGCCTGGTGTGACTCAGTCTGTTAAATGTCTGCCTTTGGCTTAGGTCATGATCTCAGGTCCTAGGATCAAGCCCTGCTCGGTGGGGAGTCTGCTTCTCCCTTTCCTTCTGCTCTTCCCCCTTGCTCATGCTCGCTCTTTCTCTCAAATAAATAAAATCTTCTTTAAAAAATTTAAAAAACTGACACTGAATGTACACTTAAAAATGGTTAAGTTTTATGTTATATGTATTTACCACAATTTTTTTTTTTAAAGTAGATTCCATACCCATTGTGGAGCCCAGAATGGTGCTTGAACCCATGACCCTGAGATCAAGACCTGAGCTGTAATCAAGAGTCAGCACTTGGGGTGCTGGGGTGGCTCAGTGGATTAAGCGTCTGCTTTTAGCTCAGGTCATATCTCAGCCTCCTGGCATTGAGCTCCACATCAGGCTCTCTGCTTAGCGGAGAGTCCTGCTTCTCCTTCTCACTCTTCCCTCTGTGCTCTCTCTCTTTAATGAATGAGTGAAATCTTTTTAAAAAAAGCACTATCCAGGGGCGCCTGGGTGGCTCAGTAGGTTAAACCTCTGCCTTCAGCTCAGGTCATGATCTCAGGGTCCTGGGATCGAGCCCCACATCGGGTTCTCTGCTTGGCAGGGAGCCTGCTTCCCCCTCTCTCTCTGCCCGCCTCTCTGCCTACTTGTGATCTCTTTCTCTCTGTCAAAAAAATAAATAAAATCTTTAAAAAAAAAAAAAAAAGCATTATCTGACTGAGATACCCAGGCACACCCCTATTTTGCCACAATTTTTTAAAAAGGTATATATATCAACCTTCAGGGAATAAAAACAACTGAGATGTCACTAAAAGTAAATACAAAATGGCAAAACACTATTTATTTATTTAAAGATTTTTATTTATCTGAGAGAGCATGTGCATGGGGAGGGGTAAAGGGAGAGGGACAAGCAGAGTAAGGGTGGAGCCTGACAAGGGGCCCAATCCCCTAAGATCACGATCCAAGCCAAAGTCACATGCTTAACCTACTGAGCCACTCAGGCGTCCCCAAAACACTCTTATTTATGTCTGTATTTATTTATTTATTTTTATTTTATTTTATTTTTAAAGATTTTATTCACTTATTTGACAGAGAGACACAGCGAGAGAGAGAACACAAGCAGGGGGAGTGGGAGAAGGAGAAGCAGTCATCCTGCCAAGCAGGGAGCCCGTTCCTGTCTGGATCCCAGGACCCTAGGATCATGACTGAGCCAAAGACAGATGCTTAACGACTGAGCCACCCAGGTGCCCCTATGTCTTTGTTTTAATGATAACTCTTATCCTTACTCCTAATTAAATACCGTGATAACTTTGCAAGGTTGTTACCAACTAGGTAGAGATAGTTTACATTTAAGAGTCTTGCTTGGGTTTCAGCCTCTTTTTTGTATGGTAGTATAATTTTTTATCAAATTTCTCTGTGCAGATTTTTCTTTGATTTTATATTACTTGAGATTATATTAATTTTCATTATATCCAAATGAAACCAATTAAGCATTGTGTATAATTTGTAGATGAATAAGATACCAAAGAAGATTAGCTAAATGTTTAAAATTAATTAGACACTCATTGAAATCCTAGGATGTAGGCAAAGTATCTGCCTGAATACTTTCTCATTGGAGAGAGACTTAACATTTTTTGCTTTTTTTAATGTCGTCCAAATAGACACTAGGGACTTGCATGTCCAGTTAATCTTAATGAAACACCTTGGAATCGTGTATTATCCTCATATACACTTCATTTTTTTTAAAGATTTATTTACTTACTTATTTGTCAGAGAAAGAGCAGGAACAGCAGGAGTGGCAGACAGAGGGAGAAGCAGGCTCCCCACTGAGCAGGGAGCCTGATGGACTTGATCCCAGGACCCTGGGATCATGACCTGAACTGAAGGCTGATGCTTAACGGAGTGAGCCACCCAGGCGTCCCTACAGTTTATAGTTTGGAAAACTAAAAATGAGGTGAAGTAATTTGCTCAGTGCCACACAACTAATTCACTAAACCATAACTTTTTTTGTTTTTGGATAATATTGTAGAAGTAGTCAAAACTTTTCTATAATCTTCTGTTTCTGAAATTAAAGTGTTTGGTTAAATTTAATTAAATATAAATTATAAGAATTTAAATTATAGGCCTCTAGTAGTGATTTAACTTTTTTATAATCCGTGACTTGAAAATAGGTGAATACTTAATCTTTTTTCAGAGGTAGATGACTGCAGTGAGTGGAGCATAAAGAATGCTCTTTCTGTTATTTTCTTTGACACCGTTAAGATATGTCCTAGCATATAAGATATGTCCTAGCAGCTACCAGAGAATACTGGAGTCAGCTATAGCTCTTTTCCAGAAATTGTTCTTTTCTGTTGTAGTTTATTCAAATATAGAAAGGACTAAGAGAATTCATGTATAACAGCTCTTATATTTCATAACTCTGTTTAGGCTAAATTATTGCCTCTTTCCTTTGAAAATCAACCACAGAATAAATTTATTGGATGTGTGGTAACCATGATCCCAATTTTTGGGATTTTTAAATAAGCCTTTTAAAATGGTCCCTTAGATTTGTTATTTCTTTTTCTTTGAAATGGACATTGAATGTTGATTTTATTTTAATAAATTCATCTTAATAAAAGATAAGTGATTTCTAAAAATTGTTTTATACATTAAGTGCCAATAATACAGTGGCTATGAAATCAATTCTAGAGACAGATTTCTATATTTGAATTCTGACTCTATCCTTCCCAGCAGTGGACACTTGGGCAGGCTATGCAGATTATTTATCTTCTGAGTCTTAGTTTCCTAATGGGTAAAATGGGAAAAAGAGTAGTTTCTACCTCACTTTTATAAGCATTAACTGAGCTAATATTGAATGATATAATACCTATTAAGAATACATGTTGGGGCGCCTGGGTGGCTCAGTGGGTTAAAGCCTCTGTCTTCGGCTCAGGTCCTGATCTCAGGGTCCTGGGATCAAGCTCTGCATCAGGCTCCTCTGCTTGCCGGGGAGCCTGCTTCCCCCTCTCTCTCTGCCTGCCTCTCTGCCTACTTATGATCTCTCTCTCTCTGTCAAATAAATAAATAAAATCTTTAAAAAAAAAAAAAAAGGAATACATGTTATCTATTGTATAACTATTATCAGTTAAAATTAGTTGGGAAAGGGGCGCCTGGGTGGCTTAGTTGTTAAGCGTCTGCCTTTGGCTCAGGTCATGTTCCCAGGATCCTGGGATCGAGCCCCACATCGGGCTCCCTACTCAGCAAAGAGCCTGCTTCTCACTCTCCCTCTGCTTGCTGCTGCCCCTACTTGTGCTCACTCTCTATCTGTCAAATAAATAAATAAAATCTTTAAAAAAAAAATTAGTTGGGAAAATTTTAGAATAGAAATGCTTATTTCAGTATGGGAGTAGCATGTTTCAGTATGAGTTGTTTAAAATGGAATGATGACTGCCATATGAAGTGAGTTTTCTTAATAATTTAACACCCATATAGTTCCTACCTTCTTCACTCTTGAGTTTCTAAGAAAATTGAGGCCAGCATATGTAAACTTACTTCAGCTTTTTACGTATCATTTTTACGTACTTATATACATTCCATTTACACTTACTTTCCTCCTCTTGCCTTTGAGATAGAGGTGATTTTTTATTCATGATCAATTTCATTACCACCTGTGCACATATCCTCATCTTTTCTCATCTACTTTTAAGAGCCTTGCTTCATTAATTAATTTACTTTTTTTAAGATTTTTTTTTTTTTTGACAGAGAAATAGAGGGGGAGTGGCAGACAGAGGGAGAGAGGGAGAAGCAGGCTCCCAGCTGAGCAGAGAAGCTGCATGGGGCTCCATCCCAGGACCCTGGGATTATGACCGGAGCCGAAGGCAGACACTAAACTGACTGAGCCACCCAGGCGCCCCAATTAATTTACTTTTCCAGATTCCTCAACTGTGTCTCTCTATTGGATCTTTTTCTTCATCATATCCTAGTGCACGTTATGTTCCCAAAAGTATTTGTTAAATATAACTGAATGCTAAGAATTTGGGGCCTAGAATTAGAGTCTGGAGTTTAAGTCCTATTCAGTCTTACCCAGAACAGTTTGGTTGGCTTCTCTTTCCTGATTTGTAAAGTGGATTAAATTATACCTGCATTACGGGGCTGTTTTCAGAATTTTACAAAAAACATCCATAGCATAATGTTTGGGAATTTCTGGACAAAAACAAGAAAGATTCAAAAAGATTTAATCAAAGTTATGTCGGAAGCAGCAAATTTGAAAATCAGTGACAAAACACACTAGCGAAATAAGGATTAGACTATGTCATAGTTATTTTAGTAAATAAAAGTATAGTAATTATATTTGGTCCCAGGATTATTGGTATTTGATAGAATTATTTTGTTACTATTTCAAAGGAAGACTTTTTTTTTATTGTAAAGGATAAGTAGGTTAAATTGAGTACTATGAGTAAATTTTTTAAGGACTACCAAAAATTGGATGATTAATTTCCATCAAATTCTTTTTTATTTTTTTTAATTTCCATCAGATTCTGAGGTAAGCATTAAATGGTTAATGGGAGAGAAAAAACAAAATGAGTAATAATTTTTTCCCTAAAAGTTAGATAAAAATCACAGGAATTTAAAATTTCCTTTGTGCTATTTCATTGCAATAAAACTCAAGAATTATACTAGAAATTTTTTTTTTTTTTTTTTTTTTACTATTCTCTGTCTCCTACAGGTTCTTTGGCATGGATAAATGTTCAGTGAGAGGATTAGACTTGGCTGAACAGACTCCTGTTTTATTAGAGCATAAAGCCATGGCAGCTAGTCTCACGGATATAGGAAATTCATTTGATGACCCAGCTAGTCCTTTAGGTAACAGATGTAGAAATCCATCAGTGGAAGATGATGATGATGATGTCGTATTTATTGAATCTATACAGCCTCCTTCAACTTCTACTCCAGCAATAGCTGATGAAAGAAATTTTATATTTGCTTCATCAAGAAATGAAAGGCTACAAGGAAATTATTCCGTAATTCTTCCTTCCTCAAGAGATTTGGCTTCTCAGAAGGGAAATGTAAGTGAGACAATTGTTATCGATGATGAAGAAGACATAGAAACAAATGGAGGGGAAGAGAAAAATTCTTCCAATTTTAATGAATGGGGTCTTCCTGGAACTAAAAATAGAACCAAAGATTTGGATTTCTCCACTTCCAGTCTTTCAAGAAGTAAGGTAATTGCAGGAATGGGTAATAATGTTATCACTACAGAATCGACTCTTGAAATTCCTATTACTAATGTTACAACCTTAGAAACAGGTATAAGCTCTGTGAATGCTGGGCGAGATATGAACTTAATGATTACAGATATAACATCACTATAGAATACCAACTTGAGAGATGTCGCTAAAGGACTTCAGTCGGGTAATTTTGGTGTTAATATACAAACATACACCCCATCTTTGACTTCACAGACCAAGACTGCAGTAGGACCTTTTAATCCTGGTAGAATGATTGTGGCAGGAGATGAATTTCAGAATGGAGGATATGCAACTCATCATAGTCCTGGTAAGCAGTAAGTGTTTTGGGTTTTTTTTTACCTTCTATATATGAAATACTTTATTTCTCTTGACTTCCATGTTAGGATAGATATTTTACTTGCAGTCTACTTGGTCCCTGATTTTTCAGAAATTAAGTCTATTTTACCCAGTATGATATACATCTGAAGTGTTTTAATTGAAAACCTCCATACTTCGCTACCACCACCTTGCTAACTAGTATCTTTATTTTAATGGAAAAATCATAGAATAAAAAGATGGACAGTGAATTGAAGAAATAAAGGAATATGTAATAATTGAATTTTATTTAATTTGTAATTACATAACTTGAAATTTCAATTTTTGCATGTGAGGTGTTTATTTTTGGACTTCTTATCTCTGATTTTTGTTTTTAAATCAGCATTTTATTAGTTGCTTTATTTTAAAAGTTGGGCAACTTTCTTGCCCTTAAGTCAGAGCCCTGTATTTTTAAAACTTAGATGATGGACAGGGGTACCTCGGTGACTCAGTCAGTAAGCATCTGCCTTCGGCTCAGGTCATGATCCTGGGGTCCTGAATCAAGCCCCAAATCAGGTTTCCTGCTCAGGGGGGAGCCTGCTTCTCCCTCTCCCACTCCCCCTGCTTGTGTTCTCTCTCTCTCTCTCTTTCTCTCTCTCTGTCTCTGTCAAATAAATAAATAAATAAATCTTAAAAAAAGAAAAGAGAAAAACAACTTACATGGACAGTCCTGTTCTGCTAAAATTAAAATATAAATGAAAGCTATTTAAAAGTTAGTATATCTTTTTGGTAGCTTTGTCATGATGTAGTGTGGGGGTTTGAGAGTTTTAAAATTTGATATTGTTTTTTGGCCGTTTTAGTGCTTTTTTTTTTTTTTTTTTTTTTTTTTTTTTTTTTTTTTTTTTTTTTTTTTTTTTTTTTTTTTTTTTTTTTTTTTTTTTTTTTTTTTTTTTTTTTTTTTTTTTTTTTTTTTTTTTTTTTTTTTTTTTTTTTTTTTTTTTTTTTTTTTTTTTTTTTTTTTTTTTTTTTTTTT
>CM052883.1:71965169-71997426 GCA_028534135.1 Potos flavus
CCTGGAGTCCTGGGATCGAGTCCCACATCGGGCTCCCAGCTCCGCGGGAGTCTGCTTCTCCCTCTGACCTTCTCCCCTCTCATTCTCTCTCTCTCTCTCTCAAATAAATAAATAAAATCTTAAAAAAAAAAAAAAAAAGAACCTCATTTACTGTTTTAATGGAATGCCAGAATTTTTTTCTTTACTTTTTTTAAATTAATCTTTTTCTGTAGTTATGAGAGTACTATCTGATTGTTACAGAACATTTGTAAGGAACATGGTTAGAAGTAAGAAAATATTTGTCACTATATCCTACTAACTAGCAGGGACTACTGTTAAAATTTTGGTTTCTTAGCTCGAATTCAGTTTTTGCCTCTGTGGTTTTAAAAAATATAATTCAGTGGGGCACCTGGGTGACTCAGTGGGTTAAAGCCTCTGCCTTCGGCTCAGGTCATGATCTCAGGGTCCTGGGATCGAGCCCCGCATCGGGCTCTCTGTTCAGCGGGGAGCTTGCTTCCCCCTTCTTCTCTGCCCGCCTCTCTGCCTGCTGGTGATCTCTCTTTCTCCGTGTCAAATATAGTAAATAAAATCTTTAAAAATATATGTACATAATTCAGAGCATATTATATATAGTTTTGTGTTCTTTTGGTTTACTTAATCTAAATTTTATTTAATTTCTTTTTTTTTAAGATTTTTTATTTATTTATTTGACAGAGAGAGAGATCACAAGTAGGCAGAGAGGCAGGCAGAGAGAGGGGGGAAAGCAGGCTCCTCGCTGAGCAGAGAGCCCGATGTAGGGCTCAATCCCAGGACCCTGAGATCATGACCTGAGCCGAAGGCAGAGGCTTTAACCCACTGAGCCACTCAGACGCCCCAGTTGTAAGGTTTTTTGACACAGCACCAAAACTTGACAAGTAGCAGTTTCTTAAAGTTTCTTAACTGAATCTGAAACCATCTAGTGAAGTTTTCATACTTTATTACATTAGATTCATTGATCTGTGAATGAATTTTTTACCTTTATATGATTTGGTAACATTGTGCTTTAGTCAATTAAAAAATATATATATTTCTTAAATATTGATTCATTGAACTTGTGAATGTTGACACTTTTTTTTAAATGTTGACACTTTAGAAAGCTGTCAAGCTGACAGTAGTGGATACAGTTTTCAAAGACGCTAATTTTCACTTGAAAGCTCAAATTTTCTCAGCAACAAATACTGTCATTTTTCTTGAGGTGAATTTTTCTTGATTTGTTTTCAAGAAAATGTCAATGACCAGTTTGTCATTCTTTCAAGTAAAAATGGTATTTCATGAAAAAGTAGTTCAGCTTGCAATGTAACTATTTTATAAGCACTTTTCCATTTTTCTTTCAGACAACCATTGTACTTTGGTATGAAACAGAGGTGGTTTATGTATGCTTCCCTGCTTAGGCATGTTTCTCTGTCACACAAAATATTAAGATATAGTCAAAGGCTTAAATTTAGTAAAATTAATAATTTTTACTATTTCATCATGGACATCTATTGTATAATACATAATTTTACTGGCTTTTGTCCTTAGTTCTTAGGAGAAAGACTAAATCCTTGGAATTTCCCTAGTATTGGGATTGTGTTTTCTGTTTATGAGCCCTTTGGATTACACTTGAATTTGAGCTAAGACTTAGATGAAATGACTGAGGCTGAGGGAGGGTCACCAGAAAAACCAACCATGTGATTATAGAGTGTTGGAGGTTTTAGCCAGCCCAACCTCAAGGAAGGAGAGGGAGCCTGGAGAGAGTTAAGTTACATGCAGTGAGGCACCAATAAAAACTATAGACACGGAAGCTCAATGCAGCCTACTGGTTGGTGTATTCATCAATATACCAGGTAGGAAATGCTACCTGATTCCATAGAGAGTAGGCACAGAAGTTCTGCATTTGGTGCCTTCTAGACCTTACCCTTCTTTGTCTCTTCATTTGGTTGGTCCTGATCTGAATCCTTAATATTAAAGGATTTATTTAATTTAATATTAAATTAAATTAATATTAAAACTGTAAGTAATAGAGTATAGAGTTCTGTGAGTCATTCTAGCAAATTAAACCTTTGGGGGGGCCTTAGGAACCTCCCAGATTTATAGCTAGTTGGCCAGAAGTATGGGTGGCATCTGAAGTGATGGGCAGTCTTGTTGGGGATTATGCCTTTTAAACCTGTGGGGTCCGATGCTAATTCCAGGTTAACATCGGAATTGTATTTACCAGTTGGTGTTGGTATAACAACCATAAGTACAGGTGACACTCTTTTCTGCAGGTGTGTGATAGTGAAGAAATACAATTTGGTTCCACTGCCAGCAGTTTTACCCGTCACTGCTTTTGCACCGTTATTGTAAATGCCAACACAGTGAAAAATGCAAAGAATCTTTGTATTATCATGGAAATAGTTTGGCCTCACAGATCCCCATTTATTTCTTTTTCTAATACAGTATTGAATAGAAATGGTAAGAGCGTAAAGCCTTGCCTTGTTTTCGACCTGGAGTGAGGGAAGAGGAGTATTTGACATTTCATCATATTAGCTCTTGTCAAATATAGTTACCTTTTTTATGTTTATATAATAATTTAATAGTTTGTTATTTGAAGTTGTTTCTAGTCTTTACGACTGTAAAGAGGTTTTTCATGAATATTTCTGCCAAGTAACACACTTCTCTTATTTTCTTGAGAAAAGTTTCTGTAGGTGGAATTGCTAGGTCATAGTGTCAACATTAAAAAAAAAACAGTGTCAACATATTTTTTTAATTTGACATAGAGATCACAAGTAGGCAGAGAGGCAGGCAGAGAGAGAGGGAAGCAGGCTCCCTGCTGAGCAGAGAGCCCGATGCGGGGCTTGATCCCAGGACCCTGAGATCATGACCTGAGCCGAAGGCAGAGGCTTTAACCCACTGAGCCACCCAGGCGCCCCGTTAACATATTTTTTTTAAGATTTTTTGTATTTATTTTAGAGAGAGCACATATGTGCATGCACATGTGAGGAGGAAGAGGGAAAGGGAGAGAGAGAATCCCAAGCAGACTGCACTGAGTGCAGAGCTGGACTTGGGGCTTGATTCCACGACCCTGAAATCATGACCTGAGCCAAAACTAAGAGTGGGAGGCCCAACTGACTGAGCCACCCAGACACCCCAAAGTGTCAACATATTTTTAGAACTTTTGATGGTCAATGCAAAATTACCCCTACCAAAAAACAGTATTACTTTCCTTACAGCATAAATTATTCCATATCGTTTGTTTGGGGATAGGAGGGTTATTTAATGTTAGCTAAACTGATCCTTGAAAGGTGGTGCCATCTTAATTTAATTTACACATCACTGAACTTTTAAAAACGTATTTGCAAACTTTTTGTTCATGTTTGTCATCTATTTATTACTATGTACATCTTTCGTTTATTGAATACGAATTAAGTCTGAGAAATCATGTCATAAAAACTTGTGATCTCTGTAACGAAGGATGTGTTAAACTTAAAAGCAATTGAAGATGTTGAAGACTTGAAATAATTCCATTGAAAACTGCTTTTGGGAACGCCTGGGTGGCTCATTCAGTTTTGAGCGTCAGCCTTTGGCTCTGGTCATGATCCCAGGGTCCTGGGATCGAGTCCCATATCGGGCGCTCCTTGTTCAGTGGGGAGCCTGCTTCTCCCTCTGCCTGCCGCTCTCTCACTTTCTTTCTCCAGCAAATAAATAAAATCTTTTAAAGAAAAAAAAAAGGAAGAAAAAGAAAATTGTCCTTTTGGATCTGTTTATTTCTTTTACTCTTATACTATATTTTGTTCTATAATTCTTTCTTAAATTGTAGATGTTTATTTGTGTAAGCATGAATTCCATCTTATGTACACATAAACTCATAACTTAAAACCAGAAACCTTGCCATGTATTTCTTAATGTTTGCCTGACTATTTTTCGCCTTCGAGAATAAGTTGATGAAGTTGTATATTGGACAATGTGTATAAATAAGATGCTTTTCTTTTCTTTTTTAAAGATTTTATTTATTTGACAGAGAGAGTGTACACAGGGGGAGTGGGAGGGAGAGGAACAAGCAGGCTCCCGCTGAGCAGAGAGCCCAACATGGGTCTTGATCCCAGAACCTTGGGATTATGAAGCTGGGCCGAAGGCAGACACTTAACAGACTGACCCACCCAGGCACCCCAAAGATGCTTTTCAATGTAAAGCATAGCATGGGGGTGGGGCACCTGGGTGGCTCAGTCACTTGGGCATCTGACTCTTGATCTCAGCTCAGGTCTTATTCTCAGGGTCATGAGTTGAAGCCCTGAGCCTTTATTTATTTTTAAAAGTAGGCTCAATGTAGGCTAATTATTTATTTTAAAAATAAATAAATAAATAAAAGCATAGCATAGACTGATACTATGAAAAAGCATACTGTAGTTAGGTGCTATACTATCATTTCACTCAACTGGTGGGCATAATTGAAACTTGCAAATGTCATTTAGAAGTTTGGATTATTCTTGCCTTGTCAACTCTTTATCTCGTTAATTCAGAAGTGTATTTTATTTTACATTTCTATATTTTCTTATACTGTGAGGTATCAGTGACTTTAAAATGTAACAGAAAAGCACAGAATAGCTCACTTGACACTCATTCATCTAAATGGAGATGTTCTTGACTACATACATTTAAACTATTTTGTTTGATACATGGCAACAAATTTCCATTATTTATGAAGTATGCATGAATTTACAACATTCCTGAGTTCTCTAAAATTCTATTTTTGGGGACAAAAGTTAACAGAAGTATATCCTTTAAATAATAACACTTAGTATGGAATTCTAAAAAGAATGTATACCAAGTTGTCAGGTGCAAAGTGATGCTGGAGATATGTTTGAAGCTTTATTAAATATTAAGTCAACTGCCAAAAGGACAGTCTCTGTCATTGCTGCTATTTTTCTCTAATTTCAATGTAGCACAGTAAAAGTTGTCTAATTTTAGTATTGGCCCTAGGTTTTGTTTTTGCTTGCTGTTAGCATTTCATAAAACTTAATTCTACCAGACTTGTAGAAGAAGATGGCACCAATTTTATTATTATTATTATTATTATTTTGTTACTTAGAGTGTCTCACTTTATTTAGTTTCTATGCGCTTTCTACTTCTATAAGTAGAAGGATTTCCAAAACAGAAAAAAAAAAAAGAAAAAAGAACAAGATGAAGATTTCTGGAGTTGAGTTACAAATAAATCTAGGGCTAATAGGTTCAAATTTCATCATACAGAATTAGGCTCTGCATAAAATACACATAAAACTTGGCATTTCATCTTTAAAAATAGGATGATGTCCATTAGAATGGACCTTTGAGTCATTTAATCCTTTCATTAACTTCTAGTGTTGACTTTTTCAGCAAAACTTCTTTCTACTCATCACAAATCTTTATATATACAGCAAAAAACTCATCACAGAAAATACCTTTATGTAGAAATCGCTCTTACATCTGTTTTATTTTTATTGCATTATAGTCATTTCTGGCTATTATTCTGATTTTAGGGCATTCTATTTCTGATAATAAAAGACTAGGTAATTCCAATCCCTCTTGTAGAAATTGCAAGAGGAGGGGCAAATATGTATTGGGGAGGAGGGGCAAAATATGTAAAATATGCATTGAAAGCATCACAGAGCATAAATATAGTGGGAAAATGAATGTCCTAAGATCTAAGAGAAGGAGTCCCAGAGAAGTAATCTGTCATTTGAAGCTGCTTTTCTCTTAGCAGTGTGCAGTTCTAGAAAAAAACGTAGAGAAAGGCTCTAAGAACTTTCAGATTCACAGAGGTTCACAAAGAGGGATACTGGTAGATAAAACAACCCCCAAAAAACAAGTCTTCCAACCTCTGGCTTGGGTTGCTGACACAATCCAGAGCCTCAGTTTTTCATGTAAACACAATAAAAAGCAATCAGGAACATTAGGAGACAAGGCCATATCATAGAAAATGAAAAGGAAAACAGACACTAGAAGTGAACCTACAAGAGATCCAGATAATAGGATTATCAGGTAAAGATTTTAAGGAGCTATATGTTTTAACTGCAGGTTGGGCATAGTTGAAGAGTATAAGTGAACTGGAAGAAAAAAGAAAAAGTCCAGATTGAATCGTAGAAAGTCACAAGGGTGGAAAACCAGAGAAGAATGTGTAAGATATCTATGACAATTGACAAAAAGCCCATTTATTTAATGTCCCAGGAGGAGGAGCAGGAGAGAAATGAGACAGAAGAGGTATAATTGAGAATTTTCTAAAATGGCAAAAAAACATTAACCTACAAACTCAAGAACATTTATTCCATGCAGGATAAATACCTTAAGAAACCAATAAAAGACGTGTACAGAAATCATAGTCAAAATTTATAACAATTAAATGTCCATCAACAGTAGGATGAACAAATAGTTCTAGCCACACAGTGGAATATTACTGCATGTAATGTGAATGAACCTGAGAGCCAAGATGTTGAGTTAAGGGAATCAGCCACAAAATTGTATATACTGTATGATTTAATGTAAGTGAATTTCAAAATAAGAGAAAACTAATCTTTGAAGTCAGAATAGGGATGGCTTACAGGAAAGGAAGGAAATTATTGAATGAGAAAAGACAAGGCTTCTGGGATATTGGACTTTTTCTGTTTGTTTATGTAGGTGGTGGTCAGGCAAATATATTCATTGTAAAAAATTTAGTTGAGCGGTGTGCCTGGGTGGCTCAGTTGGTTGAGCATCCCACTCTTGATATCCGTTCAGGTCAGGATCTCAGTGTTAGGAGATTGAGCCCCAAGTCAGGCTCCGCATTGGGTGTGGAGCCTGCTTCAGATTCTCTCTCTCCCTTTCCCCCTCTCGCTGGAAGTCTCCCTCTCTCTAAAAAAAATAGACTTTAAAAAATTTAATTGAGCTCCACACTTAAAGATTTATAAACTTTTATGTGTATATGTTATTAACAACCAAAAAAAAAAAAAACCCCACTGAGACACCAAAAGCACTTCTTTCATTAGCAGACCAACACTATGGAAATGCTAAAATATTTTTAGGCAGAAGAGCTTAGATGCGAGAACAAATGAAATAACATCTAAAAGTCAGTAGTGTATCTAGTATTTATTAAGCTTTGGATAAATCATGCAACTTCTAGGGCTTAATTTTCCTTATATATAATCAGGATCTGGACTAAGTAACCTACTAGGTCCCTTTTCCTCTTAAAACATTCTTGGGATAGGACATGGAAGAATTTGATTAAAAGGTTAAGTTTAAGCTGGAGACACAAATACCAAAAATAAAAAGAAATAAAAAATTGATGAAATAAGAAAATTTGAAATTTGAGAAATAAAATAGTTGTGCTATTAACAAAGGAAATATTTGTTTTATTTATGTAACCACCAAGGCTACCGTGAAAAAGAAATTTCAGAATCTTGGGGTACCTGGCAGGCTTAGTTAGAAGAGCATTTGACTCAATCTCAGGGTTGTGAATTCGAACCCCATGTTAGGTACAGATATTTAAAAATAAAATCTTTAATAAAAAAAAAATTTCAGAATCTAGTTATTGTCCTAAGCAGCTGTCTCACATTCCATAATTATATATAAATGTGCTACCTTTATGAATAAGTCCACAAAATTTAAAAGCCCAGTATTTTTTGTTCAGTTTTTATTTCTCCCATTTTTTTAAAGATTTATTTTTATTTTTATTTTTTAAATACATTTTTAAGGATTTATTTATTTGACAGAGAGAGAGAGAGAACACAGCATGGGGGGTGGCAGGCATAGGGAGGGGGAGAAGCAGGCTTTCCACTGAGTGGGGAGCCCGACGTGGGGCTCGATCCCAGGACCGTGGGATTGTGACCTGAGCTGAAGGCAGCCGCTTAACTGACTGAGTCACCCAGGAGCGCCTATTTATTTATCTTTAGAGAGAGAGCATGTGCATGTGCGGGGGGGGGGGGGCAGGGGGCAGGGAAAGAATCTTTTTTTTTTTAAGATTTTATTTATTTGTGAGAGAATGGGACAGAAAGAGAGCAAGGGGGGGAGGGTCAGAGGGAGAAGCAGACTGCTGAGAAGGGAGCCCGATGTGGGACTCCAGGATCATGACCTGAGCTGAAGGCAGCTGTTTAATCACCTGAGCCACCCAGGAACCCCTTTTTCTCCCATATTAATGGTAATGACAAATCTTGTAAATGTTTTTATTTTTTATTTCTGTTATTTATTAAATCTACTGTGGCATCTAGATGATACATAAAAAAGTGGTCCCAGAATGCAACCTATGTTTATGGTCTATAGATGAATACGTAATTTTGAGGGCACCTGGTGGCTCAGTGGCTTTAAGCCTTTGCCTTCTGCTCAGGTCATGATCTCAGGGTCCTGGGGTTCGAGCCCCACATCGGGCTCTCTGCCTGCCTCTCTGCCTACTTGTGATCTCTTTCTCTCTGTCAAATAAATAAATAAAATCTTAAAAAAAAAATAATGTAATTTTGTTAACTTTGGAATGGTTCAGAAGTAGAAAAATTTATCAGTAATGAAACCTATGAGTGCTAGGTGATAAAAAACTTTATTATAATGTATTCCATACTTGCCAGCTGTCATTCTGTAGAATGAAAGAATTGCTTTTGTTATCTGTTTTATTTTTGCTTATGAGATACAGGTATCTTGGGCGCCTAGGTGGCTCAGTCTGTTAAGCATCTGCCTCTGACTCAGGTCATGATCCCAGGGTCCTGAGATCAAGTCCTGCATCAGGCTCCCTGCTTAGCGGGGAGTCTGCTGCTTCCTCTGTTCCCCCACTCCCCCCTCTGCCACTGGTGCACGCAATCGCTCTCTCTCTGCCTCTCACAAAAATAAATAAAAATCTTTTTAAAAAGATAAAGGTATTTTGAAATAGGACAAAGAAAATTAGAAGCAGTAGGTAGGAATTTAGAAATGAAAATACAGTTCTCAGTATTAATATTGTGAGAGGCCTTTGGGGCTGTGATAGGTGGAGGGGAGCAATAGACCTCTCGCTAATGACAAAAGTTGTTTTTTGGTTTTTTTTTAAGATTTGTTTATTTATTTTAGAGAGAGAGTGCCCTAAGACGGGGGTGATGGGGAGGGAAGAGGGAGAAAACCTTCAAGCAAACTCCCGGCAGAGCCTCAGAGCTTGACCTGGGGCTAGATCCTACCATGAGATCACGACCTGAGCTGAAATCAAGAGTTGGACACTGACTAAACCACCCAGGCCTTCCTACAAAAACTGTTTTTGAAGATAGTGATAGAATAATTCAGTACTCTGGGGCCTCAAAGCTTCACCATCATGCAAGAGTTAGAAATGTAGAACCTCAGGCCCCTCCCTAGACCTATTGATTTTGAATGAATGAATTTATATATATATAGATGTGTGTGTATGGATATACGTGTATATATATGTGTGTATAAATGCATGTTATATATATGATTTTATTTTTAAGTAATCTCTACACCCATCATGGGGCTCGAGTTCACAAGCCTGAGATCAAAAGTCACATGCTCTACCAACTGAGACAGTCAGGCACCCCTAGAATCTCTATTTAAAAAAGATTCCTAAGTGATCTCATGCATGTTAAAGTTTGAGAAACACTGTTACCTTTACATAATACTGTACCATTTTGAAGCTAACAATAATATATGATGGAGGAGTCCCTGTGTGAAGTTAGGAAAGCCGAGTCTTTCCCAAATTAACCCATCACCTGTATTAATGATTATGGAATAATATTTAGAAGGCTGGGAAGGAATTGTAGAAAGTTGCTTTAAAAAGTGTTTGGAGTGGGGAGTGCCTGGGTGGCTCAGTTGGTTAAACGTCTGCCTTCGGCTCAGGTAATGATCCTGGGGTCCTGGGATTGAGCCCCGCATTGGGCCCCCTGCTCAGCAGGAAGCCTGCTTCTCCCCATCCCACTCCCCCTGCCTGTGTTCCCTCTCTTGCTGTGTCTCTGTCAAATAAATAAAATCTTTAAAAAAAGAAAAAGAGAGAGAGATGCATTTTGAACCTGGGGTCTTTGACTTAAGTGATGATTACCGCATTACCCGATTCAAGGATCACCACGTACTACATTTTTCACAATAGAGTATTGTACACTATGAATATAAAGTGGAGGGGTACCTCGGTGGCTCAAATAGTTAAGCATCCAACTTTTGATTTTGGCTCAGGTCATGATATGAGGGTCATGAGAGCAAGTGTCCCGCATCAATCCCCACCCACATCAGGCTCCTTGCCAGGCTCAGAGCCTGCTCAAGATTCTCTCTCACCCAAAAAAAAAAAAGAGAATACAAAGTGGAGCATTCCCCTGGGATTGTGCAACAGGGCTGCCTGGCTTTAACCACTTGCTTATAGGGCTTCGTCATTATTCTCTTAAACTTATGCAAAATGAAAATTTAACATTTTTCTGATGTTAATTTTGATTTGTTCCATGACTTTTTCTTGTGTGTTTCGTTTTTAAGATTCTTGGATCTCCCAGTCAGCATCATTTCCCCGTAATCAGAAACAGCCAGGTGTGGATTCTTTAGCACCAGTGGCCTCCCTTCCTAAACAGATTTTCCAGTCTTCAGTCCAACAGCAACTTACAAAACCAGCTAAAATCACTTGTGCACACTGCAAAAAACCTTTACAGAAGGGACAGACAGCTTATCAGCGAAAAGGATCAGCTCACCTCTTTTGTTCTACCACCTGCCTTTCTTCTTTCTCTCATAAGCGCACTCCAAAGAAACGCAACGTTATAAGTAAAAAGTAAGCTCTACTTTTCAACATGGCTTCACGTAGTTAAATACTGGCAATATAGATGTGCATTGAATATAATTGGAAAGCTGCATAGATTCATGGATACAATTGTTGCAAAGGAATCTTCAGGTTTTTTGAGCTTGAGTTATCCTAAGGTGTATCAGAGCTATGGGTTCATTTGTACTGTCCTTATTCTTGGCAGGAAATGGAATGTAGATACAGAAATAAATTGACCCTCTCCCTGCATTGTCTTTGCCTCGTGCCTTCCCTAGCTTTTACCTTAGTTCTACCAGGTTGCTGCCACCCTTTTTGAATGCTTCAAGAAGTCATAATAACCTGTGATAAGGTTCTTTGTTACAAAATGTTTTTATCTCCAAATCCTCTCTTGCCGTATTAATTAGGAACTCTTGACAATGAAACCAAAAAATTTTTGGTTTTGTTAGATCCAAAAATTATAGTTGAGTACTAGGATTAAATCATGAAAAAATAAAAAATGTTGTTTCTTGTTCATATATTTGACTTTTATTAAAATGCAATATTCTTAAATTATGTCTGTATCTTTGGTTTCAGAGATATACCTACAAAAAAGGCTGTTACTGTTCCTCAAGTTGAGTCAAGAGACTCCTCCCAAGAATTTTGTAGTATGTCTTTGCCTCCCTATGAAGACAACCAGAATCTTAGAAAAAGAATTAATAAATCAAGATGTATAATCTGTAGTAAACTAACAGAGGTCTGGATTTTTATATCTTATTTCAGTTATTATTTAGGTTAACGGGGATAATTTTAACTTTTCCGTGTTATTATATGCTCTGCCTTCTACATAATACACATCTCCTGGATCTATACAATGAAATTAAAGGAAAGGATAAGGATATGTTAGAACTAAGTCTCTTAGGAACAGATACCCCATTTGCATGCTATGGAAAATACACTGCTATTTCCATGAAATTGAATATACTCCTAAACAAAGCAGTAGTTCTCTGGTGAATTTTGTTCTTATTAGCCACTCCAAATAAAAGTGTAGGTTCAGGACATGAAAGATGGCAACCAATCCTAGTACAAGAGTATGTAGAACAAGTGGAGTGTAGATGTGTTGATACCCTCACATTTCTTAAGTGGTATTGCCATCTTTCCAGTTGGTGAAAGAAGAAACATTCATACAGGCAGTCTTTACTTGACACAGTCCTTGGTGACTGAATTTGGTGTTTCCCAGAGCCTTGCAAATTGAGGACACAATTTTATTTTAGTTACCACAGAACTGAGCAAAGCAAGAACCACCTTGCTTATGTATATATAGACACCATCCTGAATATGGTAATATTATTTTAGCCCCTCCCTTAAATTTTCTAGGGCAATGAAATTTATAATACCAGAAATTCCCAATCCATTTCTTTTAAGCAGGTCATATCAAAGTCTTCTAAACCAGTTCATTTCTTCTAGTTCTTAAGTGTCTCTGGAGAAGTTATTACTGATTTTATAGGGTTTTTTTGTTCTATGAATCTTGCTTTTTCTTTTGTAAAATCAATTTTACAAAGAAATCAGAGATAAAAAAGAATAACAAAATGTGCTTTTTTTAGTCTTTTCCCTGAATATTTCTCCCACTGAGAAATTGCTAGACGTTGGTTTTTTTGTTTTTGTTTTTTTGTGGGGGTTTCTTTTTTTGTCTCATCGCTTACTGTGTTAATCTGACTCATTTATTTAATAAATTCTGGATTTTCTTTTAGATTCGCCATGAAGTCAGCGTTAATAATGTAATACATAAACTGTGCAGTAACCAATGCTTTAATAAGTACAGGTTGGCCAATGGTCTGATAATGAATTGCTGTGAACAGTGTGGAGAGTACTTGCCCAGTAAAAGTGCTGGAAACAATGTTCTGATCATTGAAGGTCACCAGACAAGATTTTGCTGCCAAGGTTGTGTTAATGAATATAAACAGGTAATTCTTTTCAGTGCATTTTAAATGATCAAGTATACAATAGCTTCTTCCTGTTAACTTACATTAACCAAATTTATCTTAGAATCTGATTTAGTTCCATTTTACTCGATCTGTCATTGAGCTGTCCCTTCTCAAATGACTATTGAAATCTATTAGTTATTCTAAGCTAGTTTTCCTTCTCTTCTTAGAGAATAGGTATTAACTTTTCTTAAATGTTTGGTAGAATTCACCTATGAAGCCAGTCCTGGACTTTTGTTGAGAGTGTTTTGAGTACTGATTCAGTTTTGGAAGATTATATATTTCTAGGAATTTACCCATATCTTCTAGGTTGTCTGTGTGTTGGCATATAATTTTTGGTAATATCCTCTTAAAATCTTTTGTGTTTCTGTAGTGTCATTATTCTTCATTTCTGGTTTTATTTGAGTATTCTTTTTTCCTTGATGAGTGGCTAATGCTTTATCAATTATTCTATTTTATCTTTTCACATAATCTTTTCTATTGTTTTTTTAATCTCTGAATTTATTTTTACTCTGTTATTTTCTTCTTTCTGCTGGCTTTGGACTTGCTTTGTTCTTTTTTCCAGCTCTTTTAGGTTTAACGGGAGATTGTTTGAGATTTGTTTTCCTTTTTAAAGTAGGCTTGTGTTGCTATAAACTTCCCTCTTAGAACTGCTTTTTGCTCTGTCCCAAAGATTTTGGACCATCACATTTTCATTTTCATTTGTCTCCCTGTATTTTTATTTTCTCTTCATTTCTTCATTGACCCATTCATTGTTTAGTAGAATGTTTTTTAGCCTCCATGTGTTTGGTTTTTTCCCATTTTTTTCTTATAATTGATTTGTAGTTTCATACTGTTGTTATCAGGAAAGATGCTTGATATGATTTCAGTCTTAAGTTTATTGAGACTTACTTTGTGGCCTAACATGTGATTTGTCCAAGCGAGTGTTTCTTGTGCACTTAAAAAGGATGTATTCTGCTGGTTTTGGATGGAATGTTCTGTATATACCTGTTTCATCCATCCAGTCTAATGTGTCATTCAAAGCCATAGTTTTCTTGTTGATTTGCAATCTAGATGATTTATCCATTGATGCAAGTGAGGTGTTAATGTCCCCTCTATTACTCTTAACTATCAATTTCTCCTTTATGTCTGTTAACATTTGTTTTATGTATTTACATGTCCTGTGTTTGGTGCATAGATATTTACAATTGTATGTCCTCTCTTGGTCTCTTCCCTTGTGGTTTGATGGATTTATTTAATGTTGTGCTTGAATTCCTTTCTCTTTATTTTTTGTGTATGACAGGTTTTTGATTTGTGGTTACCATTTGGTTCATATATAACATCTTACATGTATAGCAGTCTCTGTTAAGTTGATGGTTGCATTATTTCGAATACATTCTGAAGGCACTACATTTTTACTACCCGTTCCACATTTTATGTATACGATGTCATATTTTATTTTCATCCTTTTATTTTGCATATTCCTAAACTAATTTTTGTAGATACAGTAGATTTTACTACTTTTGTGTTTTAATCTCCATACTGGCTTCATAAGTGATTAACCTACTATCTTTACTATATATTTGCTTATACCTGTGAAATTTTTTCTTTTCATAATTTTCTGTGATTTGTGACCTTTTCTTTCCAGTTAAAGAATTCCCTTTAACATTTCTTGTGGGACACCTGGGTGGCTTAGTCAGTTAACCGTCTGACTCTTGGTTTTGGCTCAGGTTGTGATCTCAGGGTCTTGGGATTGAGTTCCGCGTCGGGCTCCATGCTCAACCAAGAGTCTGCTTCCTCTCTCTCTTTCTCTCCCTCTCCCCTTGCACTCCCCCCACACATACTCTCTAAAATAAATAAACAAATCTTTAAAAGAAAGAATTCCTGGAGTGTTTGGGTGGCTCAGGCAGTTAAGCTTTTACCTTCGGCTCAGGTCATGATCCCAGAGTCCTGGGATTGAGCCCCATGGGGAATCTGCTTCTCCTTCTCCCTCTGCCCCTCCTCTCCGCTCTTATGCTCTCTCTCTCTCACTCTCTTTCTTTCAAAGAAATAAATAAAATCTTAAAAAAAAAAATTCCCTTTAACATTTCTTGTAAGGCTGCTTTAGTGGTGATGAACTCTTAACTGTTGTTTGTCTGGGAAACTCTCCTATTCTGAATGATGATCTTGCTGGGTAAAGTATTCTTGGTTATAGGTTTCTTCTTTCAGCACTTTGAATATATCATACTACTTTCTTTTGGTCTGCGAAGTTTCTGCTGAAAAATCAGCTGATAACCTTAGGTTTCCCTTGTTTGTAACTATTTTCTCTTCTTTAAAAATTCTGTATTTATTATTACTTTTTGCCATTTTCATTATTGTGTGTCTTGGCATGGACCTTCTTGCATTCATCTTGTTAGGGGCTCTCTGTGCTTCCTAAACCTTTTTACTTCCCCAGATTAGAGAAGTTTTTGGCGATTATTTATGGAAATAAGTTTCTTTCTGGCATCCTTTTACTGCAGATGTTATTATGCTTAATGATGTTGCTAACTTGTTCTTGTTTTTTATTCTTTTTTTTTTTGCTGTTTAGCTTGAATGATTGCCAGTACTCTTCCAGATTGCTGCTCTGTTCTTCTATTTCTTCTAATCTATTTCAGTTTCTGAATTCTTCAGCTCTGACTGGTTCTTTTTTGTATTTTCTGTCCCTTTGTTGAAGTTCTTACTGAGTTCATCTACTCTTTTCTCAAGTCCAGTGAGTATCTTTATGAGCATTACTTTGAATTCTTTGTCAGGCATATTGCTTATCTCCATTTCATTTAGGTTTTTTATTGTAATTTTGTCCTGTTCTTTCATTTGGGCCATATTCCTCTGTCTCATTTTACCTAATTTTCTGTGTTTGTTTCTCCATATTAAGAAGGTCAGCTACATATCCTGGTCTTGAAAATGGTGGCCTTATGTAGAAGAAGTCCTATGGTGCCCTATAACACAATCTGTCCTAGTCACCAGAACCAAATGCTTTAGGGGTGTCCCTTGTGTGGGCTGTGTGCACCCTCCTGTTATAACTGAGCCACAGTTGCCTTCAGTCCAGCCACCTATAATGACCCACTTTGTTTGCTGTGGGTGCACTGGGCAGGGTTTGCTCTGGGTGCTCTTGAGGAACCTGTTGCAGGCAGCTGTTGTGGTCTCATTGGTGCATGGGGCAGCCATCAGCCTAGCAGTCTGCAGTTAGCCTTTCTGTCACAGCTATAGGTGCATCAAAGGGCAGGTCTTGCTCCCTGTGCAGCCAGCTAATGTTCCCAACTACAAGAATTGTAGGCATGGTCTGTGGGCTTATTTCCCCCCACTTTCCCAGGGTGGGAGTCACTTTAGAGTGGCATCAGTCCCAGCTGAGGCTGCCTGGTTGGATGGGGCAGGACAAACGGTGCCAGCAAGGTAGATGGAGAGTGTTTGTGTTGGCTCTTGCAAATGACCAGTTATCTAAGCTAGGGGTGGGAGGGAATGGTACCCACCAGCACTTTTCTTAGAGTAATCTGTAGATCCTGCCCCTCTGGCACACCTTGTCAGAAAAGTCAATAAATCTTCATGTATACCTCAGATGCTTTTCAAACTGTTATTTCTCTATGTCTAAGGTCATTATTTAGTATGCTAGCTCTTTAAAGGTGAAGACTTAGTTTCCTCTCATCCTCCAGCTATCCCAGAGTTAAGCCCACTGATTTTTAAAGCTTCCAGAATTAAGCCACACTGGTTTTTGTTTTTTTTTTAAGACAGAGGCATTACTTTTTTAAACAAGAGATGAGCCAGACACGACATGGTAGAAATATAGGGTGTCAGGGTCAGGATATAGGAGCACACCCTCACTCTGTGGTCAGACATCCCAAGAGGTTACAGAGAGGGGAGACAGGGCTGGTGAGCCCTAGCATGGAGACCACCACAGCCCCCTCCCCTGGGAGAAGCCTTTCCTAGCCTACTGTATGGAGATAGGGAGGGGTACAAGGAAAGGGGCCTAGTCCTATAGTGGTTCATATAAGTGCCAATGATTTTTAAAGCTTCTGGAGTTAAGACCTGCTGGTTTTCAAAGCTATACATTACAGCGACGCATCTTCCCAGTGCAGATCCCCAGTGCCAAGGGTGCCCTGCGTGGGGTCTGAGCCTCTCTTCTCCATGCTTGTGATGTCCTTCCTGGTTGTGGTTAGTTACATCTGGTATTTGGTTCCCAAGTACATCTCTTTTTGATGTGGACTTCTATGATTAGCCATGGAAGATCTGTTCTGCCAGTCTTTAGGTCATTTCCAGTTAGTTGTGTTGGGTATAGCTGTTCTCTTGTTGTGTCCATGGAACAAGGCAAGCTCAAAACCCTCCTACTCTGCTATCTTCCATCAATTGGTAGGATATCATTTTAATAGGAAAAGTAATCTTTTTAACAAGTAGTGCTAAGATGGGTTTTTGGTTATTTGGAAATAAATGAGCCTTGACCCTATTTTTTTCCCATACAAAAAATTTATTTAAGATGGGTCGTAAATGCAAAACCAGGAATGTTCTTAACCCCAGTTTCACTGGATAAGGATTTAAGTGGTTAGTTTAAGGGAAAAGTAACCCTGAAGTGTGCAAGGCTTATTAAACAGAAGAAACAATAGATGTCTATAGTTAACTTTTAAGTTTTTAAAAGGAAGGGTTATATATGTTATCTTAATTGCTTTCTTTATATATACCATACCTCATTTTTAGTAAAGCTTTTAGTTGTGGCTTATAGAAGAAAACAATGAACAGTTTAAAATTAGGCAAAAATGGGGCACCTGGGTGGCTCAGATGGTTGAACCTCTGCTTTCGGCTTAGGTCATGATCCCGGATCCTGGGATCAAGTCCCTCATCGGGCTCCCTGCTCCCTGGGGAGCCTGCTTCTCCCTCTGCCTCTCTCTCTGTCTTTCATGAGTAAATAAAATCTTTAAAAACAAAATAGGCAAAAACGATTTAGCATAGATGTTATCTTTTCAAAAGAGTACATGACAAAAATAACAGTGAACTTCTAATTGGTAGTGAACCAATATTTTTCTAAGGTCTTAATATTTTTCACTAGTATTTTTTTAATGGATGATTTACTTGTATCTGCTTAGACCATGACTTTTTGTTAAGTTAAAGGTAATGAGCTTATAAACTTTACACAAATGTAATATATCGTCTGAAGAGCACAAAGCTTGCACATAGATGACCCACTTTTTACTCCTAAATGAATACCAAAGGAAGTAAAAACAAGAAAATGCACATAGTCAAAATAGGCAGCAATTGTATATCTAGACTTTCTTGAATTACTATATTGTCTGCCACTCTCATCCCCAAAAGAAAGTCTCTCCATTCTGCCATGTATATCTCAGTGATGCAAAATAGCTCATAAACAGTTGGCAATACAAGAATGATATTTCCATAAAATATAGACGTTTTATAAATGTACCTCCCCCACCACCACCACATTAATGGTTAGTGGCAGGCCTTTTCACAATAGAAAGTCTTAATAATATAAAAAGACTTTGGAAAAACTGAAATCTTGCAGTTAGTGGTTTATCTGAGAATAGCATACACAGTTAAAAAATGCAAAGATTGAATCTTGATCTTACCCAATGACCTAACCAGGGGTCATTTTTTCCCCCTAAGGATATTTGGCAACATCTAAATATTTTTCATTATCACAGCTGGGGTAGTGCTGTTGGCATCCACTGGTCAGGGGTCAGGGATGCTGCTAAACATCCTGCAATGCACAGGACAATCCCTCACAACAAAGAATTATCTGGCCCTAGACGTCAGTAGCGTGACAGTTGAGAAATCCTACAGCCAAAGGATAAATAGGTGGCTGGATGGTATGCATGGTAAATACAGTGAGGAGGAGGAAAACTAAATTTCTGTCTTCCTCATCAAAAAGCCAATGTGTGATGCCTAAAACTGGGAGGAAAAGCCAGTAAATAGTGATATAAACATATTACTTTGAGATTTAGACATAAACACCAAATGAATCAGCTAATAGTGTTAAAAGTGATTAACTTCTGGGAAAGGAGAAATGGGTAAAGGTGGAAGGAGGGGAGTGCTGTTTGTTTTAATTAACCAGGTATAACTAGCTGTTGCTTTATATTAGATGTATATTCAATTTTGATTGAATAAAACCTTTACAATATGTTAAAGATACTGAAGTTCAGAGAAAGTGTCCTACCTCAAGTCACATAGCTAGATTTGACCTCAATCCAAAACCTTAGTTTACTCTATTGCATCTGACATGAATATTTAATTATACATCATGTGCCTTATCTCCCTTAATAAGTTATAGATTCCCTGAAGCCAGGATCTATATCTCATTCAATTTAGTAATCTTCAGAATTAGTAGCTTTATTTTTTGTTGTTTTTTTGTTTTTTAAAGATTTTATTTATTTATTTGACAGAGAGAGAGAGAGATCACAAATAGGCAGAGAGGCAGGCAGAGAGAGAGGGGGAAGCAGGCTCCCCGCCGAGCAGAGAGCCCGATGTGGGGCTCGATCCCAGGACCCTGAGATCATGACCTGAGCCGAAGGCAGAGGCTTAACCCACTGAGCCACCCAGGCACCCCCAGAATTAGTAGCTTTATATGTGGGGTGACTTAACCACCTGACTGGGACACTTCTGAGAGTGAAATGAGATTCTGTCAATAAATATAATGCTCTTCATCTTGGTACCTTTCTTTCACAGTGGTTTTTTGTTTTGTCTTGTTTTTTTCCTCCTGTTTTTTTAGAGGCTTTACTTAAACTGGTGCCTACCTCATCTATTTTTACTTAGCTTCAGTTTTCATCCAGGTCATCAGTAGAAACTTTGGTTGCGAGAGATGTAGTACTGCCCTAGAGGTATTTTTGAACTTCATTTTTAGAGAATCTCAGTTGAATGTCCCCAGAAAGATGCTTAAAGACACAGATAGGGAAAGATAAAACCAATTTAATCTTGGAACTAGAATAGAAAGCAGAAAACCCATGAGCCTTTGGATCAGCCACCTTTGTCTTCTTACCAGTTCTTGATATTAGACCATATTCAGTAATTATCAAATGATCACAGATATCCTTGTTAGAGTTCGTGCCAATAATAATAGCTAACATAAGTTTACTGTGGTGCTAGATAAAGTACATGTATTTTTGCATTTAATCATCTAAACAGTCTCCCTAGTTAGGTGCAGTTGATATTTTCATTTTATTGCCAAAGAAATTGAACCTTTAGTGGTCAAGTAACTTGCTCAAGGTCATATAGTTGGGACATGGCTCATCCATTGAGAATTATGACTATAACAAGTTGAATACCTGTTCATTACTGGGAAACTCAGGAAGGAGAGACAAGACTAAGCTTGGGTTTGGTTATATAAAAGATAGCATTAACCATAGTCATTGGCTTTCTTTTGGCTTTTTTATATGCTCTTTCAATACAGTGTCATCCAATCCCATAGTTTTAATGAATAGATTTCGATAACTTCCAAAATATACCCGTATTTTTGGTATTTTTGGTATATTTTGGTATTTTGGTATTTCCTCTTTTTTTTAAATTTTTTTCGTTTGTGTGTAGATATATCTTTTTTCCATATTAGACTAATATATCCATCTGTAATCTCCATTTGGATGTTCCACAAATACCTCAAATTCCTTGTCTAAAACTGAAATTCCAAACCTGTTTTTGCTCTGTTTCCCATATCATTAAATGATCCCACCATTCAGTCGGATGCCCAGGCAGAAACTTAGGGTCATTCTTTACTCCTTTCTCTTCCTTAGCCTCCAGAGACACTCAGTTACCAATAATCCAGATATCTCTCAACTATCCTGTCTCTACTCCTCCAATCCTAGATATATAGCCACCATCATCTCTTGCCAGAATTGAACTACCACAGCTTCTGACTGTCTCTGTACCCTTGGTCTTCCTTACAGTTAGAAATCCATAATACGGGGCATCTGGGTGGCTCAATCGGTTAAATGTCTGCCTTCGGCTCAGGTCATGATCCCAGGGTCCTGGGGTCGAGCCCCATATTGGGCTCCTTGCTCAGCAGAGGGCCTGCTTCTCCCTCTCCTCCCTGCTTGTGCTCTCTCTCTCACTATCTCTCTCTCTCAAATAAATAAATAAAATCTTAAAAAAAAAAAAGAAATCATAATACAATCAGAGCAATCTTTCTAAGTATGAATTTGATTATGTTGCTCCTGCTTTTTTTACTTCATGCTGCCAATGTTGCTTTCAGGGTTAAATCAAAACAAAGCTTTTAGTTGGTTTGTTTTGTTTATAGAATTTATTTATTTTAGAGGCAGGAGGGGCAGAGAGAGAGAATTTAAGCAGACTCTGCCCTGAAAACAAAGCCCGATGCGGGGCTTGATCTTACAGTCCTGAGATCATGACCTAAGCCAAAATCAAGAGTCGGACACTTAACCGACTGAGCCACCCTGGGACCCCAAGGATCTTAGTTTTTTAAACATTATCAAATGCAGTGTTCGAGTTGTGCTGTATACAAAAATATTACAGCTAATAGGGTGCCATTCACATTGTTGTATACATTTTTGTTATTTTGAATTTTTTTTAGATTTTATTGACTCTAAAATCAGTTATGTCTTTTTATTAAATGGGATCATACAATATGTGATACTTTGTGACTGGCTTTTACACATACTATTTTCAAGTTTCGTCCATGTTGTAGCATATAACTTCACTTGTTTTTTATCACCAAATAATACTCCATTGTATGGATAACACCCACATTTTGTATCCATCAGTAATGGACATTTGAATTATTCCTACTTTTTGGCTATTATCAATAATGTTGCTATAAACACTTGGTACAAATCTGTGTAGACCTACATTTTCATTCTGGTATTGGTGGGTCATATGGTAACTCTTTAATTAAGAAATCGCCAGGCTATTTTCCAAGGCACCTGTACCATTCTACATCTGCACTAGCACCTTAGGAAGATTTTGATTTTTTTCACATCTTTTCCAACACTTGTCATTGATATCCTTTTATTATAGCCATCATAGTGGGTGTGAAGTGGTATGTGGTGGTTTCGATTTATAGTTCTTTGATGACAAATGATGAGCAGCTTTTCATGTGCTTATTGGGCATTTTATATACATTAATTTTAAAGATTTTATTTATTTATTTTGAGAGAGAAAGCACAAGCGGAGGGGAGGGGCAGAGGGAGAAGCAGGCTCCCCGCTGGGAGCCCGCCGCAAGGCTTGATTTTAGGACCCTGAGATCATGACCTGAGCTGAGGGCAGACCTTAACTGACTAAGCCACCCAGGTGCCCCTCTTTTTAACAAATCTAAGACAAAATTGTAATCTATTTCTCCCCAGATGATGGAAACAAAATCAAAAAATTTGTCCGCATCAGAAAACAGAAAAAGGAATGCTGTTAGAGAAGAAAATGAGAGAAAATTATATGGACCATTGAATACTGTTTTAGAAAAAAAGGAGGGAATACCAGAAAAAAAGGAAAAGACTTCAGAGCTACAGGTTTTGGCAGAATATAGCACAGATACTACATCACTGATCAAACAGAAAGTGAATTTACCTTCTTCTATGTTAACCATAGCTGATACATTTCAAGAGTCACTGGAAGAGAAAAAATCAGAAGACTGCATTATATCAGTTGTACTTTCTACAGACCCAGGTACATGGCCCCGAATTTTGAATACTGAACAACGGGACATTCTTGTTGAAAATGATCCACCTCAAGTAAGAAATTTTAACTTTCCAAAAGACAATACAGGGAGGAAATTTTCAGAAACTTACTACACACGAATTCTTCCAAATGGTGATAAAACCACTAGGTCCTGGTTACTTTATTCGACTTCAAAAGATTCTGTGTTTTGTTTGTATTGCAAACTCTTTGGGGAAGGGAAAAATCAACTGAAGAATGAGAATGGGTGCAAAGATTGGCAACATTTATCACATATTCTTAGCAAACATGAGGAAAGTGAAATGCATATCAATAATAGTGTTAAGTATTCAAAATTAAAATCTGATTTGAAAAAAAATAAAACTGTGGAATCTGCAGAACATGGATTACATAAGAATGAGAAAAATGATGGTGTGCTATTATTATATACATAATATACCTGATGTGGTTCTTGACATAATAGGGGCTTAAATTTATTCAGAAAAGATCTGTACCCTAAAGGTCAGTACCATTTTTGTTGGGAGGCTCCTATAACTTTGAGTGGTTCATTAGCAATAAGTATAATAGCAAATAGTAAAGAATGTTTCTGTTCCAAATTCTAAAACTAGTTGGATTCAGTAGTAATTAATGCAGATTTCAATAAAGTCAATTGTTATTTTTTCATTCTGTCAATTCACACCTTTTAAAATTGGTGTTTGAGGGCTAACATTTAACATCTTTGGTTAATTTTCTGTTCTGATTACTTTGAAAGAAGGAGAAAAAGGCTCCAATTTATCAATACTAGTTTGAACAAGATACTGTGACTGTTCTCTTCATTATAAAAGTAAAAGCATTCAGAAACAGTTTGAGAATAGAATGGAATCTGAAACTGTAGCTTTTTGCTATTAAACCAAATACCTGTGATTTGTTTCTTTTGGGCAAAACCTTTTTTTATTATTTGAGCAAAACAGCATTATTTGTTACATTATATTAAGGTGACTAGTTTGCATTTTATTGGTCTTAATTTATATATGTTTTAGCTTCTATTGTGAGAACTGTTAAGAATAAAGAGTATATACCTATTTTTATGTTAGTACAAATCTAAGAAATATTAAAAATATATTAAGTCAACCTTTAGGTATTGTGGCAATTTTTTTTTCCTTTGAAGGAGACTACATGCTTAAATTTGAGAAATACACTAATGAAAATTAAGGATCTCTGTTTTTTCAAATGATCACTGTTCCCCATCACTATGTTTAATAATTCTCTCTTTGTATCTGATTTCGGATACCAACTTCATCATATATTAAATTCTTACATATACTTGGGTTTCGTCTCAAAGCTGTGGAACAAAATGGCATATGAGCAATACTAGAGCAGAACAAGATGCATTCTTTTTGTTGGGGTGACAGGAGTACTTGTAGACTCTGTGATGGCAGTGCATAAAATTAGAATACCTAGGAAAATCATTCTCATTAGTTTATAACCATTTTGGTTTTTGACACGACCGTTTCAATCTTTCAGAGTTGGTTCAGAATGAAGCTTTGGGATTTTTCCAAAAATTCAGTTTACTCTTGGAGGCCTAAGAGGATACTCTAGAGAATATAACACAAGTTTTGAAGTTCCTTTCCAAATGATTAATGGGCTCATTATTTCATTAAAACTTAACAGCTAATTGAATGACGTTATATTAGATAGATGCTTGGTATCAGTGGTTATCTTAGTTAGCTAATGAAACCAACCAGTGGCTACTTAAGATAATTTGCTAAAAACGTTGAATTTATGCATTGAGAAAACAAAATTAAATCCTCTCCTTTAAATTCTTTTTGTTTCTGGGACGCCTGGGGTGCCTCAGTCGGTGAAGCATCTGCCTTCAGCTCGGGTCATGCTCCCAGGGTCCTGGGGGGTCCAGTCCCGCATATCAGGCTCCTTGCTCAGCGGGGAACCTGCTTCTCCCTCTGCCTGCCATTCCCCCTGCTTCTGGGCACACACGCGTGCTCTCTGACAAATTAATAAAATCTTTAAAAAAAAATTCCTTTCTTTCAACATACTGCACACCTATAAGGCACGATAAGCTCTTCATATAGTAATGAAGTAAATGCGAAAAAATCAAAAGATGTAGATCCTGGGTTTATCCATGTTCCCCATAAATTTCATTCAACTCTTTGGTATGTGAAATTTTTTGTAATAAAATGTTGAGGGAAAAATTAATTCAGAAAATAATATCTCTAGGGATGGGAATAATTTTTTTCATTATCAGGTTTTTTAAATTGTAAAAGTGCTATGTTCTTACTGTAGAAGAAAGGAAGAAAACAGTGCAAGTCTTGTTTATCATCTACTACTTCCCCTGCTGAAGGACTTGTCATCAGTGATTTGGACTGTACCCAGGGTTTGTTTTCATCTTTTTAATTTCATTGAGAAAAGGCATTAGGAAACATCTGCCACTAATATGAAAAATTAGGAAGGACAATTCAGAATAACAGTCCTTAAGAAATGGCAATTTATTGGTTTTCTCATTTCACAGAAGACAAGTGAAATTCATAAATTTTGGCGGTGCCTGGGTGGCTCAGTGGGTTAAAGCCTCTGCCTTCGGCTCAGGTCATGATCTCAGGGTCCTGGGATAGAGCCGGCATTGGGCTCTCTGCTCAGCAGGGAGCCTGCTTCCCCCTCTTTCTCTGCCTGCCTCTCTGTCTACTTGTGGTCTCTCTGTGTGTCAAATAAATAATAAAATTTAAAAAAAAAATTCATAAATCTTTTATATGTACAGGTACGATTTGCTACATAGGATGTAAAAGTCAGTAAGTGAAGTAAAGAGCTCAAGGTCTGTAGAAAGAAAAATGCTTTATCATTTTAGGTCATGTCACTCTTCTGTTTCAAAGTTTTGAAGTTCCCCATTGCTTTTCGTTTAAAACTCCCAACTCGGGGCACCTGCATGGCTCAGATGGTTAAGCATCTGCCTTTAGCTCACTTCGTGATCTCCAGGTCCTGGGATCAAGCCCCACGTAGGGCTCCCAGCTCAGCAGGGAGTCTCTGCTTCTCACTCTTCCTCTGCCTCTCCCCTTGCTTGTGTTCTCTCAGTGTCTCTCAAATGAATAAATAAAATCTTTAAAAAATAAAACTCCCAACTCTTTGGCACATCATAAACAAGTAGCTGCAATCATGAGTGGCAGATAATAGGGAAAGAGGTTGTAGACAAAGACAACATGAAGTACAAAATTGTAGAAGTGAATAGTGCTCTATAATATTGAATTATAAAGGGTGACCATGTTAGAATGAGATTAAGAATTTGAGAATTTAGGGGTGCCTGGGTGGCTCAACAGGTTGAGCGGCTGCCTTCGGCTTAAGTCATGATCCCAGGTCCTGGTGTCAAGCCTCTGCCGCAGGCTCCCTGCTCAGTGGGGAGCCTGCTTCTCCCTTTCCCTCTGCCCTTCCCCTGCTCATGCTCACTCTCTCGAATAGATAACATCTTTTAAAAAATAAAGAATTTGAGAATTTACAGCTGAAAGAAAAAGCTAGTTTAGGAAAATAGTGTAATATTGAGGACAAGGTTTTTAGAAGCTTGTGATTTTTTTTTTAAGGCAACAGTGATTTTAAATGTAGAAAGTGGATGATTATGAACTAATGTTCTGTAAGTCACGTCTAGAATGAAGAGCAGTTAATCCAGTTTACTTATACAGATAAATAAAGTAAGGGAAACCTAAAACCTGGGAAATCGGACTAACACCTCACACATATGGTGATGTTAAAAAGACTTTCATGGAGCTCTTGGCTGGCTCAGTTGATAGAGCATGCGACTCTTGATCTCATGATTGTGAGTTCAAGCCCCATGTTTTAAGCTGACTTAAAAAAACCCAAGACTTTCGTAAGTCATATGCTTACAAATTAATAAAAAATCTAATTAATAAACCCCTAGTAAAACTGATCAAGGGATTTAAAAAAACAAAAATAACCAATATCTAAAGAATCACTGGAGGGGTGCCTAGCTAGCTCAGTCAGTAGGACATGCGACACTTGATCTCAGGGTGGTGATTTGAGCCCCATGTTGGATGTGGAGATTACTTAAAAAAAAAAACAAACTGGAGATACTATGGATGTTAAAAACAAAACGTTATGAACACCTTAGGTCAAAGAATTTGACAAATTTGAGGTAGTACACAAATCCTTTGAAAAACACAACTTATCAAATCTGTCCCAAGAGGGGCACCTGGCTGGCTCAGTCATTTGAGTGTCCAACTCTTGATCTGGACTTGAGTCTCTGATCTCAGGGTCATGAGTTCAAGCCCCTGTATTGGGCTCCACAGTTGGGCTCTGCACTGGGTGTAGAGCCTACTTTAAAAAAAAAAATCTGTCCCAAGAAAAAATAGAAAATCTCAATAGCCCTGTCTATATTAAAGAAATTGACTCTGAAATTACAAGCTTCTCCACAAAGAAAACTACAGGCTCAGATTCTTTTTTCTGATGAAATCTTCCTTAAGGAAGAAATAATACCAGTCTTAAAAATATACACTCCCAGAGAATAGAAAGAAAGAGTATTTCCCAACGTGTTTTATAAGGCCAGAAATACCCTGATAACAAAACCTGACAAGAATAATACAAGAAAAAAAATGATAGGCCATCTCTTTCATACTAGAGTCCTAACTAAAATATTAGAAATTGATTCCAGTAATAAAAGGAATGATACATCATAACTAAGTAGGGTTATTTCAGAAATAAAAAGCTAGTTTAACATTTGAAATCAACTGATACAATTTACCATACCATAAAAGGAAAACAATACAAGCCATCCTGATAGAAAAAAAAAATTTGATAAAATTCAACAGCCATTCATAATAAAAACTTAGCAAACTTAAGAATAGAGGGAAACATCAGGAAAAGGGGAACCTCAAAGAACCCCTGCAATTAACATCATAATAGTGAAATAACAATTTTCTGAGTTAAGGGACAAGACAAAAATGTACACGATTACCGCTTCTACTCAATGTTGCTTGAAGTTCTAGTCAGTTTAATAAGGCAAGGTAAATAAAGGTATAAAGATTAGAAAGGAAGAATAAAACTCATTTGCATTTGACATGCCTATCTATGGAGAAGAACTAAAAGAATCTATGGCAAACTATTAGAATTAATAAGAATTTAATAAGGTAATTAGTTGCAATGCCAATATATTTTCAAAATTGTATTTCTGAAGTGCCTGACCAACTCAGTCAGTGGAGCATGTGACTGTTGATCTCAGGGTTTTGAGTTCAAGCCCCAGATTGGGTGCAGAGCTTACTTGAAAAAAAGTTTAAAAATTTTAAAATTAATTGTAGTCCTATATATTAACAATAAACAGAAAATAAGCTAAGTGCTGTTTATAATAGCATCAAAAAATTAGAATACATAGAAAAATATCATAAAATAGATGTATAAACTCCACACATTAGCCTATAAAACACTGAAGAAAACATGAATAACCGTTTTCCTAGATTGGAAGACTTGATATTTACATAAAATATGTCAGTTCTCTCAATGCTGATCTAGATTCGTTACCGTCCCAGTCAAAACCTCGGTTTTTGTGTGTGTTTGGTGGAAATTGATTAACTGATTCTAATATTTATAGGAAATATAAGGTCTTAGAATAATAGCCAAAATAGGGGTGTCCAGCTGTTTGGTCAGTAGAGCTTGTGACTCTTGATCTCAGGGATGTAAGTTCAACCCCCATGTTGGGTGTGGAGATTACTTAAAAATAAAATCTCAAAAAAAAAAATAGCCAAAAGATTCTTGAAACAATAAATTTGTCCAGGATCTACCTATCCTGTCCTATCAATATATATTATAAAACTAGTTAAGTCTGATTTTGTGGAAAGGATAGCAAATAGATCCATTAAGTAGAGTGGAACAGAGAGCCCAGAAACCAAAATACACATTATAAACACCGGTTTACCTTTATGGTAAAGGTATTACTGCAATTCAGTGAGGAAAGTTTGATTGCTGGTTTTGTCAATAAATAGTGCTAGGTAAATTGGATAGCCATATGAAAAAGTAAAGCTAGACTCCTATCCACACCATGCACAGAAATGTATTTGAGATTGATCACAGACTTAAATATGAAAAGTAAAACAATAAAACTTCTATAAGAAAACACAGGGAAATATTTTCAACATTTTGAAAGACACAAAAATTTTTTAAAAGATTTTATTTATTAGAGAGAGAGAGACAGAACGAGTCAAGGGTGGGGGACAGAGGGAGAAGCAAACTCCCTGCAGAGCAAGGAGCCCAATGCCGGACTCAATCCTAGGCCCCTGGCCAAAGGCAGACCTTTAACCGACTGAGCCACCCAGGGGCCCAAGACACAAATTTCTTAAACAGGACTCTAAATTCAGTAAGCATAAAAATTAAAAACAGGGATGCCTGGGTAGCTTAGTCAGTTGAGCGAATGCCTTCCGTCCAGGTCATGATCCCAGGGTCCTGGGATCAAGCCCACATCAGGCTCCCTGTTCAGCAGGGAGTCTGCTTCTCCCTCTCTCTCTGCCTGCCACTCCCCTGTTTGTGCTCTCTCTGTCAAATGGATAAATAAAATCTTTAAAATAAAATAAAATAAAAACAGATTGGCAAATTGATCTTCATTCAGAACTAAGAACTAAGAGATGGCAGCAGCAGTGGCAGTGTAGTTTTTGGATATCCCTAATCGCCAATAAAAGCAAAGCAAATAGCAAAACCAAAAACCCCCATTTTTACTATAATAGATGACAGGGTGTTCTCACAAACTGGTATCAGCCCTCTGAATGAGGAAAAGCAAAGCAAGGGGCATTTGATGGATCTGAGAATAGAAGAACTGCAAGAGAGCCAACAAGTATTAACTGAAAGATACAGCAGGCCAATCCAAGAACTGACACTGGAAGGAGTTTTCCTAATTCAGTAACTGATGAGTGTAAGGAGTCCATAGGAAGACCCTATAAATTCTGGACACTGAACAGTTAGGGGTCCCTTCAAGGACAAGGTCCCACACAGAGAAATCAAAATTAAGCAGATTAGGAACAATAGAGACCAAGCAAAGAGAGGCTGGGTTAAAGTGTAAAATGGAAAGAGTCAGGTAATCTCAGAAAGCAGGTTGACATAGTTTTTTTTAACACTGCACAAAGACAATAGATGAAAGCTTTCTGAAGTACAAAAGCTACACTGAACTACATACACTTCCTAATAATTCTGGAAAACTAAATTCAACCTACAAAAAAGCAACAGAAATATCAAAGCCAAACCCTAACAAAATTATTATAGAAGAGAATAAGAAACAGAAATCCGAAGAGATAATGAAAATATGCTAGAAAGACATGCTCAGAAAACATCATAACTTTGTTAAATTGTCTATCTTACAACAAATCCTTTTGTTATCACTTTATTCTTGGGATTTCACAAAGATTCTAAAACTACCACATATTACTTAAAAACAAGATTCAAAAAGGAAAAAAAAATCAATAAAATGATTCCCAATTTAATAGAGCCTTAATCAGAAAAACTCAGAAATGAAGGCACAGATGTCAAGAAAAAATTAGAAATAAAAATATCAGAAATAAAGACTAAGGTAGAGGGAACACAAGAATGAATAAACACAACATATAGTGCCTTAAAAAGTGAAATGGAATTTTTCTTAAAAATTTTATTTATTTATTATTTTTGATTTTTTTTGAAGACTTTATTTATTTGAGAGAGAGAAACTGTGAGTAGGGGGAGGAGCAGAGGGAAAGGGACAAGCAGACTCTGTGCTGAGCACGGATCCTGACTTGGGGCTTGATCCCACGACCCTGAGACCATAATCTGCGCTGAAATCAAGAGTTGGATGCTTTGGGGCGCCTGGGTGGCTCAGTGGGTTAAAGCCTCTGCCTTCGGCTCAGGTCATAATCTCAGGGTCCAGGCTCTGCTCGGTGGGGAGCCTGCTTCCCCCTCTCTCTGCTTACTTGTGATCTCTCTCTCTCTGTCAAATAAATAAATAAAATCTTAAAAAAAAAAAAAAAAGAGTTGGATGCTTAACAGACTGAGCCACCCAAGGGCCCCTTATTTATTTTAATTTTAATTAAGCTCTATACTATTAAACTTGAACTCACGACCCCGAGATCAAGAGTTGCATGCTCTACTGACTGAGCCAGCCAGGTGCCCCTAAATGGGGGACATTTTTAAGAATAAAAAAGAAATGGAGATCACACCCATTGGCCCCAACGCTATGCCCGTGGCTCATGAAGATAAAGATTTTCCCACCCAAGGGGCCATGGTGGACCCATGGAGACACCCAGGGTATAGCTGCTATGAGAAACTACTTGAATAATGGAAGTAGACGTGTTGAAGCAGAATATTGATTTGTCAACAAGCTTCATATCCACTGATTCCTCACAACTGAGTGGGAGTTGCACCCTCTTGCAACAGTTGCTGAACCTTCAGATTTTGGGAACTAGTGGATCTTTGATATACATCAAAGACCATTCTGTTGTGGATCCAGTGGTAAAGAACATGGAATTTTAAAAAGAACATGCCACTTACATCACACTCACAAATTTAGTGTCAGTTAATGAAAGGTTAGTATATGTTACTCATCTAGAGAATCCTGGAATGACCATGCTGATACAAGAAGCTATCATTATTGTGAAAGGAATTAGCCTAGGGAGGCATATGGAAAAATTTAAAGACAAACACTATGTCATCTAATGCAAAGAATGGTCAAGGTGCCTTGGAAGGGGTGATCAGCAGACTTAACTGCAGAGTGAGAGGACCTGTGAGAGTCTGTGAAACAGTGCATATTCAGAGAGCCAAGAGCATGGAAAACACAGAAGAAGCACAGTATCTACCACCTTCATTCTACGTTTTTCCAGGAAAAAAAACAACAACAACAAAAAACCAACAACCACAAAACAAACATGCCTGTAGAGAAATTCAGTTTATTTAGGAAAGGAATATTAGAACAAAGAATGAATTTGTTACAGCTTGAACTTTTTGAGGGGCGGAGTAGGAAGAACTCTCATTCCAAGAAACATCTTTTCTTTACTAAACAGTAAGTGAGGTTATATCTTTGATATTCCTTCCTAAAATCTCACAATATTAAAGTGAAAAACTTGGCTTTCTTAGACTCTATAATCTCAGAACTTTCAAGTAAGTTTCTTGTGGGTTATCCTTAATTTGCTGCGACTAGAGACAAATATTTCCTATGGTTTCTCAGAAAAACAGTTGTTGATTTTAGAGATTTGGAGAAGTGTTCTTAAACTTTAGGAAACTTAAGAAACACCTGGGAGCTTGTTTAAACTGCAAATGTCTGATGTGTGGCCCTGGGGCCTCTACTTCTACCATTCTGTATGGGATTTTGGTGCAGGCTGCTGCTAGATCACACTTTAAGAAACACTGGGCCAGGGGAACTGATTACTTGCAACCGAATTTGTCATATGTGTGCTTCCTCTTTTCTGTTTTTGCAGCTCCTTGTGACAACAAAATGCTACCTGCCACTGCTGAATTTTTGTGTTCTACAAATGCCATAGCCATTTTTCAAGCATACCTAATTTATATATTGTGTTTTATTACCTTCCGCTCTCTGTAGGCTTTAAATTTAACTTAGGAGATGGATTTTTAAAAAATATCTATTTATTTATTTATTTATTTATTTATTTATTTATTTATTTTTGAGAGAGAACGAGCAGGAGAGCAGAGGAAGAGGAAGAAGCAAGCTTCCCACTCAGCAGGGAGCCTGACACTGGTCTTGATCTCAGGACCCTGAGATGATGACTTAAGCCAATGGCAGATGCTTAATGGACTGAGCCATCCAGGCGCCACAGGAGATAGATTTTTAATTAATGTGTGTAATAAGTAATACAACCTATCCCTATTTCATTTTAGTTTCTAAATATGAAGTGGAATATATATTTTCCTAATTAATGTTGTAACCAAACCAACCAGTTTAGTTGTTTCAAAGGAGATCCAGTGTTTTGTAGCTTTCAATGTACAAGTCTTTTGTCTCATCAATTAAGTTTACTCACATGTATTTTATAATTTTTGATGCTGGGATTGTCTTTTAAAAACA
>CM052883.1:71997926-72013458 GCA_028534135.1 Potos flavus
AACAGTTTCAGGAGAATAGGTAATATTTCTTCCTTGAATGTTTGGTAGAATTCCCCAGGGAATCCGTCAGGTCCTGGACTCTTGTTTTTTGGGAGGTTTTTGATCACTGCTTCAATCTCATTGCTGGATATTGGTCTATTCAGGTTGTTAATTTCTTCCTGTTTCAATCTTGGAAGTTTATAGGTTTCCAAGAATGCATCCATTTCTTCTAGGTTGTTTAACTTATTGGCATATAGCTGTTGATAATAATTTCTGATGATTGTTTCAGTTTTTTATTTTTTTAAAAGATTTTATTTATTTGTCAGAGAGCGCACACAAACAGGGGTAGCTGCAGGCAGAGGGAGAAGCAGGTTCTCCCTCCGCTGAGCAGGGACCCCGATGTGGGACTCAATCCTAGGACCCTGGGATCATGACCTGAGCCGAAGGCAGGTGTTCAACTGACTGAGCCACCCAGGCATCCCTAAAAACAAATGTTTATTATTGAATGCCAATATGCCAATGCCCTGAGCCAAACATTTTCATAATCTTGACTCAAAGTCCTAAAGCTAATAGGGTTGACTCATTTCACCCGTCTGCTGATTTATCCTTCAGTCTAATATGCCTAGCTGCCTCTGTTCTAATTTTGATTCTAACTAAAATATTCAATATACACAGTTGACACTCTAGTGCTTTGCTCAATTTCTTGGTTCTTTTTTTTTTTTTTTTAAGATTTTTATTTATTTGACAGAGAGAGAAACAGCGAGAGAGGAAACACAAGCAGGGGGAGTGGGAGAGGGAGAAGCAGGCTTCCCGCTGAGCAGGGAGCTCAATGTGGGGCTCAGACGTGAGGCTCTATCCCAGGACTCTGGGATCATGACCTGAGCCAAAGGCAGACACTTAACAACTGAGCCACCGAGGCACCCTTCTTGGCTCTTTCTTATAATGCATGTCTCTTCTTCAACCTTTCCCCTGACAAGGCAACCAGAGATTAAATCCTACAGATTTTTCCTCCCTTTCTTTTTGAAATAAGCATGTCTTCTACATTCCCACTATTGCTTTGGCCCAAGCCTAATCATATTTTTCTTACCCTTTTGCCAGAATTTCCTGTACAAGATCTATCTCCCTGGTATCTGTGTCTCTCTGCTACAGTCCATGCTTCACTCTATTACCTAAAAAAAACAAAAACAAACGCTGTCTTTTCCTGTCTTTTGCCTCATACTTCTATTAGCTCCTGTATTAGTCTGCTAGGACTGCTATAACAAAGTACCACAGTCTGGGTGCCCTAAACAGCAGCAATTTATTTCCTCAGAGTAGTGGAGGGTAGAAGTCCAAGATCAAGGTGTCAGCAGAGTTGTTTTCTCCCAAGGTCTATCACCATGGCTTGCATGTGACTGTCTTCTTCGTTTGTCTTCACAGTCTTTTCTCTGTATATCTGTGTCCTAACCTTGTCTTCTTATAAGAATAGTCATATCAGGGCGCCTGGGTGGCACAGTGGGTTAAAGCCTCTGCCTTCAGCTCAGGTCATGATCTCAGGGTCCTGGGATTGAGTCCCGCATCGGCCTCTCTGCTCAGCAGGCTTCCCCCTCTCCCTCTACCTGCTTCTCTGCCTACTTGTGATCTCTCTCTCTCTCTGTCAAATAAATAAAATCTTTAAAAAATAAAGAATGTTCTTTAAAAAAAAAATTGTATCAGATTAGGATCCACCCTAAAGACTTCATTTAAACTTAATTACCTCTTTAAAACCTCATCTCCAGGGATACCTGGGTGGCTCAGTTGAGTGGCTGCCTTCAGCTCAGGTCATGATCCCAGGGTCCTGAGATTGAATCCCACATTGGGCTCCTTGCTCAGTGGAGAACCTGCTTCTCCCTCTGCCTGCCGCTTCTCCTGCTTGTGCTCACTCTGTTTCCCTGACAAATAAATAAAATCTTAAAAAAAAAAAAAAACCTCATCTCCAAATATAATCATATTCTGAAGTACTGAGGGTTAGGACCTCAATATATGAATTTTGAGAGGACACAACAGCTTGGTATAGAAGGACATTAACTACTGCGCCCGACAAGCCACTACCAACTTCATCTTTGATTACTTCCTATCACATCCCTCACAGCCTTGCTTTCCTAAACTTCTTCCTGTTTCCCTGTGAGGCAGATACTATCAGGACTCCAGGTTTTGCAAAAGTCATCCCTCTAACTGACTTCCGTTTCCTCTTCTCCCTTATTTTTATTTATTTATTTGAGTGCGTAACACTGCTTTGGGTTCATAACTGATAAACTTGAGGAAATGGTGTGTATGTGTATGTATACACACATATATATGTGTGTATACATACATATACATATTTTGTAATTCACAAGGAGATAAATAGCAATATTGAAAGGCATTGGGGAGGCCCAGAGTACCCAATCTTTATTACAACAGGCCGAGATCCATCTTCATGTAGGCCATTTCTGAATAGGCAAAAGGCATGATAAGGAGGTAGTGCCAAAGACAGAGCTGTAGGATTCTAAGCAGGAGTGATTCTTCTATTATTAAGGCTGGTTTGGATTATAAATTTCTGCAGATTTATATTGCATTCCTTGAACTGAATAATCCGATGTGATCTCTTTGCTTTCTTCCTCCAAATAGTTCCACTGAGGGGCGCCTGGGTGGCTCAGTCAGTTAAATGTCTGCTCAGGTCATGATCCCATGGGATTGAGTCTGGAATCAGGTTCTGCTCAGCGAGAAGCCTGCTTCTCCCTCTCCCTCTGCCTGCTTCTCTGCCTACTTGTGCTCTCTCTCTCTGTCAAATAAATAAATAAAATCTTTAAAAAAAATAAGTAAATAATTAAATAGCTCCATCGAAAGTTTAAAAACTTCCTGAATCATTTTCCTTTTATGGGTGAAATTTTGTTTATCTGGTAAGTCACCGGCTTCACTGGTATCCTAGATTTGTATTCCCTGTACAGAGAGTGCTTTGGAATTTTCGGGTGCGTTGGTCCGGTCAGGCCTTCAGGAGGCCCCATGTAAAGGGACGCCACTAATATTGTGGGCCAATCCTACCGGGAAGGGTCCGAGACTTCAGGCCTCCAGAAGGAGTCCTGGAGCAGTGCGGGCGTTGTGGGCTGGCAAATGCTGGAGAACACCAAGGCACACCCTACACTGGAAACCCTTGGTCCTACAGTGCCTCCAGCCTCCGCAATGGGCTGCGGATCCTCGGAGGCCACAGCTTTGGCTTAGTCCTTCCTAGGTTCTGGCTACAAATTTGATTTGTGGAGCCGGGTTAAGGCGACTTGCAGCTGGGTAGTACCGGTTATGTAGCTTGGCCCTTCCCTCCCGGCACATCCTCACCTCTCCCGGGTTCAGAGTTGCCGCCCCCCTAGGGCCTTTTGCCCAGGAGGAATGGGATAGCGTTGTCTGCTGACTCTGGACCAGAGGATGGCACCATTCCCTAAGGGTCGTAGAGACACCCGGGGAACCCGAACTACTTGGTCACAGCCTCCGGGTGTGGTGTGGACTGCGGAAATTGGTCTCCGAGCTGTGGATTACCACCTGAGGCACCGCGGAGGCGCAGGGTAAAGGGGGTTGTTAGAGGCCAGGGGAAGTGGGGGCCAGCTCCTTTGTGTTGCCCAAAGCCGCTGCGCAAAGCAAAGCCAGATAAATGGTTCTATCTTACCTCCTCCGGGAGGCTTTTTCTGGGTCCCCAGGGCTGCAATTATTTTACTTAACCTGAATGGATTCAAGATTCTTATTTAATTCTATTGATTATAATCCATTACTGTCATTTATTTTGTTGCCTAAATTTTCCCAGATTTGGCCTTTGGGACTCTCTATGCCTCTTGACGTATCTCCATTTGCTTTTCACGTTTTCTTATTTTCTGGCATTATGAGGTGTTTCAGGTTTTTGTACTTTTCCTGTTCCAGCCGTAGAATCAGACATTTCTCCAGAAATCCCTGGTTCTTTTTAACTGAATTGGATGTGGTAACTTCTTGTGGTTTTATTTTGTGTTTTCCCTAATGACCAGTCACGTTGAACTTCTTTTCATTTGTTTGTTGGCCATTTGTGTATCTTCTTTGGGACTTACATAGGACTTATCTATTCAAGTTTTTGCTGATTTTTTACATTTATTTGTGTATCTATTTATTTAATGGATGCTGTTGAGTTGCAGGCATTCTTTATATATTCAGGATATTAATCCCCTACCAGATGTATGATTTGCAAATACCTTCTCCCATTCTGTGGGTTGTCTTTTCACTTTTCTTGATAGTGTACCTCCTCATTTTTAATGATCTTTTCTTTATGTTTTATTGTTAGTTCCCTCTTTTATTTCTGTGAACACTTAAAATAAAATTCTTTTATGTGCTATAATCATTCCAGTGCCTGAAGTCCTATTTTTTTCCCCTACTGATTCTTGCTCATGGTGGATTGTTTGTGTATATATATTTGTTAAGAAACAAAACAAATAAGCAAACAGGAAAAAATGAAAGAGCAATCAAAAAGCAGACCCTTAATTGTAGAGAACAAACTGATGGCTACCAGAAAGGAAGGGGATTGGGAGGATGGGTTAAATAAGTGATGGGGATTAAGGAGTGAACTTGTTGTGATGAGCACTGGGTGATGTACGGAAGTATTGATTTACTGTGTTGTATACCTGAAACTAATATAACACAGTATGTTAAAAAAGAAAAGAAAAAGAAAAAAAGTCCCTGAACTAGAGGATATCTCAAAACAAACAAACAAAAACCCTCCAAAACTGAAAGCAAAGAAAACAAGGAATGAGGAGGGGAAAAAACCAACAACACAGAACAGAAAATCCAAGAATCCTGGGACAGCTATGAAAGGCGTTAAAATGAGTAGTGTGAAGACCAGAGGAAAAAGAAAGAGAAAGAAACAGAGGAAAAACTTGAAACATTAATGACCAAGAATTTTCCTAAAGTAATATCAAATACCAAACCACAAATCCACAAAGCTCAGAGAACATCAAACAAGATAAATTTTAAAAAAATTCACGGGGTACCTGGGTGGCTCAGTCATTAAGCGTCTGTCTTTGGCTCAGGTCATGATCCCAGGGTCCTGGGATTGAGCCCCACATCGGACTCCCTGCTCAGCGGGAAGCCTGCTTCTCCCTCTCCCACTCCCCCTGCTTGTGTTCCCTCTCTCGATGTGTCTCTCTCTGTCAAATAAATAAATAAATAAATAAAATCTTAAAAAAAATTCAGCTAGGCATATCATTTTGAAACTACAGAAATCAAAGTAAATAAAAAATCTTGGAAGAAGTCAGAGAAAACAGTCTGCCTATAGAGGAACAAAAATAACAATTATGTTTGTTATTTCTTCTCCTCAGAAACCATGCAAGCAAGAAGAGAATGAGTGAAATATTTAAAGTGTGGAGAGAAAAACCCCACCAATCTAGAATTCTGTACACTGCAATAATATGCTTCAAAAATGAAGGAGAAATCAGCTTTCTCAGACAAACAAAAGTTGAGGGACTTTGTTGCAAGTAGTGCATTAATGAAAGAAATGTGTGTGTTGGGTGTGTGTGTGATCTCTCTGTCAAATAAATAAATAAAATCTTAAAAAAAAAAAAAAGAAATGTGTGTGTTTTTTCCCCCATGTAAGAAACGTTAAAAGAGTGGTGCTGTGGGGCACTGGGATGGCTCAGTCCATTAAGCATCTGCCTCTTGATTTCGGCTCAGGTCATGATCTCAGGGTCATCAGATTGAGCCCCTCTTGGGGCTCTGTGCTCAGCGAAGAGTCTGCTTGAGATTCTCTGCCACTTCCTCTGCCCCTCCTCTGCTAAAATAAATAAATAAATCTTTTTTAAAAAAGAAATGTTAAAAGATGTTCTTTATTTAAAAAAAAATTTTTTTTAGATTTTATTTATTTATTTGACAGAGAGAGAGAGAGAGATCATAAGTAGGCAGAGAGGCAGGCAGAGAGAGAGGGGGAAGCAGGCTCTCTGCTGAGCAGAGAGCCCGATGCGGGACTTGATCCCAGGACCCTGAGATCATGACCTGAGCCGAAGGCAGAGGCTTTAACCTACTGAGCCACCCAAGCACCCCAATTTTTAAAATTTTTAAAAAAGATTTTATTTATTTATTTGACAGAAAGAGAGCAAAAGCAGGGGGAGCGGCAGGCAGAGGGAGAACCAGGCTCCCTGGAGAGCAGATGAAGCCGGATATGGGACTTTATCACAGGACCCCAGGATCATGGCCTGACCCTAAAGCAGCCGCTTAACCCACTGAGCCACCCAGGTGCCCCAAAGATGTTCTTTAAAGAGAAGGAAAATTGGGCCACCTGGGTGGTTGTTGATTAGTTATAAACTAATCAATTATTTGATTAGTTGTAAATTAGCAACCACTTAAAAAAGTAGAGAAACGGGATCCCAGCATTCTGGGATCAAGTCCCAAATTGGGCTCCTTGCTCAGTGGGGAGCCTGCTTCTTTCTCTGCCTCTCTCTGCCTCTGCCTGCCACTCTGCCTGCTATGACAAATAAATAAATAAAATCTTTAAGAAAAAAAAAGTAAAGAACGAAGTACAACTTAATGCTAAGAAGGAGAGAAAATAGAATCATAAAACCCTCAATTAAACCCACAAAAGGCAGAAAAAGAATGGTATACAAAAATAGGAGCAAAGAACAAGGGCAACAAATGTAAATCAGTAAAAAATATGGGAGACAGTAATCCAACTATATCAGTAATCACTTTGAACATCATTGATCTAAATGCACCAATTAAAAGATAGAGATTGTCAGGGTGGAACAAAAAACAAGACTCACTTATATGTTGTGTAAAAGAAACTCACTTTAAGGGGATCTGGGTGGTTAAGTGTCTACCTTCAGCTCAGGTCACGATCCCAGGGTTCTGGGTTCAAGCCCCAAATTGGGCTTCCAAAGGAGGAGTATGCTTCTCCCTCTCCCTCTGCCTGCTGCTCCCTCAGCTTGTGCTCTCTCTCTCTGTCAAATAAAATAAATAAAACCTTAAAAAAAAAAAAGAAATCCACTTTAAATATAAAGGATGCACAGATTTTTAAAAAAGATTTTATTTATTTGACAGAGACAGTGAGTGAGAGAGCAGAAGCAAGAGGAGCAGCAGAGGGAGAAGGAGAAGCAAGCTCCCCGCTGAAGACGTGGGGCTTCATCCCAGGACCCTGGGATCATGACCTGAGCCGAAGGCAGAGGCTTAACCCACTGAGCCACCCAGGCACTCCAGCATATACAGATTAAAAATAAAATGGTTGGAGAGGTGCCTGTGTGGCTCAGTGGGCTGAGCCTCTGCCTTCAGCTCAGGTCATGACCCCAGGGTCCTGGGATCAAGCCCCCAGCTGGGCTCCTTGCTCAGCAGAGAGCCTGCTTCTCCCTCTGCCTGAAACTCCCTCTGCTTGGGCATGCTCTCTCAAATAAATAAAATCTTAAAGAAAAAAAGTAAATGGATGGAGAAAGATATACGATGCTAATGCAAATCAAAAGAAAGAAGAATTAGCTATATTAATTTCAGGCAAAACAGACCTCAAAGTAAAGAAAGTTATCAGGGACAAAGAAAGGCATTTCATAATTTTTGTGGTGGTTTTCTTTATTTCCTCTTTATTTTATCTTTAAAAATTGAAGTATAGTTGAGATACAATATTATATTAGTTTCAGGTATACGACATAGTGGTTCCACATTTATATACATTACAAAATGCTCCCCATAACAAGTATACAGTTGATCTTTGAACAACACACATTTGAACTGTGTGGGTCCACTTATACAATAATTTTTTTTGTAAATACAGTGCAGCCCTATAAATGTATTTTCTCTTCCTTATGATCTTCTTGATAACATTTTCTTTGCTCTAGCTTACCATACTGTAAGAATATAGTATATAATACATATAAGATACAAAATACATATTAATCAATTGTTTATGTAATCAGTAAAGCTTCTGGTCAATAGTAGGCTATCGGTAGTTATATTTTGGGGAAGTCAAAAGTTATACACAGATATTTGACTGCACGAGAGTCAGTGCCCCCAACCCCCACAATGTCCAAGGGTCAATTGTAGTTACCTTCTGATACCATACAAAGTTATTATAGTATTACTGATTATATTCCCTATGCTATACGTTATATCTCCATGATTTTTTTTAATTTTTTTTTTAAATTTTCTTTATTTATTTGTCAGAGAGAGAGAGCACAAGCAGGCAGAGTGGCAGGCAGAGGCAGAGGGAAAAGCAGGCTCCCTGCCAAGCAAGGAGCCCGATGCGGTACCTGATCCCAGGACACTGGGATCACAACCTGAGCCGAAGGCAGATGCTCAACCAACTGAGCCACCCAGGCGTCCCACCTGGATTTATTTTTTTATAACTTGAAGTTTGTTACTCTTAATTTGGCCCATCTCCAAACTCTCATCCTTTCCAGCAACTACCAATTTGTTCTCTGTATTTATGAGTGTTTCTCTTTTTTGTTTCATTTGCTTGGTTTTTTAGATTCCACATGTAAGTGAAATCATATGGTATCTTTCTCTGTTTGACTTATTTTACTCGGCATAATACCCTCTAGGTACACCCATGTGACAAATGGCAAGATTTCATTATTTTTTTATGTCTGAGCAATATTCCATATCACATATCACTTAATAGTATATATATCACATATCAATTGAGTTTGTGTATGTGCGTATATAATAATATATACAGTAATATATAATATATACTATATATATACACCACATCTTCTTTATCCATTCATTGATCAACGGACATGGGGATGCTTCCATATCTTAGTTATTGTTTTTTTTCATATCTTGGTTATTTGAAATAATGCTGCAATAAACATGTGGTGCATATATCTTTTTTCATTTAAATTCAATTAATTAACATATAATGTATTATTGTTTCAGGGGTACAGGTCTGCGATTCATCAGTCTAACACAACACACAGCACTCACCATAACTCATACCCTCCCCAATGTCTATCACTCAACTATCCCATCCCCCCACCCCTCTCCCTTCCATCAACCCTCAGTTTGTTTCCTAAGAGTCTCTTATGGTTTGTTTCTCTCTCTCTGGTTTCATCTTGTTTCATTTTTTCCTCTCTTGTCCTATGATCCTCTGCCTTGTTTCTTAAATTCCACATATCAGTGAGATCATATGATAATTGTCTTTCTCTGATTGACTTATTTCGCTTAGCAAAATACCCTCTAGTTCCATCCACGTTGTTGCAAATGGCAAGATTTCCTTTTTTTTTTTTTTTTTTTATGGCTGCTGCATAGATCTTTTTGAATTAGTGTTTTCCCTTTCCTTGAGAAAATGCCCGGAAAAGGAATTGCTGAATCATTTCTATTTTTTATTTTTTGAGGAAACTCCATATTATTTTCCACAGTGGCTGCACTATTTCACATTCCCACCACCATGGTTCCCTTTTCTCCATGTTTTTACCAATACTTGATACTTCTTGTCTTTTTGATACTAGACATTCTGACAGGTGTGAGGTGGTATCTCATTGTGGTTTTGATTTGCATTTTCCCTGATGATTAGTGTTGTTGAACATCTTTTCATGTGTCTATTGGCCATTTGCATGGCTTCTTTGGAAAAATGTCTATTCAGGTCCTCTGTCCATTTTTAAATTGGATTGTTTGGTTTTTTGGTGTCAAGTTGCATGAGTTCTTTATATATTTTGAATATTAACTCCTCATCTGATATATCACTTGCAAGTATCTTCCCATTCACTAAGTTGCTTTTTGTTTCATTATGGTTTCCTTCATTGTACAAAAGCTTTTTAGTTAGAGGTAGTCCCAATTGTTTGTATTTGCTTTTGTTTCCCTTGCCTGAGGAGACGGATCCAACAAATATCATAGAGATTACTGCCTAAGTTTTCTTATAGAATATTTATGCTTTCAAGTCTTACATTTAGGTCTTTAATCCATTTTGAGTTTTTGCATACAGCTTTTTTATGCAACACCAGTTTTTTCAACACCATTTATTAAAGAAACTATCTGTTCCCTGTTGTATATTCTTGCCTCCTTTGTTGTAGGTTAATTGACCACATAAGTGTGGATTTATTTCTGGGCTCTGCATTTTGTTCTATTGATCTATGCATCTGTTTTTGTGCCAGTACCATATTGTTTTGATTACAATAGCTTTGTAGTGTAGTTTGAAATCTGTGAGCATGATACATCCAGCTTTGTTCTTCTTTCAAAAGATTGTTTTGGCTATTTGGAGTCTTTATGGTTCCATACAACTTTTTGGATTATTTATTCTAGTTTTGTGTATAACACCATTGGTATTTTTATAGGGATTGCATAGAATTTGTAGATTGCTTTGAGTAGTATGGACATATTAACAATTAACATATTAACAATTCCAATCTATGAGCAAAGTATACCTCTCCATTTATTTGTGTCATCTTTAATTTTTTTCATCAATGTCTTACAGTTTCAAAGTATAGGTCTTTCACCCATCTGGTTAAATTTATTCCTAGGTATTTTACTCTTTTCGAGTAATTTTAAATGGGATTGTTTCCTTAATTTTTCTTTTTGCTAGTTCATTATTAATATATAGAAACACAACATATTTCTATATATTAATTTTATATCCTGCAAATTTACTGAACTCATTTATCAGTTTTTGTATTTAAAAAAATATTTAGGATTCCTTCTTTCTTCCTCCCTCCCTCCCTCCCTCCCTCCCTTCCTTCCTTCCTTCCTTCCTTCCTTCCTTCCTTCCTTCCTTCCTTCCTTCCTTCCTTCCTTCCTCTGAGAGAGAGAGAGAGAGCAGAGGGGGAGAGGGAGAGGGAGAGGGAGAATCTTAAGCAGGCTTCACGCCCAGTGCAGAACCTAAGGTGGGGCTTGATCTTAGGATCCTGAGATCATGACCTGAGCTGAAATCCAGAGTTGGTTGCTTAACTGACTGAGCCACCCAGGTGCCCCTAAATATTTAGGATTTTCTGTATATAGAATGTCATCTTCAGGTAGTGACAGCTTTAATTCTTCCTTACCAATTTGGAGTCTTTTTCTTCTGTGATGCTTTGTCTAGGTCTTTCAGAGCTATCTTCAATAAAAGTGATGGGAGTAAGGGGCGCCTGGGTGGCTTAGTCAGTTAAGCATCTGCCTTTGGATCAGGTCATGATCCTAGGGTCCTGGGACTGAGCCCAGTACTGGACTCCATGCTCAGCGGGTAGTCTGCTTCTCCCTCTGCCTGCTGCTCCCCCTGCTGTACTCTCTCTCTCTCTCTCTGTCAAATGGATAAATAAAATCTTAAAAAAAAAAAAAAAAAAAGAGTGATGAGAGTGGGCATCCTTCTCTTATTCCTGATCTTAGAGGAAATGCTTTCACCTTTTCTCTGTTGAGTATGTCAACTTGGGTTTATCACATATGGCCGCAATTTTTTTTAAGATTTTTTTTATTTGAAAGAGAGAGAGAACACAAGTTGGGGGAGGAACAGAGGGACAAGCAGACTCCCCACTGAGTGAGAAACCTGATGCGGGGCTCAATCCTAGGGCCCTGAGATCATGACCTGAGCCAAAGGCAGATGCTTAACTGACTGAGCCACCTAGATGCCCTTCACATATGGCCTCTATTATGTTGAAGTATGTTTCCTCTACATTCACTTTGTCGAGAATTTTTATCACGAATGGATGTTGAATTTTGTCAAATGCTTTTTCTGCACCTGCTAAGATGACCATATGATTTTTTTATACTTCATTTTGTTTATGTAATGAATGACATTGACTGATTTTCTGATACCCATCCTTGCATCCCCGGAATAAATTCCACCTGATCATGGAAATGATCCTTTTCATGTATTGTTGAATTTGGTTTACTAATATTTTAGTATGTACTGTTGAGGATTTTTACATCTGTGTTCATCAGAGATATTGGCCTGTCATTTTCTTTTTTGTAGTGTATTTGTCTGGTTTTGGTATCAGAGTAATTCTTGTCTTGTAGAATGAATTTGGAGGCATTCTTTCCTCTTCAACTTTTTGGAATAGTTTGAGAAGGATAGCTATCAACTCTTCTTTAAATGTTTGACAGAGTTCACCTATGAAGCCATTTAGCTCTGGGCTTTTGTTCGTTGGGAGTTTTTTTGATTACTGATTCAATTACACTACTAGTAATCAATCTGTTCAGATTTTGTACTTCTTCCTGATTCAGTCTTAGAAGATTGTATGTTTGTAGATATTTGTCTATTTTTTCTAGATTGTCCAATTTATTGGCATGTAATTTTTTTGTAATTGTCTCCTATAATCCTTTGGTTATAAAGGATTTGGTTGTAACTCCTCCTCTCTCAAGTCTGATTATATTTATTTGGGCCCTTTTTCTTTTTCTTTCTTTTTTTTTTTTTTTTAAGAATTTATTTATTTGACAGAGAGAGACACAGCGAGAGAGGGAACACAAGCAGGGAGAGTGGGAGAGGGAGAAGCAGGCTTCCTGCCAAGCTGGCGAGCCCGATATGGGGCTCAATCCCAGGACCCCAGGATCATTACCTGAGTCAAAGGCAAACGCCCAAAGACTGAGACACCCAGGCACCCTCCTTTACCTTTTTCTAGTGATGAATTTGGCTAAAGGTTTATCAATTTTGTTTAGCTTTTCAAAGAACCAGTTCTTCTTTTCTTTTTTTTTTTTAAGATGTTATTTATTTATTTGGGAGAGAGAGTGAAAGAGAGCATAGGAGGGGAGAAGGTCAGAGGGAGAAGCAGACTCCCCATGGAGCTGGGAGCATGATGCGGGACTCAATCCCAGGACTCTGGGATAATGACCTGAGCCAAAGGCAGTCGCCCAACTGACTGAGCCACCCAGGCACCCTCCAGTTCTTAATTTCTTTGACCTTTTCTATTTTTTTACTTTTATTCTTTATGATTTATTTCCACTGTGATCTTCAGTATATCCTTCCTTCTACTTTGGGCTTTGTTTGTTCTTCTTTTTCTAGTTACTGTAGGTGAAGGATACATTATTTATTGAGATTCTCTTGTATCTTGAGGTAGACCTGTATTGCAATAAACTTTCCTCTTAGAACTACTTTTGCTGCATCCCAAAGATTTTTTGTTTTGCTGCATCCCAAAGATTTTGAAATGTGTTTCCATTTTCCTTTGCTTCCATGTATTTTTTACTTTGATTTCTTTGTTACTCCACTGGTTGTTTATAGCATGTCGATTAGCCTCCAGATGTTTGGGTTTTTTTCCATTTTTTTCTAGTTTCATATCATTTTGGTCAGAAAAGATGCTTGATATTATTTCAACCTTCTTAAATACATTGAGACTAGTTTTGTGGCCAAGATATGGTCTATCCTGGAGAATGTTCCTTGTGCACATCAAAAGAATGTGTATATTGCTGGTTTGGGATGGAATGTTCTGTATATATCTAAGTCCACATAGCCTAATATTCAAGGACACTGTTTCCTTATTAATTTTCTGTCTGGCTGATCCATTGATGTAGTGGGTGATAAAGTCCCCTACTCTTATATTACTGTTGATTTCTTTCTTTTTTTTTTTTTTTACTGTTGATTTCTACTTTTATGTCCGTTGATGTTTGTTTTATATATTTAGGTGCTTTTATGTTCTGTTTATAGAAAGTTACAATTGTTGTATTCTCTTATTGGATTGATTCCTTTATCATTATGCAATGCCCTTCTTTGTCTCTTGCATAGTCTTTGTTCTTTGGGGTTTTTTTTCTTTTTCAAATTTTTAGTTAAATTCTAGTTAGTTAACATATAATATAATATTGGTTTCAGGATTAGAATTTAGTGATTCATCACTTACATATAAGACCCAGTGCTCAACACAAGTGCCCTCCTTAATACTTATTACCCATCTGGCCCATCACCTGCCCACCTCCCCTCCATCATCCCTCAGTTTGTTCTCTACAGTTAAGAGTCTCTTATGGTATGCTTCCCTCTCTTTTTTTTTCCCCCCCTTCCCATATATTCATCTGTTTTGTTTCTTAAATTCCATATATGAGTGAAATCATATGGTATTTGTCTTTATCTTATTTTGCTTAGCATAATACACTCCAGCTCCATCCACGTCATTCCAAATGGCAAGATTTCATTCTTCTTGATGGATATACACACCGCATCTTCTTTATCCAGTCATTAGTCAATGGACATTTGGGCTCTTTCCATAATTTGGCTATTGTTGATAATGCTGCTATAAACGTATAAACATAGGGGGGCATGTTTCAAAAATACTTCAAATCAGTATTTTTCTGTTCTTTGGGTAAGTATCTCATAGTGCAATTGCTGGGTTGTAGGGTAGTTCTACTTTTAACTTTTTGAGGATCCTCCATACTGTTTTCCAGAGTGGCTACACCAGTTTGCAGTCCCACCAACAGTGCAAGAAGGTTCCCCTTTCCCCACATCCTCGCCAGCATCTATTGTTTCCTGTGTTGTTAATTTTAGCAATTCTGACAGATGTGAAGTGTTATCTCATCATGGTTTTGATTTGTATTTCCCTGATGATGAGTGATATTGGGCCTCTTTTCATGTATCTGTTGGCCATCTGGAGGTCTCATTTGGAAAAATGTCTATTCATGTCTTCTGCCCATTTCTTAACTGAATTATTTGGTTTTTGAGTGTTGAGTTTGATACTTTCTTAATAGATTTTGGATACTAACCCTTTATCAGATATGTCATTTGCAAATATCTTCTCCCATTCCGGAGACTGCCTTTTGATTTTGTTGGTTTTTTTTCCTTCTCAGTACAGAAGTTTTTGTCTTGACAAATACCCAATAGTTCATATTTGCTTTTGTTTCCCTTGCACTTGGTGACGTGTCTACTGGGAAGTTGCTACAGCCAAGATCAAAGAGGTTGATGCCTATGTTGTTCTCTAAAATTTTGATGTATTTCTGTCTCACATTTAGGTCTTCCATCTATTTTGAATTTATTTTTGTGTATGGTGTAAGAAAGTGGTCGTTTCTTTCTTCTGTTGTCCAGTTGTTGCTGTCCAATTTTCCCAACACCATTTGTTGAAGAGACTGTCTTTTTTCCATTGGATATTCTTTCCTGCTTTGTCAAAGATTAGTTGACCATATAGTTGAGGGTCCATTGCTGGGTTTTCTGTTCCATTGATCTATGTGTCCGTTTTTGTGCCATTACCATACTGTCTTGATGACTACACTTTTGTAATATAGCTTGAAGTCCAGAATTGTGATGCCTCCAGCTTTGTTTTTCTTTTTCAAAGTTGCTTTGGCTTTTGTGGTTCCATACAACTTTTAGAATTGTTTGTTTTGATTCTGTGAAAAATGCTGTTGGTGTTTTGATAAGGATTGCATTAAATGTGTAGGTTGCTTTGGGTAGGATAAGCATTTTAACAATGCTTGTTCAGGCAATCCATGAGTTTGAAATGTTTTTCCATTTTTTTTGTGTGTCCTTTTCAATTTCTTTCATAAGTTTCCTATGGTTTTCAGGATACAGATCATTTGGTTACATACATCTTCGGCTAGGTTTTTTCCAAGGTATCTTATGGGTTTTTTTGTTTTGTTTTGTTTTGTTTGTTTTTTTCCCCAAATACTTTTATTTTATTTTTTCAGTGTTACAAGATTCATTGTTTATGTACCACACCCAGTGCTCCATGCAATACGTGCCCTCCTCAATACCCACCAC
>CM052883.1:72013958-72131315 GCA_028534135.1 Potos flavus
TTAAGTAGTTTAAAAAAAAAATTAAAAAAAAAAAAACAACCCAAGAAACATGAGAATGAGTGAAAAAAAATAGAAAAGAAAGAAAGAAAGAAAAAAAAACTTGTATCTATGAAATATACCGGTTTTGGGGTATTATTTGAGCTTAATATATTGATTTCCCCTACCGTAAGGGTTTTATATTTTTATGGGGGCCCTGTGGTTATTGTCTTCTTGTTTTTGGGTTGTCTTCTGGGGGAGGGGCCTGTCGTGTTGTTTTCCAGTCAATCTTGCTTGGGTTGAGTCGCCCTGCCCCCCAGTTGAGGGGCTGGGCTCTGTGGAAAACAGTTTTTCAGGCTTCTGCTCTCTGGAGGTTTTCTCTCTTTTGCAGTTTTTTCGCCTTTTCAGAGAGTCCAAGCAAGGAGTCTGCCCGTACCCAGACCTCCGCGTCACAGAGAAGCCTGTCTGCTCCCCTCTGCAAGCATCGTTCTCACCGCAGCCCACCACAGACGGTGCGCACCCCAGCCCCAGCCACCGTCCCAGTGTCCCCGAGAGGCCCTCAGTAGCCTCTGCACCCTCCGGAGATCAAAGCCGCGAGGTCTAGGAAACTGGTTTCTGGTGGCTGCCCGCGCCGCGACTGCTGTCCGGGCTCCCGGTTCACGCCGGTGCGCTCAGATTCCTGCCCCAAGCGGCCGCCGTGTTCTCTCCAGCCTCTGGGCGGAGGGCGCCCCCGGTTCTCTCCCCCTCGAGCGGTGCACAGGACGTGAGCCAACGGCGCTAACGAGGGCGGAGAACCCACCACTCGTCCCGCCCGCCGCTCTTTGTGTCTGGAGGCCCCGACGCCGCGCTCTGGCAGCCTCCAGGCCGTGCAGCAGATTTCTAAAAGTTCCGATTTTGTGCTCTGCTGCTCTGCGGCTGCCGGGAGCCGGCCCCTCCCCCCGCGGTCTATCTTCCCGTCGCTTTGGATTCACTTTTCCGCATGTCCTACCTTCCGGAAAGTGGTCGATTTTCTGTTCCTAGAGTTGCTGTTCTCTATCTTATGGTTTTTGATGCAATTATAAATGGAATTGATTCCTTGTTTTCTTTTTCTGTGGTCTCATTATTGGTGTATAGAAATGCAACAGATTTCTGTACATTGATTTTTTATCCTGCTACTTTGCTGAATTCATGTATTAGTTCTAGCAAATTTTTGATGAAGTCTTTTGGGTTTTCTACATAGAGTATCATGTCCTCTGCAAATAGTGAAAGTTTAACTTCTTCCTTGCTGATTTGGATGGATTTTATTTTGATAGCTGAGGCTATGACTTCCAGTACTCTCTTAAAACAATGATGAGAGTGGACATCCCTGTTTTGTTCCTGACAGTAGAAGAAAAACTCTCAGTTTTTCCCCATTGAGGACATTAGCTGTGGGTCTCTCATATATGGTATTTATGATGTTGAGGTATGGTCCTTCTATCCCTACTTTGTTGAGGGTTTTTATCAATAATGGATGCTGTACTTGGTCAAATGCTTTTTCTGCATCTATTGAGAGGATCCTATGGTTCTTTTCTTTTATTAATGTGGTGTATCACATTGATTGATTTGCAGATATTGAACCACCCCTGCAGCCCAGGAATAAATCCCACTTGATCGTGGTGAATAATTCTTTTAATGGACTGTCGGGTTCATTTGCTAGTATCTTGTTGAGAATTTTTGCATCTATGTTCATCAGGGATATTGGCCTATAATTCTTTTTAGTGGGGTCACCTTCTGTTTTTGGAATTAAGATAATGCTGGCCCCACAGAATGAGTTTAGAAGTCTTCATTCCATTTCTATTTTTTTTTTAAGATTTTATTTATTTATTTGACAGAGAGAGAGAGATCACAAGTAGGGAGAGAGGCAGGCAGAGAGAGAGGGGGAAGCAGGCTCCCTGCTGAGCAGAGAGCCCAATGTGGGGCTCAACCCCAAGACCCTGAGATCATGACCTGAGCCGAAGGCAAAGGCTTTAACCCACTGAGCCGCCCAGGTGCCCCTCCATTTCTATTTTTTTAGAACAGTTTGATAAGAATAGTTATTAACTCTTCTTTAAATTTCTGGTAGAATTCCCCTGGGAAGCCATGTGGGTCTGGACTTTTGTTTTTTGGGAGATTTTTTTTATTACTGATCCAATTTCTTTTGCTGCTTATGGGTCTGTACAGGATTTCTTTCTGTTTTAGCTTTGGTAGTTTGCACGTTTCTAAGAATTTATCCATTTCTTTCAAATTATCCAATTTGTTGGCATAAAATTTTTCATAATATTCTCTTATAATTGTTTGTATTTCCGTGGTGTTGGTTGTGATCTCTTCTCTTTCGTTTGTGATTTTATTTATTTGGGTCTTTTTTCTTTTTGATAAATCTAGCTAGAGCTTTATCAATCTTATTAATTCTTTCAAAGAATCACCTCTTAGTTTCATTGAGCTGTTCTACTATATATATTTTTTTGTTTCTATATCATTTATTTCTGCTCTAGTCTTTATTATTTCCCTTCTTCTCCTAGCTTTTGGATTTATTTGCTGTTCCTTTTCTCGTTCCTCAGGTGTAAGTCTAGGTTATGTATATGAGGCTTTTCTTGGTTCTTGAGGTAGGCTTGTATTGCTATATACTTCCCTCTTGCGACCACTTTTGCTGCATCCCAAAGGTTCTGGACTGTCATGTTTTCATTTTCATTTGCTTCCATTTTTTTTTTTTAAACTTCTTCTTTAATTTCCTGGTTAACCTATTCATTCTTTACTAGGGTATTCTTTAACCTCCACGTATTTGTGGTCTATCCAAATTTTTTGCAGTTGACTTCAAGTTTCTTTTTTTTTTTTAAGATTTTATTTATTTATTTGTCAGAGAGTGTGAGAGAGAAATCACAAGTAGGCAGAGAGGCAGGCAGAGAGAGAGAGAACAGCAGGCTCCCTGCCGAGCAAGGAGCCCCTTGTGGGACTCAATCCCAGGACCCTGGGATCATGACCTGAGCTGAAGGCAGCCACTTAACCAACTGAGCCACCCAGGCATCCCTGACTTCAAGTTTCATAGTGTTGTGGTCTGAAAATATGTACGGTATGATCTCAATCTTTTTGTACTTGTTGAGGCCTGATTTGTGACCCAGTATGTGATCTATTCTGTAGAATGTTCCATGTGCACTCAAAAAGAATGTGTCTTCTGCTGGTTTAGTATGAAATGTTCTGAATATATGTTAAGTCCATCTGGTCCAGTGTCTCATTCAAAGTCATTATTTCCTTTTTTATTTTCTGCTTAGATGATCTTTTTATTGCAGTAAGTGGGGGTGTTAAAATCCCCTGTTATTATTGTATTATTATCAATGAATTTCTTTATGTTTGTTAGTAATTGATTTACATATTTGGGTGTTCCCAAGTTGGTGGCATAAATGTTTACAATTGTCAGATCTTTTTTTTTTTTCTTTCGTTAGATCTTCTTTTTGGATAGACCTCTTTATTATGATACAGTGTCCTTCTTCATCTCTTGTTACAGTCTGGTTTAAAGTCTAATTTGTCTGAGGGGAGCCTGGGTGCCTCAGTCAGTTAGATGTCTGCCTTCAGCTCAGGTCATGATCTCGGGGTCTTGTGATTGAGCCCCGTATTGGGCTCCCCGCTCAGCTGGGAGTCTACTTCTCCCTCTCCCTCTACCCTCAACTTCCCGCTTGTGCTTGCTCTCTCTCTCTCTCAAATAAATAAAATACCAGAACCAGGAACTCCAGTTATGTTCCCTATGTGAGTTGCATGTACCCTATTATTGTGATTGGGCCATGACTGCGGGAGATGTAGTGGTGAGCAGGACTGACTATGAAGCCTGGCCATGACTGGCATGGGTGTGCTGTCGGGCCAGGGTGGCCTTCCTTCTGTGAGAGCACGAATTGTTTTGGAGGGGTGGTGTTCCCTGGTGAGGCACCCCCTGTATGTGGCAGAGCAAAAACTGCTTTTTGAGGGGTGACCAGTGTTAGCATGTTAGATGTAGAGTGTCAGAACTGGTGTCCATCAGCTTGAAGTCAACTAGGCTGAAAGAGGGCAAGAAAAATGGCACCCATCAGCCTTCTCTTCCCAGAGAAAATTTCTACAGATCCTTGTCCTTCTGGCACATGCCCTAAAATTAGTCAATAAGTCTTCACTTTTGGCCCAGGCCCTTTTCACGCTGCTTCCTCTGCGTTGGGTCTTAGAGAGAGTGAGATTGTGTGCAAGATCTTTAAGAGTAGAGTCTTGGTTTCTTCGAGGCCTTTGGCTCTCCTGGAGTTAAGCCCCGTTCATTTTCATAGCCAGACATATGGGAACTCATGTACCTGGTTCAGATCCCCTAGGGCAGGGATTACCCAGTGTGAAGCTTGAACTCTCACTCCTCAGGGAGTACCTCTGTGCCAGTGACATACCTCCTGCTTATGGGTTGCCATGTCAGGGCGTTGGTTCCTGATTAAACAGTGTGTTTGCCCCTCCAATGCTGTGGCTTTTTCTTTATATCTTCAGCTGTGGAAGAACTGTTCTGCTAGTCTTTAGGTTGTTCCCAGAGAGAGTTTCACTATATATAGTCACAGCCCTGTTGTGTCCATGGGAGGAGGTGACCTCAGGATCTTACTACTCTGCCACCTCCCATTTTTCTTGGAATTCCTTATTTATAAAGGGGTCATTTCCCCCAAGAAGACATAACAATCTTTAACTTTTAATATGCCTAACAACAGAGCATCAAAATACATGATGGATAGAACTGCACAGAGAGTTAGATGAATCCATAATTAGAGTCAGAAACTTCAACAATTTATCAGAAGTGGATGGATCCAGCGGGCAGAAAATCAGTAAGGACATAGTTGAACTTAACAATACCATCATTCAACTGGATATAATTGACATCAGTAGACTACTCCATCCAATAATAGCAGAATACACGTTCTTCTCAAGATCACATGGACTTTGGGGTGCATAGGTGGCTCAAGTCAGTTGAGTATCTGGCTCTTGATTTCAGCTCAGGTCATGATCTCAGGGTTGTGAGATCAAGCCATGTGTCAGGCTCCGTGCTAGGGGTGGAGCCTGTTTGGGATTCTTTTTCTCCCTCTCCCTCTCCCCTTTCTGAAAAAAAAAGATCACATGAACCATTCACCAAGATTGATCACATTGTTGGTCATAAAATATACCTTAACAAATTTAAAAGAATAAAAATTGTATGTCTCCTCTCAGATCACAGTGGAATTAACCTAGAAATCAATAACAGGAAGATAACTGGAAATTCCTAAAATACATGGAGATTAAATAGTGTACTTCTAAATAACACATGGGTGAAAGAAGAAATCTCAAGAGAAATTTAAAAATATTTTGAGCTAAGGGAAAATGAAAATGCAACTTACCGAAATTTCTGGGGTGCAATAAAAACAGTGCTTAGAGAAACATTCACAGTGTTGAATGCATAAATTTAAAAAATCTAATATCAATCATCTAAGTTTCCATGTTAGAAAACTAGAAAGACAAAAGCAAATTAAATCGAAAGTTAGCAGAAGAAATAAGAATTAGAGTAGAAATCAATTAAATTGAAAAGCAGGTATTAGAGAAAATCAATAGAACCAAAAATTAGTTCATTGAAAAGATCAATCAAATCAATAAGCCTCTAGCCAAGCTAACTTCGAGAAAGGACACAAATTACTAATATCAGAAATGAAAGAGGGGACATCTTTACAGATCCCATGGATATTAAAAGGATAATGAAGATATACTGTGAACCACTCTACACCCACATATTTGATAGCCTAGATGAAATGAACTAATTTCTGGAAAGTCACAGTCTGTCAAAAATCACAGAAACTCTAATAATCTGAATAGTCCTGTATCCTTTAAAAGAAATTTAATCATTAGTTAATAACCTTCCAAAACAGAAAGCACTAGTCCCAGTTAGGTTCACTGGTGAATTCTACAATATATTTAAGGAATAAGTTACACCAATTCTCTATAATCTCTTTCAGAGAGTAGAAGCAGAAGGAATTCTTCCTAACTCATTGTATGAGGCCACATTACCTTAATTCGGAAACTAGACAAAGACATTGCAAGGGAAAAAAACCCACTACAAATCAATAATTCACGGGAACATAGCTGCAAACTTTCTCAATGAAATATTATCAAATTTAATCTAACAATATGTAAAGCAAATGGTACATCACAATCAAGAGGGTTTATTTTATTTTTTTAAAGATTTTATTTATTTATTTGACAGAGAGAGAGCATGGCAGGAGGAGCAGCAGAGGGAGAAGCAGACTTCCCGCTGAGCAGGAAGCTGGATGCAGGATTCTATCCCAGGACCCTGGGACCACCACTCAAGCCGAAGGCAGACGCCCAACCAACTGAGCCATCCAGGTGCCTGAATCAAGTGGGTTTATCTTAGGTATGCAAGGCTGGTCAACATTCAAAAATCAATTAATGTAATTCATCACATCAAAAGTCCAAAGAAGAAAAATCACATGGTTTTATCAATAGATGCAGAAAAAATTATTTGACAAAATCCAACACTCATTTATCATAAAAACTCTCAGTAAATTAGAAATCGATGGTAACCTCCTCAACATGATAAATAGGTTTCTACAAGAAACCTACAGCTAAAATCATACTTTATGGTAAGAAACTCAAAACTTTCCTGGTAAGGTCAGGAACAAGACAAGGATATCTGCTCTCTCTACTGCCATTCACATTGTTCTAGAAGTCCTAAATAATGCAATAAGATAGGAAAAGTAAATACCAGGTATGGAGATTGGGAAAGAAGAGATAAAACTGTCTTTGTATGTAGGTGATATGATTGTGTATATAGAAAATCTGAAAGAATTGACAAAAAACTAACAAGCAATTACAGCAAGGTTGTAGGATATGAGGCTAATTTTCAAAAGTCGATTATTTTTTTATGTACCAGATGATCAAATGGAATTTGAAATAAAAAAATACAATACTGGGAGCCTAGGTAGCTCAGTCAGTTGGGTGTCTGCCTTCAGCTGAGGTTGTGGTCTCGGGATCCTGGGATCAAGCCTCGAGTCGGGGGGTCCCTGCTCAGTGGGGAGTCTGCTTGTCCCTTTCCCTCTGTCCTCTCCCTCACCCCATTCATGCTCTCTTTCTCTCTCTCGCATGCTCACTCACTTTTTCAGATAAATAAAATCTTTTAAAAAATACAATACCATTTACATCAGCATGCCAAAACATGAAATATTTAGATATAAATGTAATAAATTACAAGATCTATATGAGGAAAACTACAAATCCCTGATAAATGAAATCAAAGAAGAACTAAATATATGGAGAGACATTTCAAGTTCATGGATAGTAAGACAATATTGTCAAGATGTCAGTTCTTTCCAATTTGACCTATAGATTCAATGCAATCCCAATCAAAATCCCAGCAAATTGTAATTTTGATATGGACAAACTGCTTCTTAAGTTTATATGCAGAGGGAAAAGACCCAGAATAGCCAACACAAAATTGAAGGAAAAGAACAAAGTTGGAGGACTAATTGTACCCAACTTTAAGACTTACTATAAAGTTACACTAATCAAAACAATACTGTATTAGAGAAAGAGTAGATAAATAGATCAACGAAACAGAATAGAGAGTCCAGAAATAGACCATCATAAATATAGATCAACTGATCTTTGGCAAAGAACAAAGGCAATATAATGGAACAAGAGTGTTTTTTCAATAAATGGTGCTGGAACAACTGGACATTCACATATTAAAAAAGAGAGAGAGAGAATCTATACACAAACCTTACAACCTTCGTAGAAATTAACTCAAAATGGATCATAGACCTAAATGTAAAACACAAAACTTTAAAAATCCCAGAAGAAAAATCGAAGAAAATTTAAATGACTTTTGGTTTGGTGATGACTTTTTATTTATTTATTTTTTAAAGATTTTATGTATTCATTTGATGGAGAGTGAGAGCAAGCACAAGCAAGGGGAGTGGCAGAGGGAGAAGGAGAACCAGGCTCCCCATCGAGCAGGGAGCCCAATGTGGGACTAGACTCCAGGACCCTGGGATCATGACCTGAGCCGAAGGCAGACACTCAATTGACTGAGCCACCCAGGCATCCCTGGTGATGACTTTTTATTTATTTAGTTAGTTAGTTTTTAAAGATTTTAATTATTTGTCAGAGAGCAAACACAAGCAGGGGGAACAGCAGGCAGAGCAGGCAGAGCAGGCAGAGGGAGAAGCAGGCTCCCCGCTGAGCAAGCTGCCCTATGTGGAACTTGATCCCAGGTCCCTGGGATCATGACCCAAGCCGAAGGCAGACGCTCAATTGACTGAGCCACCCAGGCAACCCATGGTGATGACTTTTTATATATAACACCATAGGTATGATTTATGAAAGAAAGAATTGATAAGCTGAACTTCATTAAAATGAAAAACTTCTGCTCTGCAAAAGACACTGTCATGAGAATAAAAAGAAAAGCTCATAGGTTGCAAGAAAATATTTGCCAAAGACATCTGATAAAGGACTGTTATCCAAAGTATACAAACAACTCTTAAAACTCAACAATAACAATCCAATTAAGAAATGGGCCAATGGCCTTAAAAGACACCTCAGTAAAGACATATAAATGACAAATAAGCCTAAGAAAAGATGTACTATATGGTATATTATCAGCGAAATGCGAACTAAAAAATGAGGTACCACTATATCCGTAACAGAATGGTCAGAATCTAGAACAGTGACAACACCAAATGCTGGCAAATATGTGGAGCAACGGGAACACTCATTCATTGCTGGTGGGAATGCAAAGTGGTATAGCCACTTTGGAAGACAGTTTGTCAGCTTCTCAAATGCTAAACATAATCTTACCGTAAAATCCAGCTGAGAGAGTGCTAGCTATTTACCCAAATGCTAAACATAATCTTACCGTAAAATCCAGTGAGATACTGCTAGCTATTTACCCAAAGGAATTGAAAACTTATATCCATACAAAAACCTGCACACAGATGTTTATAGTAGCTTTATTCATAATTGCCAAACTTGGAAACAACCAAGATGTCCTTCAGTAAGTGAATGGACAAATTGACTGTGGTACATCCAGATAATGGAATATTATTCAATATTACAAAGAAACGAGCTACTGAGCCGTGAAAAAATATAGAGGAATCTTAAATGCGTATTATTAAGTGAAAGAAGGCAGTCTAAAAAGGCTACACACTATATGATTCCAATCCTACGACATTCTAGAAAAGGTAAAACTATGGAGACAATAAAAACATCAATGATCTCCAGAGGTTGAATGGGGAGAGGGATGAATAGGTGGAGCACAGAGGAGTTTTAGGGCAGCGAAAGTACTCTGTATGGGGTGCTTGGGTGGCTCAGTCGGTTAAGTGTCTGACTTTGCTCAGGTCATGATCTCAGGGTCCTGGGATTGAGCCCTGATGGGCTCTCTGCTCAGCAAGGAGTCTGCTTTCCCTCTTCCTCTCCCTTTGCCTCTCCCCCTGGTCCTGCTCTCTCTTTCTCTTTCAAATCAATTAAGAGAAAGCATTGTATAATACTGTAATGGTGGATACGTGTCATCATAAATTTTTCCAGACCCATAGAATATACAGCACGGAGTGAACCCTATTGGACTCTGTGTGATCATGATGTGTCAATATAGGTTCATCAACTGTAACAGATGTATCATTTTTGTGGGTTATGTTAATAATGGGGAAGACTGCGCATATGTAGGAGCAGGGAGCATATGGGAAATCGCTGTACCTTCCTCTTAATTTTGCTGTGAATCTAAAACTGTTTAAAAGTGAAGTTTAAAAGTGACAACAGGGACGCCTGGGTGGCTCAGTGGGTTAAAGCCTCTGCCGTCGGCTCAGGTCATGATCTCGGGGTCCTGGGATTGAGTCCCTCATCGGCTCTTTGCTCAGTAGGGAGCCTGCTTCTCCCTCTGCCTGCTGTTCCCTTGCTTGTGTGCTCCCTCTCAGCCCTCTCTCTGACAGATAAATAAAATCTCTAAAAAAAAATAAACAAAAATAAAAGTGACAACAATAATAAGATATTGTTATGAAGATTAATGAGTTAATCAGTGTAACGCAATTAGAATAATGTCTGGCAGGTTTTGCTTTGTCACAACCAGGAGTGTGGTGCTACTGGCATCTAGTTGGTAGAAGCCAGTCATGTTGCTAAACATACCCTCACAACGAATAATTATTTGGTCCAAAATGCAAATAGTGTTGAGCTTTAGAAAACATGCTCTAATGCTTTTGAGGTACCATGATGTAGATGCCCTAACCTGGGGAATGAATGTAGCTAAAGAAGAGAGAAGGACTTCAACTTGTGGCTCTCCAACATACTAAAAATTCCTAAGAAAGATATAATGCCTGAGGAGTGGCCAGTGAGGTGTAAGAACACCAGGAGAATATAATAGTACAGAAGACAGAACAGTGTTTCCAGAAGGTAGAAAAGTGACCAATAATAACACTTATGATATCAGAATATTTTCCAAAGGTTATACTGTAATTCATTTACTACGCACAATAACTCTGGTAAGTAGGTATTATTTCCAAATTATACATGGTGAAATTCAGGCACAGGTCTACAATGTCAAATGCTGCTGAAAAGTCTAAGATTTGACTGTTGCACCTGGTAAAGTAGAAGCTGTTGCCCATTGTGCCAAGAGACATTTCAGAGGAATGGAATGTGGGGACAGACATCTGATTAATGTGGCTTAAAGAGATATCAAATGAGCAAATAGAGACAGAAAATATAGACAATTCTGCTTTCTCTGTTTCTCTCTTTCTAGTAAAGAAATAGCTAAAGGACAACATAGGTCTAGGAAGGGTTTTTTTTTTCTTTCCTTTTTTTTTTTTTAAGGTGACAGTTGTATCAGCAGTTTCTTTTATTTTGCAGATGGATACAGTTGAATACAGATCAAGTGACTGATTACTTGGGAAGGTGACTAGATAACTGCAGAAGCAAAGTGCTTGGAAAGAAGATGCTATCCCGTGGGTTGGCCTTAGTGAGGATCATTGGCAATTTATTCTTGCTATAGGAGAGAAGGGTACGTATGAAATTAGGTTAGTTGATTTGGTGCTGATCGAGTGAGGCAATTTTATTCTGATTGTGTCTTTTTCTTCAGCGAAGTTAATAAAAATTGACAATATTGGCTATGAATGAGGTCCTACCTCACATTTGTGGTTGTAAATTTAAAGAGTGGTGAGAAAGTTATTATGGGAAAGAAGGGAGAGTAAAGAAGAGGGAGAGCGGGAGAGGGAGCAAAAGCTCATGTTTATGTTGGCATGAGAATTTTGGAGCTGGGATTTTTGCTGAAGGAGAGGGGAAATGTTCTCCAGCTTGCAAGGGATATTGGCAAATGTGCCTCATCCTTAAGTCCAGTGACACATGGGATGTAGGAAAAAGGTCCACTTTTAGGGATGGCTGTTGGGGAAGCAATCTTCAGAGGAAAACCATATTCCAGTTAAGCAGGAAGGTGAAGATGTTCAGAGAAAAAATTAAAGATAGGGGATTTTGCTGATTACAGAGAGTGAGTTTCCAAGCACTCAATAGAAGGCTTTGGAGCAACTGAGAGGGGTGTGGGGAATTGGGTCAGACTCAGGAGTTTACAGACCTATACGGGGATTAGAGTCTGGGTGATTAGAATTTGGATGGGTGATTAGAATTTGGACGGTAACTAAGGTAAATAGGGATTAGTCTTTTTTTTTTTTTTAAGATTTTATTTATTTGACAGAGAGAGAGAGAGAGAGAGATCACAAGTAGGCAGAGAGGCAGGCAGAGAGGCAGGCAGAGAGAGAGGGAAGCAGGCTCCCCAGTGAGCAGAGAGCCCGATGCGGGGCTCGATCCCAGGACCCTGAGATCATGACCTGGGCCGAAGGCAGAGGCTTAACCCACTGAGCGACCCAGGCGCCCCAATAGGGATTAGTCTTGATGGTATTTTATTTTTAAATTTTTGAATAGTTTAAAAATTTTTTAGGCATAATTTACGTACAGTAATACTGACCCTTTTAGTGCATAGTTTACCAAATTTTGACAAACACATAAATTGTGTAGCCACCATCTCATTCAGAATAGTTTCATCATTCCAAAAATTTCCCCGTGTCCTGGTGTAGTCACCCCCTACCTCCAGCTCCCGCCAACCACTGATCTGTGTTCTGTAGTGCATTCCTTTTTATTGCTGAACATACTCTATTACACGAATGTCATACTGTTTACCTATCACTAGTTGGACATTTGGACTGTTTCCAGTTCTTGTTGATGACAAATAAAGCCCCCATAAACAGTTGCATTTAGTTTTTTGTGTGAACACAAGTTTTCACTTCACTTGGATAACTAGGAGTGGGATTGCTCTTCTTAAGTGAGCATATGTTTAACCTCATGAGAAACTACTGAAATGTTTTGCAGAGAGTGAATTCATTTCTTTTTAACACTCACTGAAGAGTTCCTGCCCATGTCCCAGGAGAGGTACTGAGAACTGTGTAGTTTGGCAGACACTGTATGGCTCACAAATCTTAAAATATTTGCAATCTGGCCCTTTACAGAAAATATTTGTTGACCCTTGTATGGAGTATGGTCTATAGGAGTTCAGAATTTCATAAGCAATTTCATGGAGCCCTTCTCTGAGGCGAATAATCAACAGTATAATTATTTTATAGAATGGGATAGTCTTACCAGTAAACATAATAAAAACCTTGCTGTTGAAACGGGCAGAAATAAATGTTTTTAGGTGTTTCAATCACCAAGAAATATCTTCTTATTCAATGCCATGCAAGTTTTCATTCTTCCATAGTCATTGAGAATTGAGCTGGATATCTAAGAGAATATGGACATCCCCCAAAACATTGCGTTTGCACACACTGGTGCACCTATAACACAATTTTTCTCACAAGTGCAACCCAACAGTTGGCTAATTTAGGAGAATGAGAAACCTTATTTAGCGAAGCCTAGAAGGTGGTTTGGATCGGCAGCTCACGTAATATTGTGCTCATGCGCATGCTAGTTATCGTGCCGTTGGCCCCCAATAACGCGCAGGCGCGTTGGCTCCAGCGCCGGCCTTTGCGGAGGGGTGGGATTTACAGCCGGCGTCTCTTCTTGTAACTGCGGCTGGTGGCAGCGCCATTTTGAACGTGCAGCTACCGCGGCTGTGAGTCTGACCAGGCAGGGCAGCGCGCTAGGCGATCTGGCCGTCTTCTCTTTTTCCTTCTATATTCCATTTCTGTAGGTATATATAGAGATACAGCTATAGCTCTACAATTATATCCGGTATTTGAAGTGAACTCATTAAGATGATGTTAAGAGGAAACCTGAAGCAAGTACGCATTGAGAAAAACCCGGCCCGCCTTCGAGCTCTTGAGTCGGCGGCAGGCGAGAGCGAGCCGGCGGCCGCCATGGCCCTCGCGCTGGCGGGGGAGCCGGCGCCACCTGCCCCAGTGCTTCCAGAGGACCACCCCGATGAAGAGATGGGATTCACCATTGACATCAAGAGTTTCCTCAAACCGGGCGAAAAGACGTATACGCAACGCTGCCGCCTCTTCGTGGGGAACCTGCCCACAGACATCACGGAAGAGGACTTCAAGAGGCTCTTCGAGCGCTACGGCGAGCCTAGTGAGGTCTTCATTAATCGGGATCGTGGCTTCGGCTTCATCCGTTTGGTGAGTGTCAGGCCTGGCTGCTGGGGGTGTGAGAGGAAGGGGGCGTGAAGGGAGGCCCCTGCGAGGAGCGGGGTGCCGCGGGCAGCCGTCCACGTTCTTCAGCCGCGGTGCAGAAAGCTGATGTCCCAGCTGCGGCCTTTGCTGTGGCCTGTGAAAATCGCGGCGCCTCCCGTCCTTGTTTTTCCCGCCGCGCTGGATTGTCCTCTCACCCAGGGCAGCGTTTTAGCCCGGAATTTTCGACTAGCGGGCTCGGTTTGCTATCGCTCCGCGGTTGCTGTCGCCAACGTTTTCTGCTCTGCGCGCGTCCGGCTTCAGTTGCCCCGCGCTATATAGGCTACGCTTAACGCGGCCCAATTTGGGGTTCTGGTTCTCTGATTCCGACAAGGGTCAGGAACGTTTTGGGGTGAGACTTCTTCCAGGCAAAGTTGTGTTGTAAGGGAAATAGTTACGAATTTGGAACGGAATTTTCTTACTAGAAATTTCATTGGGCATGGAGGACCAACCAGCGAACTAGCTTCTTAAAAATTTTCCAAATCATCTCCCTTGGTTGCAACCAGACTTGCTTGCTTTTAACGGTAAACCATGTTGTTTCTCACCTCACCTCACCCCACCTTTAACTGCCTAGTTCTTAAACTCTGCAATATTGGGACGGCGTTGAATTGTTACGTATCTAATGTAGGATGCTCTCTTCCCAAACATTCTGGACGTTTCCATGTGTTGGGGTGGGGAGAGTATGAATTACATACTATTTTATATTTTACGTGCAAATTTTAATGCTAGAAGAGTACATATTTTACGTTTTAGTCAAAGTCTTAAAACTTTTCCAATAACATGCAAAAATTGTGCCTCCCTTACATTTTGTTTTTTTTTAATTCAAAGAGGGGGTTTACTCTTGCGGGTCAAAATATCTACTTTATTCGATTTTCCCATGTGCTTCGTGGTAAATTCCATCAGTGTCAGTTATACAACTTTATTGTAATTCGTATTTAGATGGTGGATTTTTTTTCCAACAAAATATTTTTCTTGGAGACATTTTTACACGAAGACTTTTTATGTTGTGTTGCCTTTCTAGTTTGACCCTCAAATTTTATGTGCATGGCAGTTTGTGAAAGCTTTCTTACCGGCGTTTTAACATGATTCACAATCGGGTTCTCTTCATGATTGGCCAAGGCAAAATTTTAATATGTAGATAGAATTGATTGTAATTTAATGACGTGTTTTTTAGGGAGAATATTTGAACATTTTTTTTTTAAGATTTTATTTATTTATTTGACAGAGAGATAGAGAGCACAAGTAGGCAGAGGGAGAGGGAGAAGCAGGCTCCCCGTGGGGCAGCAAGCCCCATGTTGGGCTGGATCCTAGGACCCAGGGATCATGACCTGAGCCAAAGGCAGCTGCTTAATCGACTGAGCCACCCAGGTGCCCCTGAACATTTAAAATCTAAATGGCTTCAAGAGAAGGGTAAATCTTCATAGGGTATTATTAATAAGACGGGGAAATTTCCTTAAAATTGAAGTTAGGTAATCAGTACATTTTGAACATAAAATTACAAATAATTATCTTTTGGACGTTAGAGAAGCAGCCTCATTTGGTAAAATTATTTTTAATATAATTCCAAAGTTATCTTAAAGGAATTTAGGTTTCTACAATGAAGTATTTTAGGCATTTTTTAGTAAACTTTCCAAAAAGATGTTATTTAACATTTTCATAGTCTTTAGCTTTTGGCACTCTGTTGGTCTATTTTAAAGTTGACATTCTGGAGAAAGGATGGTAGGCCTGGATTTCCTTTTGTTTTGGAACCCTTACACTTAAAAAATAAGCCAATAGTAAACATTTTGACATGGAAAAATCTTCTATCTTTAAAGCTACTAAGTCCTTTTTTTCCTTTAGGTTGTATTAGCCCTGTCCGATAGAACTTCTGCAGTGATGGAAATGCTATGTGTATGTGCTGTCCAATGTAGTAGTTACTAGCCACGTGTGACTGTTGAGCACTTGCAATGTGGCAGTTATGCCGGGGAATTTAAACTTTAAATTTTATTTATTCTTAAATAGCCACATGTAGCTAGTGGATATTTGCTTTTAGTTTCTTTAAAAAAAAAGTCTATGGGATTATGAAATGGGGAGGTGAGGACTGCTCTTGTCTGCTCCTTCGGGATATGCTCCTCCAAAACTGTCATGCTGTATTTTTTGTGTAGGAATGTTAAAAAATAAGTCATTGGGAAATGAGAATTTAGCTTACAAGATTTGACTTTATGGATAACTTTACTGTTTAATCTGAGCTCTATGGTTAACAGGTACATTTAAAAGTCTTAAATATTTCTGAGCTACTATGTGTCTTTTTCTACTTAGGAAAATCATATAGTGTATACCTGATTTGAATGTAAGTAATTATGTAGTGGCTCTAGTATGTAGTGGTGGTGTAGTTGCTGTATAATAGTGGTATAATTTTATTTGATTTATATTTTTAGAAATATTTTTTTACTTGTTCAGCAATTAATCTTTAAAATTAAATAAATTTTCTTACATTGGTGGTTGTAGTTTTTTGGTTAATCGATGAGGTGAGACAACATTTTGGAGATGGCATAGGGTGAGCATTGCTAGTATGTAACGGTGAGGAAAAAGAATTGAAGTGGCATTTCCTCGTAAGGTCCTAATCCATATTGTGAATTCACAGTACATTAGGGTTGAAATTGTGTTTATTTTAGATAAATTTTGTGGAATTTTAGACCCCAAAGCTGCTTTTTTAGGATTTGACTGGTTACTGACATTAGATTGGCTAAATTAACTGAGAAGTTGTAGTGCATTTTTTAAAAAGTTTATTTATTTAAATGATTTCTACACCCAGTGAGGGGCTCTAACTGCCAACCCTGAGATTAAGAGCCACATGCTTCTCAGACTGGCTCTGCTAGGAGTCCCAGTGGTGCATTTTAAAGCTGGTATAAAGTAGTTAAAACTGGTATTAGTTTGACCTGAACTCTGTTTCTGCTTTTATCTCCCCCCTCCCTTACTTTTAGCTTTAGTAAACCAGGTTTCTGGAGCGGCGATTCACAAAAGTGTGGTTCCTTTCCAGCAGATTCATCTCTCTCTCTCTCTCTCTCTCTCTCTAGTGCACTTATATTATTTTCCCTATCATTCATGCTAGCAATGCTGACCCTAGACCATTTCAAAAATTGTTAACTGGGAATTTGTTAGAAATGCAAATTCTAAGACCCCACCCTAGATTAGATCTACTGAATCAGAAATAGTGGGTTGGGGCCCAACAGTCTTGGGTTTTAATTAGCCCTCCATGTTATTCTTGTGCTTGCTAAGGTTTGAGAACCACTATTGTAAATAAAGAGTTAAAAATCAACTGAATTTACATTAATTTAGCCATTGGGGACTAAACCCTCTCCCCTTGTGTATTTTGTTTTTAATAATGAAATGCTGTGTGCTTCTTACAGAATGTCAAATACTAGAGAAGATGTTGTAGAATCTCCTTAGTGGCCTGTCCAGCATATAATTTCAAGTGCTCTTTTAGTTCAGGGAAGTTTTCTTATTAGAATTTTAATTCTAGTGAAAGATTGTCCCCTAACACATTAAATGTAATCACTGTTAAACTTTTTGTGATTTTTCCATATCAAACCATACTGTACACATTCTATTGTGATTTGAGGTTTTCATTTAGTATCTCTTTGACATCTTCTCATATCATTAGATTGATTTTTAATGACCATATTGTATTTCACAGTATGAATGGACTGCCAGTTACCCAGTCAACTTTCTTTTGATTGACTCGAAGGCCGTTTCCATTTTGCATCAGTGTATTTCCTTGTACTTATTAATTTAGTACTCTTGGCAGTGGTGAATTTTAACCACTAGCAAACAATAGGAAAAGATCAGGTGCTTTGGAAAGAGCCTTTTGAAAGGGTCCAGTGAACATCATGAGATCCTAATTCAAGCGATCTCTATCTTGGGGTAGTCACTTAGTTTCTTGTTATTTTTTGTATTCCTTTTAAGTTAAAAACCTATAGTTTTACTTTTTATGCAGAGTGATGCAGGGGCACTAGCTGGAAGGAAGGATTTATGGTGTATTGGTAGAGATTATGAATTCTGTATAGATCGAGGGGCGAGTTCCTTCAGCCTGTCTAGGCTTATTACCCCATATGTGAAGAGGGGATAGTAACAACCCACTTTGTAAGATTGTTGATGAGGCTAATGGAAGCTAATTGTGTGTGCGTGTGTGTGCGTGTGTATTTATATACATATATATGTATATTTATATGAAATAATGAATGACTAGCATATAGTACCTACTAGTAAAATTTACCTTGTTGTCATTATTCTGCAGCATGAAGTAAAGAAATCTTTGGTTTCATTTCAAACACATAATTTTAATTGATTTTACAGATAACTTTAGTACACATTTATAGCAGTGGTTCTTAAATGGGGTGATTTTGCTTCCCAGGGGACATTTGACAGTGTCTGGAGACATTTTTCATTGTCAAAAGTGGGGGTTGTTCTACTGGCTTAAACCTCCTGTAATGCACAGGACAGCTCCCCCCAAGAATTATCTTGCCCATAATGTCAAGAGTGCTGAAGCTGAGAAACCCTGATGTAGAATTATTTAAGACCACAAAAAGTATAAATTTTGAAGGATTATGGCATTGAAAATTCATGACAGCATAAACATTTTATTTGGCCCAAAAGTAATTTAATTCATTGCTAACTGTAAAAAAAAAAAAAAAAATACTTGATTTAACAGAAAAATTGGGATTTCCTGCTTCCCTCGGGGGAAAAAAATATGTGATGTTGTGAGGATACTTGACTGAATCTGAACAGAAGATGCACTCTGGAAGCACTCTTCGGTTTTATTTATTTCATTTATTTATTATTTTCTTAAGATTTTATTTTTAAGTAATCTCTACTCCCAGTGAGGGGGTTGAATTCACAATCCCGAGATCTAGAGTGACATACTCTACCAACTGAGGCAGCCAGGCGCCCACCATTGTTCAGTTTTAGAAAGTCCTCACCAGGTTCTCTTTATCCTCCTATCCTTAAATATTTTACTATGAAAAAATTTTCAAATATATAGTAATGAACATCCATTGATTCACCATCTAGATTGTCTAAGTTTTGTTATAAATGTTTTTTTCACTTATCTATTCATCTCTCTGCCCATCAGTTCTTGACTCTTTGAACACTCTAGCATGCTTATCATTAACTAGAGTCCAGTATTATTTTTTTGAGGTATTTGAAATCTGCATACAGCGAAACGCACAAATTTTAAGTGTACAATTTAGAAAAATAACATTTGTTTAATTTAAACTTGTATCAAGATAGAGAACACTATCATCATCTTATTAAATTTCCTCATGCCTCTTGCTATTCCCAGCAGCATTTTAAAATCTACCTCTTAGAGTTGTTGGATTATATGATATATTAGGTACAAAGTACCTATCCCTGTTTGATATTTATTGAATGGTTGTTGGTACTTTTTTTTTTTTTAAGATTTTATTTTTTATTTGACAGACAGAGAGACACACAGTGAGAGAGGGAACACAAGCAGGGGGAGTGGGAGAGGGAGAAGCAGGCTTCCGGCTGAGCAGAGAGCCCAATGGGCTCTATCCTAGGACCCTGGGATCATGACGTGAGCCAAAGGCAGACGCTTAAGGACTGAGCCACCCAGGCGCCCCTGTTTGTTGGTACTTTTAAGAGTAATTTAAATAGAAAATTTTTTTAAAGAGTAATTTTTACTTATTACTTATGAAATTTTATTTATTTACTATTTTTTAAAAGATTTTATTTATTTCAGAGAGTAGGGGGGAGAGGAGCAGAGGGAGAGGGAGAAGCAGGCTCCCTGCTGAGCAGGGAGCCCGACGCAGGGCTCGATCCCAGGACCCTGGGATCATGACCTGAGCTGAAGGCAGATGCTTAACTGAGCCTTCCAGGTGCCCCTGAAATTTTATTTTATTTTTTTTACTTTTTTTTTTTTTTTTGAAATTTTATTTTTAGGTAATCTCTATACCCAGCGTGGGCATTGAACTTACAACCTGGAGATCAAGTCACAGGCTCTACTGACTTAGCTGATTAGGCCCCCCAAGAATAATTTTTAAAAATAGCTATTTTGAAAATCTGTAGAAAGGTTAGATTCATTTGTCTTTGTAAAATTAGTTCTGTAGATAGATTTTTGCATAAATGCAATAATTTAAAGCTGTCATGAATATTTAGGGATTGAATAAGGATCTATTGTGACCTTAAGACTTTTTTCATAAGATAATATATTTGTTCTCCTACAGATGCATATAAAACTTCTTTCAATTCTCTCTGGGGAGTTCTCACAACACAAAGAAAAAGAACGTACCTATATTGAACTAACCAGTTTGTTGATTATGTTTAGATGTCTATATGCTATACCAACTTTGAATTCTTCAAGAAGGAAATTCCTTAGTGGTTTCTGCAATAAATGTATTTTCTAGTTTATAAATGCACGTGCACTTGATTTTTCTCTATAATGGAGAGAACACATGGCCCATGTACATGTTTGCTTCTCTCAATATAATGGAGAAATGTGTAGTCCATAAAGTATTTCAGAAGTGGTTAACATCTGATAGGAGTTTTCATAGATGATATAAGAAAGAAATAAAAAGGAAAGATCTTCTGGCATTAGAGAGGTGAGATGTTTTATTAAAATGTAAATATCAAAAACATGGGGTATTATGGGAAATTATTCTGTTTTCAGTAATAGCTTCCAGTAACTGGTGCTTGGTCTCAAAAAGTAATTATGATTTTCTTTTAATATATGTAGGAGATTTAAAAAAGATTGCTTCAAATATTTAATAGCTGGTAATTTCTGAATAGATAATCTTTTAGTGATGACTTGGGATATTGGGGTATTTAAACGTACTTATTTTTGAATAATTAATACAATGCATGTGATAACAAAATCGAATGACACAAAAACAAAGTGACCCTATCAGCCATTTCTAAAAGCTACCGGGCTCTTCTCCCTAGAAACCACTATTTAAAATTATTTGTTTTACTATCATCTTTAAAAAGTGATTTTTCCTCCTAAAAAGGAATCCAGAACACTGGCTGAAATTGCAAAAGCAGAGCTGGATGGCACCATTTTGAAGAGCAGACCTCTCCGAATTCGTTTTGCTACACATGGAGCAGCCCTAACTGTCAAGAACCTTTCGCCGGTTGTTTCCAATGAGCTGCTAGAGCAAGCATTTTCCCAGTTTGGTCCTGTAGAGAAAGCCGTTGTGGTTGTGGATGATCGTGGTAGAGCTACAGGAAAAGGTTTTGTAGAATTTGCAGCAAAACCTCCTGCACGAAAGGCTCTGGAAAGATGTGGTGATGGGGCGTTCTTGCTAACAACGTAAGTTTTAAACATATCATCCTTCTGTGCAGTTGCAAATGGGCTTCTCTCTGTTCTGAACTTCTGTCTTTCCTTGTACAGTTCATACTGTCTTGGCATATGGTAAGTAGGTATTGAATAAATATTCACTGAATATAAATAATGAATTTTTGTGTATCTCCAGGAGTCATACTTCGGACTTCAGTGTATCAATTCATTACTTGAATCTTAGAAAAGATTTCTAAAAAAAAAAAGTTTTCTATTACGATTTTCATTCAGCTGACTAAATGTCTATTATATGCAAAGGAAATTTTTGTATTTAAATAATGGATGAATGACATTCTTTTTTTTTTTTTTTTAAAGATTTTATTTATTTATTTGACAAAAAGAAAGAGATCACAAGTAGGCAGAGAGGCAGGCAGGGGGAGAGAGGAAAGCAGGCTCCCTGCCAAACAGAGAGCCCGATGCGGGGCTCGATCCCAGGACCCTGAGATCATGACCTGAGCCGAAGGCAGAGGCTTAACCCACTGAGCCACCCAGGAGCCCCATGAATGACATTCTAATCAACTTTTTTTTTTTAAAGATTTTATTTATTTATTTGACAGAGATAGAGAGATCACAAGTAGGCAGAGAGGCAGGCAGAGAGAGGGGGAAGCAGACTCCCCGCTGAGCAGAGAGTCCAATGTGGGACTCGATCCCAGGACCCTGAGATCACGACGTGAGCCGAAGGCAGAGGCTTTAACCCACTGAGCCACCCAGGCGCCCCCATTCTAATCAACTTTTTAAATGCATAATTTTTTTTAGTTTTAGCAGAACTGGATTTTTTATGTATTATTAGGTTGTTTACAGAATTTCTGGAAATTCAAGAGAATCAAGTTTTGATGCTATGCTTTCAACAGAAATACAGCTAAAGGAAATGCCCAACCTCTTCATGAGATTAATAAATTTATTTATTAATTATTATTAATTATTAATCATGAGATTAATAAAATTAATAAATTTTCACGAATTAAAATGCACCCAATTTTATTTTATGTTATTTTATTTTTTTTAAAGACTTTATTTATTTGACAGAGAGAACACAAGTAGGCAGAGTGGCAGGGAGAGGGAGCAGCAGGCCCTCTGCTGAGCAAGGAGCCCGACCTGGGGCTTGATCCCAGGACCCTGGGATCATGACCTGAGCTGAAGACAGCTGTTTAACTGACTGAGCCGCCCAGATGCCCCAAAATGCACCCAATTTTAAACGTAAAATGCAATGAGTTTCAACGTGTGAATATACCATGTAACTTATAATCACAGTCAAATAGAGAATATTTTCATCATCCAAACAAGTTCCTTTGTGTTCTTTTGCAGTTATTCTCCGCCCCTTAACCCTGTGCTAGATAGCTACTGATCTTTCTGCACTCCTGTAAATTAGTTTTGTCTTTTCTAGTTATTTCATATAAATGAAATAGTATGTACTCTTTTGCGTTCCTTCCTTCCTTTCTTTGTTTCTTTTTTTAAGATTTTATTTATTTATTTATTTATTTGAGAGAGAGAATGAGCAGGGCAGAGGGAGAGGGACAGGCAGACTCAGACTCAGACAGGCTGAGCAGGTAGCCTGATTCGGGGCTCGATCCCAGGACTGTGGTATCACGACCTGAGCTGAAGGCAGACACTTAACTGACTGAGCCACCAAGATGCCTCCTGTTTGATTTCTTTTGGTTAGCATAATATTTATGGGATTTCATCCATACCATTGTATCAGTATTTTATTCCTTTTTATGGCTGAGTTTTATTCCATCATGTGGACATAATCAGTTTGCCCAGTGATCTAAGGGTGGGTGAATGTCAAGTTTTTTCTAACTGTTGGCCGTTTTGAATAAAGGTTTACACAAATAAACATTTGTGTAAAGGCTTCTTGTGAACATCATGTTTTCATGTGGCTTGGGTAATATTTAGGGGTAAATGGCTAAATTTTCAGCTTTATAAGAAATTGCCAAATTATGTTCCAAAATGGTTGTACCATTTCACATTCCTACCAGCAATGAGTGGGAGAGTTCTAGGTTAGTTGCTCCATACCTTCACCAACACTTAATATTTTTAGTCTTTTGGATATTCTAGTGAGTATAGGAGCGTCTCATGGTGAGTTTAAATTTTTATTTTCCTGACTACTAATGATCAGCATCTTTTCATGTGCTTTTTGGTTATTTTTATATCTCTTATGAAATGTCTGTTGAAATTTTTTGCCTGTTTTTTAATTGGGAGGTTTGCCTTACTGAATTAAAACATCTGGATACAGGTCTGTTTTATGATGATTTCTCCCAGTCTGTGGCTTGCTGTTAAATTTTCTTAATAGTGTTCTTCAGAAAGCAGAAGTGAAGTATAATTTATGATTTTTTTTTCTTTTATGACTTGTGCTTTTTGGATCCTTGTATGAAATTTCTGCCTCTCCCAAGGTAGCAAGTTTTTCTTGTGCTTTCTTGAGACATTTTATAGTTGTTGTTTTTTTAAATTTATACCTGTAATCCATTTTGAGTATGATGTGAGATAACAATTCATTTTTTTTCCATGCAGATACTCATTTGTTTAAGCACAAGTAATTGAAAAGATTATGATTTCTCTTTTTTTATCTTTTATCTTTACCAAAAATCTTGGGGGAAAAATCTGCACTATTTTTTGTTTCATATTTTCTTTTTAAGATTTTATTTATTTATTTGACAGAGAGATCACAAGTAGGCAGAGAGGCAGGCAGAGAGAGAGGGGGGGAAGCAGGCTTCCTGCTGAGCAGAGAGCCCAATGCGGGGCTCGATCCCAGGACCCTGAGATCATGATCTGAGCCGAAAGCAGAGGCTTTAACCCACTGAGCCACCCAGATGCCTCTATTTTTTGTTTCATTGATTTGCGTGTCTGTTACACCAATACCTTTTTTTAAAAGATTTTATATTATTTTAGATTTTATTTATTAGAGAGAGTGAGCATGTGAGAGCAGGGTGGGGGGAGCATGGGGGAGCATGTAAGAGCAGGGCAGGGGGAGCGACTGAAGGGAGAGAGAGAAGCAGACTCCCTGCTCATCAGGAAGCCCCTGAACTGAAGACAGATGCTTCACTGACTGAGCTGCCCAGACGCCCCTTAAAGATTTTAAGTAATCTCTATACCCAGCACTGCGCTTAAATTTACAACCTTGAAATCAAGAGTTGCCTGCTCTACTGACTGAGCCAGCCAGGTGTGCTCCAACCAATGCTCTACTTTCTTACTTTATGCTAAAGTTTGAAATTAGGTAGTATGACCTAACTTTTTTTTTTTTTTTTTACAAAATTGTTCTGGGTATTGTTGTCTTGTATATCCTTACTTATTTTATCTATCCATCTGTTTATTTCTCAATTTGAGTATAGTTAATGTACAATGTTATATTAGTTTCAGATTATTTTTACTGATTTTAGAATCAACTTGTCAATTAAAAATTCTGCTGGGCTTTCGATTGAAATTGCCTTGAGTGTACAGGTCATTGTGGGGAATATTGACATCTTCACAATACAGACTTTTCTATTCCATGAATGTGGTGTATCTCTCCATTTACTTAAAAATATTTGTAAATAATAGTCATGAAACCTCTTGCCATATTAACAAGCATTTCCTTTCAGTTTGCCCACAACAAAGTTCTTGATGTTTATCCTTAGTCTTTACACTGGATTTGGTGTAAAAGTTCCTTAGTTGGTTATTGTATTGATTCCTTTTATCTCTGTTATTAATATACTATATTTACATTTACTATATTATTGGTTGGGATCATGGAAATATTTTAGGGTTTGGGGAACTGGCTACAAAGACAATTTAAAACATCTGGTTTTGGCCCCACAGCTTAGTTGGGTGATTTGTAAAGCTTGTTCAGTTTGTTTTGGACTGTGAAAGCATTCGTGCTAAAGCTGTAATTCATATTTTACAGCACTGCCAGTTTGTTCCCTCAGAGACTTTTTGGTCTTGTTCCCTTTACTTAGAGAATGCTTGCTCTCCACATCAGAGGCCTTGTTCCATTTTATTCACCTTTTGCTAAGATGTTATCTTCTCAGAGAAGTAGTTTTATCTTCATAGAGTCATCCCCTCTGCAGCATCACTGATAGTCTGCTCTCTCAGTTTATTTTTTGTCATAGCATTTATTGTTTTAATTTGTATGCCTTTTGTCTGCAGTAGAATTTGTAAGTTCCATGAGGGCAGGGGCTTTGTCTTGTTCAACACTATAATCCTAGCACCTATGTTCTTTTTTTTTTTAATTAAATTTACTTTAATTCCAGTATAGTTAACATATAGTGTTATATTAGTTTTGTGTGCACAGTGTAGTCATTCAACAATTGTGTATCTTACTCAGTGTTCATAAAAATAATGTACTCTTACCAATCCCCTTCATCTATTTCACCCATTCACACCCCTCCCAACCACCTGTTTGTTCTTTATAGTTAAGAGTCCTTTTTTTTTCCCCTTTGTTTTTTCTTAAATTCTGCATGAGCATAATCGTATGGTATTTGTCTTTCTCTGACTTATTTCGCTTAGCATTATACTGTCTTAGCACCTGTAGTGTCGTAATTCCTGGCTACAAAGTAAGCTAATAATAGTTATTTAATGAAGGAAGGAAGGAAGGAACTAAAACAATAGGCAAGGCATAAGATTAGTATTTTTTCCACTGCAGGCTTTGATTAATTGGTATTTTTTTAAAGTTACATCCAGGCATTGGGAAATATTTAACTATTTTTTACAGGTAGCTTTTGGAATAATTTAAAAACAGTTTTGAGGGAATGGACAAGGTGTTGAACACTGTATTATCTGTCATATTTCATAATCATGATCATAATCATAAGCATTTGGATTTTCATAGCACTGTCTATTGTTCCATTTTTCAGGTGAGGAAACTGGCCAAGAGATGTTAATTAATTTGTGTAAGATTGCACAACTAATAAATGGTGGATTTTAGTCTGACACTGCATCCTTTGCTTTTCATTTTGTGCTACAAGTGGAATTTTTTATAGGCTACACTAGAACTTTGTTGTTAAACTTTTTTTTTTTTTTAGAATGCAGCATTTTTATTGTAAAAGTCCACATATTAGGCTATTCCCTTTGTGAAAAGGTTTTTCAAATACATAGATGGGGAGCAGCTAATAACTAAGAATTAGATTACATATAATTCATATTGCCAGTACTATGCACACATTGGAAAGCTAGCTTTTTTTGAGTGTCCCCATTAAAAATACATTTCAAGTTGGCAATGTGTTTACTATTGAAAATTGGCCAACAACTCTCCCAAAATTGTTAGTTAAACTTTCTAATGGAACTCAGGATGCTCTTTTCCCTGTTTGAGTAGTTGGTATCAACTGAAATGTAACCTCATGTAATTTCCTCACTGTCTTATCTTTAGTGGGCTCTCTCTGTTAATTCTTTCTGACAGCATTGTGTTTTTCTTTTTTAGCTCTTAAAATTATTTGTTTACTCATTCTTTTTCGTTTGTTTGTTTTGGTCTTTTAGAACACTTCAGGGATTGTTTTGTTTACCCTGATTCTCTAGCCCCAAGTAGGGTCCTCTTGGTACATTTTGGGTAATCAAGCATTTATTGGCAGACTGACTCTCAGATGTCAAGGATAATACAAGTGATTTATAGGAGTGGTATCATAGGGATTTAATTTCTAAGTGAAGACTTCTTGTGTAATCAAAATTTCTCTTGGAAATACTTTTATCTCTCTTTTTAAAAATTTATTTATTTGAGAGGGAAAGAGAATAGAGGGAGGGGTAGAGGGAGAGGGACGAGCAGACTCTCCACTAAGTGCAAGCCTGATGCAGAGCTTGATCCCGAGATCATGACTTGAGCTGAAACCAAGAGTCGGATGCTTAACTGATGGAGCTACCTAGGTGCCCCGAAATACTTTTAAATTGTCATAAGGTGCAGTGTACTGGTATATAATATATAGCCTGATGCAGAGCTTGATCCCAGGACCCCCGAGATCATGACTTGAGCCAAACCAAGAGTCGGATGCTTAACTGATGGAGCTACCTAGGTGCCCCGAAATACTTTTAAATTGTCATAAGGTGCGGCATATTATTTCGTGTGATATCACTTTATTGTGATATTCACTCTATAGCACTGGTCTATATATATATCATATATACCATATATGATATGGTATCTATATCTATATCATATATACCATATAATATACCCTCAATAAATATATATGCAGTTTTAGGTAAATAGTCTTGTACAGTGTATGTAATGATCAATGCATATTATGCAAATATATTGTTAATTAAATATTTATGCTATTTTGAAATTACAAAAAAGACAGAAAGATGGCAGAAAAAAAGGAGAGTATAAAACCTTCATCCATGATAATAATGGTATGTGTACAGCTTTTAACATTAGAATCAAATTTAAAGCAGAGATGCCCAGGCCCTAGAGCTACACAGGAACTGAGTAGGCATGATGCTAGCTGCTCACTACTTAAATTTCTCTCTCTAGCTTTTCTTGTTTTTTTTTTTTTTTTAAAGATTTTTAATTATCTGACATGGGTTGTGGGGGGAGGAAGCACAAGCAAGGGGAGCAGCAGGAAGAGGGAAAAGCAGGCTCCCTACTGAGCAAGGAGCCCGATGGGGACTTGATCTCAGGATCCTGGGACCATGACCTGAGCCAAAGGCAGACCCCTAACCCACTGAGCCACCTAGGCACCCCTGTTCCATTTTTTCCCCCCTAAAGACCATTACAGGTTAAATTAAATCAAGATACGGTGTTATGTTTTTACCATTTGCCAACTGATACCCTAAAAATGATGTAGTTGTTCCCATAGAAGCAGAAAAATGTGTATTTTGATTTTTTTTTAAGATTTTATTTATTCGAGAGTGTGCATGAATGGGGGGCAGGAAGGGGCAGAGGGAGAGGGAGAAGCAGACGCCCTGCTGATCATGGAGCCCCACATGGGGCTCGATCCCAGGACCCCGAGATCATGGCAGGAGCTGAAGTCAGATGCTCAACCAACTGAGCCACCAGGTGCTCCATATGTTTCAATTTTAGTTAGACATTTTCATTTCAAAGTAACCCTTTAATGCTAATATATGGTGTCTACATTCACTAATTGTTAGCGTTTGACACGTTTTATTTCATTATATATATAACAGTTTTTGTTTTTGTTTTTTTGGCTAATTTGTTTTGTCATACTTTATCCCTCAATACAGTACTTGATATGCATCTGCTAAGAATATTCTCTTAACACCTACAATATAATTGCCATACTGAAGAAATGTAACATTTATTCAGTATAGATATACCTTGGAGTTACTGCAGAATCAGATCTAGACCAGTGCTGTAGAGTGACTATCACAATAAAGTGATATCACACTAAATAAATAAAGTGAATATCACAAAGTGATTTGACACACTTTATTGTGTCAAATGAATTCTTTGGTTTCGCAGCACGTTAATATGTACACCTATAAACTATAGTTTATTAAGTGTGAAATAGCATGCTTAAAAAAACGTGCATGCTTTAATTAAAAAATGCTGATCAGGTTGGTGGTTGCTGAAGGTTGGGTGATTGTGGTAATTTCTTAAAATAAGATGATACTGGGACGCCTGGGTGACTCAGTTGGTTGGGCAGCTGCCTTCGGCTCAGGTCATGATCCTAGGGTCCTGGGATCGAGTCCCGCATCGGGCTCTCTGCTCAGCGGGGAGCCTGCTTCCCCCTCTCTGTCTCTGCCTGCCTCTCTGCCTACTTGTGATCTCTCTCTCTGACAAATAAATAAAATCTTAAAAAAAAAAAAAATACTGAAATTTGCTGCATGAATAATCTTCCTTTCAGAAAGGATTTTTCTGTAGCATGTGGTGCTGTTTGGTACCATTTTACCCACAGTAGAACTTCTTTCAAAATTGGGAGTCAATCCTCTCAAACCCTGCTGATGTGTAATCAACTACATTTATGTAATATGCTCAAGTTCCTTGTCATTTCAACAGTCTTCACAGGAGTAGATTCCATCTCAAGAAACCACTTTCTTTGCACATCCATAGAAGCAGCTCCTCATTTGTTAAAGTTTTATCATGGGATTGCAGCAATGTGCTCCCATCTTCAGGCACGACTTCTAGTTTGCTTGCTATTTCCACCACATCTGCAGTTACTTCTCCCACTGATGTCTTGAGCCCTTCAGCCTGAAAGGCATCTGTGAGGGTTAGGTTGGAATCAATTTCTTCGAAACTCCTGTTAATGTTGATAGGCAGACCTCTTCCCGTGAAGCACAAATATTCTTAATGGCATCTAGAATGGTGAACCCTTTCTAGAAGTTTTTCATTTTACATTGCCGAGGTCCATCAGAGGAATCAGTGTCTATGGCAGTGATAGCCTTATGAAATGTATTTATTGAATGTATTTATTAAATATTTATACATTTATTAAATATATTAAATGTATTTATACATTTATTAAATGTATTTATTAAATGTATTTATTAAGTAATTAAGGTTCGAAAGTTGAAATTGCTCTTTGATCTGTGGGCTGCAGAATGGATGTTGTGTCAGCAAGCATGAAAACAGCATTAATCTTGTCTATCACCATCAGACCTCTTGGGTGAACAGGTGCATTGTCAATGAGCAGCAATATTTTGAAAGGGATCTTTTTTTCCTGATCAGTAGATGTTAGCAGTGGGCTTAAAATATTCAGTAAACCAGGTTGTAAGTAGATGTGCTGTCATCCAGGCTTTGTTGTTCTATGTGTAGAGCACAGGCAGAGTGGATTGAGCGTAATTCTTAATGGCCCTAGGATTTTCAGAATGGTCGGTGAGCATTGGCTTCATCTTCAGGTCACCAAGCAGCATTAGCCCCTACCTAGCAAGACAGTCAAGCCTGTGTTTTGAATCCAGGCATTGACTTCTCCTCTATGGCTATGAATGTCCTAGATGGCATCTTCTTCTAGTATAAGGTTATTTAATCTACACTGAAAATCTGTTGTTTAGTGTACCCACTTTCATTAATTATCTAAGTTAGATATTGTGGGTAACTTAATAAAGCTTCTGCATCAGGACTTGCTGCTTCACCTTGTACTTTTATGTTGTAGAGATGGCTTCTTTCCTTAAACCTGATAACCCAGCCTTGGCTAGTTTCAAACTTTGTTTCTGCAGCTTCCTCACATCTCGTAGGCTTTATAGAGTCGAAGAGAGTTAAGGCCTTGCTCTAGATTAGGTTTTGGCTTAAGGGAATGTTATGGCTAGCTAGTTTGATCTTCTGTCGAGACCACTGACACATCGTTCAGCAGTAATTAATAGGTCTCTTAAAAGATTTTATTTATTTATTTGAGAGAGAGCGAGTGAGAGAGAGCATGAGCAGGGGGTAGAGGGAGAACCAGGTTTCCTTTCGAAGGGGTGCTCAGTCCCAGGACCTGGGGATCCTGACCTGAGCCGAGGGCAGACGCTTAACTGACTGAGTGACCCTGGCACCCCTGTATTGTTTTGTTTTCATATTCGTGTGTTCACTAGAGTAGCACTTCCAAGGACTAAAAGGACTTTTCCTTTGCAGTTACAACTTGGCTCATGTTCTGTGTAAGAGGCCCTAGCTTTCAGCCTGTCTCAGCTTTTGGCATACCTTCCTCACTAAGTTTAATCATTAATAGCTTTTTATTTGTAGTGAGAGGTACATTTATCTTTGACTTGAACACTTAGAAGCCATTGAAGGGTAGTTGATTGGCGTAATTTCAATATTGTTGTGTCTCAATAGATTTTTTTCTTTTCTTTTTTTTTTTTTTAAAATTTTATTTATTTATTTGACAGATAGAGAGGTCACAAGTAGGCAGAGAGTCAGGCAGAGAGAGAGGGGGAAGCAGGCTCCCTGCCGAGCAGAGAGCCGGATGCGGGGCTCGATCCCAGGACCCTGAGATCATGACCTGAGCCGAAGGCAGAGGCTTTAACCCACCGAGCCACCCAGGCGCCCCCTAGATTTTTTTCTTAAGTTTTAAAAATTTTTTAAGTAATCTCTGCACCCAGTGTGGGGTTTGAACTCAGAACCCTGAAAGCAAGAGTTGCATGCTCCATTGACTGAGCTAGTTAGGTGCCCCTTCTGGGTAGAGATTTTTATGGGGCAAATGTAGTCTGGAATTTCCATGGGAAAAGCTTAAATAAATGGTTCCTTTTTTTCTTTTTCTTTTTTTAAAGTTTTATTTATTTAAGTGATCTTAGTACCTATCATGGGGCTCGAACTCAAAGCCGCAAGATCAAGAGTTATATTCTCCTCCAACAGATCCAGCCAAGTGTCTCTTAAATGGTTCCTTTTTAAACCAATCGAACTTGGTAACCCAAACTTTATTAGAAAATCAAAGATTCATAAGGGCAAGATTAATTGTAAAGAGTAACTTTGAAGGGAAACCTCTTTTTTTTTTTTTAAAGATTTTATTTATTTGTCAGAGAGAGAGCACAAGCAGGCAGAGGCAGAGGGAGAAGCAGGCTCCCCGCTAAGCAAGGAGCCCGATGCGGGACTCTATCCCAGGACCTGGGGATCATGACCTGAGCTGAAGGCAGCTGCTTAACCAACTGAGCCACCCAGGCGTCCCTGAAGGAAACCTCTTGATCTGTGTTATATGATGTAGCTCAGATCTTTGCTGTGTGTAGCATTACTTTATTTGCTAATAATTTGTTGCTTTTATTTTTCTTTTTGGGAGAAAAAATGTTTTGCTTCCTATACCACTTCTCTTCAGAGTCTTTAGTTACAGTTCTGTGCTTTCTTTTTACTCATGAGAGACACAGTTTTTAGGGTTGACAGCTAGATATTTAAATAATCTTTTGTTGGTAATCAGAAACAAACTAAATCTTTTTATTTTATTTTATTTTTTTAATGTATTGACAAAGATTTAAAAATACCCAGTGAATGAAAGTGAAGTTACATTGAGTATTTTATAACTCCTGGCACTGATGGAAATTGGTTACTCTGTTTCTGGGAGGGAGTTAATTACTGAGTATAAAAACCTTAAGATTCTTTAACTGTTGGAGGTATATTTTAAGTAAAGATTTTGACTCAAAGGTTTGGTATATCACTTTATATGTGGTTTATCACTTTATTTCTAATGATAAAATATTGGCCAAATCTGAATTTCTTTATTTAGAGAGTTGATTAAGTAGATCATATTTATAGGGGATTAGTATATAGTTATTTTGTGAATATTTCTTGTCACCAGGAAATGCAACACTCATGAAGAAAATTTCTTATAATTTTTGAAGTACTTTCTGTGGGGCTCCAACTCATGACCTTGAGATTGAGTCACGTGCTCAAATGCCTGAGTCAGCCATGCGCCCTGAAAAAAATTTTTTAAAGGGCTTTTATACCACAGTGGCAGTAGATTAGTAGTTGCCAGAGGTTCAGGGAAATGGGGAATTGATAGCGAATGAGTTTAGGGTTTCTTTCTGGGGTGATGAAAATGTTCTGGCACTAGATCATAGTGATGGTTGTACATACTAAAGCCCAGTGAACTCTACACTTTAAAATGGTGAGTTTTATGGTGTGTGACTTATATTTCAAAAAATACAAACTAAAATTGCAAATTCCCTGATTATGGCAGAGCATTTGGCTGTGCATCTATGCTATATAACAACTGCCCAAAAATTTATAAATAAATTCAGCATAGAAATAAATGTATATTTATTTTCTGTAAATAAAACAATGTAGCCAAGTGTTACAAAACTCTTGTTACTTCCAAGAGTCATTTTCTTTTTTTTTTTTTTTTTAATATTTTATTTATTTATTTGACAGAGAGGAGAGAGATCACAAGTAGGCAGAGCTAGGCAGAGAGAGAGGGGGAAGCAGGCTCCCTGCTGAGCAGAGAGCCAGATGTGGGGCTCGATCCCAGGACCCTGAGATCATGACCTGAGCCGAAGGCAGAGGCTTTAACCCACTGAGCCACCCAGGTGTCCCCCAAGAGTCATTTTCCAGTTGAGGAACACAGGACTTGTCTTAATTCCTCCAGCAATTAGTTGAGACAGCACAATGAAGTGTTTACCAAGTGAAGTTTAACTGACCCCCGTGATGTATGCAAAGGGTTGGTGGGGTAGAGGGTAGAGTGTCAGTTTTATGTTTCCTCTACCTGGCAAATACCAGAATTTAGGACTCCATGAAGGAAATAAACTTAGATGGTTTATATTCAACATAAACTGCATTGTTTGCACAGTTTCGGTATAGAAAAATCAGTCTTTTAGGGTGGTGGGATAGCCATTTCAGGCCTATTTTGTTTTTTTGTTTTGTTTTTGTTTTTGTTTTTTTAAGATTTTATTTATTTATTTGACAGAGAGATCACAAGTAGGTAGAGAGGCAGGCAGAGAGAGGGGGAAGCAGGCTTCCCGCTGAGCAGAGAGCCCGATGCAGGGCTCCATCTCAGGACCCTGAGATCATGACCTGAGCCGAAGGCAGAGGCTTTAACCCACTGAGCCACCCAGGTGCCCCCAGGCCTATTTTGTTAACTCTTTTTCTGCACACAAGGGATTGTTCCATTAATAATTTTTTAATACTTTTCCTATTTTATACTCCTACTTCAAAAAGGATTACTTTTCCATCATTTTACTTGCTTCACCACATCTTTCCATTAGATGGGATATAGATTTAGAGGAAAAATTTCTTTAATAAAAACAACATTATAATATTGCTTTTGCTTATATGAATAGGAAACACAAGAGTTACCTCGGCATATCTGCTGGTGGTGGAAGTATAAATTGCCCCTTACCTTTCCAGAAAAACACCCTTAAGCCTTATACCGTCAGTGTTAATTGGGTCCAGTTTTAGTTTTATATGCTCTTTTTTGAGAAGTCTTAATTATTTGTAAAGATCAATATTTTATTATTTCTTAGAGGTCTTCAAAAAAACAAAAAGAATATTTAAACTTTTTTTTTTCTGTAAAATTTACCATAGGGGTCCACTGGTTCATCAGGTCCTAGTCATTCTATTTTTCCTCTACCTTAAAATATCTTATTTCATCTTTTTAGGAATTATTTTATCATTATTCTTCAGTTCGCAACTATATTAAAGACTAAAATTGAAAAAAATCTTGCAAAATGGTATATATCTACAAGGATTATTTAGTAGTGAAGCAAATTGTCATCCTTACATAATCACTTTTTAATTCCATACACAAAATGTTGCATCATCTTTTAAGCCATTATGGTTTTAGTACTGTATATATAACACCTTGTTCTCACCATTCTGCTTCTAAGGAGATATTTGAACAAGTGAGGAAAGGTCAGTCACAAATATATTAATCATTATGTACCATTTCAGAAAACACGGAAACCTTAAATATCCACGAATATATATGGTTAAAAAATTACAGTGCATGCATACATCTGAAATGGTGCTATTTTTTATTGAGTGATACAGGATATCTGAAGAAAGCATGGATAGGTGATGCATTTTGTGTAAAATCATGTATATCTAGGAGAAAGGAAAATCTGAAGAGATGTTTATGAGACATGATCAGAGGTCCCTTCCAAATGATAGGATTTCGCAAGACTGACTGATTTATATAAAACTTACTATGGACAAGTATCAGTATTACAACCAAACTAATGATTGGTTAATTTGGGGGCAAAGTGAGGAGAAGAAAAAATCTACAGATAACAACTCCAGATTTGATGTTAATGGTTGACTGCTTTGATTTGCTTCCTTTTAGTCTTGTATTCTATGATATAAATTCCTACATTTATAAAAAGAGTAAGTAATTGTACCTATACACAGAATTTAAGTTAGGTTTTAAAAACTTTTTTAGGGGCACCTGGGTGGCTCAGTTGGTTAAGCGTCCAACTGTTGATTTCAGTTTAGGTCATGACCTCATGGGTCATGAGATTGAGCCCTGTATTGGGTTCCAGCTCTAAGCTTATTGGGGAGTCTGCTTGAGATTCTTTCTCTCTCCCTCTGCCCCTCCCTCACTCGCATGCGCTCTATTTCTCAGATAAATAAATCTTTAAAAAAACCCTTTTTTTTTTTTTAAAACACCAGAAGATCAAAGTGAAATAAACAAGATGTGTGAGACAATGGACAAGGGGAATTTTTACAGGGAGTAGTGCATACAGTGAAACCATAAATGTTCACACTTTAGCATATAACCCAACAAAAAAAATAAGACTCCCTTAAGGACTTCTCTTGAATACTACATTTGGTCTTTTTGTTTTACATAATATGATGAATGTGGTTGTGACTGACTGATCTTTGCTTACTTATTCATATATCTCTTTAGAAATGGAATTCCAGGAACAAGGTATAAATACATAACATTTGTTTGTTTTGGTCAAGTTTTGTCTCAGAGGGCTGTATTCACCCCCATGTATTAGTGCGTCTGGTGGTCCGTATTCATATATTGAAAATTGAAAATTCATAGTTAAAAACTCAACATTATTTGAGAGTATAGGAGAGATGTCATTATATTCTCTAATTTTGTTCACCATTTCCTTGACTTCATAAAATTAATCTTGCCAATTCTAAGTAATTCTGTCATGTTCTGAGTGTGAATGATTTGCTTAGTATGTTTTCCTTCTTGAGTCTCCTGATTTTTCTCTTGGGGGGTGGTGGCCTTCTGGAATCGAGGTGGGAGGGGGTGAGTTTGTCTTTGTTGGCTTCTGCTGAGGTGTAGTTCTTATCTGGCCCTATTATTCTGATGTTTGTGGGCCTGCATTGGCTTCCAGTGGGTACGTAGTCAATATAGTGCATCTTCTTTTATTTGTCCTTGGGTCTCTTTGGGTCCTCTTAGCAGTACCATGTCCTCCCATGGGCTCAGGAACTCTCAGCTATTTTCTTCTACATCATTGGGCTGCATGTGATCTTTGAGGCTGTATTTACTCATTCTTTATCACACTTTAATTTTTTAGATGTTGAATATGAATTACCATCTTGAAATTGAGGCCTTTTTTCTTTTGGGTTTCTACTCAGTTTATCTGAGGTTTCTATAATCCCGTTGTGTCCATCACCCCAAAGTATTCCACACCTGCTGCTATTTCCTTTTCTCTCTAAAATGTCTTTACTAGCAGGGCGCCTGGGTGGCTCAGTTAGTTGAGCATCTGCCTTCGGCTCAGGTCATGATCCCAGGGATCTGGGATCAAGCCCTCCGTTGGGCTCCCTGTTCAGCTTCTCCTTTTCCCTCTGCCATTCACTACACTTGTGGTCTCTGGTCTCTCTTTCTGTCAAATAAATAAATAAAATTAAAAAAAAATATTTAAAATGTCTTTACTAGCCCAGAAGTCATTTTTTTTAAATAAATATTTTATTTTTCAGTAAACTCTATACCCAACATGGGGCTCATACTCAAAACCCTGAGATCAAGAGTTGCATGTTCCACCAACTGAGCCAGCCAGGTGCCCCCCCAGGAATCATTTTTAATAACCACTTTTCTCCCTCTCTCCCTCTTTTTTTATTAAGATTTTATTTATTTATTTGAGAGGGTGAGAGAACACGGGCAAGCAGGGAGGAGGAGCAGAGAGAGGAAATAAGCACACTCCATGCTGAGCATGGAGCCCATCGGTGTTCAGTCCCATGACCCTGAGGTTATGACCTGAGCTGAAATCAAGAGTCTCATGCTTAACTGACTGAGCCACCCAGGTGCCCCAGTAATCATTTTTAGTAACAGTTTAGGATTTAAAATCTCTATTATTCTCAGGATCTTCATTTATTTGTAAAGAAAAGCTTTTGGAATCCAGAAAACCCCTTCACCTCTTAGCCCTTGGAATAATGCACAGATTTACTACTGCAATAGATTAATAGTTATTTTCATGGTGAGAGACTGGTAACAAGGAAAAAAAAAGTTTAACATAGGCAAAGATTTTTTATTTTTGGTTAACCTTACATAGTTTCAAAAATAAACATAATTAACAAAACAACTACCAGAGGACGTGCTCTGGTATCAATAGAAGGCCCTAACCATAAGAAAGCTTGATATTGATCTTCATGTACAGATGCCAGTTTGAACCTGTCAAATGAATATGTTGTACTCTGAGTGTGACAGTTGAGAGGCAGGAGCAGGAAGAACCAAAGCCTCTTCTCCACTGGATTAGGCAGCCAGGCCCTCCAGGGGTGTTATAACAGATGACATGAAGATGATTGTGATGATAGCAATGACAGCAATCCCAGCTATGACAATGAGGATGTCATCACTAATAGTTTGACAGGATCTGTAAATCTTTAGGGTGCTTCTTTCTCATCCAGCTGATCATCCCTGATCCATTCCTTGGACAGGCCACAAAATTGGCTTGCACAAAAACTGAATCCAATGCATTCTTTTATCACTGAAAACACAGCAGTCCTGGTATTTGGTAACTTGAAAAAAACGATAAAAATATTTTTGCATCATTTTGGAAATGAGTCCAATCTAAGCTACAAGGAAGTGTATTATTAAAAAACACACATGGGTACTGTATTCAGTGGTGGTAGTTTTAAAATCCTGTGCTTGGCTATAAAAGCCTTATAAGCAAAGTTAATGAATAATAGTGCGAAAATTTTAACATCAGCATATCATCTGATATCTTTTTCATTTTCCTGTTTTGTCTTCCTCAATGAGTTTTCCCATCCTTTTGTTTTACTTAGGAAAGTAGTAAAGAAGGAGGATTTACAAGTCATATCTTTCATCACCCACTCTTGCTTCCCCCTGCCCCCAACCTCCACCTTGAATGTGTATGTTTCTTCTGGGTCCCCTCCTTCTCTTTTGCTTGGCTGCTTGGCTCATGTATTTTAGATGTCATTTTAGGTTTTATTTTCATTTTTATTATTTTTTTAAGATTTTATTTATTTGCCAGAGAGAGCATACACAAGCAGGGAGTGGGAGAAGCAGGCTCCTCGCTGAGCAGGAAGCCCAATGCTTTTCTCAGTCCCAGGACCCTGCGATCATGACCTAAGTTGAAGGCAGATGCTTAACCAACTGAGCCATCCAGGCATCCCTCATTTTAGATTTTAGAAAGACTTTTCTGAACAAGACTTGGTTAGACACAGGGAGGCTGGGAGGTGGGAATTTGAGGTGGTGGGATATGGGGGTGATGATTCCACATAAAACATGAATTAGGTACTCATTGTTTTCTATCATAATTTGTAAAAGTTAACAATAGTGATTATGCAATGCAGGTTCAGAGATGTTGATTTACTCCTCTGTCTTGAATGGGGTATGCTCCATAAAGCATTCATCTTTGTCTGACTTAGATGTTTATTTGTATCTGATGCAATAAAAGTTTACTGACTCATTTTAAGAGTATGTGACATTTTTCTCAAGAGAGAAATTTCCCACATATATATCTTGGAATTATTATAAAGAATTTCTAGGGGGATGTTAATTCCAGACACCATATTAACTTTTACACTTTAACCTACCCAGGACCCCTCGTCCAGTCATTGTGGAGCCTATGGAGCAGTTTGATGATGAAGATGGCTTGCCAGAGAAGCTAATGCAGAAAACCCAACAATATCATAAGTAAGATTTTATTAATAAAGATATTTTATATATCTGCTATCAAGAATATTTATTACATCTCATCTGTTATCAAGTATTGTTGGCTTATAAGGTGTTCTGTTCAGTCATATCACCTGGTTAGTAGAGTGTCCTGGTCTGCATGGAATTTTACTCTTCTTTTGTATATGGGTAGAACATTAACTTAGAAAAGTCTACTTTTATAACTGGGACAGGTGTGGGTAGGTAGATGGAGACTATCAGTAATTATGTCAGAGAAACAATATAATCTAGACACCATGAAAATATTTCTTTAATTAGTGTATTTTAGGTATACCATAAGTTAAAAGGAAACTTTTGGTGGGGTAAAGCAGGGGAGAACCTAGTTATTTAACTAGGGTAAGCCCAGGGAAAAGTAGCCTATTTTTAAAATGTGCATTATTCTCTTACCAGTTGCTTTTTGCTCAGTATTCGAGAAATATTTTTTCATAAATTGCCTGTGTGAATATATTTTGTTGTTTTAAATATATTTTGTGAATATATCATGTTGTTTCACTTGTTCATTATGCTAAATAAAACTAACATTTGCACGCATGAATTCAACAAATACTGGAGTGCTTTTGTGCTAGGCACTGATCCACGTGCTATCAGTGCAACTTTGAACTGTTTTTGCCTTCCTGGTGCTTACATTTCCGGTGGTGGAGATATAAGAAATAGGAACCAAAAATTATAAAACGTGTGTTAAATTGTGAGAATTTCTATGTAAAAAACTTAACTAACGTACGGTGTAAAGGCTTAAATCAAAGTGTGTGTATATTTAAAGTTGATTAATGCTGGAAAATGGTTTTCCAGAAATATACCAATTTTCACTCCTTGGTGTATGTATAAAGGTATTTTTCTTCATTGTGATGAAAAGATGGATGTAGTGATTTTAAGATTGATGGCTGATGTTCAAAATGATATTTTATGCATGTTATTTTAATTAACATTTTTTTAGTGCAGTTGAATGTTTTTCTTTGTAGTTGATTTAAATGAGTAATATGATTGCTTGTTATATGCCTGGTGCGGGAGATGTATCAGTGAACAAAATAGGCCAGAAATTCATGCTATGTGGGGGTGGTAAGGAGGGTAAAGAATAAAATTAGTAAAACAGGTATGGCAGAAAGACAGGGGAAAGTGGGTGCTGTGGAGCAGAGTAGTGTGCTGCCTTGTATGGGTGGTTGGGGAAGCCTACCTGAGAGGGTGACATTTGATTAACAGCTTGAAGGAGTGGGGAGGAAGAAGCTAGCTATGTAGGGTCAGAAATGGGATGGAATAGAGAGAATAGTAATCTCATCAGAGGAAATAGTAACTATAAAGGCCTTGAGGGAGGACTCTGGCAAGTTCTAGGAACGGTAGAAAGGCCAGTTTAGCTGGAGCATAGTGAGTAAGGAGGGGAAATAGTAGGGAGGAGGTAGAGATAGGACCTTGGGAGGAGTGCAGATTGTTGTGCCCTGCTGACTTTTGTATTTTGTGAGAAAGGAAGGAGCAGCGTAGTGACTTAATCTTAACGGTAGCTTTTGGGGCTACTGTTTTAAGAATAGATGAGTAAAGAACCAAGAGTGGAATTGGGGGGATGGTAAATTAGGAGCCTGCTGAAATGGAGGTCACAGTGGTGATGGTGAGAAGTAGTCAGAATCTGGATATGGTTTGAAAATAGACTTTGAATTTTGCTGATGGACGTGGGAGAAAGAGAGTTAAAAGCATGGTTTTTGGCTGAAGTAACCGGGAATATGGAAATTGCTAATGATTGATCTGGAGAATCTTGTAGGAGGAGCAGTTTTGGGGGAGGAAGTTCAGGAACCTTGTTTTGGACATGTTAAGTTTGACATGGTTTCCAACACCCAAGTGGAGATGTCCAGTAAGTAGTTGGATTTGCATCTAGAATTTAGATGGGCTTTCTGAGGTACAGTTACCACATGTGATAGGGAACTATGTCAAAGGATTGAGCCCTGGAATACTCAGTATACAGAGGTTGCGAAGCATAGGAGGAGGTAGCAAAGACAAGAGTGGGAATAGTCATTGCTGTAGGGGCGATCAACCAGCAGTGTGTCCTGGAAGCAAGGGAAGAAAGTATTTTAGGGGAGAAGGATCAGTAGTATAGTCAGTTGTAATTCAGAACCATTTTAATTTCTCATATAACGCTATTTTTCAAAGACTTAACTATGATTTCCTAGTCACTTGACTTTTTTTCTGGTTATAGTTTACCATTACAAATTTGAATTAGAGCATACTTTGGGATGCAGAAAATAGAAAACTGGGATTATAAGGGTGTTACAAAAAGTGGAATTTATATGCATATTGGAATATTTATTTATATAATGATTTAATTACTCAGCAGACCTTACAAGATCTCATTTTATTTCCAGTTTTGCTACTAAAGAGTTATGCTCAGAAGGGAATGTTCACAAAGCCTAAGCACTTTGTGATCACTTTTTGTGATCGCTTAATGATTCAAAATTTAGTTCTAACTCCTCAAATCCGTATTGGAGAAAATGAAGATTTTTTAATATTTTTGATTATAGTCAAAGTCTGATTTAGGAACTACTGGCTAATAAATAATTCTTTCAGAAAATTGGTAGATGGTTGATACTTGCCCCCCATTCCTTTCCCTTTTCCAGTCAGCATTTTAAAAGGAAAAAGTCCCAAGTCTGTTTTTTAGGTAAACAATACCAGATCACAGTTAACTTTGATTTTCCTTATGTGCCTCTGAAAATATTTAAAGATGTTTTCTTGTTATTACATCTTTTCTTCTGTGACAGCCTCCCTTTTTATCTCCCAAATTTTTCTCACCTACCCATTTTCCCCAAAATTAAAATTAAAATTTAGGATTCCAAGGCATCTATACTTTCATTGGTGGGGTAGGGATTATGTTTTTACTAATATTTTTTAATAGAAGCTATGATAGGCAAGAATAATTGAAAAAATTCTTTGAATTTCAGGTACATTCATAAATCTTTTTTTAAAATTTTTGGTCATTTGTTTGCTGATCTTTTATTCATTCAAGAAATAAATGTTAATTGTGTACAATGTGCCAGATACTGTGCTAGGTTAATTGAGGTACAACAATTAACAGACATATTTATGAGTGAAGCTTTTATTTTTTGGCATTGCCAATTAATCTAGCACGTAACACTCAATAAACTATCTGTTTTTATTACTATCCCTGAAAGTTACTACTTTTAGAAAAAAAAATTTTGATTCTAGACAATTCAGGGCATGTTTGTTTCATGTGTTGCAGATTGCCTTATGTAAAATATTTGTTGAGTGAAAATCAGAAAGCTTATTGAAGGTGATAATTAGGGGAGTGCAGCTTGTAGTATCAGATTGCTTAGGTTCGAGTCCTGGTTCTCTTCTTAACTAGCTGTGTTCTTGGGCAGTTTCTTAAACTCAGGGTTGTTAAAACATGTATTACAATATTGACCATGAGGTAAATCATGTAGTACTTACTTGCCTGACACAGTGCCATGAAGATTATAACTGCTTAGTGAATGGTAGTCCTTATTATTTTTACTTGTTGTTTTGACTTTTAAACATACATTTCTGTATGTTTTCAAATGTAAACTTAGGGAAAGAGAACAGCCGCCACGTTTTGCTCAACCTGGAACATTTGAATTTGAGTATGCATCTCGATGGAAGGCTCTTGACGAAATGGAAAAGCAGCAGCGTGAGCAGGTTGATAGAAACATCAGAGAAGCCAAAGAGAAACTGGAAGCAGAAATGGAAGCAGCTAGGCACGAACACCAATTAATGTTAATGAGGCAAGGTAAAAATGGGTTTTCATATAGATATGGTATGATTTTTCTTTTTTTTTTTTTAAGGCTTGTGTATATTTCCCAGGGATACCTGTTGTTTATTTAAGTTGGCTGTTACGAGTTTTGAGATAGTTGGAACTCTCACTGTATTAGAAAAAAAAAATTTCCCTTTTCCAAGAGAACTTCCTTTTTAAAAAAAAAAAAGCAAAAATATCTTACTAAAATAAGTTTTTGGGTGCCTGGGTGGCTAAGTTGGTTAAATGACTTTTTTTTTTCTTTTTTAAAGATTTTATTTATTTGTTCGACAGAGAGAGACACAGCGAGAGAGGGAACATAAGCAGGGGGAGTGGGAGCGGGAGAAGCAGGCTTCCCGCTGAGCAGGGAGCCCGATGTGGGGCTTGATCCCAGGATCCCAGGATCATGACCTGAGCTGAAGGCAGACGCTCAGTGACTGAGCCACCCAGGCGCTCCACAGTGTCTTAATCTTGATCTCAACTCAGGTCTTGATCTCAGGGTTGTGAGTTCAAGGCCTGTGTTTAAAAAGAAAAAAGGGCACCTCAGAGTGTGTAGATTTGGCATAAAGTCACATATCAAGATTTTATTTTGGTGTACACCTGACACTAATATGACACTGTATGTTAACTAACTGGAATTAAAATAAAAAGTTAAAAAAAAGATTTTGTTTATTGGAAAGAAGAATTACGGCAAATGCTGGCTATTTAAGATTGTACTGTGTGTCAGAAGATTACAGATGGAGGGGCGCCTGGGTGGCTCAGTGGGTTAAAGCCTCTGACTTCGGCTCAGGTCATGATCTCAGGGTCTTGGGATTGAGCCTCGCATCGGGCTATGCTCAGAAAGGAGCCTGCTTCCCCCTCTCTCTCTGCCTGCCTCTCTGCCTACCTGTGATCTCTCTCTCTCTGTCAAATAAATAAATAAAATCTTAAAAAAAAAAAAGATTACAGATGGATATTCTTTGGTAGGGGTAAAAAAAAAGATGTGTGCTGACAAATACGGGGATTTATGCAGACTGAATTCTTTGTAGTTGGCAAGAATATTTTAAACATTTGAAACAGAGCTAACTGAACCTTTAAGAGCAGTCCTAACGGGTGATCATTTATTCTCATATTCACTGGCCAAATACTGAACATGACAAGCTGCTTAAATACTTCTAGAAGGTCACTTCTCCCCTATCTTCTTGCTGTGTTTCCTTTTATGCCTATCTTCCTTTATTGTTTATCTCTTCCTTTCTTTTCTGTTCATTACTTCTCCAAATAATTTCTTCTGGTTATTCCTGTCACTCATTTTTTCAACTATCCATAATAGGTTTTGTATTTCTTAAAATAAGCATTTGATTGCTTTCTATTTTGCTGTTAATTTTTTTTTTTTTTAATTTAGCATTTCAGTAAACAGTTACTTACCTTCTCTTGGCTACCCGCAGAGATCAAGGCACCAGGATGCATAGATTTCTTCAGTAGCCTTGTTACTAGACTGTCATTTAACCCTGGTCTCCTCTAAACTATTCTTTATACTAGAGCCAATATTTCTTTAAAAAGGTGAAAAATATGATCATCATTCATCTTTAAGTCCTTTTGTTAGATTCTTGATTCCTAAAAGTCTGGGGTTGTTTCTTTATTTTTTTTCTGATCAGTAAATATTTATTGAATAGTTATGATCAAGTTACTAAACTGCTGAAACTATAGAAACTAGTCAGACATTTCTGGTTTCACTTGGACGCTAAACTTAGCAGTTCTGTAAGTTCACTCTTCTAAGAAAATTGAAGTCATTTATATTACATAATATGTTTAAAGATAAACTAAGTCGCTTATCTAGCAGAAAATTTTAAATTGTTTTATAAGATTACAGAATCATTGCTTAGAGATGGAAGAGAGATCTTCAAGGTTATCTGGTCTGGTGGTTTTGTGGTTTTAAAATTTGGTTACACATCAGAATCAACTAGGAAACTTAAAAATTTAATTTCCTGGGCCCCATGATTGCTCTAGTACATCTTTCCAATATGAATTGTTTTCTGCTTGTAGCCTGCCATTGTCTAAGTTCATGTTATAGTTAGGACATAACAATGATTAAATATGGAAGCATTTGTACTACAAGATATTTGTTGCTGATGATGACAAACAATATTTTAACAGTCATTACTTCACATATTTTTTAATGTCAGTTGTAGAAGACACTGAGATATTTGAGGATAGTGATGACAAAGAACAACATTTCTTTTGGCCTTACAAAGCTCTTCTGAACTCTTAAGATTTGCCTCATCCCTAAGGCTTGACTTTTGAAGCAGAGTAATTTTGCAAAGTTATTTTCCATGAACTTTTTTTTTCATTGCTTTTGTGTGTTTCTTTATAACCCCTGTTAACAATATTTTGGTTTATAATATTAGAAAAGCACATTGTTTAGTGTAGCCTACTCCTGGATTTACTTCTGCTGAAGTGCATCTTGTATTTATTTCGGCAAAAGTCTGCAGGTGATAAATTTTAGTGTTTGTGCAAAAAAATTTTTTTAATTTACACTTTTGCTCTACGATTTTATATTTCATACAGCATCTCTAAGGGTTTATTCAGGTCGAGGAGGGACTTTAGGTAATCTTTGTTCTGTGTGCAGAAACAGAAACAGCTCTTTAGTTCACTTATCATGGAAATAGGAAACTCAAATAGTACAGAAAAAGTGTTTCCTCCCCTGCCTCCACCTTCTGCTTTCTTGTAGGAATCACAGTTTCTTCTGTACTTTAACAGTTTCTTTTGGATATCCCTTAATGAAAAGAAAACTTGAATATGTCAGTAGATATGTATATGTATTTATTTATAGCCAAAAAATCCCCTATTTATCTTTCTCTGTACCTTGCTATTTTACTTTCTACAGAAGATCTGCCACATCTTTTAAGTGGCTGCATGATACTGTTAAATGGATATAATTAATTTAACTCATCCTCTGTTGATTGGTATCTGGCTCTTTTTCTAGTTAGTAAAAGCAGTGCTTCAATGGATATTTATGTATGTACCTTAGCAAAATTTTGTAAATCTTAATTCTTCATGGATACAACAATATGTTTTAATAATTGTACTTTTGTGCTTTGCTGATGTTTATTTAATCCTTTCTAGATCCAAATTCCATTGTACTATTATAGGTTATTTTTTTCCTTCTCCTGGTGTTTGATCATCAGCTTAGGAAGCAGTTCCTGAGTTTTCTTCACGGTTATTTTTTTTTTTATTAAAGATTTTTATTTATTTATTTGACAGAGAGAGAGATCACAAGTAGGCAGAGAGGCAGGCAGAGAGAGAGGGGAAGGCAGGCTCCCTGCTGATCAGAGAGCCCGATGCGGGGCTCGATCCCAGGACCCGATCCCAGGACCCTGAGATCATGACCTGAGCCGAAGGCAGAGGCTTTAACCCACTAAGCCACCCAGGTGCCCCTCTTCATGGTTATTTTTTTATTATCTTTGTTCCTATAGTTATAAACTTTCAATAGATGAGATTAACTCTGCCATGCATTTTGTTATTACTCTCTCCTCTTCCACCACTGGAATTTTATGATTATATTATTGCTGTTTATGTATGCCTTTGTAGTGATAAATCAAGTAGAGGAAGTAAATTGCCTTTAAGTGTCTTTTGACCCTGATTACTGAAGGAAAAAAAAACAAGGAAATAGGCATATTTTACTCCTCCTCCATTCTCTTTTCCTCTCAACTTTTATTTATTTTGCATCTGATTTGTCCACATTTATGACATTAATTTTTTCTTTTGTAGTGTAAAAGCTGATTTTGTTTATTTTTCTGGTGTTGCAGAACATTCAGTTTTTACTTCGTAGTTTTCAATTACACAATATGGTGTTATCAACTATAGTCACTACATTAATATGTTGAATTCTTAGGTCTTATTATTACAGGTGAAAGTTTTTACTCTTATACCAAGCTCTCCCTATTTACCCCACTTCCCAGCCCCTGACAGCTACTTTTTTTATTTCCTTGTTTCTATGAGTTTGAGTTTTTTAGATTCCACATATAATTTCTAGGCAATACTTGTTTTTCTTTGGCATTATTTCACTGAGCTGTAATGCCCTCAAGGTTCATCCATGTTCTTGGAAACGTAGGGTTTCATTTTCTTGTGGCTGAATAATATTCCATTGTGTGTGTGTGTGTTTGTGTGTATTGTGTGTATGGGTGTGTGTATATATGTATATTGTACATATGTATGTACGTATACACACTACATCTTTATCCATTCACTCTTTGATGGACACTTAGGTTGTTCCCATACGCTCACTGTTGTGGATCATGCTAGAGTGAACACGGAAGTGAACATAACTCTTCAATATCATGTTTTCATTTTAACTTAATGTTCTTTAATGATAATCTTCACTGTTGAAATGTTAACCCTACTTTAAATAGATGAGTCATGACTTTTCTGTTCATTTGATTGACGTTTATCCTCATGATTTAAGGAAGGGTTCATAAAAACAACATTCCTTGCATTCTACATCTTCTAAAATATTATCTATGATCCTTACATTTTAAACTGGTGCTTGAAATTCATGGATCTTTTTCTCTCTTCCTTTGTTAAGTACTTGATAGCATGTTTTGTTGTCTTCTAACATTGAATGTTTCTGTGGGGATGTCTCTCTGAAGTAAGCCTGAATTTTTTCCTGTCTCGTAAGTGACTTGATCTGGATTCTTCTTTTTTTATTTTATTTTTTATTTCTTATTATTTATTTTATTTATTTTTTATTAACATATAATGTATTATTTTGTATTATAACATATTATAATACAAAATAATACATATAATGTATTATTTCAGGGGTAGAGATCTGTGATTCATCAGTCTTACACAATTCACAGTGCTCACCATAGCATATACCCTCCCCAGTGTCCATCACCCAGCACTCCCATCCTTCTACTGTCCTCCTCTCCAGCAACCCTCAGTTTGTTTCCTGAGATTAAGAGTCTCTTATGGTTTGTCTCCCTCTCTGGTTTTGTCTTGTTTCATTTTTTCCTCCCTTCCCCTATGATCCTCTGTCTTATTTCTCAAATTCCTCATATCAGTTAGAGCATATGATAATTGTCTTTCTCTGACTTACTTTGCTTAGCATAATACCCTCTAGTTCCATCCATGTCGTTGCAAATGGCAAGATTTCATTTTTTGATGGCTGCATAATGTTCCATTGCATACATATCCCCATCTTCTTTATCCATTCATCTGTTGCTGGACATCTAGGCTCTTTCCATAGTTTGGTATTGTGGACATTGCTGCTATAAACATTGGGGTGTACATGTGGATTCTTCTTCTTCTTTTTTTTTTTTTAAGATTTTATTTATTTATTTGACAGAGAGAGATACAGTGAGAGAGGGAGCACAAGCAGGGGGAGTGGGAGAGGGAGAAGCCGGCTTCCCGCCAAGCAGGGAACCCGATGCAGGGCTTGATCCCAGGACCCCGGGATCATGACCTGAGCAGAAGGCAGACGCCCAACGACAGCCACCCAGGCACCCCTGGATTCTTTCTTCTTAAGTCAAGTCCAGTAACTTAACCCAGGATGTGTTCCCTGCCCCATCCCACCCCAAACATTTTGTTAATTTTTTTTCTTTTTTTTCTTTTAAGTAAGCTCCATGCCCAAAATGGAGCCCAACACAGGGCCTGAACTCACAACCCCAAGATCAAGACTTGAGCCAAGATCACGAGTCAGATGCTTAACTGAGCCACGCAGGCACCCCTTGTTAAGAGAAATTTTAAACATAATGTTGAAGGAATTTTAAGGTGTTTACTACTTAGATTCTGTTACTGACGTTTTACTGTACTTTATTATATCTTTCCCTCTTTACATTCTAGTAAATAAGATACATCTTGTTGTAATAGCATAGTGTTTTCAACTTTTCTTTGGGACTAAATATGCCCTTAAAATCTGTAGATTCAGTGCTTATATTTCCGTAAAATAGACTCTTAGTTCAGAGAGTATACATGAGTTGAGAAAACACAATCCAGATCAAACTTTAAATTTGTCTTTATTCCCTTTTATTCCCATATATTTATCCTATATTGAAATTATAGATGTAATTTTATGTTTGTCATTAAATTAGGAAAGCATTTTCACGTATTTTTTGGTCTAGTAATAAGTAGTGCTGCAGCTGATGTCTTTCTGTGTATTGATGGATGCCTTTGGATTATTTTTTTAAGAAGAATCCCTGTGACTGAGTCACTACATCAAAGATTGAAAACACTCCAGCTAATATATATATTTTTTTTTTAATTTTTTTTTTTTTTTTTGGTAATTTATTCCCCCAGAAGGATATTACTATGGCAATGTACAAATATGTAAGCTTTGTTGAAATTTCAGGACGTTCGGATATTAGCAACTTAAAAGAAATAATTTAGTAAATGTAAAATGGCAGTTTTGCTTTAAGTTGGTAGTGCTCTTACTTAAATTGGATAATGTGCTTTTATGATAACTTTATTGTTGGATTATATCAGTGTTAACAGATGAAGAAATACTACCTGAGAAGTTAAAGCAGTTTTCTCAACTGGCACAGCTTAAAAGGAGGAAATCTAGTTGTCAGAAAACAAATGTTTAGGTTTTTTTCTTACTCCTTTTTGTGGAAGAAAATGTAATGCATATTTTTACATTATTATATATGATAATTTGTCCCTGATTTAAGAGCAGCTAACCTGCAAAACCATGATGAAATTGTTACAGAATATACTGGATAGACTTTCTTTGATAATTAATGATCATAGTACACTTTCCACATTTTGGCTTATGAAAGCAATTCTCCTTAGGAATATGAGTAGATTATTTATTTTTGGTGTTTACTAGGTTTCTCCAGCTAAAGCAATTATCTAATGGTTGTATGGTTCTCAGTGTTTGTACAGTGGAATCAGCTAGGGTGCTTCAAAAAAATACTGATGTCTACATCACAAGAGATTTCAATTTAGTTGGTCTGGTTAAAAGGTACTTAGATAGTTCTAATAAGCAATTAAGGTTGACAACTAATGGTCTCAGTGTTTGAAATCATTGTGGTAGTTTTTGATGGTTTTTAAGGTAGCTAAGTGTTTTCAAGCATCTTGTTGGAATCCCCTGGTCACTACCTTACCCTAGCTGGATGGTTATAATACATTGATATCTGAATCTTTTTTCTTTGACATAAGTAATACATAATTCAGTCTGTTTTCAGTCATTTTAATGTTTACCTTGTTAGGGTTATGATGCCTACTTTGTTATGGTTATATTATTAGGGCTATTGGCACGTGGAATAACTGTAACTTAGTATTTTGTTATATAAGTTCTTGATAGAGCGATTTATTAAGAAATGCTCAATTGAGGTAATTTATGTTCACATTAGTAATTTCAGATAATGTGATAAGAGAAAGGGGAAGTAAATGCAACCAATAATTGTGCCACCCAGAGTATTTTAATATTTTTTAATCCATGTGTGTATGCACACATAATTTGGTAAGATATTACAAAGATTTTAGCACTTGGGCAAAACAAATGTACTTTTTCTAATCTTATACTACTCTGGAACCCCTGTTCTTGATGATATGGCAGGGATAGGTGACTGTGGGAATGTTCATCTTGTTTAAAATAATCTTGTTAGTATCAGGATTCAGCCCTTCCCGCCCCTTACAAGAATTTTCTCATTGCTATTTTTCATAAGAAATTGACTTTGTGTGTGAGGAATCTTATGCTAATTGTACTGGCAGAGATATTCTTTGGAAGTTAAACAGTATCCTATTATTCTTACTGTTTGTTCCTTTTTTTTTTTTTTTAAAGATTTTATTTATTTATTTGACAGAGAGAGAGACCACAAGTAGGCAGAGAGAGGGGGAAGCAGGCTCCCCACCGAGCAGAGAGCCCGATGTGGGGCTTGATCCCAGGACCCTGAGATCATGACCTGAGCTGAAAGCAGAGGCTTTAACCCACTGAGCCACCCAAGCGCCCCTCTTACTGTTTGTTCTTATGTGCCCTCTGCTCATGTCTCTCAAGACATCTTTTTGGGCTTTATATTTGCAGCTGAAAAAATTTCTAATTTGAAAGAATGTATATGAAAATATAGCTACCATTCTGTTTTTAATATGTTCCAGGCCTTACATTAAAACAATTACTACCCATTTTAATTTCTTAACATAAACATAAATTTTATTCTTTTCATACGTATGAAGAAACAGGTCCAGAAAAGATACTGATTTGATTAATCAGTTTATAATCTTTCATTATAAAATAATAGACAAAAAAAGAAGCTAGGTGTATGAGTATGAATAAGTTACTAAATATATTGCCAGCAATAGAGAATCTAAATGATTATTGATATTAAAAGTACAGAAAGGGAAGGTAAAAATATTAACGTGTAATCAATATTTTATAGATCTCATGAGGCGTCAAGAAGAACTCAGACGCTTGGAAGAACTCAGAAACCAAGAGTTACAAAAACGGAAGCAAATACAACTGAGGTAAAAGAACATCATTGTAATATATATGTGAATATATGTAGTTTTCATTGTGGTTTTTTTTTGTTTTTTTTTTTTTTTTAGTTTTCATTGTGTTTTTAATAAAATTAATGCCTACTATAAACAAGTCGTACAAGTTGGAAAATACAGGAAAAAATAACAAAATGTGACTATTCTGACTATACTTTGAGAATTACTCTACAAATTAGCATAATTCTTGGTATTATGATTTTTTAAAGCTGGTTATGGACATCTGATTGCATTCATTGTGAACTTACATAAGGGGCTTAGGTATTGCATATAATTTGTTGTAAGAATGTACTGTGATTTACTGGATCATTTTTCTAGAGATGGACATTTTAGGTTTTAGTTTTAGTCTTTCCATGTGTATAATACTACTGTGAGTGCTTTTATACATCTTTTTGCTTCTGATAATTTGCTTTCAAAAGATATGTGGAAGTGGAATACACGATAAAAAGGGACATGGGTATTTAAAGTCTCAGTGTAAAATGGATAGTCAACTTAAAACCTTCTAGGTTGAATAAGGACTTTGGGAATTGGTTGATCCAAGATGTATAAACAAAAATTAACAGCTTTTCTTGTACTAGCAATATTTAATTGTGAAATATAATGAGATAAATGTTACTCTTAAAAGTTGTTAAAAAATCATAATAGTTAGGAAATGTTATGAACAAAGGTATGATAGATAAAGAAAACTTAAAGTTTTGGTTTTTTATTTAAAAAAGTGTTTTTTTAAAGATTTTATTTATTTATTTATTTGACAGAGAGAGAGAGAGAGGGAACACAAGCAGAAGGAGTGGGGGAGGGAGAAGCAGGCTTCTTGCTGAGCAGGGAGCCCGATAATGGGGCTTGATTCCAGGACCCTGGGATCATGACCTGAGCTGAAGGCAGATGCTTAACAGCTGAGCTACCCAGGCGCACCTAAAACTTTTTTAAAAATTAATTTGAGAGAGAGAAAAAGAGCAAGCGTGGGGTGGAGGGTCAAAGGGAGAGAAGGAATCTCAAGCAGACTCCCCTCTGAGCGTGGAGCCTGACACGGGGCTGAATCTCAGGACCCTGAGGTCATGACCTGGCTGAAACCAAGAGTCAAATGTTCAACTAACTGTTCCACCTCGGTGCCTCAAAGACTTTTTTTTGTTTTTATTTTGTTTTATTTATTTACTTATATAATTTTTATTTATTTATTTGACAGAGAGAGAGCGAGAACACAAGCAGGAGGAGTAGCAGGCAGAGGGAGAGGGAGAGAGAAGCAGACTCCCCGCTGAGCAGAGAGCCAGATGTGGGTCTCGATCCCAGGACCCTGGGAATATGACCCAAGCTGAAGGCAGTCGCATAATCAACTGAGCCACTCAGGCGCCCTTGTTTTATTTTTTAAAGATTTTATTCATTCATTTGAGGCAGAGAGAGAGCACGAGCAGGGAGAGAGGAAGAGGGAGAAGCAGACCCTCTCTGAGCTGGGAGCCCAGCTTAACCATCTGAGCTACCCAGGTGCCCCTCAAAGTTTTGTTTTTTAAAGTGTTATAAAAGTAGTAAGTGCTTGTGGTAGAAAGTAAGGTGCTCATGGGAAATAAATAAAAAAGAAGGCAAAGAGCCTTGAGTAAATGCCACATGTCTTTATGGTCTGGAGATAGGTAGTATTCAGTATATATTAATGTATTTTTTCTTATTTTGTACCTGCTTAAATCAATGTATATATGTTTCTGTCTTACAACTACTCTGATTTTACTCTAAATTACTTATTCTCAAATTATGATATTTGGACAGACAGCGTCAGCATTCTGATTACAAGCCCCCACATCTCCCAGCTGTTGAATCAGAAATTATAAAAGTGGAGCCCTGCCCCCTGTGCTTATTAGTCTTCCAGGGATTGGGATGCATCATACATAAAGTTTGAGAACTACTATTATATAAAACTCCCTATATGATCTCCTTACATAAGGGATACGGAAAATTGGAATTTCTCCAATTTCTTCATCTTTGTTTCTTTCCTTTTTATGTAAGCATGTTAAGGTCTGTTCTACTTGTACAAAGAAAAGGAAGCCTTCCCTCCCAAATATAAAATTCTGACTCCATATTTCTCTTATATTTATACTCGACAGCTAGGCTTTTAGAATTAGTAATCTTACCCTTCACTTACCAAAAAAATAAATAACCAGACAATGTGGGAGAACCCATAAGAAGGCATAAAAAAAACCCATACAAATGGGCGGGCCTGGTTAGCTCAGTCAGTAGAGCATGCAACTCAGTTTTGGGGTTGTCAGTTTGAGCCCCACATTGGGTGTAGAGATTACTTAAAAACAAAGTCTTTAAAAAACAAATGAACATAATTGCATTGCAAGTAAGTAACATTAACACTCTGAAAGAGAATGGGGAAGAAAATAAGGAACCTCCATAACTTTTGAAAACACTATCTTGACTAGACACTATAGGCCAATTAGAAGAAAAGCAATATATTTGGTAATCTGGTTAATGTGTTTCTCACAGGGATATGGGTTAGTAGTTCTGAAACCTTTTGTTTTTGTTTTTGTTTTGTTTTTTTAAAAGATTTTATTTATTTATTTGACAGAGAGAGAGAGATCACAAGCAGACAGAGAGACAGGCAGAGAGAGAGGGAAGCAGGCTCCCCGCTGAGCAGAGAGCCCAATGTGGGGCTCGATCCCAGGACCCTGAGATCATGACCTGAGCCGAAGGCAGAGGCTTTAACCCACTGAGCCACCCAGGCACCCCTGAAACTACTTTTTGTATGTACTTTTTTCCCGCTTTGATCAGGTCTTTAATGAAAAGAATATATACATTTTTGAGTGAACAGATTAGTAAATATAGATAAGCAAACACAGGTTTCTCATTGTTGGAAAAAGAAAAAAGAGAGAAAGGCTAAAACTAACATGAATCCTTTGGTGTTGAATTGGGATCAGGGTTATCAGTAGAACTCAGTGGTATTTAACTTAGAGGAGTACAGATGTGTGTATATATGTGGGTTCACATACATTTCATAACTCCTGTCTACCTAGAAGCAGTGATGGGATGCCTCAGTAACAGCACACATATAGGGCCCAGATTCTTGTTTCTCTAATAAAAGGAACTAGGGTTTTGTGAGAAGTGGTTGATTCCTGGACTAAAAAGTCCACCATGAGCCTGGAATGTTGTACCAGGGAATAAGAGAGTACAGCTGTGCCTCTGATATACTGCAGGTTCAGTACCAGACCACTGGAGTAAAGCAAATATTGCAATAAAGTGTATCAAATGAATTTTCGGCTTCCCAGTGCATATAAAAGTTATGTTTATACTATAGTGTAACAAGTGTGCAAAGAGCATTAGGTCTAAAAAAATATGCACACCTTAATGAAAAAAACACTTTATTGATAAAAAATGCTAACCATCACCTGAGCTTTCAATGAATTTTAATCTTTTTGTTGGTGGAAGGTCTTCCTTGATGTTGATGGCTGCTGACTGATCAGGGTGGTGGTTGCTGAAGGTTGGGAAGGCTGTGGCAGTTTTTGACTCTCTTTCACAAATGATTTCTCTAGTGTGTGATGCTGTTTGATAGCATTTTACCCACAGTAGAACTTCTTTCAGAATAGGAATGCTTTCAAACCCTCTCTTATAGACATACCTTGGAGATAACTGCAGATTCAGATCTAGACCAGTGCTGTAGAGTGAATATCACAACAAAGTGTGTCAAATTAATTCTTTGGTTTCACAGCACGTTAATATGTACACGTATAAACTATAGTTTATTAAGTGTGAAGTAGCGTTATGTTTAAAAAAACATGCATGCCTTAATTAAAAAAATACTAATCAGGTTGGTGGTTGCTGAAGGTTGGGTGGTTGTGGTAATTTCTTAAAATAAGACAGTATTGAAATTTGCCACATGAAGAGTCTTCCTTTCAGGAAGAATTTTTCTGTAGCATGTGGTGCTGCTTGGTACCATTTTACCCACAGTAGAACTTCTTTCAAAATTGGGAGTCAATCCTCTCAAACCCTGCTGATGTGTTATCAACTACATTTATGTAATATGCTCAAGTTCCTTGTTGTCATTTCAACAGTCTTCACAGCATCTTCACCAGGAGTAGATTCCATCTCAAGAAACCACTTTCTTTGCACATCCATAGAAGCAGCTCCTTATTTGTTAAAGTTTTATCATGGGATTGCAGCAATGTGCTCCCATCTTCAGGCCCAACTTCTAGTTTGCTTGCTGTTTCCACCACATCTGCAGTTACTTCCCCCACTGATATCTTGAACCCCTCAGCCTGAAAGGCATCCGTGAGGATTAGGTTGGAATCAATTTCTTCGAACTCCTGTTAATGTTGATGGGCAGACCTCTTTCCGTGAAGCACAATGGTGAACGCTTTCTAGAAGTTTTTCATTTTACATTGCCGAGGTCCATCAGAGGAGTCAATGTCTATGGCAGCTATAGCCTTATGAAATGTATTTATTAAATGTATTTATACATTTATTAAATGTATTTATTAAATGTATTTATACATTTACTAAATGTATTTATTAAATAATAAGACTCGGAAGTTGAAATCGCTCCTTGATCTGTGGGCTGCAGAATGGATATCATGTCAGCAGGCATGAAAACAGCATTAATCTTGTTGTCTATCACCATCAGACCTCTTGGGTGACCAGGTGCATTGTCAATGAGCAGCAACATTTTGAAAGGGATCTTTTTTCCTGATCAGTAGATGTTAGCAGTGGGCTTAAAATATTCAGTAAACCAGGTTGTAAGTAGATGTCATCCAGGCTTTGTTGTTCTATGTGTAGAGCACAGGCGGAGTGGATTGAGCGTAATTCTTAAGGGCCCTAGGATTTTCAGAATCATCTTCAGGTCACCAAGCAGCATTAGCCCCTAGCAAGACAGTCAAGCCTGTGTTTTGAATCCAGGCATTGACTTCTCCTCTATGGCTATGAATGTCCTAGATGGCATCTTCTTCTAGTATAAGGTTATTTAATCTACACTGAAAATCTGTTGTTTAGCGTACCCACTTTCATTAATTATCTAAGCCAGATCTTCTGGATAACTTGATGGCAGCTTCTGGATCTCTGCTAGCTTCAGACTTTTTTCTGCAGCTTCCTCGATTTTTTCACCATTTATACAATTGAATAGCATTAGGGCCTTGGTCTGGATTAGGTCTTGGCTTAAGGAAGTATTGTGGCTGGTTTGGCTGGTTTGATCTTCTTTGTAACTACTTAAAAGTCCTCCATTTCAACAACAAGGCTGTTTTGTTTTCTTATTTGTATGTTCATTGGAGTGGCACTTTTAATTTCCCCGAAGAACTTTTTGTTTGCATTCACAACTTAGCTGTTTGCTGTAGGAGGCCTAGCTTTTGGCCTTTTTTGGCTTTGGGCATGACTTCCTCACTAAGCTTAATCATTTCTAGCTTTTGATTTAGAGTGAGAGACATGCAGCTCTTCACTTGAACACTCAGAGTATTCTAGGACTAGTCATCGGCCTAATTTCTATATTGTGTGTCAGGGAATAGGGAAGCCGAAGAAGTAGGAGACAAATGAGAGGGAGAGAGATGGGGGAATGGCTTGTTAATGGAGCAGTTAGAACACACATAGTATTTATTGATAATGCTTGGTCTTAAATGGGTGTGGTTTGTGGTGTGTCTCAAAACAATTACAGTAGTAATCAACATCAAAGATCACACATCAACATTACAAATATAATAATAAAAATGAAATTTTGTGATAATCACCTACCAAAATGTGACACAGAGACACACAAAGTGAGCAAATGCTTTTGGAAAAAATGGGGCCAATAGACTTGCTTGGTGTAGAGTTACCACAAACCCTTAATTTGTAGGGGGGGAAAAAAAAAACCAAACCAAAAAAACCACTGTATCTGTAGTGCACAGTAAAGCAAAGCCGAATAAAATGAAGTAGGCCTGTACTCAAAACATGGGGCATATTGAAAGTACACAGAAGGCAAACTGAAGGTGCTCCTAAATGGCCAAAGTTGGAACAGTTTCAACAACAAAATAAAAAATTATAGTATTAGGTTATATAAAAAATTATAGTATTAGGTTTTAAACTGTAGAATAAAGTACATATCCATGAATCCATACTGATAGAAGTAAATAGTTGAATGAATAAATAAATGGAAGAGAATGGACAACTCTTTTTATAGTAGAATTCCAGTCGATGAGTACGGAAGGAATGAGAGAAAACCACCAGTGGGACAAACACTATATTAATAATTGTTACAGACAAGATTTACTGACGGATGTTCAAGTTTCTGCTGAAATTTGAGAAACACAACTTGATTACTCATTTATATTAGGTACAAATGGAAAAACAGTAAATTTAAAGCAGAGAAACAATAGACAACATTACCATGTATTCATATCACCTGTAATAAGACATTGCTATCAGGAACTGCTTGATATGATACAGTCAAAGGGATATATTGTCATTTCTGTGGGGTTTTTTTGGCAAGAAATTTATAACCTCAGGCTAGTCCATGAGGAAATATAACGTGAATCCAGATTAAAGACATTGTACAAAATAATCAGTTCTCTTTAAAAAAGTGTCAAGTTCGCTCTGAGGTGAGTGGGGAGGAAGGTGTGCTGGGCGCCCAGGCTGCAGATCGTGGCCTGGCTCTGTGTATATGGTAGACCTCTCCTGCAAGGCTGGCAGGTTAGGCTGACTGTGGCAGCAGGTGGGCAGGCTTCTGCCTCTGCTGGGCATGGTACCCCCTGAGAACCTGCTGCCCCACAGGTCCAGTCCAAGTGACAGAGCAGGGCTCCCATGGCCCGAGTACCCCCAGCAGCACCATGCCTGCAGTTCCTGGAATGCCCCAAGCTTTCCAGTGCCATGGCCTGGGTCTTGCACTGGCACATCATGATGGAGCTAGGAATGTGGTCTGTTGGAGGAAGGAGAGATGTCCAAGATGACGGAACAGAGGTTGAAGGAAGAGCAGGAGAGAAGGAAGAAAAAGGAGTCGGAAGAGAGAATGTCACTAGAGGAGACCAAGGAACATATCCTGAAGTTGCAGGAGAAGCTTTTGGCCCTACAGGAAGAGAAGCCACTAGCTTTCTTGCAGCTCAAGAAAAGTTTTACATGAGGCTGTGCCTGGCCACTTTTAGCCCACCCAGGCAGAGGTCCTCCAGCCTTGTGGTGCCTTGTACTTACAAAAGCAGATTTAACATGGTAACCAGCAGACTGGACTTCCTATGCCCCACGAATCCAGTTTCTGGACTCCTTGCCTCCCCGCTGCTTCCTCCTACAGATGCAACCAGCAGGAAAGTCAGGCTTTTTTGCCTTTCCTGCTGCACCTGCAGATACAATCAACAGAAAAGTCAGACTTTGCAGCTACCAGCTAACCAGGCCCTTGGCTCTCAGCATATTCAAAACCTGTGATTCTACCACAAATCGCATTTTATTTTCAACCTCCCCTCTACCCCCTGCTGTGGGTGAGGATCCTGGTCTACCTCAGCCCAGGTCAGTGAAACCTGTCTGCCACTGGAAAAGAAAAAAATGTCAAGTTCATGAAAGACCAAGAAAGACTGAATGTGTTTAGGAACTTATACCAATAATTGTCAGATATATCCTGTACTTGCAAGACAAAGCAAATAAAATTACAGCAGTTAAACTGAAACTGAAGAAATACAGCTGACTGAGGCCACTGCTGTACAAGGCTGCTTTAATTGTTAACAAGCCAGGTAGTTTGGACTCTGCTTTTTTGTTTCACCTTAGAACATTGACAAAACTGGCTTAAAAAAGTATATTTTGAGAGAATTTATTTGGAGTATGCAAGTTTCCAGTTTTCCTTTCAGTGCTACAAATAAATTACTAGGTTTCTCATGGGTCACTTAATTTTTCAGAGTCTGTGGCAGTGAAGAAGGAAGACTAGGACAAGGGATGATGAGCTGGTTCAAGCTGTCACTTGACCATTTAATAGTTTATTTATGTCTTTATTCTCTTACCACCCTTCTGCTCATTTTATGTCATTCGATGTAAATATCTTAGATACTGAGCCCTTGAATAGGTGTGGCGAGCATAGTGCTAAAACAAAGAGTAGCAGGACATTTTTATCCATTAGTTATATCATAGCTTATTTTCTAGATCTTGTCCATTTTTCAAAATCCTGGAAAAATATAGGAGACCTGAAAATAATTAGTGGGTTCAAATTAAATTGTAAAATTGAGGTTTTATCCATTTCCAATTAGTTAAAACATGAAGGATGTTAAAATTTGTCACACTTTTTTAGTTCCATTTGTAAATGTTATCTAGGAAGTTATCTATCCTTCACCTGAAGAGACATTAAATATACATATAAAGATATTCATTAAAGCATCTTGTGAAATGGAGAAAATTAAAAGTATATATATAATAGGGAATATTTCTGAATTTTGTCCATAAGTTCTGATTATGGAATTGTCAGTGTGTTATCAACTTATTTCAAAACAAAGTAGAAATTCTGGAACTTACAAAGGACAGGAAGGAAAAAATAACTGTTTTAAATGATTTTACCTTTTACTTCTGATTTGTAAATCTGTTTTCACATTTTATCAGAAAAAAGTTGCTTTAACAATGGGAGAAGTACATTACAAATTTTGTTTATAATACTTTATTTGGTTTTTATTTTAAAATGTCATGGCAATACATATATAAAACAAATCTCAATAATACATTATATATGTAAAGTAAAAAGGTTAATGATCCTGTTTCCAGATTATTCCCAGTATGATGTAAGCTTTTTCTACCCCTCTCTGTGCTCATACAAATGATTTTTAAAATCAGTAATAGAAATGCTGTTTTTTTCCTTGCTTTTTTCCTGACAGCTATATTTTAGATATTCTTTTGTGTCAGTAAATGCAAAAGTGCCTTTGTAACAATGGTTTTGTGTTCCTTGGCATCAGTGAGCCATACTTATTTCCCATTTATAATTGATCATGCCTTCAACTTTTTGCCTTTAATTAATGCCACAGTGTATACTGTATCTATGTGTACATATATTCTTGCACATTTATGTAGATACTTCTTTTTAGTTTATTGGAAATGGACTTGCCCATTTAAAATTCTGTTACATGTCATAAGTTATCCCTGAATAAGGTCGTTGTTGTAATTCTGAGACCAAAAAACTTTGAAAACCAAAAGCTTTTTCATGTAGTGGCAGGATCTGATAGGAACCTATTTGATGACAAAACCTGACCTGCATTTATGTTGGAGTCATGTCAGACCTTTACTATTGTCGCAAAAGTGAATATTCATCTTACTGCGGAAATACCAGCGTGTTTGATTGCTGGGTCCTGTCCCAGATCCTATTAGTTATATAATAATAGTATATGGACCCCTTTTGAAATCGGGAAAAATCAGTTTCAAAACATATGTAATAGTGCAGTTTTTGAATGGAGGATTTTTACCTGTACATGTACATTCATACATTTTCAGCTGTGTGAATATGAAAATATTTTCTTTACTGTAAAATTTATGAGTGTGTTAATGTCTAAGAAGTGGATTACCTACTTTATTTGAATATTCAGTTTACCTGAATAGAAATGTATATTGGGGATTTAAACAAAAATCTCAAAATAGTCTAGATTTTTTTTTTTTTTTGGACAGAGAGATCACAAGTAGGCAGAGAGAGAGAGAGGGGGAAGCAGGGGAGAGAGAAGGGGAAGCAGGCTCCCCGCCGAGCAGAGAGCCCAATGCGGGACTCAATCCCAGGACCCTGAGATCATGACCTGAGCCGAAGGCAGAGGCTTTAACCCACTGAGCCACCCAGGCGCCCCAGTCTAGATTTTTTTTTAAATCCCTTAGGAACATTGTTACTTCGTGGTCTGCTCCTTTAACAGCTGGGTTTTCTGTTGTCTATGGCAAATACTACTTTTTTTTTAGTTCATGTACTTGTGTTTAGGGGAAGCATTCTATAGGAAACAACAGAGTATCTTGAAATTCAAGTATTAGACTTAGTGTAGGAAGGTACTTATAAAAGCAGCCTAGAAAATAAGACTTAATGAGAGGACATCGGTTTTATATAAAGTCTTCACTATTGAAATTGGTTTTTTGTTTTTGAGTAGAGGGCATATATACTTGTATTTGCATTGGCATAAATGTCAATATAATGTGAGTTTATTTAATATTATTTTGTAGGTTTTTTTCTCTTAATCGTAAGTAATTATAGACTTATTTGTAATTCTGCATACATATAGTTCAATATTTTTTTCTCCCACATACCCCTAGGGCTGAGGTTGGCATACTTTTTCTGGGAAAGGGCTAACTAGTAAATATTTTAGGCCTTGCAGGTCATACGGTCTTTGTCTCAACTACTCAGCACTGCTCTGGCCCAAAGGTAGCTATAGACATTAAGTAAATGATTGTCTTCTAAAACTTCATTTATAAAAACAGATGGTAGGCTGACACCTATTCCAGAGGATTTTCCTCAGTGGGTTGATAAATTGGGGGAAGAGAGGGTTTGTTAAGGGTTCCTTTGACACAAAATAGATTTTTTTGACTAGGCAGTTTTGTTCTTTGTAGTGGCCTCTATCAGAATTGGTTCTGAGTGCCTTTAAGAACTCTATTATGCCAGTGATAGATCCCAGGCTTTTCTCTTTATACAGTAATAGAGAGTACATGTTTGACCTTTTGGACTCCTGATTTCTTGACTAAGCATATTAACCTTCTTAGTTACATGTTCTTACTCTGTTTTTTTATTTATCCCAGTTACTTTATTTCTTTGGGTTATTTTTATTAAAGGCTTAGAGTAAACTAGAAGAAGGAAAGTAAATATAGTAAGCCAGTCATCATTTACAGATTTTGTATCAACTGACTTGTGTAAATGATTTTGATTTACCTGGAATAAAATACCTGATTATGGCTTACATGTGAGCTATGCTGAAATTTTTATTTAAAAATCTTTCAGACACGAGGAAGAGCATCGACGCCGTGAGGAAGAAATGATCCGACACAGAGAACAGGAGGAACTGAGGCGACAAGAGGGCTTTAAGCCAAATTATATGGAAAATGTAAGTAAAATACTAGTTAACTGAAATTATTTATATTGTCAGGTGGACAAGGCATATTTAGAATTGTTTGGATATTGGTTTATATAAAAATTTAAAAATCTTTCTGAATTTGTCATGTTTGTTTATGATAAACTAATGATTCTCTTAACCTCTTACAGGCAATAACTTAAAAGTAGTTTCTGAAGATACTATTAATGTTTTGTAAAAAGGATGTTAAATTTTTCTCCATTTTTATCTTTTTTAATATATGGTTCTAAATTAGAACTCTTGATAAATCTATCTCTACTTGATTGATTTTCAACATTTATTGATAATAAATTCTTTAGGGGCACTTGGCATGGCTCAAGAGCATGCAGCTCTTGGTCTTGGGGTTGTGAGTTCAAACCCCACGTTGGGTGTAGAGATGATTTAAATAAATAAACTTAATGGAGTGAAATAAATAAAAATTCCTTATATTGGAAGATACTAGATATATACAAATGTAGACCAGTATATTCTCATCACCCAACTATGACAGTTATCAGCACATAGCTGATCTTTTCATCTTTAAGTATACCCACTTTCCTGAATTATTTTTTATTAAATCCCTGACTTTATATGATATTATTAATATGTATTTCAGTATGTATCCCTAGAAAATAAGGACTCTTTTGAAAAATATCTTTGTCATATCTTAAAAATTGTCACTTGTTTAATATTAACTAGTAAAAGCCCGCATTTGCCCAGGTTTTATAAAGGTTTTTATTTTGTTTACAACTGGTTCAAATTGGCTGACAAATCCAGTGTTTTAGGTCTGTAGGTTTTCTCTTCACCTTTTAAATTTTTTCCTTAATTTTGTAAGAAACAGACCGTTGTTGTTTCTCACATCCTGGATTTTGTTGAATTTATCCTTGCAGTGATGTTTAACAAGTTTCTCTATCCCTGAATTTCTCATAAACTGGAGTTCTAAAGATTTGGTCTGACTCACGTTTTTTTGGGAAGGCAGAATGGTAGGGCAAAAACAAGGATACTTCAGATGTGTTAAAATCCCCATGTTCTTAATTTGAACTAACAAGGAATCTTATTTTCACCTTAGGTGAATGCCATTTTAATAGTCATTATTCTGAAAAATATTCACTGGTTTTTTTCTTCCCTAGCTATTCAAAAGTCATGATTCTTTAATAAGTTTCTGAGGCTAATAGTATTAATTCAAGTCAGTGACTCTTTTGCTGACCTTCTGTCCCCATTTTTCTGTCCCTAGAAAAATTTTAAACTTTTCTAAAAAAGAATACATACAGTAAAGTATATCCAACTTGTATAATAACAACAAGAAATTTTTATCTTGCTTGCATCAAGTAAATACCCTTTGACTAAAAATTATGTGGCATTTAAATTCAACTAGAGAAGTTTCCTACTATTTATAAGTCATACTAAAGGTTTAATTTAATTGGTTTTTAAATTCCATTACCAAGTTAGTTGAGTTTTCAAGCATTGCAAATTTTCTTCTAATTTCTAGCATCATTTTGCAATTCTCTTTTTCCTACTTGGATACATAGTCTTTGCTTATGACGTATTTTAAATGTGGTCTTAGGTCTTTTGGTTGTTACATGTGAACATAAATCTGTTGGATTTATCAGTGTGAGGATATTTTATGACGTTATGAAAGTATGTGGAATTAAAATTTTTTTGGTCCATATTTTGAAAACTAGTGACTGTTTTTATTTTCAAATATAATCAAGATGTAAACCACATATGATACATTTCCTAGGGAAACTATTTTGTTCCATTGAAGATTAGGAAATTCTTCCTTGTCCTTTTATGTACCTAAACATTTCTTTTCCTAAAGTGCTTACTTATAGTCAAATTTGGTGGAATTAGCTTTCTTAATATTTTTTTGGCATAAATTTTGCATTCTTGGAGCACCGTGTAGCTATTTGTAATGTCATATAATAAATCACTAGGGGACTAAAAATAAATGATTAAGTAAAATGTATTCTATTACATTTAAGTAGGCTATATCATAAATTTGTTTGGAGACTCTTTATTCTTTGAAATTATTTCATAATTTTTTAAAACTCATACCAATGTTTTTTATATTTGTTCAGTAGCATTTAATATAGGTATAATTAATGAAGGACAGATTTTAATTTTACTTTTCTATTCAAAAATTATTTGGAAATATTGCTACAATTTAAAATTGAAATACCGCAAATTCTTATTTTAATTTTAAAACATTTGTATGTTTAAAATTAATTTTATGGTGGATAAAATTTTACAAATTACCAATGAACTTTGAGAGTAAATGAATTAAATATTTAAAATATTCATGGTGGGTTTATTGAAGCATTTCAAAAATAGATCATTTATTGTTTCACCAGACTATACTCTTAGAAAATGTAGATGATATATTTTAATATTAAGATATCTTTGTTTTCAAGTAGTTAAAGTATATGATGTATATCTGAAGCATCGTAAGATTAATTTGGCTAGAGCAGAAGTCAGCGAACTATAGCCTAGGACTGACCAGTGCCCAGTTTCATACCACTCTACCACAGAGCTAAGAATGGTGTTTACATTTTAGAGAGTTGATGGATAAGGAAAATTAAAAAATATTAGAGTATCTGTGACTCACAAAACCCAAGATACTTACTTTTTGACCTTGTACAGAAGAAGTTTGCTGAACCCCGGGCTGGAGAGTTGGTGCTGGGTTTTTTTGTTTTATATTTCTGTTTCTAATTAATATTTTTGTTAGGCCACAAGGTTACTATATTCTTAATTTTCTGAAGAGGAACCATATTTAAAATAGCATGTAACAATGTAATTAAATATTTAGGGGAAATATAGTCTTTGCCAGATTTTTAGATTTTTTGATGTTAGAAATTATGGATAGACAAAAGTTTTGCATCATTTTGGTATCAGTTTTATTTGGTTCCTAGCTTCATAATGCTTGTTAATAAAAGCTAATCAAGCACTAAAGAAATATTAACAAAAGTTCTTTATAGGTCTTGACTGTTTTGTGTTAATAGAAGAGACATTGAGGTAATTGTTGTATCAGTTATTCTTCATTTACTTTGCAAACTGTCTTTGGAAAAAATCGTTAAATTTAATGTTTGTTTTTGTTTTTAAAAGCTTTGAAATTAGGCCCTCTTATGTGCTTTCTCTTTTTTCACTGTTCAGTTTAAAGGGAGGAATCAAATGGTAAGTGTTCAGCTTGCCCAGGTAGTAAGAGTAATTAGTATAAAGCAGATTTACTTGGTTTAAGATGCCACCTCTCATTTCTTTCTAATCCTATTAGAAATATTCTAACACAAATGATAGTATGGACTTTGAAGTAGAAAATAAAAACCGATTTCCGTATTTTGTGTCTTGAAAAGTAATTTTTTTAAATGTAATAAAATATGAGGGAAAACATACATCATGTCTGGTCATATTTTTCTTTGTAGCCTTCAACTTTATCATAATTTAATGACGGATATATTTTTAAGTGTTTCAAGGATATGTCAGCACTTCGCCAACTAGAAGTCATTTTTATTTCATACCTTATTTCTTAGAAGAAGTCAAGCTCTTTGATAGCTCTGGTAATTATAAATTAAACATGTTAATTTTCACTCGTAGCATAATGTATTTTTGACAAGCATAACAATGTATATATATTTGTACTGTGTCTTAAATACATTTAGGTTTATCTTTACTTTTACCATAGTGTAGAGTGTAATATTGAACCATTTTCTTGATAGTACTTAGTAGGTTGAAAATTTTCTATTTACCACAATTTTATAGCTTTTGGATGCATCACAGTAAGTTACAGTGTTAGTGTAAAAATGTACGAGATTATCTCTTATGAATGTTTGTGATTATTTTTATATTGGGTTGCTCCACTTACTATAGATGAAGTAGTTTAAACATTTTAGTACTGCAGCATACCAGTCTTTATCTGTGGATTCAATTTGCGTTGGAGTAAAGTGGAGATTTTAATTAGAATATTTTTTTAATGCAGTTTCTTAGAGTAAACTTTGCTTTCTTGGGAAAATGTTAATATTGTAAAAACATCTAAATTTCATTTTAGCTTTCGTAGTTGTATCAAGTAGTAATAAAATACTTTGTTTAGATAAATTGGGGCAGTGTTTATATGGGATGCTATTTTATTTTAAAACTTGAGGAGTTAAAAGTTAATGTTTGGCTTTTAGTGAATAAAAGAATAGCCCTTCAGATCTGTTTTGAAATACATACATGAATTGATATTGAAGAATTTTTATTTTTGTTTTGAGTAAGTGGGAATAGCCCTGGATGTTTAAATACATGTGCATAATAAGCCTGGAAATAAATGTATGTTATATGCTAGGGCAATAATTTGATTCAGTTATGTTTCTTTGTCAGAGTAGTTCCATTGTAGCTACCCAGTATATTATATAGTGAGGCCAAGAGCATTAAGGAGATGTAGCCAGAGGCTAAGGGTGTAATGCCTCTTCCATGGTAGTGTTTTTCAAATAGTGCGTTATAAACACTCAGGGAGGCTTTTAAAAATGTAGGTTGTTCAACCTACGAATTGATGTGTTTCATGATTACAGTAGAATCTGATGCATTCTCCATTGATTACATTTTTTGGTAAATTTAGTAGTTTTCAACCTTTGCAGCACATCTTTCCGAACTTAAAAAAGAAAAATGTCTGAGTTCAGTTCACCAAATATTTATGATACAGTGGGTCTGAGTTGGAGCCATGGAATCTGAATTTTACGCAGCTCTTCAGTCTGCTTATTTTCATTAGCAAAGATAGAAGACCATTGGCTATATCTTGAAATGAGACATAGTTGAAATATTGAAATAAGAATATTAGTAGTTGAATTTTTAATGGAACCTGGGAGTTTGAAGGGAAGGCTCAGAGCCAGTCAACAAGGAGGATAGGATTCGTACACTTAATGGAAGTACCCCAGCATTCTATGTGACTAGTGCTCTGTGAGATTTTGGTGTGACAACTTTTAGTTGAGCTTTCAGCCTATATGTGGAGGAGGTATTGTCTCAAATGATGCATTAACTTTTTGTTTTTTAAGTATTTCATCTAGACTGGGGGTTGACAGACTAGGGTAAGCCAGGCCAATCTGAACACTGCCTGTTTTTGGAACAGTTTTATTGGAACACAGCTGTGTTTATGTTTTGATTATGGCTGCTTTGTCCAAAAGTGGTAGATTGACTAGTCATGACACAATTGTATGAGACTATATCAAGACTCTTTGGCCTGTTAAGCCTGAAATACATACTGTCTGTCTCTTTACCAAAAAAGTTTGCCCACCCCTGGTCTAGTTCCATTCTGAGAGTTGGGAGTAATCTATAAAAAGTGACTCATGTTAACCAAACTCAAAGAGTTTGTGAATTGAAATGCAAATTTATTAATTAATATGTTTTTTTCCAGTGTTTTTAGAAGGCTTATTGAACAGAGCATCTCATATCCTAGAATCAAGGTCCCTGAAGAATCCAAATTAGTGTCCTGAAGGTTTATTGGTAGTTATGGTTATAAATCAGAGCAAAAGTTATTGGAAGAACTGATAAAGCATCACTGCCCCATAGCTGATTATCTTAGAGTTTCCAGATGTTTTCTTAGTAGAGACATAAAGCATTGTTCTTTCAGATGTTACCCTTTCTTGATCAGTACTGCCAGATTTGGCCTGTTTAATCAGCCATTTCTTTATGTTAGTCTGCTTTCCTGCTTCTTGAGTGGGCATTGTTTCTTTTCTCTGATTTGATTATAACCCAGCTTTCCCTGATGTGCCATGTACAAAACTCAAAACAGAACCTCTAGCCAGTAATAAAATTTCATTAATAGGTGCTGACACAGAGAACTGACCATAATCATTAATTACTAATGAGTAGGTACAGATATATTTTCTGAAATGATTTTTGAATTTTTGAGAGAAGTTGCCGTTCTGTGGTTTCCACTTGGCCATTACTCCTCTTTCTATAAATTATTTAGCTCTAACAAGTGATTTGATTGTATTGCAGAAGAAGATTGTTTTTTGGAAGTCTTAACACCTGAAGCATTCAAACAAAGGACATATTTCACAAGGAGTTTTTATAGCATCTTCTTATTCTGTGGAAATAACCGAAGAATTATTTGCTGTAGGGTTTGGTGTCAGATTTAAGTTTGACTTGCTGGGCAGCTTAGTGTACCTCTCATAATGGCAGCCTAGTTCCAGTGATTTTTGACATGATGATAAAGATCAAAATTGATTATACCAGTTATATTGCAGTGGTTTCCCATATAATGCTCTAGTTGTAACCAGGTTTTTATTAATGTTTTCATTTATTTATTTACTAAAATAATTTAATGTGTTTCTTACAGTGAGCCAGGAACTTTTCTGAATATTTGGGATGGAGCATAATTGGAATTAACTTGTAGTCAAGTGAAAACAAAAATCTATAGATGTTTACATTTGTAATGTTTACATGTACTTTGGAAATGATCTTTAGGGATTTTGACAACTGGGAGTATTTGGATTGAAGATCTGTATCAATTTTAACCAGCTATGGAAATCTTTGATCTTTTCACTTCTCTTTGAAACTTCTCAAAGGATTTTTAAATAGTTTTAGTAATAACTAATCATATGTAGGGGAAAACATAACAATTTTTATTCAGATTGGGACAACTGAATATGGGTACTATTTAAATATGAGCACAGTAAATTGCCCAACTGAGAATCATATTTAAAAGGTAATGTAGAAACTAAATATTGATTTAATCAACTGTGGAAGAATTACATTCAGAAGATGGGAAAAGAGAAAAATGGGAGGAGTGGGTGCATATAGAAGAGCTAATTTCTTTAGCTAAATATTTTGATATCTAAACTAAAAATGTTTTAAAAGAACAATAAAATTATATCATTTAAAATACGGAGACAAAGTCTGAAAAGAGCACAAAGTCATTTCCTTTGGGAGAAGGAATCAGGAGTAGTGTGGCTAAGGACAGATTTTTTTTTTTATCTTAACTTTTAAATTATGAGTGTATACATAGAAATTTTTAATTAGTTTAATAAAAATATACATCTTAAAAAAAAGGACATTACTTTTTTTATAGCAGGCAGAAAACAGGCTAGCTCAGGCAAAAGCAGGATCGATGGTTGTGCCAATCATATGTTATGATTACAAATAACAGTTTTTTCATTCATATTTAAAAGACTTTCAAATAATTCCAAGGGGAAATGCTTACTGAGTCTTCCTTAAACTCTACACACACTTTACCAGAAGTCACTTTATTGTACTTAATTATTTCTATGTCCTATTAGATGACTAGTGTCTTTTTTTGTCTTACCTTCCATTAGAGTTTCAGAGAGGCTTATAATCAGAAAAATTTCTGTATTTCTTTCCTCCTCCTGGAGAATGTACTCAGTGCATGCATAACCTTCTCTGACTACACACCTCAGTTGTATCATTTTCCATATTCTTTTTTAGTACTTACCACATTGCATTCTAATTATTTTCTGACTTTGTTGCCACCTAATTTGGCTCTTTGAAGTTTTTGAGTTTGAGAGTTTTGTATTTGTCATATTGTAGTTACTTAAGACACAAATTGGGAGAATTAAATAGTTTGGTGTCCTGTTTTTCGAATTATCAGTACTGCTCAGTCATATGATTTTCACTGTTCTTTTTGGGTCACCATACTTTGGTATTTATTGAATACTGATGTTTCAGATGTTAAGCATCTGTAGTTTTGAAACATAGGAGGTGTTAAGACTACTGATACATTTTGGTAGACTTCATAATGGAATCACATAACAGTATATTTTTCAAAAGTAGTCAAATAATTTTTTTGTTTTGTTTTCAGCACACCTAACTTTTCATTATTCAGATCCCACTTGAATATCCCATCAGAGTGTTAGACTTACAGGAAGATTTAGAGGTTTCCGTTTAGTAAGAAAATTTGGTCACTGTTTTACTGTTTTGGAACAGAGTGCTGAGTATCATGGAGGATACAGAAGTGTATCAAGCTCAGGGTCAGGTCGTTGAGGATTAGGTGCAGAGTATCTATGTAAAGTATACAGAGATACAGCTAAAATGTTTTGAGAGTTTAGAGAAAGATTCTCTGCTAGGGACTGTGAAGAGTGCATTGAGTAGCCTCAGCACTGTTGTAGAACTTATTTTGGATTTTTTTTTTTTAAATATGATTGGTTTATTATTCCACTGTGTTGTAGGTATACATGTCTTTTTATTTGAAATGGTAAGTTCTTCTAATCTTACTTTGTTCAGAATGGTAAGATCTTTCAGCTAATACTTACTTTTCTGGAGGGGTTGAGAAGAGGAAAGTCAAGATTGGCAAACAGAAATGTTCAACTAAAGTAAACCCTTTTTGAGATGTCACATATGTGCGATAATAAATAATAAGAATTTTTAGGTATTAAATACTTTGAATTAAAAAGATTCTAGGAAGACATAAAGATTTAACTTGTTACTTTTGCTTTGTGACTTAACGTTACACTTAGAGCCCCCCTGAAATAGGAGTTGTTCTACAAGGTGATTATGTAAAAAAAAATATTTTTTTAGGTCAGTCTCCATCTAGCATCTTCTGTACTTTGTATTGAGGACCTGAAGTTCTGTAGTATCACCTGAAATGCCGGAATTTTATATCAAATCTAAGTAAATGTGAATGTTAATATCTCTTTGTAGTTATTATCTAACTATTAGTGATGGGGATAGGAACTTGGGTTTGTGAGCATGCTCTGCTGATGAAATGTGTTTATTTCTGTTTAAAATTTCAAGTAATTGAAAGTATATGGGTAAGTTTGCCTATACATTGTCTTATGATATCCTGTACTATATTGTACACCATGTTTCACATTCTCTGTTTTCTGGTTGTAAATTTACCATGTTTCTCACAAAGTAACTTCTTCATTTGGCTTATTACTGCTTTTTAAAATTCTGCTTTTAAACAATTGACATGCTTATAACAGTAGTTCCTCTTATAATTGTGTATTTTAAATACTTGGATTTTATTTAGTTACCACTTAAATAAAACTACTATAATTGTACCTGTTGCTTTGAGTTATCTACTTAGGAAAAATATAATTTGTTAAAATTTCAAAGCTTCTGGCATACTACTAAAATAATTTAATGCCTAGTATCATTAAAAAAAAGATTCCCCATTAAATATATGCTTTAATTCTTTATACATCGGAACACATGTGCTTTTGTTTGCTCCTTCCACTGCTTTCTTCTGTTGATGGGGCCAATTTGGCATTTCTTCCTATACTGTTTATCTTTGTTCTTTTGTTTCATTTTTCATACCTTGGTCTGGCCAGTCATGATAGTTGTTTTGACTTTGATAAGGAAATGTACTGGTTAAGAGGTTATGGGTGAAGAAATGCAAACCAATTACCAGTATTATGTGAACTTTTTGATAGGATACTATTCAAAATACTGTGTGTGTGGCTGTAGCTGATACCATCGTGGTTGATTTAAGAGTTTAGGATAAAATAACGAAATCTGAAGAATAAATATTCCTAATCAATTTCAATTTTTAAAAGCATCTTTTTAGTTTGCCATGACAATTGAAAAGTAATGATGATAATGATAATTTTGAAAATGTCCCTTGGGTATATGATTAAAAATATTCTCAGTTGAATATAAATTTGTTTAAAAAATTAATTTGTTTAAAATATTTATTCCCTTCTGTCTCTTGATACATAGTGATTATATGTAATTAGATTTAATTAATCTTCAGTTAGAAAACCACCCTAGTTATTAAAAAGCTGCAATTAATTTCTGAATTTGACAGTAACACCAGAATAATCTTTGAAACGTACCCAAACCAGGCTTTAAAAATACATTGAGGGAATCTGGATTAAGAGGTCTTGAGGTTAATGAATATAGTGATCTAAGATGTAAGTCTCCCTACTTATATTTGTTTCCTCTTATTTCTGATTTGAAATTTAACAAGTAATAAATCTTTATTATTCGTGACTAAAACTTGCAGTCTGAATTCATATATATATAATTGATTATTCAAAAAGAAACACTAAAAATTTTTAATAGGGATGCCTGGGTGGCTCAGTCAGTTAAGCATCTGCCTTCAGCTCAGATCATGATCCCAGGATCCTGGGATCCAGTTCCACATCAGGCTCTGTGCTCAGCGGGGAGCCCCCTTCTCCTTCTGCATGCAACTCCCCCTGCTTATACGCACTCTCCTTCTGACAAATAAATAAAATTTTTAATAGACTAATTTTTAGAGTAGTTTTAGATTCATAGCAAAATTGAGCCAAGATAGAGATTTCCCATATAACCTCCTTCCCCCAACATACATCCGGAGTCGTTCACTATCAAAATGACACATCCTCATCACCAAAAGAAGACAGTTTATGTTAGGGTTCACTCTTGGTGTTGGACAATTGGTGGACTTTTGACAAATGTATAATGAAGTGTACCCATCGTTATAGGATACAAAATAGTTTCACTGCCTTAAAAATCTTCTGCCCTCTGCCCGTTCATCCCGCTCTCCTTCCTAATCCTGGGCAACCACTGATTTCTGTTACTTTCTTTATAGTTTTGCCTTTTCCAGAATGTCTTGTAGTTGGAATCATATAATATGTAGCCTTTTCATACTGACTTTTTGGTAATAAGAATTTTAAGGTTACTCTGTGTCTTTTCATGGCTTGATAGCTTGTTTATTTTTAGTGCTAAGTAATGTCTCATTGGATGTACCACAGTTTGTTTATCCATTCACCTACTGAAGGACATCTTGGTTGTTTCCAAGTTTTGGCAGTTACGAAAAAGCTGCTATAAACATCCATGTGCAGGTTTTTGTGTGGTCATAAGTTTTCAACTCCTTTGTGTAAATACCAAGGAGTATAGTTGCTGGATTGTAGGTATGTAAGAGTATCTAGTTTTGTAAGAAACTGTTAAATTGTCTTCCAAAGTGAATATGCCATTTATAATCCCTATCAGCAGTGAATGAGAATTCGTATTTCTCTACATCCTTGTCAGTACTATGTGTTGTCGGTGTTTAGGATTTTGGTCATTCTGATTGGTGTGTTGTGGTATCTCATTCTTGTCTTTAATTTGCAATTCCCTAATGATACATGGCGTAAAGTTTCATTTTAATAGTCATAAAACTGAGGAACATTTTCCCAGTATTCATGTGTGCAGATGTCATGGAATGCATGGAATTCAGATTGAGGGCAAAAAACCGTCATAGATTGTATTTATTGAAAGATTGTCTTAGGTTGCTTAAAACATATCCCCCTCCCTCCTCGGGCCTAGTAGTGAGTAGTATGTTTTGGAAATTATTGTTTTTAATTACTTGAAGTAAAAATGTCAAGTCTTCCAAGCATTCTCTGTTCATTATGTTTGAAAGTTTGCATGCTATTATTTACATCAGTGGAAACATGTCTTCCCTTTTTAGTTTAAAATTTATTTTTATCAAGAAAAGATTACTTTGTTGATGCATATACCCTTCAGTATTGTAACACTTTTTAAACGAGTGAATAATTTCTTGGCAAAGAGGCTTACCTTTTATTTTGGAATTTTTTTCTTTATACCCATTTTCTTAGTATTTCATGTAATTGATTTTTCTTTCATTTTTTACTTCTAAATATCCTGTTCGTTAGATAGTATTTCAGCTGTTAATAGTATTTCAGCTGCTAATTAATTTCTCTCTTGAAAGTTTGGCTAGCTATCTAATAATCTTTATTCTTTTATGTAAACTTTTCTAGTGAAGGGAAAGATATATTTCCAAGTACTAAATATAATTTATTTTTAGAAATACTTAGTTATAAAAAGGTTGAGTCTTGTTACTTCCCAGAACTTAAGACATTTCTCTAGAATTATATTTCCTTTAGTAGATTTAAATGTTCTGTGTCAGTGTTTTTACATCAGGAATTTTAGCATTTTCTTTATTAAGACATTGAACCTAGATGGTACATGGTGATCCTTTGACAGTCCCTTAGAGGCGTCTTCAGAAATGTATGTGAAGATCTTTACAAATTAAAGAATAATGATCGTGGCCATTAAGACTGCATTCATTCAAACAGGAATTTAGATTACTTAGTGTCAGATGAATATATCTTTATTATTGATTGCAAAATGTTTCAGTTGATACTATGTTAAATCATTATGTAGTGCACTGTTTTCTAAACCTTAGGCATTCATATTATACTTTATTTTAGCCTCACCTTTGTGTACTGTATGAATCCTTTAAATTTGGTTATCTAAAAAAAGAAACTACAGTATCTTTAAGTTCACAGGTTGATATTTGAGTATTAAGTATTAAAGGAATAGATCCTATTTTACATAAAATAATGTCAAGTTCTGCACTGGTTTAGTTACGTTAGTGCAAATTTTCTACTTTTATTTTCATGAACGAATACTGACTGGAACTTAAAAGCATTGGTTCTTGAACTTTTTGGTTTTGAAATTTTTTTACACTATTACAAATTATTGAAGACCCCTAAGAGCTTTTGTTTTGTTTTATTTTGTTACATCAGTGTTTACTATGTTAGAAAATAAGAGAGAAAATTAAAAGAAAATGAGGTGTATGGGAACACTGGCCTCACTTTACATTTTTGCAGATTTCCTTGACGTTCCACTTTAATGTAGTGGGAGGAGTGATATTGTTTTGCTGTTTTGTAAATTTGTTTAATGTTTGGCTTTATAGAAATGGCTGGCTTCTCATATTTGCTTTTGCATTCCATGTATTGCCGAATGCTCTTTTGGTTAAAGTGCATGAAGAAAATCTGGCTTAACTTTGATAAGTACTTAGTAAAATGGAGACGAGTATATTTTAACCTTTTCAGATAATTATAGCTATTTTTGTCTTCATTGCATTACAGTCTCTTGGGCTGACTTGAACTTTGAATGGATTTTAAAAACCCATGCATGATTTTCATAATGTCCTATACCACACATTAGAAAAATACTGATCAATTGAGTTTATGCACATCTTCTAAATTTTAATGTAGTTTATTACACAGAATTAAAAACAAATCACATTTCTTAATATCAACCACTAATCTTGTCAGAAAATGTCTGCCAAATGCTGTCCCAAAGTATAACATTCCTGTGATACCTCTTTGTAAGCCAAAATGACATAAAATGAAGAAGCAGCTACTGTTAATATTTATATGAAAAATGTTTGGAGAGTTTCTAAATCCAAATTATAACTCTTAGGCCTCTCTGATACCTTAGTACACATCTTGCTAACTGATCCACGGAATAAATCTAGATAAAGCACAGATGTTCACACACAGGTCAAAGCTATGGCAGCTTGGTGCTGAGATGCTGCTAAGTATAGTTCCCAGTGAAGGTGCTTGGTGGTAGCACCTTTTGCTGCTCTGGGTTTGTGCAACCTCTAAAATTGCTTGCTACAAAACACACTGAACTTTATATTCACTTTTTGCCTTTTTCCATAAAACTGAGAATCCCTTTTTGGTTAGCAAAAGCAGGTACTACAAATGTAGGTCTTTCATAAAAGCCAAGTGGCATAATACACAGTTTTGAAAAACAAAGGATACCTGTACACAAGTCAGTAATCATAGCTTGTCAGATGCTGTCTTGTTCAGTTTACAACCCAGTTGTACGAATGTTTTTCTTGAAGAATCACCCTATTTCAGAATGCAGCAAAAGTGCTTTTTGTATATATCCTGTTTTGTTGCATAGATTAGTAAAAAGAAATGTAGTGATTCAATAAAAATAATTTTAACTGCTTCATCTACATATTCATCTACATATTCTAGTTGAAATTTTAAAATTAGTTGTTTGGGCAGACAACTTCTCCTCTGCTGTCCTGCCCGCTGCTCCCTTGCAACAATGATAGTTACTAGTAAAAATTGAATGTAAGTGCCTTGATTTGTGCTAAAATACCAAGATTTTTGCCTCCCAGTTGCTTGTGCACCATCCCTACATATGTTGATAGACTGAAAAGCCCGATTAGATCATAGTTTTATAATTGTGTTCTAATGTTTAGTAAGACATGAAACAGTTTTAAATTTGTGCACTTCCTGAAAGGGTCCTGTGGATTCAGTACTCCTCCAGCCACACTCAGATCTGTCATTTTAATGGAACGCTGCTTTGATATGTGGTTCTGGAAATCAGTCATACTTTCCTTGCTTTTTTGATCAGCTGTGAATTTAAGCATACTCAGTGACAAGCTCAGGAATACATATATATAATTCTTTTAATGGAAAGACACAACTTATGATTAAGAATAAACTAAAAATCTTGCCTTTGTTAGGTTTCATTGGAATCCTTGAAAAAAAAATGAAGGTGTTTTGTGAAGGTAAAAACTTAATGAACTCTATTATGTCAGTTCAACCTTGAGTAAGTTATTTAACAGTGCTGTGCCTCAGTTTTATGATCTCTAAAATAGGGTAACAGAAGACCTACTTTATAGAGTTGCTGTGAAGAGTAATTGAATTAATTGAATCATTTAAACCAAGTTTTAAGTTTTAATCATAGCTTTATTATCTTACTGCAGTGCAGTCTTTATCGAGATTTTGTTTACATACAAGTTGTTTCATGTTAAATCGTTACTCTTAATTTTTGGTAAAGTAATAAAGCATTAAAATTTGTATTCCAAAAATACCATGTATATTATGCACCAGTTCTAATTTCAAATATTAGAATTCATAGATGTGAGGGTTTTGTGTATTGTTTTTTGTGTGGGTACACAGTTAATAGTGAACTTTCTCCTTACTGATACTTGATAAATCAAGTTATAGTGAGAAGTACTATCTTAATTTTCATTGCTAACCACTACCTTTAAATATAATCTCTGACCTTTGCATTTTACTAGAAGTATGTAGTGGTGGATTTTTAGAAAATGACAATAATCTTAAGATATGACTAGGAAGTTGAAAACTTGTTTTGCTCCTTCTAAAATACTTAAAAAATGATCTATCATCTAATTATACCATCTCTTTTTCTTAATGTGTGAAGCTGTATAAAATAGTACTCAGTAATTTTCTTTAAGGAAACATTAACAGTATTAAAGAAATTGAGTGAGTGTATGTGTATCTAGTGAAAAATGCTGTATTTTATATATATATATATATAGGTATTTTAATGCAGTGATATGCTACATTAGCATGGATTATTGTAAGACATTCTCATTATTTCATTTAAAGAAAGACATTTTAGAACTGGAAAACCAGTTTCTTTTTTTAAGATTTTTATTTTTAAGTGATTTCTACCCCCAATGTGGGGCTCAAACCCACAACCCTGAGATCCAAGAGACGCATGCTCATCTGACGGAGCTAGCCAGATGCCCCTGGAACCAGTTTCTAATAGAGCATCAGAAAGGGAATGTAATGGCCACTGTTGAATAATTGACTTAAAAAACCTAAGTCTTGGAGTGCCTGACTGGCTTAGTCGGTAGAGCATGTGACTCTTGATCTTGGGGTCATAAGTCAAAGCCCCAATGATGGGTAGAGATTACTTAATAAATAAAAGCTTTTTAAAAATCCATAAATGTATTTAGCATATTAATCCTCAGAATTCTAATGAAGAAAATAGAATAAGAAGAGTTTTTCAAAAGTACTGAACTTTGTGTTATTTTGGAAAATTATAGGTGCAGATGAAATTATCGGGAGATAATAAAAGTGTTTTATCTCCCTCTTTGTTCCCACCAGTGAATCACAGGCATCCAGTTAGGATGTCAGAATATTTAAGGGGAATTTGAAAATTGAAGTCTCAAACAGTAAGACTATCATAATTACCCTTTGTTAGTGATTAGATATTGCATTCTTCATCTTTCATAGTTAAGGCAAATCCAAAAGTAAAAGTTAAACCCTTGTTCACCAAAGATCAAAAAATCATGTATTTTACTGTGGTACTGAAATGGAACCAGCTTTTCAATAACAAGTATCTGCTATAAATAAACCTGGAAGATTTTGGACATGCTGAATCAGTCTGCATTTTATCAGATTCTAGTGATGAGGAAATGACAACTTAGTTTGATTTATTGATGATAGTGTTAAGTGTGATCATAAAATAGTATTTTCTTTATGACTTTATCAGAAATCTGTTCTTTGAAATAGTCTAGTTGTTTTGCTAGTTAGTAGTATCCATCACTAACCAAGCATTTTATGAGAAGAGACAAATTTTAGTTTTAGGAAAGCTTAAAAAAATAGCTTTGAGAAAAATTTGGGATTTATGTTTTCTACATAATTGACAAACATTTCTTCATGATGCTATGTAAGTGATTTTTTTTTTTTTAAAGATTTTATTTATTTATTTGTCAGAGAGAGAGTGAGAGAGAGATCACAAGTAGGCAGAGAGGCAGGCAGAGGGAGAAGCAGGCTCCCTGCCAAGCAAGGAGCCCGATGTGGGACTCGATCCCAGGACCCTGGGATCACGACCTGAGCCGAAGGCAGTCACTTAACCAACTGAGCCACCCAGGCGTCCCAGTGATTTTTTTTTTTTAACCACCGCTTCATTAAAGGTTACATTTTGAGGCATGTCCATTAGGTTAGATAGGGGCCAGTGATTAGCTATTTAGTGGCATTTATCTACCATATACCATAGGCTTTTCTTTCCTTTTTTTCCTAGTGTTTTTCACTGGTATTTTATATTATTAAGTGGAATTTTAAGCACATTTTAATAAAATTGCTTTTAAAAGAAAAATTGCGCCTTTTTAAGATTTAGACATTGCTACTTTTGTCTCAGAATGTGTTTTATGATTACGTTTAACACACTTGTCTGATAACGGAAAAGATCATTAAATAATAGTGCAAATTTGAATTACAGTATGTGGGGTAATGTTACCTAGAGATTTCATTGAAGTTCTGTATAATTACTGTTAATAAATGAGTTTTTAGAAGTAGTTGAATTTTACTGAAATTTAAAAGTTTGTCATTTGCATGACCTTTTGTATCACAGTTAACCTCGAGCATTTTGTTTCAGAACTTGCTGACTATGTAATAACCCTTTTATTTAGATTTCCAAGTAAAACCCTTGCTCAAATAAAGGAAGCAGTATTATGTTGAACTTTTAATAATTGTTGGTGTGTCGTGGAGACTTTTCATGGCAAATATGTAGGTCTTGGGTGAAACAGTGCTCAGATATTTGAATAAAAATGCAAAGGTGTATTAACAATGAAAATGGTCTACATAATTTTATTTTTGACTTAGTGTCCCAGAGCTGTTTGTGTTGGATGTTTGAATACATTTGAATATAAAAGGGGTAATGGTCATTTTTGTTTTAAGACAAAATTTCCTCGTGGGAGGAAAAAATAATTGGCCCTGGTGGCTATTAATACTAGATTTTTCTTTTTTTGGAATCTAGGCATATGTCTTTGCTCTATTGAACATTAAAAACATTCTGTGGTAGATTTTATGTAATCTGACACACTGATAATCTAGTAGTATAAACTGAGTGCTCTAAGCACTGTGGCATATCAGACCTGGAAGACTGAAGCTTCTTTTCAGTGTTCTTATAAGTAAGTCATGTTGGAAAATTTTAATTTTTTTTAATGGAAAGTGATGTCCCAATTTATTCTTTTCTTTTTGATTTTAGATGGGAAATGTAAAGTCATAAGATCGATAGGTTGACTGTGACAACTATGCTTACTTACAGAGAGAACAGGAAATGAGAATGGGTGATATGGGTCCCCGTGGAGCAATAAACATGGGAGGTAGGGATTTGAAGCAAAAGCCTTCTACAACTTGTAATTCTTTGGGGAATTGTACATGCTGTTTGTGGTATCTACAACAAACTAAAATTTGGAACCAACACTTGTAATAGTGAAATCTCTTACATTAAGTTGAAAAAATACAAGTATATTAAAAATAATATGCTAAGGAAGAATTTTGTTTTATTGAAGGCTAAAAGGTATATTATGTTTTAATAGATTTAATGAAAGGAAACTGTAACCATGTTTTGATATAACCTGAATCCTGTTCAGTCATTCCATGGTGTAATGCAGCTATGTTGTTGCATCTTTTAAAAATCAAATTTCATGCTTTCAAATTGGCTTTTTTTAACCTTTCTTAGAAAATTGATAGGTTCTGAGTTTGTAGTTTTTTAAACTTCTTGAGAGTATTCTATAAATTTGTATTGGTAAGGTAAACTTTTATGTAAGTAGAGTTATTTTTATTCATTTTACTGAATGTTTAGCTTATTTTGCCCTAACCTACCATATTGTGCACAGAAGCGCACTGTTTGGAGGCATCTATGACATGTCAAGGAAATTAGATATGTCTTATACATCTGGGCTAAAGCATATCTTTAGAGTTGATGTAAAGGTTTGAAGAAAGTGCCTATATTAGCTTCTCCACTGTTGAGGGAAACAGTAAATTTGAAATGTCATATACTTAAAAATTAGATAAATTTTTAATATATTCATTTCATATTGTTCCACAGAAGCTGTCACAAAATTAAAATCTTTACGTAACTCAAAATGTACATATTGTTGTAAAGATTATATTACCATTATTAGCATGTAGTACTTAGGTTATATAGTGTATGGAGCAAAAAAAAGTAATATGTGGGATGAACATTTTCTGTGATCAACCCTTTTTCCTCCTATTTCTCCTGCAGTTTATTTGCTACTTCCAGTCAGATCATCTAAAATTGTTTATTGCTATTTATTTGGTCATTTTTCTTACCTACCAGTAAGAAGTTACTGAGCATCTCTGGTATACAAAGGAAGCGTGATACATGTCCCTTACCTATAAAGATCTTAATTTGAAGTTAGTTATGATGGTTACATGAATTAATTGGTGACAAAGAATACATAAGTTCTGTAGGCACAGTTGTAGGACATAAGTTATAGAGACACAGTTGAATGAATGAATATATAGTAATGTACAACTACTTCAGTTTTATGTCTTTTCAAAGTAAGTTGTAGAATGGTGTATAATATAATCCAGATGGTTTATTTAAGGGTTATAAGTGTGAGATTATGGATTGTAGGTACTTTGAAATGCCATTATAATTATTAGATTGTCATTAACATTAGAAGCAAATGAAATATTTCTGATGGTGCCGAGACCTTGAAAACATTCTGACTTTTAGTTAGCAACTTTATCAGAAGAATAATGAGAGTATACCTTTCGATTCCTTAATTAATTAGGAATTTAAGACAGCTAAAAATTTTTATGGCATTTTATTTCATCAGAGAACCGTATTACAATTGAGCACTTTCTCAACTCCTCTTAAGTCCAGTCCATTTAATTTTCTCCAATATACATTTTATTCAATCTGAGACTGTCCTGGTGGCTTACTGGAGTTATGAATCATTATCATGCAGTTGAATGCCACTGTTGAATCAATAAATTGTTATATCCTATCAAATTAAATTGATAGAATGTGGCAATAGATCTTCTAGTGTATCACCAGTGTATCTATCAAGTGAAAAATAGATTATAAAACTGTTTTTCAGGGGACAGATAATTCTAACATTTCTTAGATCTTTAAATTTAGTTTAATTATAGCTGTGTTATAGAAATCTTAATTACTAGAAGTAAGACTCTAATTACTGATAGTTGGAAATGTTATTTTTGATTTATTTTATTATACCCATAGTTGTATAGTTATATTTGAATCTTGCAAGTTAAATGTAAAAATTATGTTTTATTAAAAAGAGAAGAAAAGCCTAATCCTTGATCTATTCTTTTTAGGGAAAGTTAAGATTCTTTATAGATAGTGTCTCCATTCTTCCTCATTTCCATGTGGGACATACCATGGAATTCTAGTAAAAATTTTTATTTATAGCTATGCTAAGGGAATAGAAATATTCTTGGATAGTTACAATGTTCGATTTATCAGCAAGAACATTTTGGGATTAAGGATATATTTTCTTCCCATGAAGTGGCTAGGTTCCTAGGAATTGGGTTGAGAAAGAGTGGTAGTCTGTATATTGCCAGGGACTGGTGGGGGAGTAAGACTTTTTCCTCCCAGTTGCTCCCTGGGCTCAGTCCTATGTAGAAGTCAGCTGCATTAGGTACTGTGTAGAGTTCTGGGTTTGAATGAAAATGTTATCTCCCGTTGTAATGTGTTTTTGAGAAATTGAGTTCTGATGGTTATAAAATTGACCTATGGAATGAAATACTAGAAGAAAACTCTTAAGTTGGAGTTAGTCTTTGTTATGAATTTTTAATGAAAAAAGTATGAGTACTTTAAAAATAAAAAAATTCAAAGAAGATACCTTAATCTGCTGTATATGAAGCCATTATAAATATAATATTTCAGCTCAAACACTATTGCAATTAACACGAGGCGGGGTGGATATCTTTTTGATGAAAAATTTGAAGTATATACAATTGTCCCCAGTTCTAGAATTTTTAGTATGTCGAAAAAATTCAGATAGCTCTGTTAATATTTTATCTATATTTGCTTTTAAAAAGCTTTGTCATGACCCTTTTCAGTTGTTTTGTTTAGATTGCCTATTTCTGTAAGGTTTCAAGTTAAAAAATAGTGCCTCCTGTAATTTTGGAGTATGTTCAGTAACTTACATTAAGGTCAAGAGGTTAGTTTTAGTGAACTTAATATACATATTTATAGTTTCCAAGTGCTAATCCTTTGCTGTTAATTTAAGCTGGTTGAGTATAGTTACCATTGTAAGAGAGTAGTTTGTTAAAAAGCAGACTATAGCAAGTAATACTCATTTTTTAAAAAACTTTCAAACTTTGACAGTCTCAAATGTCCTAAAATAATTGATAGCTGTCTCATTTGTTTTATGTACATTCGATTTGGGGATGAAAATTCTATAGTGTAGGTAATGCTGTATTACAGAGTAGGTAATTAAGTGTCCCATTCTCAAGGAAAGTGATTTTGATAATAGTCTTGTTATATAGTTTGCATAAGTATTGTTAAATTTTTAATGTTTACTAAACTAAGATAGGACAGCTCTAAGTATAGATTGTTTTGCGTAGATGCATTTAGCCCAGCACCTGCTGGTAACCAAGGTCCTCCTCCAATGATGGGTATGAATATGAACAACAGAGGAACTATACCTGGCCCACCAATGGGTCCTGGTCCTGCCATGGGACCAGAAGGAGCTGCAAATATGGGAACTCCAATGATGCCAGATAATGGAGCAGTGGTAATGTATCATAAACATTATTTTGATTATATTCAGTAATATATACTTTTCTGCCCCAAAGGTAACTTCACACTTAACCTAATTTGGCATCATTTGTTTTGGCGGTAAAGGTCAATATGCAGTGAAGAAAATGTAATTTTATGAAGTTATATGTTGACTTATGGGAGGCAATTTTTACATATAACAAGAGTTAATTTACCATTCATGGCATGCTTTTGTACTTAAGTATATGACAGATACATATTAATTATAGTTATTTTTATATTGCTTTTAGTGTGTATCCACCTCTTAGTATTCGCTGTAAAGGCCAAGTATTTTAAGATTGTGTTCTTTTCCTGTGTGGACTCCTTACCTTTGGTGGGGAATGAAACTCCAGTATGTGTGAAAACACAGTTTTTAGTAAACATTTTTAATAAAAAGATCACTTATGATTAATTTCAGGGAACTTATTTTAACTATAAAATAATGTACATTAAAGTTTTAACGTGTATTTTGAATTTACATTTTGCAGTCTTATAGAATTATTCATTATTATATTTGTTACAAAATTTAAAAGCATACAGTTTTATGTCTTGGTTTGACAGTGTGAAGATATCTTTGTGTGGGTTAAATAATTATAAAAGCAAAATCTTTTCAGTAGTTCTTACTTTATTTGAATATCAGTAGCAAGACTGATAACTTCTCTCATTTTCCTTGAAGTCTATCACTATTTAAATGAGGCTCTTGGCAGAATATTTTCTCACTTGGTTTTTGTTAATGGTTGTTCTAAATAATATTTAGAAAAGGAAGATTGGTTGATTGTGTATTTCGAAAAGGCAGTTTAGTTTTGGAATTACCACAACGAATGTTAAGGCGCCATTGCTGCTAAGAAAGAAAAAGCACTGCCAATTAAATTCAAGCATGCCATCAACTATAAATCCATACTGTTTCAGAGATGTTAAAAGTGAATGTGCGTCTTAGAACTGATGGATACAGTGTTTCATCATTTTAAAATTTAGTTACTTTAAATGCAGTCTTTTAAAAATTTGGAAAAATTGGACATGCTAGCAGTTTTTTTTAAATGAGTGTTTGTATACAGAGATAAAAAGGCAGTGCCATAGTATCTACTATGATTAGATGGCGCATGAAATAATTAATGTACTTGTTTCCTTCTTTGGAGGCTTTATTTTATAGTAAAATGTCTAAAAGCTAAGTAAAAACTTTGACTACTTTGGTTAAGTTTTTCTGCAGCATATAATCGTCTGTAGTAACTTAAAGTAATATTAACTGGCCCATTTTCCCACCCATCCCTGAAATTGTAACCTTTGTTTAAATATTACCATTGGTCTTTTTTATAGTGACATTTTACTACTGCATGTAGGGAGTTCTGGTCATCCTTTGAGGTTAACATATGTTATTATTGTAAAGTTTTCCAAAGCATAAGATTCAGATATCTAATTGTGCTATTAGTAGTACATATTAGTAAATTGTCAGTTTTTAAAAACTACATCTGTTTTCCCATTAATAGTCTTTCTGGAAAAACATCTCAAAAATTTTAATACTGAAATTCTAACTCTTTCTGTTTGTACTAGTGCTTTCTTTGTTAAAAGCATTGCTGTTGAAATTTTTTAAATATTTATTTTTTCAATGTGATGCTGCTCCCCAGTTTTATCTCTTTGATTTTCAAAAAAATATTTTTTATTACACAGCACAGTATAAGCTTTTAAGAAAAAGATCAGAACAGTATTGTAATACTGATTAGGTTTAAATGGCACTTGCTTACTTCTTAAAATCAGTCTTTTTTCATGAAATTGGGGCATAGCATTAGCAATTGTAACTCTTCAGATGCTTTTTTTTTTTTTTTAAACGTAGTAACTAATTAAATTGCTCCTTTCTTCCTTCTATGTGTGATCCTGATTCTGCTGGACTTTCTGCTGAACTTCATGACACCACCACTTGGGATTTTGCCAATTTTTCTTGTCACTTACATTTGGCGTGTTCCAAATGGACTTCATATTTATTATGTGGTATTATAGCACAATGATAGATTTCCTCAAGGACCATCATCTCAGATGGGATCACCTATGGGGAGTAGAACAGGTTCTGAAACCCCTCAAACACCAATGAGTGGTGTAGGTCCTGTTAGTGGTGGTCCTGGTGGTTTTGGTAGAGGAAGCCAAGGGGGCAATTTTGAAGGCCCTAATAAGCGTCGTAGATATTAAACATTCTTTCATTCCTGGCTACTTAGAGAAAAAAACCTCAGTGGTATGCCTATACACTTTTACTTGTTACCTGGAAGAAATGGTTTTATTGTTAATGTATGTAGACTTTAAAGTTTTTCTTTTGTAAAACTTGAGGTTTTTGTATTTTTCTTTATTCATACATAAGCTTTGTAGATTAGAATGGTAATGATGATGCTCATCATTGTGAATGTTAAAATGTGTTTGTGACTTTAGCTAAATATAAGTATGCCATAGAACTGTGAAGTCTATGTAGTTACTTAATCTCAATAAAGAAATCATTTTGGATAATTTACAAATGTTATTAGTAGTATTCTCTCATAGTTTTTACTAAACTTTGCTGTAACAGTAATACTTTGATTGCTTTAATTAATCCAAGCCACTTAAAAATGAAAATGATTTTCTGCTTTTTAGTTTTTGCAAGTAGCACTGAAGATAGAAGCTTAGTGAAAGCTAATGTCAGTAAGGGGTGGATAGAATAGTACGTTGGGGAGGGATGTGGGAATGGGTTTACTTTTGTATAAACCATTGATGTTCTTTCTGTGAAATTAGAGTTACTGTCTACATTTCATATAGATTCTGAATATTTAAATATTCTGAGAAGGAATATTAAGGATATCTTTGTCCTGTGCTGATTTTTTCAAATAAACCTTTTGAATCTTGGAAAAAAAAAAAAGTTTGGAGGCAAATGTCTTTTGCTTATAAAATAATGTCTATTTTTAATCTTATCTGCCATTATTTGGTGTCAGTATCTAGATCTTACCCTTTTAATTTTCCTTTACAATTAAACAATACTGTTAGGTTGGATGTTAAAAGAGTATTTGGTGTGATTTAGAATTAGGTATTTCTTGAGAATGTTGTTTATAGAAGTACTAAAGATGAATTAACTTCGCGGTGTTGTATCTATCTTCCTATAGTTAGATAAGTCTCTCCAGTAAACTTGTCTGACAGGCTGGTTGTGTTTGTTTCCAAGGAATACAGCGCAAGTGGTGATTTAAAAAAAAAAAAAGGAATTAATTTGAGAATGGCTAAGGTCATTGGAATCAGATTAGATCCCTCTACTGTCAAATGCACATTTTGAAATTTGATTTTTAGTACTAGGAAGAAACTGATTTTTATCACATTATAATTGTTATTCTAAAACAAAGCCCTTGCTATATTTAAAATTTTGTATGTTAGCCATGTTTAATTTAAAATTACGTTTAAGGAATTATATATTTACATTAAACCACAAATCTGATGCATCAGCTATTGATCGTAACAGTTATTTCTCACATAACATTTCAGTGTGTTACTGTATAATGCTTTTAGCATTTTTATGAAAAATATTCTGCTGTTTTGAAATGAACAGTATGTAAAAATTAACTCGTTTTTGCACGGTATGTGTTTATGCTGGAAGGCGGCATACTTTGTAAACAAATAAATTTGATTAATTTAAAATCTTGGATAAAAACAGTTGTAAAGCAAAATTGAGATGCATTCTTTTGTAACATTTTTCTTTTGTACTATTTCACATATTTTTTGGACACAGCTGTATGGATGGAATTATTTTCTAAAATTTGTAGTATTCATAGGCTTTTGTTTTTTGGCAAATATTTGAAAACATGATTTGGAAGTTGTAAATAATAGTCAAAGAAGATTTTTTTCATCACATTTTCCATGTGTGTGATGAGTTGGCAGGGAGTGGAATTTATTTTAATTAATAAATTGCTGTGTAGGGAGTTTTAACATTAACTATAATTTTTAAATGATATCTGTTGCACCTAAATATACCTTTCCCATCATCTATATTTTTATTCATATAATCCTAGCTAATTGCTAGCACTGTATTTTGCCTCAGAACTGAATTAAGAGTGGGAAAAACTTGATCCTTTGATGTTAATACCAAGCTGTCTTTGGCCAAGGCTGTGAAATTCTGTAACATTGATTCAAGAACATTTGAAAGCCAGTGCACAGAGATGTCCTAATCTCCTGAACATTCTAGTGTCCGGCTCAACTCTGGCTCCAAGAATAGAGTTCTACACAGCTTTTTCCCTGCATCAAGAAAATCTTTGTTCCAGTTCTTACCAAGTTTACCCTGGGAACAGTCAGCTTCTGAGTGACAGTCAAGTGGAGCATCTGTGAACTCCCAGTTATTCAGTTTTTAGTGTTTTTGTATAAACAACTTTGTGGCTGGTTCAGTCAGTATTTTTTCTTGTGAATTAGTATTACATACTGGGGAAGATATTTGAATGTCATTTGCTTAAAAGCAGTAGACACAAAAATAAATAATAGTATTAGCTTTTCTAAATAAGTGTGAACTTGTCATATGCTACCATAATTTTCCATAAAAAGGTAATATGAAACAGTTTTAGAATAAATATTATGTTTCTTTTTGTGTCATAATTTACTGAATTAAAAGTCTGTAGGATTCAGATTTCATCTGCTATTATTATGTAATTAATGTACATAAAATAAAGGAACACCCATTTTCCTAATTATTTTGTCAAAATTTCCCCGTTTTTGTTTGTTTTGAAGATAAATAAATTGGTTTTCTTCTTGTCAGATCTAGTTTTTTGTTTTGTTTTGTTTTGTTTTTGTTTTTTGTTTTTTGACAGATCTAGTTTTTAAGGAACTTTTGGTTCATATTTCACAAATGAAAGCCCAATTTGTTACTCCTTGAATTTTTGGATTTTTCTTTTTAAAATGAGTACTGAGCACTCAGTGAAAGAAATTAAATATTTGTTTTTAACCCAACAGTATCCGTAATATTAGGGGGAAAAAAGAACCTGTTTTCACCAGAATTGCCATTTAATATAAGAAGTAGAAATTATCAACAAGGACTTTAATGGAATGTTGGCTCTTGTTTCTCAAATACTAATCGAAATTATATCTTTACATTTTATTCAAAAACATACTTGTTGAACATTTCAGTAACTTAGTGTTTATTATGTAAAGTCTATAATGATTACTAAGTATTAGTGTGAATGATTAATGGTCACTAATATTTGGGGGTTTGGTTGCTAATTACAACCTAGATTCTGAATTAAAAAAAGATACATGCGTGTGATTAAAATAAGGGTGTGATTGAAAAAAAAAGTCTGTGAATGTGATGTTTATGTTTAAACCTTTTTTAAAAGTTTTGAAATTTAGTGTCAAATGAGACTACCAGAAATAAAAGGGATACATTATTTTGCAAAAATAGAGGAAATTTTCTGGGGAATACTGTGGTATTTAAATGTTTTGTGTGTGTTGTTGTGTTATAATATCTAATAATATGTTAAAATATGTTCGTGAAATATAAGAAAGTGCTAATGATTTGAAAAGTCGGACTATTTTCAAAAATAAGTTAGTGAACACCCACATATCTGACTCCTGAATTAAACAGTTGTAAATATGTTCCTATGCTTACTTCAATCGATAGATGCTTGTAGACATGGACTTATTTGGGGCAGGGTGGAGGGAAGAGGTGGAAACTACTTCAAAGTAAGTAGCAAGTCCATCACTTAAGTTGAATAGACCCATGTGGGTTTATGTCATCCTAACAAATGAGTAAATCATCCTAAACGAATGATTAAATAAATCGAGAGCAGTGTCATACTTTCAAGAGCATTATTTCCTTTCCTGCACCCTTCAGAACTAAATTTCTAAAAATAGAAAGTGTGCTCACTTTACATAATTGTTTTCCACAGTTGCGTAAAATGAAACACACATAGCTTCCCAGTTGAGTCAAAATCACTATCTTCTAAGTGTGGAAAAGCCACCTTGAAATTTTGTTTTCTTGATTACTGAAAAACAGTATTAAACTTAGTGTTTATGAGCTCTGCCCCTTAAGGCTTAGGGGTGGGACTGAGGGTGTAGAAGTGGCCTGCCCTTTTCTGTTTTCACTGAACAGCTTGTTGGAAGGGGGAGAGATCTAGATTGGGTGAGAGGGGGGTGGGGGTGTCAGGGAGGCAAGTGTGTTGTGTTACTGTGTCAATAAACTGATGTAAAGTTGAAGTTTGAATTTTAAGACTGAATATTTAAAGGCACAACCAGAACGCTGTTACCTTGGGAATAGTACTTACTGCCTTTTTCTATAAAACCATGTTTAGATTATAAATATCTTCAGGGGTGCCTTTTGGTTGAAACTTACTATTTGATTATTTTTTTTTTTATTTACCTGGTGGGATCAGTGGAAAGTACTTCGTTGTTTTATGATGTACAGTTTTCCTTTTCAATAAGAGAAGCCTATATTTTCTAGATGGAGTATACTGCATTTCTTAAAGTAATCTAGCCAGAGTTTGCAGTACACATTTTTTAAAAATTATTTTTCAAATATATCGTTTTATGGTTTGAATCACTGTTACTCTTACCAGTTCTTCTCTCTGCAATAGAAACTAGATTTTGTTGACTGTGTTGATATAAAAATCTTAAGTTAGAATTACCGTTTGTCTTCTGAGTTAAAGAAATGGATTTTAAAAGGTGGTATTCTGCTTATATATGTATACAAAATTTCAGTTCTGTTTTATACAATATAATCACCCAAATTTCATGTAAGGCACTTCCATCTCAAAGTTAAAGTCTAATTAGTATGATTAGGTAGAATTAAGTGTACTTAGTAGGAGTACATACTTTTAAAATTTTCAACTTATTTTTTTTTTAAAGTATCAATTGGGACACCTAGGTGGCTCAGTCTGTTAAGCATCTCCCTTCTGTTCAGGTTATGATCCCAGGTTCCTGGGATTGAGCCCCACATTGAGCTCTCTGCTCAGCGGGGAGTCTGCGTCTCTCTCTCTCTCTGTCCCCGTCCCCCAGCCCTTACTCACTCTTAAATAAATAAAATCTTTAAAAAATAAAGAGTATTGTCAATTAATAAGAAATGGTTTTTATTAATTAAAAATAAGGATTCTGCATTGCATCAATAGTAATGTGTGGACTTAAGTAGTAATGTAATGGACCTAGAGTTTCTTAAATGCTCTATGTAAGTGTGTTTGCAGCATTGAAGACTTTGGAATTGATACTTACATCTAAAATTTGTTTCTAGCTCTGAAATTATCATTTCAGATATTTAAGGTAGGAAATACATGGATATGAGGTAGTATCAAAATTTAAAGGAGTAACACAGTAATCCATTCTGTTTTATATTATATCTGTGACTGGATCTCTTAAGACATATTCTTCCTTATTTCATCTTCTTTATGCAAAATATCAACCTACCAGACTTTTGTGAATGTGAATGAGAGTTTACGTATGTTTTGGAGTTTAGAAGAACTATGTAAATATAATCCTATCACTATTAACTTTGCCAAGTTTGGCCTATTACTTATATTTTTATATGCTTATTTGGACAATCTATTTTCTGCAAATTATTTATATTATCGTACATTTTGCCAGAATAATTGTAGTTAATTTTTCTTAAGGGTATTTTCAGATTATTAGATAACGTTAAATCTGTATCAAATGTGACACATTGCTTAGATTTACAAATGTCGCTTGGTGTTTTATGCAATGAGAAAAAGTAAACAGTCTCACACATAGTGATTCTCTTTTAATTTTTGACCTTTTTAAAAGCATTGGAGGCAGTAATAACTTGCTCAATGGTTACTTAGTCTATAATGCTAATTCTTACAATTGGTTAGAATATTTATATGTTCATGGACTGGTTAGAATATTTTAAACATTAGGAATCAGCAGTTCAGCAAAGTTGAACATAAAAATCAGAGTAATTGTCCATAAAATGATACTTTCGCAGTATATAGAGTTTATGGGGGCGCCATGTCATTCAGAATTGCACTATATCCATGTATTTATTGTACCAGTATGTTTTGAGGGGTCTTTTTGTTTGCTGTACCCTTTCCTAAGGCTAAGATACAGGAGTGGAAAAACAAAATCCCTGCTCTAAATTAAAAACCAGCAGCCATGTAAATACCCTTCCAGATTGGCAGTTCTCACACTTCAGTGTGCATTAGAGTCACCCGGAGGGCTCATTAAAACAGATTTCTAGGCTCTACCCCACAATTTCTGATTCAGCACGTATCAGGTAGGGCTAAGTAATGTGCATTTCTGACAAGTTCCCTGATGAAGATAATGTTGGGTTTGGAGACTCAGAATCTCTGTTCTGAAGTATTACTCAAAAGAATCACAGTAACTTTTTTGGTTAGTTGATTTTGTTAGTGGTAGCATAGGTTATTGTCCTGATACATTATATGCTATTTAGGATCTCTGGTCATTGAGACCATTCAAAACACTCCCACACGTTTCCAGTTACTGCCAATTGACAAATACTGCAAAAAAGTCCATTACTTTTAAGTAGGCTATTGAGTGCTAAATCTTATACATAAGATTTTTGAAGTAGGATTTTTTGTGTCACAAGCCTAGTGAATTCACGCGAAGAGGAAATACAGAAAAGTACAATTTGAAAATTTCGTAAAGGTTTTTCATTTAACTGATTTTCAACTACCTATACCAGTATGAGAAATGGAACACTGTAGCAATGTTTTTGTATCAGTATATTTGAAGATGCTTGGGGCGCTTGGTCAGCTGTAGGACTCTTGCTTGACCTTGCTGGGGTTGTGAGTTTGAGCTCCATGTTGGGTGTCATGGTTATTAAAACAAAACAAAACAAAACAAAACTTGAAGTGCTTATACCTGACAGGTGAAGGTTTTAGAAAACTGTCCTGGTCTTTGCTTACCAGCTTAGTAAATATGAATACAGTGACACTATTTTGATGAATTAAAATGATGACTCAACCTTTCTCTTTTGTGAACTGGTCTTTTACTTTCCTAGATTGAAGATACAGATTTGATAAATGCATTTTCTAAGACAATGACTATATTTATTAAAATAATTTTCTCTTGGTTTGCAGCTTTAATTTTCATTAGTCATTTTAGAAAGTAATGTCACTAAGGAGCTCAATAAATGGAAGTTAAGAAATTTTATGGTAAAAGTTATAGCCTGGCTTATGAGACCTTACTTACAAAGATTTATGCTACATATATGTATTATTCAAAGTCTATTCAGTACATTAAATGCAGTACATTAAGACAATTAAATTGAGAGCACATAGTTGTGATATTGATTATAGTTCCTTTCAAAAATTTTGACTATTAGTGCAAAGAAACAATCACCTGGTTTATAGCCTTTTAAATATCTCAGCAGGTAGTTTCTAGAACCTTGTGTATGTCTGCTAAAATATGTGTATAGGAAACAGAGAGACTTGTTTGTTATTTAGATGTCACCTGGGTGCCTCCCTTGCTTCCCAAAGATTGCCATACCATAATGTCCTCTCAGTTTTACCAGGAAATCCACACTGACCAAGCATTTTGTGGTTTTTGTGAACTAGAAATGGGTTTGACTCTGAGTGGTTGCATATCTGTCATCAAGGAAGTCAACTCCTCTACCCTTTTTTCTTTTAACTTTGCGCCAACCTACCCCTCCATCTTTTTTTTTTTTTTTTTTTTTTTAATGAAGAAGTCAGATTCTTTGCTCCATGGGAATGCAGGATTTAAAGACTACTAGGTTTCTTCCCCAACATGACTTATTAACCTATTTTTCCAACTGCGAAATTCTCAGGTAGTCTGTTGAGAGTGAAACTTTGTTGCATCTATTTAAAAAAAATTACATGAATAGGTTTCTTATACATTTGTTTTTCTTGTTCAGTTATTTATTACTAGTTTTCTTCAATCAAGAAATGATTAACTCAAAAAAAAAAAAAAAAAGAAATGATTAACTCCTGTGGCAGTACTTGGACACTGAATTATATTTCTACAAGTCAGTGCTTTATTTTTAGGTACACAAATGCAGAAAAAAAGGGTAAAATTTGAAAAAGGAAGCTGTTAATCTATACTGAAGTTTTCTTTCTTTCTTTTTTTTTTTTTTAAAACTTCATTTATTTGACAGCACAAGTAGGCAGAGTGGCAGGAGAGGGAGAATCAGGGAGCCCGATGTGGAGCTCAATCCCAGGACCTGAGCCTAAGGCAGCTGCTTAACCGACTGAGCCACCCAGGCGCCCCTGTACTGAAGTTTTCTGATTCATATTATAGTTTCCGTATATAGTAATGTACCCTTATCTGAGGAGGAAACATTCCAAGACCCCCAGTGGAAAAGCACAGACAGTACCAAATCCTGTATATACCTTTTTTCCTAATTACAGGCATGTCTGCAATAAAGTTTAATTTATAAATTAGACACAATAGTAGGAGATTAACAATAATGACTAATCAAAAATAGAATTATACCGTAAATAAAAGTTATGTGAATGTGGCCTCTGTCTCAGAATATTGTACTGTGATGATGTGAGATGATAGAATGCCTTTGTGATGAGATGAAGTGAGGTAAATGTCATAGGCATTGTGATGTAGCATTAAGCTACCAGTGACCTTCTGACCATATGTCTGAAGAGTATATTGTCTGCTTCCAGACTGTGGGTAACTGAAACTGTGGAAAGCAAAACCACCGATAAGGAGGACCTCTGTACTCCCTTCACACCTGACCCCATGTTTAACAGTCCCAATTATTATCCTACTAGGCAGGTATAAAAACTTTAGATTTATTCTTGCTCTGTTGCTACTATTAGAATTACACATGATGATTAATTAGGAAAATTCAGAAATCCTTATTTTTTTGTTTATATTATGGTACATTGACTTTGACCTGGAGCCATTAAATCTTTTAAAATATTAGAGGAGATCAGAAGGTTTTAGAAAATGACATGCTCCAAATTTTGGGGGGTAGGAACTATAATATAGAAAACAAGTATTCAGTTTGTTCATTTCTGCCTTGCTATAGAATATGCTTATATTTTTAGGAGGAATTAGTTTATGTCCCAGTATTTGTGCTACAATGTCAGAGCTGAGGTAAACTAAAATATAGTTAGGTTCATATTATGATCTTTTAGACCTCTGAATGGATGAGATATTCCCTAGGTTGATTGAAATTTTAGATCTTAAAATTTGAATTATTTTGCAGCTACTTGAACCATATGGAAGACTACCTGTCACAAGCAGTTTCTAGTCATTCTTTTTTTAGATCATATAAGTATGATGTACATGTTAACTAATTTAGCATTTAAAACAGTACTGGTTTTCTACAGTTGCTGTATTGACAGTTTCTTGCAGTTTGGGCACTGTACACAGAGTTAGAACAACCCTCAGCTCCCATGGCACTAGTGTTCTAGACTTAGAGGAACAAACAGAGTTGAAATAATTTATGAGGTCATAAAGGTAGAGAAAGCGACAGCTTCTATTTTAGATAAGAGGACTAGAAAATGCCTATCTCAGGAGAAAAAAGGACAACATTGTTCAATTTAGTCTGTGCTAATGAAAGACAACATTGTGATGGATGAAGTGGATGTCGTAAGTCTACTGTTGGAGCTGTGCTGTTCAATGTGGTGGCCATAAGTGGACTATTAAGTCTTTGGAATGGGACTAGCAAAACTTTAAGATTTTTAATTTTATTGTAATTAAATTCAACTAATCAGTACCGTGTTTAGCATATTTGGAACAACTTGGAAATGCAAATCTTCTTTTGCATCTTAAATAATGAGATCTACATACACATAAATATTGGAGAGAATTTACCAGTTGAATTAGATGTGTAAAGTACAGAAATGGAAAGATTTGGTATGAAGAAAAGAATGTAAACTATCTCAATTTTTAATATGGCCATATATTGAAATTATATATTTTGTATATATTGGGTTAAATAAAATGTACTATTTAGCTAATATCATCTGTTGCTTTTTTTCTCTTTAATGTACTTCTTAGAAATTTTAAATTTCTTACATTGGATTATTTTTCTTCTGGATAGTGCTGGTCTAGAACAGTAACTTTGTCAGATTTCTCTTTTCCTTACATGGATGTAATCCCAGAATCTCATTACATGGTGTAATTATGCAGTTATTGAATTTTGTCTTTTTAAAAAATGAACAATTTTTTTTTAAAGATTTTATTTATTTATTTGTTAGAGAGCACAAGCATTCAGAGAGGCAGGCAGAGGGAGAAGCAGGCTCCCCGCCGAGCAAGGAGTCCGATGTGGGACTTGATCCCAGGAGCCTGGGATCATGACCTGAGCCGAAGGCAGCTGCCTAACCAACTGAGCCACCCAGGCATCCCTAAAAAATGAACAATTTGAGGTTGAACTTTTAGAGTTTATGTATTCACCATTAGGTGTTAGATTGATTTCCTGGTAGTATAATTGCTTGGTGTTTGTGCAGGAGTGCAAGAAAGAAATTTGAATACCAGTTTTTAGGAAATTGTACACATTAAGTTTACAGTTACTCCTTTCACTTTTGTTACTTTTATTATTTACTTGATACTCCATAAAATTTTAAGTCCAAAAATTTTTATTGTCCTACAAGATTTATCTTAAAGTCTTTGTGTGAAGTTTTTGTGTTCATTTATTTGTTTACTTGATTCTATCCAGGATGTCCGCTCTAGGAGAGTAGGGATCTTATCATTTAGTGATTTATCTTCATTTTATATTACATCCTCACTGAATGTTTGTTTAGTGAATGAATGACACCAGCTGAGGGCAGCACATGGTTGTTGACATGAGAATATACAATGAATAAAATATGGCGCTTGCCCTCTTGGGATTTAGAGTTTAATGGTTTTACGGAAGCAATGTGTAAGACCAGTGGTAGTAAGGAAGGGAATAGGAAATGTTCTGAAAACCTAGAAGCAAGTATTCACTTAAACTGGGAAGACTGGGAAGAATTCACTAAGGTGATAACTTTTGAGCAGGTCATAAAGGTGAGTAAATACTTGCCAGCTGTAGGTTTTTTGGAGGTAGAGGATAGGGAGGGAGGGTTGTGGGATGATAGAATGGTGTGGTCAGAAGGGCTAATAAGTGGACAGAGATCCTGAGCAGTTAGTAAGGAGCTGTCTAGGGGAGGAGGTAAGAGTAGAGAAGGGAAGAAGTAATGTTTAGGTAAAACTGATCAAGTAGAGGAGTTTTGGTCTTTGCTTTTTAGGTGACTGGATGTCAGGACAAGAATTAAATGGATCAAAAAACAGAGACCACATAAGATCATTGGTTCATTCCCATAATCTCCACCCCCACATGATATTTGAAAGGATCTTTAGTGTCCCTGATGATTGTTCTGATTCCAAACGGTAATTCAGAAGTAGAGTGAATTTAACAGACTAGTGTATTGGTGGGAGAGGGGGAGATGAAAAGTGATCTAGGAGTTTTCTAGTTTGAATGATGGGGGTGATGGTGGTGATAACCATTAAGTGAAACACAGAAGGTAAGTGTGTTCAGTCAGGGGTGGGACAGCTGCTTGAGGGAGAGGAAGGTATTGGATTTTTTTACTATTTCAGTTTTGAGTACCTATGGTGGATTGTTGGGATTTTAAAACTACTGGTAAATATGTTCTCAAGGCACTGTCATTTGTTAACTTGTGCTTTTCTTTTGCTCTTGTAATTTAGTTTCCACGTGGTATCTAGTGCATCCTTTTAAAATGTGAATTACATCATTGTAGGTCTCCTTTTTCAGATGCAGTAGCTTTTCATTTTAATTAAAACCCAACTATAGGGGCGCCTGGGTGGCTCAGTGGGTTAAAGCCTCTGCCTTCGGCTCAGGTCATGATCTCAGGGTCCTGGGATCGAGCCACGCATCGGGCTCCTTGCTCGGCAGGGAGCCTGCTTTTCCCTCTCTCTCTGCCTGCCTCTCTGCCTACTTGTGATCTCTCTCTGTCAAATAAATAAATAAAATCTTTAAAAAAAAAAAAACCCAACTATAAGGGCAGTTGGGTGGCTCAGTCGTTTGCACATCAGACTCTTGGTTTTGGCTCAGGTTATGATTTCAGGGTTGTGGGATCGAGCCCTGCTCGTGCTCTCTCTGTCTCTCAAAAATGTAAAAACAAAACAAAACCCAAACCCAACTATATTGTAGGCCACAGGGCTTTTTTTTTTTTTTTTTTTTTAAGTAATCTCTACACCCAACATGGGGTTCAAACCCACAACTGCAAGATCAAGAGTTGCACACTCTACCAACTGAGCCAGCCAGGTGCCTCTAGGTCACAGGGCTTTAAATGATCTGTTCTCAGTCTACCTTTCCAACCTTATCTACTTTCCACCCCTTGTGCACTAAACACTAAAATTGTTCCTCTGACTCCCCAGATGTTTTTGTAGGTTTTTTAAGAATCTTTCCCCAATAGAATTTTCATTCCTCTCACTTTGTCAGTAGATCATATTTATTTGTTTGCTTTTTGTGCCTACATTTTATTCATCTCTTGTCAGTATTCCCCATATCATAGCACATTTGACACTCAGTATTTCTTCTTGAACCAGTCTCAGGGAAAATCAGGGAGTAATGGCACAGATTTAAATGTAGTTTTCAGTACCAGTTAAAGTGTGTGGATGAGAATCCCAGATTCCTTATTCATTCCCTAAATGGTTATTGAACATTTTTGTCTCAGCTTGTGCATATAATAGTGAAGAAAGTAGAATTGGTCCTCACCTTTAAGCTTGAAGTCCAGTGGGTGGCAAGAGAAATCATGGGAAGAAATGATAAATTCTTACACGATTTCATCATTGTATTGAGCATCAGAGAAAGAAGAGCCAGTAAAGAATATGAATGAATAGTCCAGTTTTTAATAGAATTTAGGAGACTATGTACTGTTACATATGTCTATATAGAAATATATCTAAAAAGAAAGTACTAAGAGCAAGTGACGGAGGGAGAGAGGACATGTGAAGGGAGCAATTTGAAACGGATGGACGGAAGTCACACTCTGAGGCTGGAGAGTTGATGAGGTTGGTGGCATGGAGGAAGGCAAATTTTTAACGGCTGGAACAATAAGGGTTCTTAAATTTTTTTAATTAAACTCCCAAGTGTATGTTTTGTGTATTGGGTGTCTGAAATACAGTGTTATTTTGGTGTTGATGGAACCCTAAGCATTAAGGAGACCAGAGAAACTGGAAGAAAATATAAAAGCTTTCCTGAAGTGTCAGGGGCACCTGGGTGGCTTAGTCAGTTATGTGTCCAACTCTTGATCAATTCTTGATTTTGGCTCAGGTCATAATCTCAGGGTTGTGAGACCGAGCCTGTGTCAGGCTCTGTGCTGTGCATGGAACCTGCTTAAGATTCTTTCCCTCCCCCTCTTAAAAAGCCTCTTAAAGTGTCCAAATCCAATTTCTGTTTCCAGAAAAAGAACATCTGTTTTTCTGAGTGTAAAATGAAAGCTGTTGATTTTAAGTTTACATATTTGTTTCTCTCTTGCACCTTATCTAATCATTGGTATACGCTGAAGAGAAGATTAGAAGCAGGAAAAGTAGGACAGGTTGGCTGCAAAGAGCTACTCCTTGAGAAATACTCAGAAGGGTCTCCTATTAAAGTGCAGCAACTTCAGCTCATTGTTGCTGTGATTATCCATATACACTTTTTATAAGCGATCATCAGATATACTACAGACACTGAAGGTCTGATTATGGTAGTTCTCTAGTAATTGAACTTTAAAATGGCAGAGTGGTTAAGACTTTCAGGAGAAATCATTCAGTAAAACTTGGATGTTATGAAGGGAACACCTAGTCCTCTCAGTGGATTTGATAAATAACTTGGGTATTATATGAAAAAGAGCTTGAAAAACTATTCCGTACAAATATTGGGAGAGAAAAGCATATAATACAAAGTTTAAAGAAACTTAATCTCACTTGATCTTTTATTAACAGTTCCTATTTAAGAGTGGGTAATTATTGCAGTACTCTAAAGGGATTCTTAAGGGCTACCAATTCCCTTCCATTCCTTTATCATGGTCTTTGAGTTTACATTCATTACTGTTCATTTTGATAGATTATAGGGATTTTTAAAATTACCTATAAAAGAGGCATTATTTGCTTTTCTGAATTGCCTTTACAATAATGATTTGAAATATTTCTAAGAAGATTAACACTTTTCTTAAATAGTAGACATTACTGAGTTCCTGCATTTTGGTTTTTATCTTTCATGTATTTTATAGTAATTGCAAATTAATATAAGTTAGAAAGGGAATGCCACTTAGTTGGGACCCAAACAAAACAATTTTCTGTTTTGCCATTTTTTTCCTCCTTGATTTCAGAGCTGTTGAAAAGTTGGGAGATAACTGTCTAAGTCCAGTATTTGGAAATGATTTAAAAATTTTCCAGTTTACATCATGGTACAACTTTAGTTAATAACATGTTATAGTAGTACATGTCATCTAACATCTACAGGGAGGACAAATAAATTGAGTCAACTCAGGTTAGCCAAAGTTCTAATGTAATTTTTTCTTTATAGCTATATGTACTATATGTACCATATATACCATATATACTTTATAGCCATATGTACAATATGTACCATATGAAATGTAAGAGTGTGTGTGTATGTTTTTTGGTTTCGGGGTTTTTTTTAAAGCCCAATGCCAGGCCTGAGATCAAGTCCTGTGCTGAGATCAAGAATCACATTCTCAACTGACTGAGTCACCCAGGTGCCCTTAAGTGTATTTTAATATGTACTTGAACCATAGTTAAATTTTCTATGTTTCTACTCAGTAGTGTGGAAAGAAAATTGGTTTTTTGTTTGTTTGTTTTTTTGAAAATATCTCCTCAACATAGCAATTTTATTTCCTTCAGATAAATACCAAACATAGGAGCACTGAATCCTAGGGTAGTTCTAATATTTATTTTTTTTTTTAAATTTTTTTAATAGAAAATTGGTTTTTAAGACCACTAATGGCTGTTTGAACTAATTTATGTAAGTTTTTCATAAATTTTTTCCCCAGCATTCAATATCTTTACCATTTCAGTAATTTCCCATGCTCATCATCCTACCTTTAGCTCCCCTCCTCATCCCAGGATTCTGCCTGGAGGCTCACTTTTTTCTGCTCCAATCTGAGCAGAAACAGAAACAGCTGTCTAGAACAGCTGCAGCAGAACAATACCCGGTAGAGCCTCAGTGCTTTTCAGGATCGTATGTGCTTTTGGCTGGATCATCATTAAATGAACAAGTGAGAATTTGGCAAGCAACTATTCCTTTCTTGTTTGTTCTTTAATGGTTATTTTCTTTTGGATAGTTCTTGAAGATATGCATACACAATAGCATGGGTAGTACTACGATGTAGCGTAGTATTACGATGGGTTTTTTGTTTTCCAGAATTTTATCACATCATTAAAAATAACTTAGGTATTTAAAATGCTAATTTAATGTATGTGCATTGTTGCTGTCCTAATTGGATATATGCATGTATTTGGTCAATAAAATAAATGGTTTTTTTAAAATGGGTAGGGCCTATGAATTAATTGTGAAGAATTATATCATTGTTATATTTGGAAAGAGCCTAGGTTAGTATTAAATAGAAGTGGTCATAGATCATGAATCACTAATTCTATAGTAGGTTCTGTTGACATGGAGTATCAGTTCCACTCATTAAGTATTTGCTACATTTAAGACTTAAGGCAGCCAGTGGGGGGTAGATACAAGGTGCTCCTGTTGAGCAGGACCTGGTGGCAGAGGTTGGAATATAGTACAATAGTTATGATACGGTGATGAAGAAAAGGCCGCCTAAGGGAAAACAAGAGGATGGTAAACGTAATAGGAACAGCACCTTTGAATAATTCGAGACTTGGATTACATTTACATGACTTGGGAGGCAGGCAGAAGAAAGAAAAAATTCAAGAAAGCACACGTGAATATAAAATAAGTCTTGGAATCTTACCAATAAAAATGCATTTTGTTGTGATTGACTTGGAGCATCATGTGCGGTAGGTTATCACATATTCCATTACCCATTGGGAAAAAAAAATAGCGTGCTGTGTGTTCAGCTCAGTGGCAGTGCTCGGTATATTTGGGTGACTTCATTTACTACATATGAGACCTGTTTGTCCAAAATTGAGTGTTACAGAGAGTTTGGAGAAGAGAAATGAGTAGAAGATAAACTAATTGGGAAGGATGAGGAGAATGTTTTTGCTTGGGCATGGGAGATTTAAAGGACCATTCAGAATAAAAGGGAGAGAATTACTTATCCTAATGAGTATGTCCAAGGAATTGGGGAGGTAGAAGTGGCTGAGTATCTTTCTCTTTTCTTTTTTAAAGATTTTATTTATTTACTTGACAGAGAGAGAGCTAGAGAGGGAACACAGCAGGGGGAGTGGGAGAGGGAGAACAGGCTTCCTGCTGAGCAGAGAGCCCGATGCGGGGCTCGATCCCAGGACCCTGGCATCATGACCTGAGCTGAAGGCAGACGCTCAACGACTGAGCCACCCAGGCGCCCCCTGAGTATCATTTTCAAGATGAGTTATAGCTTGTCTTTGAGAGCAGGTGTAATCAAAGAACACCCATTATGAACAAAGCCTGGGAGCTGATAAGTGTGCATGAAGCTGGTAGTGATCCAAAAGGAGAGCAGAAAACTAATCAGATCTTATTCCATGGCAAGATATATTGGAAGTTTTGGGCCAGAGAATAGTGGTGGTCATGTTTGTATTAGTAAAGTTAACTACATTGTGAGAAGGGTACATATGTAGGAACTCAGACTGCAGGCAAGGAAACCAGTTTTTAAATGCTGTTTGGATTGGAAAGGAAGAATCTTAAGTCAAGACCCTAATTAATTATGAAATGGTCAGGGCTTAGTGGTTAATTGGATGAGGGGGCCATTATGTGGGAAAGCAAGGATGACTAGTTCTTAACCAAATGGCAGGTGATTTTGGTGCTGCCAACTTCGAAGAATAGAGCAGCAGGTCAGGATGAAAGGCTTCAGGTTCTTGTGACATCTGCTAAATGTTTTCAGCATGAAAAATTGTGATGCCTAGGAAAAGGTCTTGGCTCAAGAATTTTGTCGTCAACAAAGTCAGCAATAATTGACAAATGAAAGTATGAGACAAATAGTTTGCCAGTGCAAAATTTATATAGATTAGGGGGCTACGATATCTTGTAACCATCTATGTAGATGGAGCTGTTTAGGTAGATTTTGAAGGGCTTGGTGAACTGAGTCTCATACTGGAATACATTTAATGCATAAATACTGCACTTGTGTGCATTAGTTATAGAAACAAACTTGTTAAAGGACTGGGCATTTACTAAAGATTCATCTCATTCATATCTGGTCAGTGGTCCGCACAAGGAAATGTGGAAACCAGAGGTGGACTAACACCTATTGTCTTACTCCTCAAACTTAAGTTTGGTACCTAAGTAAGCCCTATAGTATAGCCATCATTCAAATACTTGTTTGAGATCTAGAAATAATCCTTAGCACACCATTGTACTTCAGAAAGCATTAAACCTAATGTAAATCAACTAGCCTTCAAATACTATTGATACATAAACTACTCTCTATTTTTTAATTATGTGAATAATAATATGCATCTGATATGCAAATGTGGAAATATAATACGCTATGTATTAAAAATAAATTTCTCCATGTTGTGTCTACCAGTTGCCCAGCTTTTCTGTCTAGGTGTATTCATTGTTGTTAATTTCTTGTGTATCCTTCCAGAAGTTTCTGTGCTCTCATAGAATATTTGTATTCTATATTTATATACATTCTTAATACATACGCAAGGACACTGTACACACTTTTCCCATTTACTTATTTCCTCACAATATTCTGTTTTGGAGGTTGTTCCAAATAAATGCATATGTGTATGAGAGAGAGATCTCGTTTTTACACCTGTTGCTAGGTCATTGTTAGGTATGTTACCGATCTTTTTTGGTCAGTGATTAATGGATGTTCCACCCCCCCTCCCCCTGCCCCCTCTCCACTTTATATGCTCTAAAGTATGTGTTTAGGCATATATTATGAAGCATATATGTGAATGTATATGTAGGATAAAATTTCTACCAGTTAAATTGCTTGGTCACTGGGTATGTATATTTTTAAAGATTTTTTTTTGGATGTTCCCTATCCTAACAAAGACAATGTGAATTTAACTTTATTCCCGGCAGTCCCCAACCAAATGCATAAAGTCTGTAAAGATCAGAGATTAATAAGAACTGATGGGATTGTTGCAGGTAATAGGTAGAAGTTTTAGAATAGAAGTTATGTGATTGAACTTGAAAGAGCTTTAAAGTCTAAAGCTGGCTAATAAGAATTCTGGGAATTAGGGACCTAAAGTCTTGTGCTTTAAATATTAGATTACATTAAGTAGTTGCCTGTTTAGTTCAATGAATTATTAATGTCTTTAAGAGAGTTATCAATAGATGATTAGATTTTTAAAAAAAGATTTAGAGGGAGAGCGAGAGAGTGGTGTGGGGTTGGGGGGAAGTGGGGGCAAAAGGAGAGAGAATCTCAAGCAGATACCTTGCTGAGCATGGAGCCCAATATGAGGCTCTGACAACCCTGAGATCATGACCCGAGCCAAAACCAAGAGTTGGATGAGCCACCCAGGTGCCCCAATATGTTAGATTTGTTTTTTAAATGATATGGTGAACATTAACAGTTTGCCTTATGAGAGGTATTACAGTGAATTTAATGATGGCTTAGTTTTTTGTGTTTGTGTGTGTGTGTGTGTGCTAGAGAAGGGGAGGGCATTAGACTCAAATTCAGAAATGTTTCGTTTAAAAAATTTCTACAGTTCTCCAGTGATGAGAATGGACATAAAGTTGTTGTGCTCAAATACCTAACTTGGATTTCATTTCTTATATGTCAAGAATAGGAAGAACCTTGGGGCGCCTGGGTGGCTCAGTGGGTTAAGCCTCTGCCTTCAGCTCACATTATGATCTCAGCAGGGAGCCTGCTTCCCCCCTCTCCCTCTGCCTGCCTCTCTGCCTACTTGTGATCTCTTTCTCTCTGTCAAATAAATCTTAAAAAAAAAAAAAAAAGGAAGAACCATAAACTTTTCTAGAAGAATTCCCATCTTTGGTGTTCATATTACCATATCACTTTGAATTTCAGATCTTGTATTATTTGGAAGTACTGGAGGGAGGTAGATACTTCATTTACAAACCAAAAAGGATGGAGGCTCTAAACTATATCTTATATTAGCTCTACTTAGAATTAATAAAAGATTTAAAAGACACTTGTATACATTCCCAAGGAATTGTGGTTTGTTTTTTTTTGTTTGTTTTTTAAAGATTTTATTTATTTATTTGACAGAGAGAGATCACAAGCAGGCAGAGAGAGAGGGGGGAGCAGGCTCCCTGCTGAGCAGAGAGCCCGATGCGGGGCTCCATCCCAGGACCCTGAGATCATGACCTGAGCCGAAGGCAGAGGCTTAACCCACTGAGCCACCCAGGCGCCCTGGAATTGTGGTTTTTACTCAGTGAATTATTATGTAAGTTTAAAGACTTCATAGCAAAATGAAATGATTTTTTAATTAAAAAAATTGTATCTTCAGAAATGTGTAAGCCTGAGGATCCACAGACATGTACCCTGGGGCAGATAATACATTATGTGTTAATTAAAAAAAATAAATTAAAAAAACACACACACACACAAAATTGTATATTCAGATAGTAACTTGAAACAATTATGTATACATTGTTTGCCCAAGGACTTGGAGCAGTTTGCTGTTTGCAGAACTGAAATCTCCTTGGTCAGAGGTCATTTATTCCACCTATATACTTCAATATTCATCATAATTGTGAAGTATTATCTCTCCAAGGTTTGACTGGAGAATAAACATTGTTTTGTTTCACCACATATTGTAGTTATTAGACTTAAGAAATATTTATTGAGCACATACTGTAGCAGTACTAGGGACTATTCTGACTGACTGGCTTTATTTATTTATTTATTTAATTTATTTAAATTTATTTGACAGAGAGAGATCACAAGTAGGCAGAGAGGCAGGCGGAGGGGGGGGGGAAGGGGGGGAGGGGAAGCAGGCTCCCTGCTGAGCAGAGAGCCAGATGCAAGACCTGATCCCAGGACCCTGAGATCATGACCTGAGCTGAAGGCAGAGGCTTTAACCCACTGAGCCACCCAGGTGCCCCCTGGCTGACTCTTCTAATAAAACCTAGGGAATACAGCTGGGCTAGGGAAACTGATGTGTCCATTTTAGCTAGGATGGTCAGGGGAGGCTTCTCTGAGGAGACGCTTGAGCTGATTGATACCTGAATAATCAGAAGGAGGGGGCTTGCAGTGTTGGAGGTGTTGAAGGTGAACCCAGTTCAAACTGAGGAGTGTATCATTTATAGCGTGGAATAGGAAAATGTCTTTTGTGGCTGGAATTAAGTGAACAAGGCAAGTGGTTTTTTTTGTTTTGTTTTGTTTTTTAAGATTTTATTTATTTATTTTACAGCGATCACAAGTAGGCAGAGAGGCAGGCAGAGAGAGGAGGAAGCAGGCTACCTGCTGAGCAGAGAGCCCGATGCAGGGCTCGATCCGAGGACCCTGAGATCATGACCTGAGCCGAAGGCAGAGGCTTTAACCCACTGAGCCACCCTGGCACCCCGGCACCCCGGCACCCCGGCAAGGGTGTTTCTTAACCCTTTTTTCCCCCCTGATTGCCCCACCATGGCCCTCATGAAATTTTTTTGACCCCCCCATGAAATTTTAACTCAGTTGTTAATGTACTGTAAACATATCTGTTATGTCTATGCTTTTATACATTAAAAGAGATTTTTGCCCTCCCCTACTCCTACTTTCGATTAATTTTCTCCCTCTTGGGGGCAGTACTGCCCCATTGAGAACGCAAGATGTAGAGCAGTGTATGCCCTAGTAAATAGTTGAGATTTTTTTTCTTGATGAGAAATCATCAGGAAGGCTTGGGCCGGGTAGTGACATGATGTAGTTTATGTATTAGAAAAGAATTTTAGCTTCTCATGGAGACTTGACTGAAAGAGAGCCAGAATAAAAAGCAGGCAAGACAATTAGACCAGTAAGGAGAGATGAAAGGTAATGGTGGCTTGATCTTTAAAGATTATTGATAATATAAAGAGAGAAGGAAGAGTAGAGCAAAAGAGAGGCGAGAGAATAAATGGATGTAGCATTAATGGTCATAAAGTATGTCTACATATGATGTTGATGAAAGCTTAGGGAACAGTGTGCCCTCCAAGTTACAAAGAGAGGTTGCCTACAGAACCTACTGAAATGAAAAAAGAAAGTGACCCTTGGGAAATGAGAAACTTGTCTGGTTTTTAACCTTGTTATCATTTGAAGTTTATTTTTCAGTAGACTATCACACACCATTTAGAATGGTCAAAACTCCATATTTATTTCAACTTCCTGTTTTTTGTTTTGTTATTTTCTCAATAGGAATGTGTTCCCTATTTTGTGCCTTCCATTCCAGACTTTTTACTGGGAAGTCTGTTTAAAAGCCTGCCTATTCTTTTGTGCTCTGCTACAGTAGTGGTGGTTATTAGTATGTGAACATTTTCAGTTAAAGTTTCTGTTAGAATTAAATGATTCTTATGTAACAGACAATTCTTGGGCCCTCTGACTTATGAGGGGTAGACCGAATTCCCTAAGGCAAAAGGACTCTCACACAAGGTGCTTACTGCAGTTTGCTGAATCAGTGAGCAGGCTGTTTTTCCAAGATCACACTGGAAGTTATTAGCAGAACCCAAATGAGATTTTATAACACACAGTTTTGTCTCAAAATTGAGTATAATGAATGCAAAATTACTGGGAATGTTTAACAAACCCTGGTGGTTACTGAAAATGGGAAATAGTATAAGTAGCATAAATGGTTTTAAAAAGGGACTGCAGGGGGGCACCTGGGTGGCTCAGTCAGTTAAGCATCTGCCTTCAGCTCAGGTCATGATTTCAGGGTCCTGGGATCAAGAGCCCTGCATCTAGCTCCCTGCTTGGTGGGGAGTCTGTTTCTCCCTCTGCCTGTCGCCACTGCTCGTGCTCTCTCTCTCCCTCTCTCTCTCAAATTAAAAAAAAAAAAAAAGAAAGGATGGCAGGGAGTTCTGAGGTTCACACACCATTCAGATCCTGCAACTTCTTGCCAGGGGAAGGCATGAAGTCCTCTTGGGCTCTGATGAGACACAGTGCAATGCATCTGGAGCTTTTGCTGATTGGGAGTATGTTGCATTTATAAATGATGTAGAGGCATAAAACATTTTAGAAGTGAGATTTATGACTTTTTTAATGCCTTGTTTTTGTGTTTTCTGTTGTTTCTAAAGCCTATTTCTCAAATCCAGTGGTAATCAAACAGGGAATTTTGCACATTTTTAAAATGTGAACAAAAATTTTTAAAAGATTTTATTTATTTATTTATTCATTTATTCAGAGAGTGTGTGCGAATGGGGGGAATGGGTAGAGGAAGAGAATCTCCAGCAGACTCTGCGCTGATCCTGACACAGGGCTCAATCCTAGGACTCTGACATCATGACCTAAGCTGATACCAGGAGTCCGAGGCTCAACCCACTGAGCCCCCCAGTGACCAAAATTTTTAACTTGTCTGTTTTTAGACTTTTCAGACCGTTTTTTAGAACGTGTGTTGGCATCTTGTGTCTAGGACAAAGTATTTTCATCACTGATTTAGTTTAGCACTTGTTTTCTCCCCTATATTTAAATAAACTTAAATAATCAACAGATAACAGTGCAGATTATACTTGCATGATGTTTAAGTAATTTTTCCCCAGTGTAACATTTGATAGTATTTACTGCATGTGAACACATGCAGTGGATTCTTTTTCTTTTTAATTTTTTTATTATATGTTTTTAATTTTTTAAATTAACATATGTATTATTTGTCTCAGGGGTATTCATCAGTCTTCCACAACACCCAGTGCTCACCACAACACGTACCTCCCCAGTGTCCCTCACCGATCCACCCCATTCCCCCATTCCACCCCTTCCAGTAACCCTCAGTTTGTTTCCTAAGATTAAGCGTCTCTTAATCTTTGTCTCCCTCTCTGGTTTTATCTTGTTTCATTTTTTCCTCTCTTCCCCTATGATCCTCTTCCTTGTTTCTTAAATTCCACATATCAGTGAGATCATTTGATAATTATCTTTCTCTGATTCACTTATTTCACTTAGCATAATACCCTCCAGTTCCATCCATGTCATTGCAAATGGCAAGATTCCTTTTTTTTTGATGGCTGAGTAATATTCCATTGTATATATACACCACATCTTCTTTGTCCATTCATCTTTTGATAGACATCTGGGCTCTTTCCATAGTTTGGCTATTGTGGACATTGCTGCTATAAACTTTAGGGTGCAGGTGCCCCTTCGGATCACTACGTTTGTATCTTTGGGGTAAATACCCACTAGTGTAATTTCTGGGTTGTAGGGTAGCTCTATTTTCAACTTTCTGAGGAACCTCCATACTATTTTCCAGAGTGGCTGCACAGCTTGCATTCCCACCAGCAGTGTAAGAGGGTTCCCCTTTCTCTATGTGGTGGATTCTGCAAGAAATGTTTTTATTAAATTGATTTATTTGTTCTTTTCAAAGTAGGTAACAGTAGTTGTTATTTTGTGTGCTTTTAAGTATATAGTGAAAAATAAACTTGAATATTATTTGCTAATTCACTTCCAGTGCTTTTTTCATTATATATTTGAACATGGTTGATACATTAAATAACAATAATTTACTTGAAGTATTGAACTTTTAAAGAAAATAGTAATGGAAGCCATACAGGTAAGTTTTTAATAACCATCTTTTGTCTTGAACTAAAAATGCAATTTATTGTTACTCTACTCCAGCTTGTTTTAAAAAACTTAACCCTGGGGCGCCTCATACTCTTGGTCTTAGGTCGTGAGTTCAGGTCCCACATTGGGCATAGAGATTACATAAAAAACAAAACAAAACATAAAAAACTTAACCCTGATTAGGAAATGATCAAGGATATGTTTTCTTTGGTTTTTGGGAGAGGGGTGCTCGAGAAGTCTTACGTGATCACAAGAGGACAATGCTGCTTGCTTTCCTTCCTTCCTTCCTTCCTTCCTTCCTTCCTTCCTTCCTTCCTTCCTTCTTCCCTCCCTCCCTCCCTCCTTCCCTCTTCCTTTTTTCCCTTCCTCCCTCCCTCTCTTCCTTCCTTCCTTCCTTATTGAAATGCCTTTGTTGGAATTAGGGATGAAATTAAGTTTGAAATTTTTCAGTGGTGTCTTTCAGTCACAAACCATTGTTGACCTCCTCACAATTGCCTTGCAAAATATATACAGATCTGGGACCTTGAAATTGAGTTAGTTATAATTTTTCTTAGAAGTCATTAGTTATGTATGATAGAAGTCATCAATTTGTACTTTATTAGATTTCATATGAGTGTTTGACCTTTGGAGAAAGAAGACAGTGTATTTATATGTGTATCATATATATCAGTAAACTTTTCCTGAAAAATCTGGCTGTCCTCAATAAAGCTGAAAAACCTAAATCTTTATTTTTTCTTTAATATATTCTAGATTTCAGTGTTATTTAATAGTATTTATAAATGATTTTTACCTATTTACTCAAGCAAGACCTTATTTTATATACTTATTTCTTAATTTTGAGTTAATCTTTTTCTGATTGTTTAATCTAAAAAAACCCTTAAAATCCCGGGGTGCCTGGCTGGCTCTGTCTGGAACATGTGATACTTGATCTTGGGGTCATGAGTTTGGACCCCACACTGAGTGTAGAGATTACTTAAATAATCTTGGGAAAAAATTAACCTTAAAATCCTGCTTTTTAAAAATTTGGAATAGCCTGTCACTTAAATTTGTGAGTTTTGTTTGGTTTGACAGCCTCATTTTTCATAAACCTCCTATCTGAGGGGCTCCTTTCCAGTCAGTACATCCTGTATCAAAGCAACCACTGTGTTATTTTGATCATCACCGATTAGTTTTGCCTGATTTTGAAAAATGTAAGTGGAATCTTGGAATGTATATTCTTTGCCTCTGGCTTCTTTCATTCAACGTAGTGTTTTTGAGATTCATCTGTGTTTCATATATCAGCAGTTGGTTCTCTCTTATTGCTGCATAGTGTACCATTAAGTGAATATGCAGCTTTTTTTTTCCAGTGTCCTATTGATATATTCTTGGGGTAGATTCCAATTTAGGGTTATGATTAAGCTGCTATGAACATTCTTGTACAAGTCATTCACACATTTCATTTTTCTTGGGGAAAATATCTGGGAGTGGGATTGCTGAGTATAGGGGATATGTATGTTTCTTAGGAACTGCCAAACAATTTTCCAAAATGTTTGTCTTACTTTGTGCTCCCATGAGCAGTGTACATGATTTCTGTTTTGCTCTGCATCCTTGCCATCACTCAGTATTGTCAAGTCATGTTCGTTTTAGCCATTATAGTGAGTATGTAGAGGTGTATCATTGTGGTTTTTAATACACATTTCCCTAGTAACTTTTCATACACTTTTTGGCTATTCAGATACCTTTTTATTTGAAGTATTTTTGCCTTTCATACCTTCCTTGCTAGTCCTGCCCCCCCTTATCTGAGGGGGACACTTTGGAGAACCCCAGTGGATGCCTGAGCTGTGGATAGTACCAAACCTTACAACTATGTTTTTTCCTGTATGTACATAACTATGATAAAGTTTAATTTATAAATTAGGCACAGGAGATTAGCAGCAATAACTAATTATAGAACAATTATAACAGTATATAGTAATAAAAATTATATGAGTGTGGTGTCTCTCAAAATGTCTTACTGTTCTGTTATCTTTCTGGTGATGATGTGACAGGCCTATGTGATGAAATGAAATGAGGTAAACAATATAGGCATGGTAAAGTAGCATTAGGCTATTAATGACCTTCTGACAAAATGTCAGAAGAAGATCATCTGCCTCTGGACCACCGTTGACTGTAGGTAACTGAAACTACAGAAAGTGAAACCGTGGGTAAGGGAGGAAGACTATCACTAACTAGGTAGTGTGGTTTCATTGCTAGCCATTGTAAAACTTACTAATCTGTGTATAACCTATGATGTAAAAAAACATGGGTATCTTAGGATTCTGGAAAGCCAGATGATGTTGGGAATGCAGAATTGGACGTTCATATTACGGACTTTTGCTTTTTGTAAACTATCAGCTGGAAAATAGAAATTATTATGTAATTGAACATTTATTATGTCTGGCATGCTAATGTGGGTAGAAGATACATGGGTTTGATTAACATCAAAGCCCTCAGTTTGCTGTATTTGTTTGAGTTTGTTTTAAAGATTTTATTTGAGAGAGAGAGCACAAGTGGGGTACGAGCAGAGAGAGAGGGACAAGCAGACTCCACACTGAACACAAAGCCCAAGGCAGGGCTCAATCCCACGACCCTGAGATCATTTTAAAATTAGTTAAAACCAAGAATCAGACACCCAACCGACTGAGCCACCCAGGTGCCCCTTATTGCCTATTTTTAATACAAAAGAGGTGTAAAAACTTAAAATGCCGAAATTTTTTATGTTTTTAAACTTCCAACTAGCTGTTCGGTTAACTGGAACTGTATTCTGTTATATCATTTGTCTTGAGTTGAAATTGTATTACATCAAAAAGGATGAACTTGTAGTATTGTCCATTGTTTTAGAGATCTGCTGCTTTCATGGTTGTTTACTCATTTCCTTGGGAGATGATGGCTTTTGAATTTTTGGCCTAATTTCTTTGGATATATTATTCACTTAATCAGACACTATTTCCCTATACTCTTTGAAGATATATTTTTATTTTTTAAAGATTTATTTTAGAGCAAGAGAGCGTGTGCTTTTGCAAGCCAGGGAAAGGGTAGAAGGAGAGGGAGAGAATGCTCAAGCAGACTCCCCACTGAGAGAGCAGCCCAGTGTGGGGCTTAATCCCAGAACCCTGAGATCATGACCTGAGTCAAAATCAAGAGCTGGATGCCTAACCGACGGAGCCACCCAGGCGCCCCAAAAATATATTTTTTGTTGCTTAAAGAGAATCTATTAGTTAACATTGAAATAAAATTACTTCACTAAGGAGTGTGTTACATATTTTCACTGTTGTGAATTGCCTGTAATAATAGTGTTTGGTTTATTTATTGCTTTAGCAGCCAGTAGTGTGGTCTGTGTCTTTGTCATGAAAGCAAAGGATCATATTAGATTATGAACTCTATTCTATATACGCTCTCTCTGATAGTAATGTTTGATAACATGGATATCCTTCCACCTCCATACCTCAAACTTCAGAACATATGCTCCTCAGAAGGGAAACCCCGCTGCAGAGCATGCCAGAAAGGAATGTGGCTCCGTTATGGTTTGATACCATGGGAATCTACTTCAGAAGAAATCATTACCTTTTACGTTGATTTCCGGCAAAGCGTTTTCAACACGAGCCAAATCCTGTTTATTGGATATTTACAATTTGTTTATTGTAATTTGAACACCTTTGTAGAGTATTGCTGAGCCTCCATACTTGCTGAAGTATCTATACTTTATATGTTCCTTTCTTAGAATATACTTCTATTGTAATTTATATATTATGTAATACGAATTTTATGTAATGTAAGGATTGTGTACTCAGTGGAAAAGGATACCTACTCTAATTCAAAGAGGGGAGAATGTTAGGTGCATTGTTACATAATTGACTGTTAAGAATGGGCCTTCCATATCTAATGTTTTATTCTTTAAGAAAAGTCATCAGAAAATACCGTATGTTTCTGACTAGGGTGTGGTTAGAGGAATCGTTTTTCACTCTTAACAATTCATATGTTTTGGCATGGGAGGATAAAATCAAACATGAACTTGTACGCAACTTTTATTGACCCAGTTTTATCCTAAAATTAAAAAATGTATCAATTTCATCCAAAGTGGTATCATATAGTCTTGTTACAGTTGTGCTTTACGATTTCAATTAAGCGAGGGGCACCTGGGTGGCTCAGTGGGTTAAAGCCTCTGCCTTTGGCTCAGGTCATGATCTCAGGGTCCTGGGATCAAGCCCTGCATCGGGCTCTCTGCTCAGCGGGGAGCCTGCTTCCCCCTCTCTCTGCCTGCCTCTCTGCCTACTTGTGATCTCTCTCTGTCAAATAAATAAATAAAATCTTTAAAAAAAAAAAAGTTCAATTAAGCGAGAACTTTTTTTTAAGAACTTTTTTTTAATGTAATTATTGGCTGGTGTCTCCCACCCCCAATATTTGGCAGTATCACTTTATAGAGACAGCTGTTCTTCAGCGTCAGAAAATATATGTATCAGCGTCTTTGTGTATCAACTTTCTAGGACTTTATGGGCTTCAAATCCAAATTAGGAGTACCATGGAATGGATGCTCACTGTAATTATTAGTGGTGATGACAGTCCAGTGTACAATAAACCTGGTCACTTCTTTGTAAGACCACTTTAAACAGAATGCTAGCGATTTTGAATATTCATATATTAAGCCACTCTTTTAAAGACTAAATATTGGCAACTAAACTTGGATAATTCTAGAGATTACCTTCCCAGGTTTCAATATAGGTAATGAATGCTTTGTAAATTGCGGGTTCACATTTTTGAAAGGTTGGGAAGATAGTATTTTTAATAGTCCAGTTGTGCAGTTTGGTTTATGCATTCTTGTCTGCGGTAATTTTACTAAAGGCGATATAATTACAGAAGTACAAATATATACCAAACCAACTTAAGAATGCCTTAATGACTTTACTGACAGATACCTAACAAGGGTCCTGTGTAGTAGAATGCTACTTGTAGGTGGAAATATATAAAAGATAATTTTTTGTTGATTTTTGGCATGCCTTGTTTGAAAAAATATTAAGGTTTTATAATTGGGACCAAGGATCCTGTCAGATCATTTGGAATTCCCTTAAATTACATGCAGAATTTTGTGTTCATATTTTTTTACATACAAATTTGGGGGAGGAGACTGTTCATACTCCATCCAATTTTCAGGTGTATTTGAGACCCAAATGGGTTTTGAAAACAATACTAATTTAGGGTAGTTATTTCTAGTATTTGGGGGTCATGTAAGTCTTTTTCTGATGGAGCACAGCAGACATATTTGTGTGCCCTGCCCTGGTACAAGTACAATAAAATGTTGCAGATTAGAGTAGGAATCAGGATCCTGTGTAGAATTTTGGATTGTAAGATTTCAAGGAGAGGTGTGCTGAGGGATCAACAATGCAGAAAAGACGATCCGCCCATGGAAATAAAAACTAAGGATTTAGCAAAATAGGCTCTTTAAAAAAATTTTTTTTTTTTTTTTGCAAAATAGGCTCTTTTAGTATTTTAAAATTGTTAACAGACTTGGAGACTCAACTTTTAGGTGTTTAAGCCAAAACATAAAATTGAACTGAATTTTAAGTCTATTGGTATTCTCCAAGAAAATGAATTCAAAGGAAAATCTTTCCTGAATGGAAACTGATTACTGCTAAGAACTTTACGATTTAACACTTCTGCCATTTTATTGATAATTGAAACTGGCTAAATTTGATTTTTTTTGTATTCCTAGGAGGGTGAAAGAAAACATGGATGAAGCTTCCTGAATTTTGGCTTCTGGCATGAATCAAGTTCAGAGACTAGGAAATGCTGGTGTGTCAATATTTCCTTTCAGGTTAGTCAGTGTCTGTTAAACATTGTTTAACATTGTTAAACCTGTTCCTTGTTTCCTTACTCTGCTGACTTCATGATACATATGTATCATGCTGACTTCATATGATACATATGTATCAATATCATAAATTTCAGATTGCTACTAGGGATACTAGTTCCATATCTTCCATGATGCTTTCTACCCTTTGTAAAGTTAACAATTTTTCTATTATTTTAAGTTAGATATAAAATTTTGTAGGAACATTTACATTGTGACCTTCGTGACAGAATATCCAGTGATGGTATACTGTCATCCTAATAGATCCACAAAGTATTATTTTAAGGGTATTTCTTTCCTACTTTATCTGGTAATGATTAGCCATCTCTTCTGTTCTTGCTTCTACAAGTGTGGTCCCAGGAACCAGGAGAATCAGCCTTCTGGGCTTCTTGGCAGTGCACTATCTCAGAACACAGCTGACCAAATGAATCTGACCACTCATTTTAACATGATCCCAGGGGATTTGAATGAGCAGCACTGACGCATACAGAAACGTAGAGAAATTTCACCCTTTTAAAGTATCTGATGCTGGTGCAGCACAAAAATGTGAGAGCTCTGTTTTGTGTTCTATTATCCAGCTCTAGAAAATGAACTTTGGGTAATAATTCTCCAAGCGGGTTCCTAGACCATCTGGGAGCTTAAGAATGCACATTCTCAGGTCCAGCTAGTGAACAGAAACTTGAGGGTGAGATCCAGCAATGCAGTATTTTATTTTTAAAAGCCCTCCAGGTAGGGGTGCCTGGCTGCCCAGTCAGTAGAGCATGTGACTCTTGGTCTCTGGGTCAGGAGTTCAAGCCCCAACATTGGGTTATAGACATTGCTTTAAAAAATAAGGCAGGGTGGTGCCTGGTGAGTGGCTCAGTCGGTTGAGTGTCCGACTCTTGATCTCAGCTCAGGTCTTGATCTCATGGTTGTTGAGTTGGAGCCCTGCATTTTTCATCCTAAAAAAGATGAAAAAATAAAAGCTGTCCAGGTACTGCTCTCTACTGGAGAACCACCAACCTAGGGAATTACTAACTAAAAAATTAGAATTGCCTTTTGAAATTAGAAAATTACTTTGTAAGTATTCTGTAGACCTTTTATTGGTGTTAAATTTTCAAATTGCTTTATAAGTCCTTCATTAAATAAAATTTGAAGAAATAATCTCAAAGTATGTGGGTAAGGGGAAAAAAATTAATGTGCATAGGCTAACTGCGCCACAGATCAAAGCTGTGGCATTATGTGGTTATCAGAGTGTGATCTTAAAAGCTTGTCAAGTGGATCTGTCATTGGAACTTTAGGATTTTGAAGTTAATTTTGGTAAGAGATGAAGAGTGTTTATTTAAAGTAATTGCTTTTCATTACAGATTTTTCTAGTCAGCAGAAAAGAAAGTCATTTATGAACTTTTATTAAGTTTATAGACGTTAACAAAATGCAGAAGTCTTATTAAAAATAGGGTATCCTCAGGTTATCCTTTCAAACAGTGGTTCTCACGTTTTCAAGGGGCAGCAGAACTCCCTGGAGGCTTGTTAGAACATAGACTGCAGGCCCACCATTAGGGCCTGAGAGGTCTCATTTCTAACAGCTGGTGTTGCTTTGGTGTGGGGACTGCATTTTCAGAATCACGGCTTTTTTTTTTTCTCAGCATTAACGTATTTAACTCTTCCAGCACTTAATCTCTATACGAGCTCACAACAAAATACTAATTACAGAGGTGGATTACTGAAGAAAATTTTATAAGTCCCGTGTATTCAGTTTTTTTTTTCCCAATTTTATTTTTTCAGTGTTCCAAGATTCATTGTATTTATTCAGTTCTTGAATATTGTTTAGGTCTGTTGCTCAGTGACTCTAGCCCAGCAAATTATTTCCTTTGTAACTGAAACTTCTGCATTTCCAATAGAAGATATACAATAGATATTGTTTGCTAACAAAGAATTTATCTTTTTTTCAGGTCATTTTGTGGGCGAAATGCTTTTAAAGAAAGACACAGGAGAAACAAGCCAGAAAACAAATCTAATTTCATTTGTGAATTTATTACTCCATATAAACAACTTAAGGATGTATGAGTAAACAACTTATGGATGTATGAGTAATCCTAACATTTGACATTATGCCTCATAGCATTTTCTTTGGCTAAAATAATACCTGGAATAATGCAGACTTCTATTTTCATTCAGGTGTTTTTTTGTCGTTTTTTATTAAGATGTATACCTACCCCTTGTTGTGGTCTTGCCATGGAATGTAGTATGGCGTAGTAACCCACAAATACAGAATAACCAACACACTTCCCTTTCAACTCCCTGTAAGTGGGAATCATTAGAGGGATTTTTTTTTTTTTTACCACCCCACATGGCCTGCAATTTCGAGTCAGTCCCCAAGGTAAGGAGCTACTCATGGAATTTGGCATTGTTGTGAGAAAGATCATGTTTTACTAAAGCCATATATATATTTTTAGCCCAAAGAAAGCAAAGAATGGCAGATATGAGCAAGGCAGAGTGTGTTGTAGAGTAACGGAAAATTACTTTTCTTCCAAGTTAAACTGATGCCCAATACTAGGGTTAGGATTCCAGTTGGGGTCCTTGGGAGCTTTGGATGTTGGCAGAGGACTATTGCCTGATTTTAATTTGGTCCTTACTTGATTGTGACTCATTGTAATTACAATTTTCTACCTTACTAGTAATGCTTTTCTGTACTTGGAGATTTAAGGCTTAGAAACCCCAGATCTGGTCTGAAAGGAGCATTATCTATCTGCAAGTCAGCACTGGATGGAGGAAAGCAGTGTGGGTTCTATCGGTGGTTCTCTGCATTTACTTAACCAACACTTGGACCAATAAAGCTTTAAAAATTTAAAACAATTTTAGGGCTTTATATAGTTTTAGGCTATGAAACATTAACTGCATAAAATATTAAGATTTTCCAAATTCTTATTTCATAAATCACTTTTTGGTAATTCTGGTGTGTATATCCTCCTTTTCCCTGGTCTTTGCTTATCATCCTCCTTGCTTTAAAGACATTAGACTTGCATGGTAAATGCTTTATCAAGTCCTTTCACCATTAACCTTCTGGATGCTAAAGCCTTGTTCCAGCACTAGTAAATTCTTACTTTGAAAGCTACCAGTGTAGGGGCGCCTGGGTGGCTCAGTGGGTTAAAGCCTCTGCCTTCGGCTCAGGTCATGATCTCAGGGTCCTGGGATCGAGCCCCGCATCGGGCTCTCTGCTCAGCGGGGAGCCTGCTTCCCCCTCTCTCTCTGCCTGCCTCTCTGCCTACTTGTGATCTCT
>CM052883.1:72131815-72162762 GCA_028534135.1 Potos flavus
TGTGGTTTTGACTTGTATTTCGCTGATGCCGAGTGATGCTGAGCACTTTTTCATATGTCTGTTGGCCATCTGAATGTCCTCTTTGCAGAAATGTCTGTTCGCATCTTCTGCCCATTTCTTGATTGGATTATTTGTTCTTTGGGTATTGAGTTTGAGAAGTTCTTTATAGATTTTGGATACTAGCCCTTTATCTGATATGTCATTTGCGAATATCTTCTCCCATTCTGCCGGTTGTCTTTTGGTTTTGTTGACTGTTTCCTTTGCTGTGCAAAAGCTTTTGATCTTGATGAAGTCCCAATAGTTCATTTTTGCTCTTGCTTCCCTTGCTTTTGGTGATGTTTCTAGGAAGAAGTTGCTGCGGCTGAGGTCGAAGAGATTGCTAACCAGAATAATTCTTAAGGAAAAAGCTACTAAATTACTTGTATGACTTTTCAATTAAAATGATTTAGAATTCATTTGAAAAAGAATAACTTGAATGGATAAACTGTGGTACATCCAGACAATGGAATACTGTTCAGCATTAAAAATAAATAAGCTGGGGCGCCTGGGTGGCTCAGTGGGTTAAAGCCTCTGCCTTCAGCTCAGGTCATGATCTCAGGGTCTTGGGATCGAGCCCCGCATCGGGCTCTCTGCTCAGCAGGGAGCCTGCTTCCCCTCTCTCTCTGCCTACTTGTGATCTCTCCCTCTGTCAAATAAATAAATAAAATCTTTAAAAAAAAAAAGAAAGAAAGAAAGAAGCTAAGCCACGAAGACATGGAGGACTGCTATGTTTATACAGTATTATTTACAACAGCCAAATTATGGAAGCAGCTAAGTGTCCATCAGTAGATGATGAATGGATACGAAGAGGTGGCACATATATTATTTAGCTATAAAAAATGAAATCTTGTCATTTGCAACAACATGGATGGATCAAGAGAGTAAAATGCTAAGTGAAATAAGTCTGAGAAAGACAAATACCATATGATTTCACTCATATGTGGAATTTAAGAAACCAAATAAAGAAAAAATAAAGAGACAAACCAAAAAACAGACAACTATGGAGAACAAACTCCCACAGGGGAGGTGGATCGGGGAATGGGGGAAGTCAGTGAAGGGGATTAAGAGTGATGAGCACTGAATAATGTAGAGAGTTGCTGAATCACTATATTGTACACCTGAAATATAATACTATGTTAACTAACTGGAATTAAAGCAAACAAAAATTAAAAAAAAAAAAAATATATGGAGGAATTCTCAATACATATTACTAAGTGAAAGATGCCAATCTGAAAAGGGCAAGTACTATGATTCCAACTGCATGACATTCTGGAAATAGCAAAACAAGAGAGCAAAAAGATCAGTGATTGCCACAGGTCGGGGGAGAGGGGCAGGAAGGGATGAACAGGCAGAGCACAGAGGATTTTTAGGGCAATGCTGTTCTGTATGACACTAATGGTGGGTATGTGTCATTATATATTTGTCAAAACCCCAAAATGCACAACACCAAGGTGAACCCTAATGTAAACCCATGGACTTTGGATAGTAACTGTCAACGTAGGTTCACTGGTTTTAGCAAATGTACCACTCTGGTGACAGATGGTAGGGGAGGCTGTGCATGTATGGAAGCAGAGGATATGTAGGAACTCTCTGTACTTTTGGCTCAACTTCACTGTGAATCTAAAACTGCTTGAAAATATTACGTCTATTAAAAACAAAACCCTACAGATTAGTTTTAAGAAAGCGTGAGACAAATTATGAGCATAATTAAGATTTTGAAGGAGATACTCCTAAATAGGACAGTGTTAAAGTTGAAAGTTTGAGACCTCAATAACTGTCAGAAAAATAATTCATATGCTACTTAATTAAATTTATCATCTTTTGAGAACAGAAACCTGTCAGGACTTCCACTTAACAATCTTTGAGCAATTATACACATGATGTGTCCACACAGACTCTATGACTTAACCATGGCACATTCGCTCACACTTACGTCTCTAAATGATTCTTCAGCAACTCGTACACCAACACGTTGTTACACTGCTTTGCAAAATGCAGTGCGCTGTTTTGGTGCTTTGACAAAATATTGCAGTCAGCTCCACATTCAATTACAAGTCGTACAATATCAGAATTTCCTCTTTTACAGGCCTACGAAGGGGAAAAAAGGAGTAGTAATTACTTAGCTGTAAAATAGGTTAACTACCAATCTGTGTTTGCCCCTTTCTCCACACATGAGCCCAGGAGTTCTCTGTGAAGAGGACAAGAATGTTGGAGAGGGAGAAGAAAACCTGGCAACGGGTCTCACCAAGGGCTACAAACTGTTATGTAAACAAACAGTGGTACGCTCCTTTTACTCAGTGAACAGTACTGAAATCTGTGCTACAATTTCATCCTTGACTCCTGGGGAAATGGGCAACTCTGAAAAAGATACTTCTGTTCCAAGACAGAACAAACACCAGGCCTTCCTAAGCTCTAGCGTGCTCTATTCTTCAGACCAAGACTTCTAGCATCACAAAATAATTTCAACATTTCCCTAGAAGCTGCTTTAAAGGAGACTAATTAAGCATAGATACAAATTTGAATTCAGCAAATTTAAGATGCACCTGGACACAGTTCGAAGACCATTTCCAGAGTAAAAAGACCTACATCCATGTTCTCTCCTGTCTCTTACTTACCGGCTAAGGGACGTCAAGTAAATCCCTGACTCTCACTGTTTCCATTTGTCGAAAGGGGATCGCAGTACTTCTGCCTCACAACACTGAGGCTGAAATTAAATAATATATTGTAAAGGACCAGGACAAGCCAGTAAGCTTTCCTACAAGAACAAGGCCATCTGGTGTGCTACCATTCCAGACAGTATTTCTACAGAGTAGGTTTCTAACCTGTGCAAGTGCTAGGTCAAAGGGTATGCATCTCATGGAAGACCTGACAAATGCCCTTCAAAAGGATGTAACCCAGTGGTTCCCACTGGGGTGGTTTTGCCCCCCAGGGGAATTCAGGCAATGTATGGAGACATTTCTGGTTGTTACAGGGTGGGTACTTATGGCATCTGGTACAGAAGTTAGGGATGCTATTACACATGCCACAAATGATCTGGCCCACCATGTCAGGAGCAAGAAGGTTGAGAAGCCCTGCTGGAACCAATTATATGCCCCACATTGGTGGGTGAGAATGTGGTTTCTCCACACCCTCACACTCTGGTAACGACCAATTTTATATATTATTTCTGAGATGAAAGGTTTTTTAAATTTTGTTTCAAAAATTTCTGAAGATCTCTCCCCATGTTTATTTCTTCTAATTCTGAAAACCAAGTTAATATACTAAATCCTTAAAGCTTAAGGAACCAGTACCAAAAAAACCCCCAATATAAATAAAAACCAGACCAAAACAAAAAAACCAAAAACAAAATTTAAATACAGTTATAGGCAGTCTTATTTAGACAGTGGTTAAATATGCTTTAAGCTCTTCTCTAGGAAGAAGCAACAAACGGTCCCTCGACCCCTTCCCCTCTGGACACTGCCTTCCTCCTAGTCAGATCAACTCCTAAGTGCCTGCTACATTCAGGATCCACCTCCTCACCCTCTGCAATCCCACACCCCTCAAACCCAACAAATGAGGGCACCAACACCCTCTCCAGTGCTACTTCCCAATGGTACTTCTCAGCCTCTTTCTCTGGCATCTCTGCCTCAGCAGATGCTGCAGGCCTCCTTGAAACGCTCAGGATACTTCTCTTCTGATCTTCCTCCTCCTTCTCTGGTCTTTCCCATGTGGCTGCCTTCCATCTCTGGCTTTTCTTTCCCTTCCAACTCTCAGCGGTGACCCCACTCTCAGCCTAGGGCTGTAATTGTGCAGTCTACATTGATGAACCTGAATCTGAATCTATAGCCGTCCCCTCTCTCCTGAGCTAAAGAACCACATGTGAAACATCATCTGAGCATTCCCAGCTCAAATGCAACCCCACTCCCATTGTATACTGCCTGAGTTCCCGAAATTAAGAAATAGGATTACCAAGCATCACCTTCAATACCAAGTCCTGTGAGTTCTACCTTCTTAAACCACTTCTATCTCCACTGTCACTACCTAGGGACAGACTATTATTTCACTTAATTTTAAAAACATCCGGATATGTCTGCAAACTGCTTGTCTTTTTAACCAATTCATTCCCCCTACTGAACTAAGGGACATTAAAAACAACCACCTTTATTCTGATTATGTCTTTCTCTAGCTTAAACCTTTTAGCAGCTCCCAACTGCTCTCAGGATCAAGTTGTCCTTATTCCTCGTTCCAGATGTAGACAATGTCTGTGCTCACTGCCCTGTGTGCACACCTTTATGTGCCAGACTACTTAAGTATTTGCTGTTTAGAATGTACCTGGTGATTTCTCAATATGACAAAGTTTTAATTCATATTTGAGGTGCCAACTCTGCTCTAAGCATATGGCAATAGAAGCACACAAAGGAAAATTAAAATTCAGAAGTAGGGCTCCTGAACAAAATAAGCATTTCCATAAACCAAAAATGATATGGCAACACTAGCAGTGAGCAAGGTCCACACCCCGAGCATGGAAGAAGGTTGAGGGGACAGATGAACCTGGCCTTGAGAATAACAGAGATTTAAGACCACACTCAGAACCGGGACCAGTGCTAACTAGGGCCTATACCTGTGCTCTCTGACTGACTCAGGAAAGATGGCTGAAAATAGGTACTGCAGACAAACACCCACTTGGGTCAATTTCCTTGCACAAAACTGTATCTACGAAGGCAGCAGTAAGACAGAGCCTCCACGCCGGGAACTAATGCATGGCTCAGTGTCAGGACCTGCTCTGTCCTAATGGCATCTTAGGCCAAGAACCTAAAACTACCACAGGAACATGCTAGACTGGGCTTGGCCCCAGTAGAGGCAAAAACAAAACTGCTAAACAGGGAGAGGTCATTAAAGAGGTCATGGTAGTCATGGGGGAAGCTTTAACAACCTTCTACTCAAAATGGTCAGCAAACCACAATTCCAAACACACATGAAGAAACTGGAGGCTAAGGAGATGAACCCACCAATGTAAAATAAAAATAATGAAAGTACATCATGTTCTTTTCCACTCCCAGCTCTGTGTGCATATCCTATTCCAGCTCCTGCTTACATAGTTCATCCATGCCAGCCTGTATATCATTTGTAGGATACAGCTCGGCCACCTATCACATCCAGCCTGTCTCACCTTTTTTTTTTTTAAAGTAATCTCTATGCCTAACATGGGGCTCAAAACTTACGACCCCAAGATCAAGAGTCATATGCTCTTATCAACTGAGCCAACCAGGTGTTCTACCTTGCCCCACCTTGAATCCGCACTGCTCAGCCTGGTATCAACTTTTATGTAATCCCATGGCTCTCTGGGTTTATTCCTATCACATTATTGCTCACACCAACTCTTAATTTTGCTGATCTGTTTCTCCTACACATCTGTGTCCTGTTCCCCTCATATTCCCAACCCCTGGCAGGGTGCCTCACAATCAGGGTACCAACAAGAACATCTGTCAAGACCAAAATGAACTATTTACCTTCATTAGAGCTGTCTCACCATTGCTCTGCTGGACATTAACAAAAGCTCCTGCTTCCAAAAGAATAGCCACTGTAGTTAAAAAGTTCTATTAAAAAAAAAAAAAGGCAAATTTAATTCCCAGAATTCTTTAGAAGGTAGTTTTTGATGACTTGAAATTTTTAGCCATCCAGAAAAATACTCAGATTCTATCCCAAGCAGGTCAGTGAACATGGTTCTTCACTGGGCCCCACTGTTCAGGCCCCATGCACAGCCACACACAATGTGACAGCAACTTCGACCCGAAGTTTAACTACTAGTTTCAACATAAGAAACTCTGTATATCAACCCTTTAAAAAGATAATATGTAGAAACATTTTAATTAAGTTCTTAATCAAAAGGAACACTTAATTTCAATTGGGAAAGATTATTTTTTAAGATTTAAAAAAATTTTTTTTATTTATTTGACAGAGAGAGACAGAGCCAGAGAGGGAACACAAGCAGGGGGAGAGGGAGAGGGAGAAGCAGGCCTCCCACTGAGCAGGGAGCCCAATGTGGGGCTTGATTCCAGGACTCTGGGACCATGACTTGAGCCAAAGGCAGACACTTAATGACTGAGCCACCCAGGCGCCCCAAATTGGAAAAGATTTTTAAAAGATTTAAGATTGAAACCAGCATTAGTACATTAATCAGAGGCCCTTTTTCTTTCTTTCTTTTTTTTTAAAGTAATCTCTGTGCCCAGTATAGAGCTTGAATTCATAACCCTGAGATCAAGAGTCGCGTGCTCTACAGATTAAGCCAACTAGGTACCCCCAGGATCCTTTTTCAATATGAATCACTTCCCACTAGATACATCACATTTTGAAAATTCAATTATAAAGTACTACTATTGACAAAAAAAAAAAAATCTATTCATGATAAGTCCTAGATGAACTGAAATATGAGATTCTAAAGTTATGTGACTATATGAGTTATATTTCACTACAGAAACAGACTCTGTTCTGGTCCACAGGCAGGAATTCCCATAGACTAAGAAACTGATGCCTTTTGAGTTCCCAACCTTCTCAGCCGCGTGAATGAGGGCAGTGGTCCCATTCTTCTGTCTGCCATTCACCTTAGCCCCTTTCCTGATGAGGAGCCTCAGCAGGTCGTCTTGCCCTCCTGCTGCAGCAAGCATCACCAGCGTCATCCCGCTTGCATCCTTCATTGGTTTTGTTGAGGAAAAAAACATGTCAATGTCTATCAGAAAAATTTTAGAGCTAAGTCTCTTCATCTATGATGTTTCAATGTGAAATCACTTAAATACACTGATTTAAGCAGCTACTTAAGGTTTTCATGAAAATATCCTTATAATAATCAAATATTACAATTTCTTTCATATACAAATATAAAATTTTACAACTTCCATGTTTTTTTTAAAGATTTTATTTATTTATTTGAGAAAGACAGAGAATGGGAGAGAGCGAGCATGAGAGGGGGAAGGTCAGAAGGAGAAGCAGACCCCTTGCTGGGCAGGGAGCCCGATGCAGGACTCCATCCCGGGCCTCCAGGATCATGACCTGAGCTGAAGGCAGTCGATCAACCAATTGAGCCACTCAGGTGCCCTACAACTTGCATGTTTTAAAGGCCTATCATATCAACACTCTGCATGACATACAATGAACAGTATTCATATCTTGATGCCATAAAAATGGCAAAGTATTTATTTATCACACACTTCAGATGCAAAAGTCTCCTTGTGTTCTAGGTAAAACAGGTGAAACTTACACATTCTTGATACTCACTTAGTTGGCCGAAAGACCTAAGGCTAGAAATGAACACTAGACACAACCTAAGTCCACTCTATTGATGACAGGCTAATTGAATGCTGTCACCACAAATGGTGGCCTATATGAATGTAACTGTTGGGAAGTGACAGTTTGGCTACTCGAAGGATAAAGAAGAAAACTCAGAAGCAGAAAACTGATACGATTGGCTTCTAAGAGGCTATGACAAAATAGAGAAATTAAAGTATTTTAAAAAGATAAAATTACATAAAGTTGACAAAAAATAAAAAGGTAATTAATAGCTAAAATATTTCCAGTCATTAACTGAAACAAACACATGGGAATATCAAACCATTTATTAAATGCCATCTGCTAAAACCAAGTTCTAATAGTTAATTTGGCTATAATCTCAAAGCTTAGCAGAATTCACTTGTATGAGCAATCTGAAGGAATACAAGAGTCTTCTGAAGTAAGAAAGTGCACTTCCTCTCATTTGTAAAGTATCTTAATTACTAGAAAACATGTTAAAGGGAAAAAAACCTTCTAACTTATTAATAAAGACCAAGCTACATTAGTATTAAAGTAGGAAAATAAAACATCAGATAAAACCCAACATCCATCCATCCCTGATAAAAACTTAAGCAGGTAAACAAAGAAAGGAAGTCTAGAAAGAGAAAGACTATGGTCCACAAGAAACCAACAATAGTACAACAGAAAGAGAATCTTCACACACAGCCTGAGGGGAAATCCCCACTCAGATGAGAGACAGAACAGGATCACTTCCATTATCACTATTCTTCAAAATGTCACCAAGTTCACAACACTAGAAAAATATTACTGGGGAAAAAAGGAAACAAAATAGTTACTTTTTAACAGATGATCACAGTCTCTGCCCAGAGAAGCCCAGGCAAGTGACTTAAAAATTATTATGGTAAGAGAATTTCACAAAGTAACTGGAGACCACATGTATGCATGTGTGTGCACACATGCGCGCACACACTCACACACACACACAAAAAGCTTCACCAAACATACAGAATAACCAGTTAGAAGACAAAATGTGGGAGGAAAAAGATCCTATGATCATACTAAGATAATTTAAAAATTATCAAATATGTAGGAACACATCTAAAATAAATGTGCAAGAACCATACAAAAGAAAAAAAACTTCTAAAACTTTGCTTTAGGAATAAATGAAGACCTAAATGAATGTAGAGTTACCATGTTCTCTTTTTAAATTTAATTTTATTTTTTCAGTGTTCCAAGATTCATTGTTCATGCACCACACACAGTGCTCCATGCAATACGTGTCCTCAATACCCACCACCAGGCTCATCCAACCCCCCACCCCCCTCCCCTCCAAAACCCTCGGTTTGTTTCTCAGAGTCCACAGTCTCCCATGTTTCATCTCCCCCTCCGATTTCCTCCAATTCACCCTTCCTTTCCTTCTCCCGAGTTACCATGTTATTTGGAGGACTCAAAATGTAAAAATGTCAATTCTCAGCCAAATTAATCTATAGAGTTCATGCAATTTTACCCAAAATCCCAATAATTTTTTTGAACTATAATCCCTAAGGAGTGAGCCTACAAAAAAATCCACCACTAAAGCAAAAATACTAAAGAAGAAAATATAAAAATCTTTTGTAAACAAGACACCCAAAAACCATAAAGGAAAGGATCGACAGATGTGACTATCTAAAAATAAAAATCCTCTAAGCAATAAAAGACTCAAAAAACAAAAACTAAAAACTAGGAAGAGTTAATATGCTTTCATTAAAAGAAAAAACAAAACCCCCCTATAAATCAAAATGAAAAACCTGCAGCAACAGAACTATGGGCAGTTGCTGTGAACAGGTGACTACCAACAAAGCATCAACAGTGACAAGGACACAAGGAGTCATTTTATGTCCCTCAGAGCAGCAGAGGTTCAACTACAGACAAAAACCAGACAGGCCACAGCTAAACCAAATGGTCACTCATGGGGCTGGAATAACAAGGTCTATAATTTTCTACATTATACGTTCCTACTGTGTTTTCAGTTTACAAAATGAACATTACTTTTTTAATTTTTAAAAAATGAAAAATAAAATAGAATTATATTAAAAGAGCTACTTTCCATCTTTATTTCATGAGATTTTACTAAGACATATTACCTCTTGGTCCAGGTTATAGTCTTCATTTGAATTAAGTGCAACCTTCACAGCAATATAATCCCCATTTTTCACAGCATCCCTCAATAAATCTACAATGAAAGAATTAAGATAAATTAGGCTTCACATATTTAGATACATGAAAAGGACCTCCAAAATTTCTAAACTACTCACTACTTGGAATTGCATCTGCTGTGGTAAAGTTCTCATCTTCCCCATCAAGATGCTTTTGAAAATCTTCTAGTTTCATCCATTCCAACTGCAAGTCCATGCCCAAACTCAAAATCTGTTGTCTGCCATCTGGAACCCAGAAGAGTTAATACACAGTTTTTTTTCCTGTAACAATGCTGTTTTATTAAGTTTGTGGTGTCTTAACCAAAGTTTCATATACACTTGTAACATATTTCATTACATAATTGAGTCTTTAATTAAATTTCTGCTTTTTTTGGTCAAGTAACACCAACTACCCATATTTAGATGTCATGGTGCTTCAATGGCATAAAGATAAGTAGGTAATCCATTAACTATAAATAATGAACTATGAATTTTAAATACAAGATTAAGTAGCTCAAAGGAAGAGAGAAGAAAAAAGACATGAAGTTTGTAAAAGACAAAGATTTAAATCCTTAAATCATAAGGATTCAGTAAGAGGAATCTCTTAACATTTCTATCTTTGGCCATTCTTCCTGGATATACATTGCTTCCAATCATTTATGCAAGTAAAGCCATTCTAAATGTGTAAACCAGGGGCACCTGGGTGGCTCAATCATTAAGCATCTGCCTTTGGCTCAGGTCATGATTCCAGGGTCCTGGGATTGAGCCCTGCATTGGGTTCCCTGCTCAGCGGGAAGCCTGCTTCTCCCTCTCTCACTGCCCCTGCTTATATTCCCTCTTTCACTATCTCTCTCTCTCTCTCTGTGTCAAATAAATAAATTAAAAAAAAATCTTTTAATGTGTAAATCAGATCTGTATGTAAATAAGTCACTGATGTTTCAGACTCAGCTCCAGCTTCTCCTCTTGGAAGTCCTCTGTGCTTCCTCCTACCCACAAAGCAAGTGCTAGTTTCCTCCCTTATCTGTCTAACCCAGGGGCTTTCCTAACATTAGTAAAGGACATGTTCATTCACTATTGGCAGTGCAACAAATAAGATTGAGCATAACTTTTGGGGAGTATTCAAAACAACTGTGTTGTTTTATTTTTAAAGATTTTATTTATGTATTTATTTGTGGGGGGCAGAGAGGGGCAGAGGGAGAGGAAGAATCTTAAGGAGTCTCCACACCCAGCACAGAGCCCGATGTGGGGCTTGATCCCACGACCCTGAAATCATGACCTGAGCTGAAATCAGGAGCTGAATGCCCAACTAACTGAACGACCCACCCAGACGCCTTTCAACTGTGCTATTTTAAAAAGCGAAAAGCAAAAATATTTTATGGTAAAAGTATTTTCACCTAAAACCAATTCCTCAAACTATACAAATGTTAGGCAGTTAACCTTGCCACAGACATGAAGTTTGTAAAAGACACAAAAAGAAATGAAGGAAATTCTTCCAAAGCTTTCAACTCTTCTCTTTGCTACCTCCAAGAGCATTCCATCGTAGAAACAGCACAGCCTTACGAGCTACACATACTGGATTTTCTGTATCCCAGCTCCATATGTCAGCTGCATGGCTTTGAGTTAAGTCATGTAAACTTGCAGTACCTCATTTTCTGAATAACAACGGTAATAGTAAAAAGAGCTAACATTCAGGGAGAAGTGTTAAAGTATTTACATGAATTAGCATATTTAATCCACACACAATAACCTACACAGGGATACATGTTACAGGTAAGAAAACAAGGCAAAGAGGTTCTGTGATTTGCTCAGACACAAACATCAGTAAGCCAACAGGCATATTCTCACTGAGCCGTATCTGAGCCCACAGCTGGACCTCCCTCTCTCTCTAGCGCAGCCCCACGGTACCATGGGAAGATCTGGGAAGCAGGACAGAAGAGGGTTCATATCAATTGAGATAACAGCACCTAACTTACAGGACTGTTAGAAGTAAAAACATGCAACATAAATAACAAGAAAAGGTATGCTGTAGCTTGGATTTGGGTCTCTAACATAGCCAAATGGTTCAAAATCCTATGTTCATTCCTACCAAGTACTGGATCTTGATTTGGCATCTGGTAGTTTTAGCCTTTCTATTTTTAATAAACTTTATTAACTTTAAAAAACTTTTAGTAACACTAAAGAATGTGTTAGGAGGTAAACATCCGTGAACAGAGCACTAACTTGAGCACAGACCCACTCTGGAGCCTAAACACTCCCACCACAGCGATGTCATGGATCTGGAGTTTGAATCTGTCATTCTCTTTCATTCTTTTTAAAAATGGTTTTGCCATAAATACATATATCCTAAAAAATCTACAGTTGTTTCTTAGCTTTATAAAAATTGGTATTGGGTGCCTGGGTGGCTCAGTCGGTTAAGCATCTGCCTTCGGCTCAGGTCATGATCTCTGGGTCCTGAGATCGAGCCTCACATAAGGTTCCCTGCTCAGTGGGGTGTCTGCTTCTCCCTCTCCCTCTGCCCCTCTCTCCTGCTCGTGTTCATGTCTGCATGTGCATGATCTCTCAAAGAAAAAATCTTTAAAGAGAAATTGTTATCTACAATAGCTAATTTTGTGTGTCAACTTGACTGGATTAAGGGATGCCCAAATAGCTGGTAAAACATTATTTCTGGGTGTGTCTCTAAGGGTCTTTCTGGGAGATTAGCATTTGAATCAGTAGAATGAGCTAAAGAAGATCTGCCCTCATTAGTGTGGGCAGGCATCCTCCAATCCTCTGCATTGCACAAGAGCGATTTCTCTCTTCTTGAGCTGGGACCTCCATCTTCTGCCTCAAGACACTAGGAATGCTGGTTCTTGGACCTTTGGACTCCAGGGCTTACACCATCAGCTCCGTGATTCTCAGGCCTTTCCACTCAGACCAAAATTACACTATCAGCTTTCCTGGGTCTACATTGCAAATGGCAGGCTGTGGGACTATTCTAAACCTTCATAATCACACATGCCAATTCCTCCTAACAAACCTTCTTTTATTTAGATATATATATATATATATATATGTGTGTATATATATATCCTGTTGATTGTTTCTCTGGAGAATCCTAATACAGTATCATACTGAAGAAATTCTTTATATATTTTGAGTACCAATCCTTTGTTTTTTTCACCCTTTTTAATAGGAATTTTGATGAATGGAACTGTTTTGAGTCAACTTTATCAGTCTTTTCTTTTATGGTACTTTTTCGTGTCTTGTTTCAGAAATCTTTACCTATCTTAAAGATATGATCCTTTGTCCTCCAAACACCTAATATCTAACTGTCGTCTTTATATTTAAGATCTTTAATCCATCAGGATTTGGGTTTTGTGTATGGTTTCTTCCACATGGATAACTAAGTATCCTCACACCATCTATAAAGAGCTTATCTTTCCCCACAGATCTGTGCTGCCACTTACCATCTATCCAGTTTCCACATGTGCAAGGGTCTTAGTCTGAGGGCTCTACTCGATTAACTAATCTAACCTTCCCTGTGCCAAGTAAATATTGCATCTAGTTCTACAGCTTTATACAGCAGGTCTTGATTACTACTGGGATAACTGCTTTTGGCTTTTGGTTAGTCTTCCACATAAATTTTAGAATTGATATTTATAAATTCCATGAAAAATTATGTTGGGAAGTTGATTGGAACCACAGTGACACTATAGACCAACTTAAAGAAAATGGCAAATTTATAATATTGTGTTTATTAATAAAATGGTATAAATTTTAGTAACTTTCAAAAAGTTTCTAAAATTTTCTCCATATAGGTCTTAAAGATCTTCATATACAATATTCTTAGCAATCTTTTAAATGTGTTGCTATTGAAAATTAATTTTCTCATCCCCCTACCTTTTTTAAATTGAAGTATAGTTGACACACGTTATACTAGTTTCAGGTGTACAACATAGTGATTCAACAACTCTATACCTTGGTGCTACGCTCACCAGAAGCAGAGTTATCATCTGTCACCATACAATACTATTACAATATCATTGACTATATTCCCTATGCTGGAACTTTTATCCTAGTGACTTACTCATTCCATAACTGGAAGCCTGTATCTCCCACTCCCCTTCATCCATTTTTCCCTTTCTCCTATCCCCTCTCCTCTGACAACCATCAGTTTGTTCTCTGTTTTTATGGATCTGTTTCTGCTTTTTGTTTATTCATGTTTTGTTTTCTAGTTTCCACATGTAAGTGATATCATATAGGAGGTATTTGTCTTTCTTTGACTTATTTCACTTAGTATAATACCCTGTAGGTCCATCCATGCTGTTGCAAATCTTTCTTTTTTATGGTCGAGTAATATTCCAGTCGAGTGTGTACATGTATGTATGTACACACACCCCACAGCTTCTTTATCCATTCATCTGCTGATGGGACACTTGGGTTGCTTCCATATCTTAGCTATTATGAATAATGCTGCGATAAACATAGAGGTGTATATATCTTTTTGAATTCGTGCTTTCCTTTTCTTTGGATATACTCAGCAGTGGAATTACTGAGTCATATGGTATCTTTTATTAATTTTTTGAGGAACCTCCATACTGTTTTCAACAGAGGCTGTACCAATTTACATTCCCCCAACAGTTCACAAAGGCTTCTTTGTCTCCACATCCTCACCAATGCTTATTTATTTTTTTTTGATGAAAATTAACTTTTTAAGATTACATTATTTACATGGAAATGTATACAGAAATGTACATTGTATAGAAAGAACTGTAGTTAACTTTTGTATATTGGTTTTATATCTATCTATCCAGTCACCTTGCTAAACATTTAACATTTCTAAAAATTTGTGGATTGAGTTTTTCATATATGTAACATCTGATAACGAAAATCTTTGCAGGGGGAGGCTTCTCTCTCAATGCTTACGTCTTTTGTTTTTCACTGTCTTACTCTACTGGGTAGACCTTAGAATAATGTTGAATAACATGGGTGACAGGTGTTTGCCAGTTTTAATGTTCTTTATTAATTTGAGAAAGCTTCCTTTTATTCATAGTCTGCTAGGTTTTGTTTTTTAAAAATCAAGAATGTTCTTAAATCAGTTTCTCCTTTACATAGTGAATTCCTAGGGAACACCTAACTTGATCATAAGAGGTTATGTTTTTATAGACAGCTAGATTCAATTTGCTAATGTTTTGCTTGGGATATTTACTTGGCCTGTCATTTTCCTTTCTAACAAAGTTTTTGTCTCATTATGGTTCTGAAATTATGATGGGCCCATAGAACAAGTTAGCATTTTTTATTTTTAGGAAGACCTTTTTATAAGTTTGGTAAGCTCTTGCATGTGAAACTATCTGTGCCTGGTGTTAAATTTTTAAGGTTATTTTAAATTGTTATTTCACATTATTTAACAGTTATAAAACTATTTAATTTTTGTATTTCTTCTTGGGTCAGTTTTGTTAAACTATATTTTTTCCAAAATTTTCCCATTTCATTCTGCTTTCACATTTATTGGTAAAAAATTGCTCATAGAATTGTCTTTTTAATTTGGATACATCTATAATCATGTCTCTTTTTTCACTGGAAATATTGTTTGTGTAAGCATCCTTTTTTCTCCATAATCAATGTTGCTAGAAGCTTGTCTATTACTCTAATCAATGAACCAACCTCTGGCTTTACTGATACTCTTTACTACTGGAGGTCATCGAGAGGATGTGACTTTGGGTTGACCCACAGGCTGGACCTGAGCAATCGGAGATGTCTCCTTAGAATGTACATTCTACCTACCATTCCCATACTAGGAGCTATTTCAAGGACACAGCCTTGAGAATATAAGGTATTATTGAGACCATCTAAACTAAGTATGTGACTGAACCCAGTTAAAGCCTCTATATAAACTTCTAAGATTCAGGGGGATGTGTGTGTGTGTGCACACGCACAGACTGATCTACTCATCTTGTGGCCAACCAAGGCAAGCCTCGTATGTAAGTTCCCTTGCTTATTAAACCTGCTACCTATCAATCTGGAATGGACAGCTTCTTCCTTTGGTCATTTCCCACGCTCCCCATACCTGGGCTGGTTTCAGATTTCACTCAGGGAAATTCTGAGTTTGCAAACCAATACCTACTATCTGTTCTTTGTTTAATATCCCAACAGGAGTGCTGCTATTTGGCATTTGCCCTGTGGGTAATCTCTTTCCTCCCTCTTATCTACACCTCCTAGACAGTGTCTCAATTTCCTGCAAGTTCAGCAATGTATCAAAAAGAATGTTTTACACAGTATTCAGAATCTAGTTGTTCTGCAGTATGAGAGCCACCCAGAGTATCTAGCCTGCCATATATTTTGAAATATTTTAAAAATTCTCTTCAATTGTTTTTCAAGATTCACAAATAACAGTTTTATCAGGTTAACCTCTTTTGTTTATTCTGTCCTAGTTTTATACACACACACATACCACTCTTTTTATTACTCTTCCCTATAGTTATTGTATTCTGTATTCTACACGATTCTACCCTCCTTGGCAGCCAATTCCAACATCCCCAGGATAGCATTTATAATATAATCTTATTTATCAAGTGTTACTTACTGCAAAGTTAAAAGGGCAGAATATAAATAAGTCCGTATTTGATAATTTTCTGAAGGAAATCTAGTAAGATATAGAAACAGACTGCTTGGCAAGAGCAGGTAATGCAGAAAACCGAAATCTTTACAATTTCTAAATGTGTTGAGCACAGTACAGGAACTCAGAAAATATTTGTTTAATGAATTTAGAAATCACAGAAAGACTTAAGTCTTCAATATAAAAATGTATTAAAAATGTCAGGAGAGGGGCACCCGGGTGGCTCAGTTGTTAAGTGTCTGCCTTAGGTTCAGGTCATGATCCCAGGGTCCTGGGATCGAGCTCCGCATCGGGCTTCCTGCTCCGTGGGAAGCCTGCTTCTCCCTCTCCCACTCCCCCTGCTTGTGCTCCCTCTCTCGCTGTATCTCTCTCTGTCAAATAAATACATAAAATCTTAAAAAAAAAAATGTCAGGAGATTCGCTAAAATCTACGTCATTATTTTCTGATTAGAATTATATTGGAAGAGAAGAGTAAGGAGAATGAAATAATATGGTGCATTTACCCTGAAAAAATACTGCAAATGACCACACACATACCAGAATTCTCATCTGCTTGGCACATACTGTCTAGAACCTCTTGATCACCTTCTGCAGCTATATATGCCCAAGTATCAGTTTCATCTCTTGTATTTCTCCTTTCTTTAAGTAACTGTTTGTTTTCCTTGGTTTTGTGATCTTCTGTGATTTTACAATCTAGTGATATTTCTTCTCTTTTCCGATTATTCTCAGGAAAATCATTTTTTTCTTCTGAAGTTAATTTAAATAAATCAAATGCATTTCTGATTTCCTTAAATGCTGGTGAAAAAATAGAGAATAAATATGAGTCATAAATTTCTGTTGTATTCAAAAGAAAATCTGGGTGTTAAAGAAACAGTTATTTTTTAAATGTTTACTAATATTTGCCTTCATTATAAAGCATGACCAGATTTACTATTCAAAGCTATGAAGTTATTTCAACTGGCCTTTCTATTGGCTGCTCAATATTTAGAAAGGATTTCTAAAGTGAATAGCTGTTAAGTGTTTAGAACTACTCCCAGTTTTGACAAAGGCTTACTAAAGATGGTGAGTCTCAAAATAATCCTAGTCATGCCACCACTGTCCTGCTAAAACAACTGCCTACAACTGTATCCTGAGGTTAACCTTGCACAAAAATGATTCCTGGTGGTGAATGGGGGAAACAGAAGGGTGCTAGCACACTGACCACACACTAGTAAAATTACACCTGACGTCTGTGAAAATCCACTCAGCTTTTAGCTAAAGATAAAAGTGGAAAGAATACTGGCAAAACACTAGCTATGACATAATAACCTCCAAAAAGGGCAGAACAGAACAAAATTAGGAAGAACTCCATTATAAACTCTGGGTACACAGCAGACAGGTTTTATTAGCAGGGATGTTGAAAACTGGACTCCCAGGTAAGTACCATTATAAATGGAATGAATAGCAGTTTTTACTATATATTGAAAGTAAAAGTCTATCAGAAATTGACAAATAAGATACTAGGATGAAGAAAAAAATTAACCAGCTCCAATTTTATAGTATTTCGAATCTCTACTTTTGAAGAATAATACATGTTTAAAACTATAGTATTCTGACTAGATAGCCTTTAAATTTAATTACTTTATGCATAATCCATCAAAACAAGTGCTCCTTCCCAGCTTCCAATACCCTACTACTTACTACTAAGTCATAGGTTAGGCTTATAACCAAAATCTACTTTGAATATTACTCTCAGCTATATACAGCTTTTGGGAGAAAAACCAGGGGAAATTATCTCTTAGAATCACCACTTCATTAGAACATGTGTTCCAAGTACTTTTGGTACATGAACTAAAATATCCATTGGGGTTTTATTCACATACTGTAACGGTGAATGTTTTATAAAGTACTTGATCTGTATTGACATGTCATGGATTCTCAATATGTTGTATCTCTCTGATCCAAAATTTATACTCAATATTACATTTATACAAATGACTCAGAGCTAAATACAACACATGTATTAACAGTAGTTTGTTTCATTCAGCATCCACTATAAACATTTACTCTTCTACCACAACTAACTTATAGTGTCTTTGTGATTCTAGTGTACTTCATCAAAAGGAGAAATAATAAAGTGAACAGAAGAGAAAAAAATTACAGAAACAATATGAACTGTTATACAATAAACTAAAGTAATTGTTTAAACAAAAGTAGCATAAAGTTCTAAATTCTCCAGTGAATGAAATTTTCTAGTTCTATGACATTGCAGGTTAGAAATGAGTGATTGTCTCAGAGAAAGACAATTATCATATGATCTCTCTGATATGAAGAATTTGAGAGGCAGGGCGGGGGGTCGTGGGGGGTGGGGGAGGGAAATAAAAAAACAGATGGGATCGGGAAGGAGACAAACCATAAGAGACTCCGAAACTCACGAAACAAACTGAGGGTGGCTGGGGGGTAGGAGTGGGTAGGAATAGGGTGGCTGGGTTATGGACATTGGAGAGGGTATGTGCTATGGTAAGGGCTGTGAAATGTGTCAGCCTGAGGATTCACAGACATGTACCCTGGGGCAAATAATACATTATGTGTTAATAAAAAAAAAAAATGAGTGACTGTCTTCACACTAAATTAAATTCTTTGTATAAAAGACGACAATGGTAAATGACAAAATGTTAGTATTCACACTCACTCTTTAATCCCTTTGGCTCTTTACGGCCTTTTTCTTCCTTGTCCAAATCATGCCTTTTCTGGTTTTTCTCTTTGGGTTCATTTTTTTTAATCTCTTTCTCCTAAAAGAGACATATGAAAGACCCAAAACAAGAAGAGAGAAAGAACTGATATTATATATCTGAAAACTGGAAAACACAGGTTCCTGGCATGAGCGGCTGCATTTTGGGTACTACAGCACATAACCACTTATTATTAAATCTTTTTTCACATCAACTGCTTCCTCAATCAGGATTATCTCTCAACCATGATGATTTACAAAATATCAAATTCAAAGCCCAACACCTCACTCTAAATATTTTTTCATTATTAAAAATTCAAAAAAAATTCTCCTATAGTCCTACTAACAAAACATCACTATTTTTATTTCTCTACATTCTCCCTTCTAATCTTTGTAAATTTACATAGATAATTTTGTTGTTTAAAATTCATTTTCCTTTATTTATACTGCATATTTTTACATGACTGAGTTCATATATATATAATTTTCTTCAGCTTAATATTTTATAAACTTTTCTATTTTTGCTACATTGACCTCATAATTAGTATTTCAATGGAGAGATAGCAGTCCCAAAGTTGATACAACAACATTTTTTAAATCATTTCCCTTATGGCGAGACAGTTGGACTGGTATTAGTTTTAGTAAAACTACACTGCCATAAATATGTTTGTATACCTAGCTTTTCCCCCCTTTAAAATGATTTCCTTAAGATAAATCCACAAAGAATAATGGATGGAAAAAAGATCTTTTTATAGCTCTTGATAAATATTGCATGTATGAATACTTCCATAACGTGGAAAATATTTACATTTTGAAAAACCATATAATTTTTATAATAATGGGATAAAATCCTACTAAACATTTTTCTTTAAGATTTAAAAGGCTTATAAATATTTGTGCATATTATTTAAGTAAAAAATAGCATAGTGAGACAGAAGGGGTAAAATATCAAGTAAGAAAAAACTAAGCTGATGAAGCTTATTTTCAGTGTTAGTACACAATGCTACATACCATCTGAGTACCCCTAAAAAAATCCTTTTGTTCACAAATTAGCCCTCAATTTTCTAGTTGTAATCTAAAAAAAAGCAAGTTTTAAGACTAAGAGATAAGCTTGGGAAGTCCAAAAGCTAGATGATCTTCAGCATTTATAACTGCTTATTCCAGTCACATATTAAGTAACTCCCTAACCACAGAAAAACTATTCTTATAGTTTGTTTCACTGTCTCCTCTTTGTTTTTGTGAAATTTCTTGACCACTCAAAAAGAATGCCAGCTTGATCTGAGTATTTCTGTATTCTGTTAAGATTTTGACTGCCCTTCAACCAATCCCGAGAGTACTTACCTCCCCACCTGAGTCAGGGGACCTGAGGCCTCTGTCTTCCACCCCTGCTCTTGAACTCTTTTGTGTCTGGACAGGTAAAGGCGGCAGCTTATCTAACTCTGTGGTGCTTCTGCCTTTGTCCTGATTCCTTTGCTTCTTATATATAGTTTTCTTCTCTAGGAAAAGGTTCCTGTTTTCTAGTGTTTTGCTCTCTTTAAGTTCCTCAGTCTTTCTTAGTTTCTTTCTTTTTCTCTTTGCTTTGACATCTGCATCCTCATCAGCACTCACCAAGTCATCGGGCTGTTTATCAAAAACATCTTGAACTGCATCTTGCCCTGCTTTATCTTTTATGCTTTTAATCTTCTGTTTCTCTTCTTTGTTGTCAGAATGTAAATCTTCACTGTCATCTTCTTGAAAAGGGGAGTCATTAAGTATACTTAATTCAGATTCCAACTGAGATTCAGCACATTTCTCTTTTTTTGTTTTTCTGTTTTCTTTGGGATCTTCTCTTAATTTATTCTTTAAATCTCTTATTTCACCCTTTTTAACTTTCTTTAATTCCTTAGTTTCTTTTGTATCCTCTTTCTTGGGCTTTTTGGATTCCTTTAATTCTTCTTTGGCTTCTGAAATTCTTTTCTTTGTCCTTAAATCAAAAACTAAACCTTCAGAGGAGCTCTCCAGGTCTGGTTTGGATTTATCTTTTAGTTTCCCAGTCTTTACTTTTTTCTTTTTCATATCATCTGGGCTTTTCTCTTCTCTATGCCTTAATTTTTTCTTTTTCTTCTTTGGAGAAGTATCTTCTTTTGTCTCACTTTGCTGATCACTATCAGAATTTGCCTCAAATATGTCATTATTTAAGGACAGCCTCTATAAAATATAAAAAGACTTAACTAGTCATTAACATAGCAATTTAAAGGTTTTGAAAAGTAGTACTAACGAAATCTGGTAGAAATGTTTTGATTTTTAAGCAGTTTCTCAACTTCTTAAAATTATTTTTCTAAATTGAAGTTGTATATTATGTTTCTGATTTAGCAAATAGGTCTTGGCGATGATAGTGAGTCTCATTTTAAAAAAGCAGATAAACACAGTGATAAAAAAAATGTTGGTGTCACTGAAGGTCCCAAACTAAAGCAGAAATGAACAATAAAAGCCTTATGTATGGTGTGTTTTATATGATTTGAAATTCAAAATTTCCAAAACACCAAGAAAGTAATTTGTACAGACTTTCTTGGCTGCCAAAAAAGTAGTTACCAATCTAAATGCAAGGTTTTTAAAGACTAGATCCTAGATATCCTTAAAGGTGCTGTTGTATTTCACAGTTACATATGGAATGGGCAAGACTGCATGCAAATTTTACTTCCCCAATTGATTTAATTTGTGTTGTAACCTGAAATACCTCCTATGGAAAATATATTTTTCAGTGCTAAACCCCCACCCCCAAAACACCAAGAAAAACAAAACCAAACAAACAAAAAAACTCACACCTTAAAAATATTTATGATAGGCACAAAAACACTATGCAAAGTATTTTCAGTTCCCATTTCCCCACAGTCTTTTCTTCTAAACGATGTGAGGATGGAAAGGGAGGGAAGATAGGTACATTTTAAAAACATTTTCCTGGGCACCTGGATGGCTTGGTTGGTTAAGCATCTGCCTTTGGCTCAGGTCATGATCCCAGGATGCTGGGATCAAGACCCACAATGGGCTACTTGCTCAGCGGGAAGCCTGTTTCTCCCTCACCCTCTGCCTGCTGCTCCCCCTGCTCGTACTCTCTCTCACTAGCTCTCTCTCTGTCAAATACAAAAAATCTTTAAATTAAAAAAAATTAATAAAAAAAATTTAAAAACCCACATTTTTCCTATGGTGTCTAAGAAATGAACATCACTGAGGTTAACAAGATAGTGAGAGTATGGTGGAACTAGCATAACTTTTTGAATCTTCCTGAATTGTTTCATAAAAAGACAGAGCTATGGGGTGCCTGCTTGGCTTCGTTGGTAGAGCATGTGACTCTTTTTTTTTTTTTAAAGATTTTATTTATTTATTTGACAGAGAGAGAAAGATCACAAGTAGGCAGAGAGGCAGGCGGGGGGGTGGGGGGCGGCGGGGGAACAGGCTCCCCGCTGAGCAGAGAGCCCGATGCGGGGCTTGATCCCAGGACCCTGAGATCATGACCTGAGCCGAAGGCAGAGGCTTTAACCCACTGAGCCACCCATGCGCCCAGAGCATGTGACTCTTGATCTTAAGGTTTTAAGTTCAAGCCCCATGTTCGGTGCAGAGTTTACTAAAAAAATTGAATAATAAATAAAAAATTAAAAGACACAGCTAGTAGGATAGCAAAACAAAACCCCACAGACAACATCTACAACAAAATTAAATAGCAAAATATCCCAGTGAACCCCAAAATGTAAGTATGGGGACAAACTACTAACAGCTAGCTATAAGACAGTTATGAATACCTACATAGGAGAAAGCAAATGGGAGAAATCACTACAAAGACAGGTCAGTCTGAGAAGAGTGGAAGGAAGGGGCAGAACCTGTACGTGTACAGGGTGCTTCAGGTATCTGTGGACATGTGAAGGGCTGGCCCGGGCCAGGTCCTGTGAACTCTCAAAAGTACTGCTAATGGTCTCTTCCAGGACTTCCATGACAAAATCCCAAAATGAGGAGAAACTGCTAAGATTAGATTCTAAATAAAGTAGGACAGGAAAAACAGAAACAAAGAAAAGAGAAGATTCAGATATGGGCAGGGGGAAGGTGAGGCAGGGTAAAACCAAAGCCAGAAAAAAAATCTCATTAAGTCCAAGGCCATATTTTTTAACTAACCCCTCATAAAAATAATAAAGGAGATGGCTCAGGAGCCATTAAGTTGAAAAAAAAATTATCTTGTCCTCTTCTTTTCTTTCCAAAACATCAGAAAAAGTAATTTCATATCAAGATAAACAGCAGAAAATGATTAGGGTAAAATATTTTACTGAGTTGTTATAAGAAAAAAACAGACCAAGGAATAGAGTACTCTAAAACAATAAAAGCATGCCAGAAAGACACGCCTACAAAACAGTAGAGAAAATAAACAAAAATTTTGAGGCATCACACAAAAAAACCAAGTCACTTAGAAGAGAAAGAAATTCAGATACATCTTTAGAGTAGTGTTTTATGCCAGATAACAACAGAATAACACATTAAGATATTCAACAAAAGAAAATGTGAGCCAAGCAATTTATATCCTGTCAAACTGGCTTTCAGATATAAAGACTGCAAACTATAATGAAATACAAGAACTCTAGGAATATTTTTCTCATGAGCCCTTCAAGTACAGAGGTGGTTCTAAAACCTTAGCATGCATCAGAATGCTGGAGGGCTTATCAAAACACAGGCATGGGGTGCCTGCGCGCTCAGTCAGTTTAGCATCCAACTCTTGATTTTGGCCCAGGCCGTAACTCAGGATCATGGGACTGGGCCTCGTGTTGGGCTCTGTGCTCTCCCTCCCCCCGCTCTCTCTATCTCTAAAATAAATAAAATCTTAAAAAAAAACAACCACCCAAGAAACCCCAAAAACACAGGCAGCTGGTCCCTACCCAACAATGTGCAGCTCAGAGACTACATTTTTAACAGATTCCCAGATGAGGATAACTGATGCTTCTGGCCTGGAGTCCACATTTTGAGAACCACTATACTAAAGAATGAGCTTCAGATAACCAATAATGACTGGTTAAACATCAAAATAAAGACAGGTAGAAAATATTAAATAGATATTTGCTTTTAAAATTAAGACTCAATGATGACTATAAGAGAGTATAGTATGTGATAGTCACTAAATACTCTGGATTAGAGCAGCTATCAAAATAATGGGGAGAGAATGGTGAGAAAGTATTAAACAACACATAGTATTCTTGCGGACTGCCTTATAGTTCTAAACCAAGAGTAAAGGGACAGCACTTCAAATCAGATATGGAGGTAGAGGGAACACAGCAAGAAGATAGGTACTAATTAACAACGAAATGAAACTGTTTATCAAATTGATAACATAACCATCAAAAAGAAAAAAATCAATCCATAGAACTTTATTTTTTAAAGATTTTATTTATTTATTCTACAGAGACAGACATTATTTATTTGACAGAGACAAAGAGAGGGAACACAAGCAGGGGGAGGGGAAGCAGGCTCCCCGCCGAGCAGGGAACCTGAGGAGGGGCTCAGGGGCTAGATCCCAGGACCCTGGGATCATGGCCAGACTGATGGCAGATGCTTAACCACTGAGCCAGCCAGGCGCCCCCAAGGAACTTTTGAATACTAAAGATCCTCAGTGAATATGCTTACGTAGGGACAAAAAGAATTGCAAATAAATTTGGAGTTTTACAATAGAATGGATGTAGTAAATGTGAAACTAATTTCTCATTTTTGTAGGACTGAGTAAATGACTAATGTTGGTGGGAACCAGAGTTCTCACAGTAGGAAAAGGGAAGAATGAGTGGCCGGGTAGAATGAGTGGAAGACCCTGAGGTCATGGACTGAAATTACAGATCCCAATACAAACTTATGACTTAAACAAAATGACATATATTTTTTCCTTTAGCTCTGTTTACTTAAAGGGCCTAGAAATAATCATACCGCAGTAGTAATAGGTACATCTTGGTTTTTAATTCTATTCTCTACAAAGAATCAGGATTCCTTGGAGAAATGATTAATATCAGGGATGGAGTAGGAAAGTAACACTGGTAACATGGTAACACTGGTAACACCTTGTCAGAAGCAATGATGTGCTCAAAACAGAAAGAGAAATATCAAAAGGACACAAGAGCTGCTTTGAAGGGGCTCCTACTAGCCAAATTTGGAACCATTTTAGCATCAACATGAATAACAACAGCAACGGATGACTAATGAATAAAAAGATTCCATGAGTGTGTACTGATACTAAAAAAAATTTCAGGGAGGGAGGAGCTGTTTTTTTAATAAGATACAAACAAAAAATATACAATAACAGAATTAGAAAAATCAGTATTTGTAACCACCACAGGAATATTAATTGAGGCAAGAAGCATCAAGGTATTTTAAAATCATGGGGTGAGAGGCTGTTGGGAGAACAAGAGATTCTCAGTCTCAAAGACTACTCATTATTAGGTTATTTATTATCATGTTATTATTTTAAAAGGAAAAAGGTACCTTTAAAAAGAAAAGGAAAAAATGGGCCTCACTTTATCATACAATTGTAATTTAACACCAGCAATAATTGGGATAATTGACGTCTTGCCATTATGTAATTTATATAACGCATTTGTCAGAATGTTCACACTGACTCTAATCATCAGGAAACAAACCATTTAATTCCAACTTAGAAAAAAACACTATTTGTGATTTAACACTAATTAGCATTCATCTAATTCCGATGTGAAGAACCTTCTATGAAACAATTAGGCTGGATTTTTATTTTATTTTATTTATTTATTTATCAGAAAGAGAGCACAAGCACGGGAGTGGCAGGCAGAAGGAGAAGCAGGCTCCTTGCTGAGCAGGGAGCACAGGACGTGGGGCTCCATCCCAGGACCCTGGGATCACAACCTGAGCTGAAGGCAGATGCTTAACTGACTGAGCCACCCAGGTGCCCCAAATTGGTTTGGATTTTTAAAGAAAGAGCCACATCATTAAAGACGAAAAATGGAAAACAGGCTATGGAACTGTTCTAGATGAAAGGAAACCAGAAAGACATGAAACTAAATGCACTGCACGACAGAAAGCAACAAAGGACATCCCAAGATTAGTGGGGAAATCCAGATGATTGTAGATGCATCTTAGCTGTATATTAGGTTAACAATATCAGTACTGGTACTGATAGGGCACACTGATAAATTTAAAGTTCCCTGAGTGTTAACAGTGCAGGAGAGTGTCTTTGTTGTCAGGAAATACAAAATACACACTGAGGACTTAAAGTCTGCAACCTGCTCTCAAGTGCTTCAGTTGTCATTCTCTCACCCAAAAGCTACCCTTTTGCTTCAAGCAATTTCTGTGAAAGAGTACTTAATGACTTCTAATATTTCAATTTTCCCTCCATCCTAAAGAGTTTACAACTAACTGACTTCCTTTGTCTTAAAAATCATTTTGCCTTATTTTACTTAGCATAATCCTCTCCAGTTCCATCCATGTCGATGCAAATAGTAGAGGTGAAATAAGTCAAGCAGAGAAAGACAATTATCATATGGTTTCACTCGTATATGGAACATAAGGAATAGTGCAGAAGACCATAGCGGAAGGAAAGGAAAACTAAAGAGGAAGAAATCAGAGAGGAAGACAAACCATTACAGACTCTGGGAAACAAACTGAGGGTTACAGAGGGGAGGGGGATGGGAGGATAGGGTAGCCAGGTGATGGGTATTAAGGAGAGCACATGTTGTGATGAGCACTGAGTATTACATACAACTAATGAGTCACTGAACACTACATCAAAAACTAATGATGTACTATACGTTGGCTAATTGAACAACAACAACAACAAAAACCCAGCAGATTTTAAAACAATTTTGATCCAAAACTAAACAAACACATTCACCTATTATTAAAAAAAAAAGAAAAAAAAGAAAGAAAAAAGAAAATCATTCTGCTAAAGACTGGTGTTGACCTCATTTCCAAACTATGTAGCCTGTTTTTATTTAAATTATCCCTACTGGTAAAAGGAAAAAAAGGTGCAGGGTGCAGTATAGGGGTGAATAGGAAGAACAAATTTCATCTTGCTAGATATATGACTAACATTACTTCAAAAAAATTTGAATTATTTTTTCATAATACTTACAATCATATTATTACTTGGAACATGGGAATAAACATATCCTATATTCTCCACAAATCACCCAATCTACATTTCCAGCCCAAATCTTTCTCTTCAACTCAGACCAGTATTTCCAATGAGAAACTGGACATCTTCACTTGGATGACAAATAAGTAACTAAAATCTAAAGTGTTCAAAACTGCATCTGTTCCCTAAGTAATACCATCATTTGTCTGGGTCCCCAAATGAGTAACCTTAGTCATCTCTGACTCCGCTTTTCCCTAGATCAGATCGGTCACTAAATCCTATGGAATGTAGAATCAGTTCTACCAAATATGCTACCTTAATTCAGTCTTCACCTCTCTCTGCCAGCAGTGTTTCCCATCTCAGAACCATGACCACAGTGTCTCCAGAACTCCTGCTAATAAATGCAGAGGGATGAATGACAGAATTAGAAAACCACTATTTTTTACCCTCTAATGAGAATGGTCCTAGGCAACAGCTCCTAAAACCTACAACATGAAAAGCTGGGAGTTTTCTAATGAAGGATCAGACTGAAAACACCTAATTTCAAAGATCATATTAACCCCACCGTAAGGGAGTCAACTAAACATCATGTGCTTTCTAATGTGCAGGAGGTGAACACCACTTACAACCATCCTTGCAAAAAAAACAAAAATTAAACCTGAATGTAAATGTAATCATGCTTCCACACCTAGCTACCAGTTTACGGAAATATGGGCTAAAGGAACGTGTTAAACACCACAATGCACTCAGCCAAACCCAGCATATGGGAAATTCTACAGAAAATGATGTGGTTTCTTCATCAAATAAACAACATGTAGAAGGAACTGCTTAGAGTAAGATTATCAATGATACATAACGTGTAGACCTTTTTCAAATCTCAAATTTGCTTGAAAATATTCTAGCAAATAGGGGTACCTGGGTGACTCAGTTGGTTAAGCATCTGACTCTTGATTTCAGCTCAGGTCATGATTTCGGGGTCATGGGCTCGAGCCCCATATCGGGTTCCACACTTGTCTTGGAGTTTGCTTGGGATTCTCTCTCTCTCCCTCTAGTCCTCCCCCCAACCTCCTCCTCTCTCTAAAAAAAAAAATTAAAAAAACAATCCTAGCAGATAAAAAGGGTGAGAGGGAGCAGTGGACAGAAAAAGGAAGACTGGCCAGTACTGGTAACAACTGACACTAGTGACAAATGAGTCTCATGACACTGCCCTTTCCAGGTTTGTATGTTTAAATTTTCCTTAATAAAATTCCTTAAAAATAAGAGTCTAGACCATATCAGACACTATATTTACTAAAAATGCTATCCCTAAATAAAAGAAAAAACCCAGAAAGGTATAAATAGTAAAATGTTGATGAAGCAGTGCAGTAGAGGTTCACTTGCCATATAATATCAGCCATCAAAGCTCAAGGCACACCAGTGGTTTATTTGTAGATTATCTGTCCATTAAAAACAAAGGGTTAGACCATATCACATGTATGTATGTTAAATAGCCCCTCAATTATTTTTTTTTTAGTTTAAAATACTTGATGGTCAACAAAAAGATAAAAAGGGAACCAAATGTTAAATGATGAAAGGTATTTTAACAAACAAATAACCATTTCTACATCATGTATATTTTCTGATTAATAGCATTAACAACCATTTTTGGGGATTATTTTTTTATTTAAAAATACGTATTTATTTTAGAGAGAGAAAGAAAGCTCGAGCAGGAGGGACAGAGGGAGAGAGAGAATCTCAAGCAGACTCCTTGCTGTACACAGAGACTGATGCAGGGCTTGATCTCACAACCCTGAGATCATGACCTGAGCTGAAACCAAGAATCAGACACTTAATTGACTATGCCATTCAGGTGCCCTTTTTTGGGTTATTTTAGAAACCATTTCTAATTTCTGTGAGGCTTACTAAGTCCTGAGCAATCAATGCTCCTAGATTTACGTAGAAAAAGTGACAAATCAAATATTCTTACAGATACTACTGTGGTGAAACCCCTCCATAAGACAAAAATTTTGGTGACTGGAATATATCACAATTTTCATAGACAACATATATTTGTTGCTTGCATGAACATGGATGATGAGATGAACAAAGTAATTTTCTCCAGTAGACTACTTCTATATCTACAGTGAAAAGAATCACAAAAGTGTATCAATGGCAAAACTACTTTGCTAAAGGGGAAAAAGATCAGTGATCAGTTGTATTTTTGCCATATTCCTATCCACTGACCTTACCTCAAAGAGTCACAGCAATATACTGGAATACTTAACAGATGAGAGAATTCATGAGAAAGCTGACCTCATATAGGAAATAGAAGTTTCAGTCTTTAAAATGTAAATTTTGAATTTTTGAATTTCAGATTCAAAATGTGCCTAAAATTTTAAAATTTTTTAAAAGATTTTATTTATTTATTAGAGAGAGAGAGAGGGAGAGAGACAGATGACGAGCAGGGGGGAAGGGCAGAGGTAGAAGCAGACTCCCCACTGAGCAGGGAGCCTGACACTCAATTCCAGAACCCTGGGATCATGACCTGAGCTGAAGGCAGACCCTTAACCAACTAAGCCACCCAGGTGCCCCTAGAATTTTAAATTATTTATAAAATAGTAAGGAGAGCTGAGAAAAAAATACTTATTACAAGTGGAGAACTATCTTTCTTTTTTTTTTTTAACACTATTTTTAAGTAATCTTTACATCCAGTGTAGGGCTCATACTCACAACCCCAAGATCAAGCATTGCATACTCTATTGACTGAGCCAACTAGGCACCTCTCAGGTGGAGAAATATCTTTCTAAAGTTAGGACAGGATTCATAAGCTTAAGAATACACCTTAAACACACCAGTCTATCAGAGAATCATTCTCATTCAGACCATTATCAGTAATTCTAAATCAAGGAAAAGAGCTGCAAGTAGGGTTTAAGCAGAGGCTTGGTAAAGTAAAAGAGACAATAAAGCTAGTATTCTGTAAGAAAAAACTTCTTGGGAGAAGTTTCAGCAAACTTATCTTACTGCAGAAAATGCAGGAAAATGAGAAATATACTTTAGGAAGAATTCAATCAAAAAGTCTAATTTTTTTGAGTAATAAGAACCTATCACCTACTAAAACAGGTTTATTTGTGAAAGTGTTTTTAGGGAAAGAAATAGGGAAGGAAAGAATAGGCATCCATTCAAGAAAAGTGAAGTGTACGTATAGCAAAATAATTTGAGGAAAAAAGTCTTTAATGTGAACTCATTTTGTAAAAGGTTTCCTTTACAAAAAATTTAAAAGTAATGCGCATTTTGCTTAGTAATTTAAAAACTATATTTATTAAAGACCTTGCCACTATAACAAAAATTTAAAAAATCGGTAAGTCCACTTACTCTAAATGGATTTCAAGCTGTAGTCCAAACTGGTTAAGAATGCAGTTGCCTGGCTCTATCAGTACTAACTGGTTCACTTGAGCTATAGTTACTTATCTAAACCTCAGGTTCTCACCTTAATCCACATAAAGTGGTGACCCAGTGTTTGGCACATACACAGTGTAAGTGCTCAGTAAATACAAGCTGCCTTGTTATTGCTATTATTATTAACAACCACTATAGTCAGTCAAAATTGGGTCGTAATATTGTTTTGGTTGAAACGCAAACTGTATGGAAAGATAAACATTCAGTCCTTAAAATCTAGGCTTCAGTAAGTTAGAATCTATTTCTTGTGAAAATTTTTCACTATATAGTTGTAAATCCAGGAAGCTCTGCCAGTATTCTAAAAAAATTACAATAATTTCTAGTGAAAAAGAAAACTAAAAGCAAAAACAAAAAGTTGCGTTAAGAGTTGGTTCAATTCATAAATAGAAGCTATAAAGGAAATTTACATGGAAAAGTACAATGGGAATTCCTACAAGATTTATAAATAAATCCAATTCAATTATTTGTGGAATAAGAGGACCAAGGATAAAACAACAGACAAATCCATAGAAAAAAACCCTTACTCCAAGTTTTTGCATCTGTTTTAATAATATCCCACTCTAGCCCACCATGAGACCTTTTTCCACACTGTTGATGACAGAAGTTTAACTTATCTGGGGCACCTGG
>CM052883.1:72171276-72189173 GCA_028534135.1 Potos flavus
CGGCCTCAATGCCATGACCCATGAGATCATGAGCTGAGCCAAAACCAAGAGTTGGATGCTTAGCTGACTAAGCCACCCAGGTGCACCTGGAATTGTTTTCCTAATTTCCTTTTTGGGAGGAGCTTAGGAAGATGGCAGAGTAGGAGGACCCTGAATTCACCATCCCATGTTTTCAAGTAGATATCATCCACGTCCAACTCAACAAGCCAGAGAGTGATCTGAAGACTGGCAGAACAAACTCCACAACTAACTAACTAGCTAGAAGCTAGTTGTGAAATGTGTAAGTCTGATGATTCACAGACATGTACCCTGGGGCAAATAATACATTACATGTTAATAAAAAAAAATTTATAGAACAACAAAAAAAGTCACACACAAAAAATAAATAAATATAGAGAAGCTGCATCTGAAAGGTTTGGAAGGTCAGAAAGGTGGAGAGAGGCTGCCTGTAGGAGGGATGGAGCAGTGTGTGAGAACAGAGCAGAGAAACAAGTCCTTGCCCCAGGGACCTCACATGGGAAGACTAATCCCCTTAATGTTTGGAGGAGCTGAATGCTGTGAGCTTGTAAAACCAATGGGGATTGGAGCCTGGAGCTTTAAAAATCAGCTGACTTCAGTGCTGCACTGGCCACCAGGGTGAGTGAGTGATAGCTAGTTCGATGCCTTTAAAGACGCAAGAGCATAAGGAGAGGCAACATAAAAACAGCAGTTTATAGAACACCAGGGGCCAGGGTGGCTCAGCTGGTTAAGTATCTGCCTTCTACTCAGGTCATTAAAGGAAAAGTGACTCAGACACAACAGCAAGGTATAAGCAACGCACATAGGATACTCTGCTCTAAGTGCCAGGATCTGGTGAACAGGGGACACTGCACCGCAGGGCACACCAGGACCTCCTCTTCATGAAGTCACTACTTTCAAGAGCAGAAGACATAGCTGACTTTCTTAACAGAAACAGAGAGACAAACAAAATGAGACAGAGAAATTTATCCCAAATGAAAGAACAGGACAAGGCCACAGCCAGAGATCTAAGCAAAACATATATAAGTAACATGCCTGATAGAGAATTTAAAGGAATGATCATAAGGATACTCACTAGACTTGAGAAAAGAGTGGAAAACATGAGTGATACCCTTAACACAGAAATAAGGAATAACATAGAAATAAATGAAATGAAAAACATGCTTGATGGAATAAATAACAGAATGGAAGAAGCAGAGAAACCAATTAGTGACCTAGAAGACTTTCTTCTAGGAAAGTCTTGTAATGGAAATGGAAAATAATGGAAAGTATTGGAAAATAATCAAGCTGAACAAAAGAGAAAAACAATTACACTAAACAAGAATAGACTTAGGGAACTTAGGGACTCTATTAAGCAACATTCGTTATTATAGGAGTCCCAGAAAAAGAGAGAGAAAAAGAGGCAGAAAATTTATTTAATGAAATAATGTCTGAAAACTTCCCTAATTTGGAAAGGAAACCGATATTCGGATCCAGGAGGCACAGAGAATTCCAATCAAAATCAACAAAGCAGATGCACACCAAGATATACTGTAATTAAATTTGCAAAATATAGTGATGAAGAAAAAAATCATAAAAGCAGCAAAACTTAAAAGGTTTCCCATAAGGTTAACAGGAGATTTTCCAGCAGAAACTTGGCAGGCAGGAAAAGAGTGGCATGATATATTCAGTGAGCTGAATGGGAAAAATCTGTAGCCAAGAATACTCTATCCAGCATGGCTATCATTCAGAATAGAAGGAGAGATAAAGAGTTTCCCAAACAAAAAATAAAGGAGTTTGTGACCCTTAAACTAGCCCTGCAAGAAATATAAAAGGGGGACTCTTGGAGTAGAAATGAGGGACTGAAAGTGACAGTATAAAGATATGAAATACAAAAGCAGTAAAAATGAGTATTTCTGTTAAAAATCAGCTGGGGAACTCGCACACACACACGCACACACACATAAAGGATATAAAATATACTAACATATACCTAAAAATGTGGAGAGGAGAGAAGAAAAGAATGGGTTCAAACTTAAACAACCATCACCTTAATATAGACTGGCATATGCAGAAGAGGCTACATATAAACCTAATGGCAAGTTGAAAATAGAACTATCTTATGATCTAGGAATCACACTACAGGGTGCTTACCCAAAGAATACAAGAACACTAATTCAAAGGGATGCATGCACCCCAATATTTGCAGACTGCTGTGTCCATCAACTGATGAATGGATAAAGAGGATGTGGCATATATATGCAATGGCATATTATTCAGCCATAGAGAGAATGAAATCTTGCCCTTTGCGATGACACAGATGGAGCCAGAGAGAATAATGCTAAGCAAAATAAATTAGAGAAGACAAATAGCATATGATTTCACTCATATGTGGAATTTAACAAAGAAAACAAAGGGAAAAAAATAAGAGAGAGATTGAGACAAATCAAGAAAGAGACTATTATAAAGAACAAACTAAAACAAAAACAAAAACAAACCGATGGTTACCAGAGTTACCAGAGGGGAGGCTGGTGGGGGGATGGGTTAAACAGGTGATGGGCATTAAGGAATGCACTTGTGATGAGCATAGTGTGGTGTATGGAAGTGTTAAATAACTATACTGTACGCCTGAAACAATATCAGACTGTATGTTAACTGGAATTAAAATTAAAACTGGAGGGGGGAAAAAGTCCTTTTGGGATTGTGCATTACATGTATACAACCTTTTATTATGTTATTCTTATACCCTTAATGTTTGCTGAATTCATTTATTACATCTAGTCATTTTCTTGTGATTCTCTGGGATTTTCTATATAGAGAATCATGTTTTCTGTGAATATAGTTTTACTTCTTCCTTTCTAACTCGAATGCCTTTTACATCTTTTTATCTAATTGCTCTGTCTAGAACTTACAGTACAGTACAGTACAGTGTTGAATAGCAGTGGTGAAAGTGGGTACATTACAGGTAATTTTTTAAAGAAAAAGTGTGAATGGCTTAATAATAATTCTGTATGTGTTTATAGAGCCAAAGTCAGCAGACTTTGGTAAACTGCCATATAGCAAATATTTTATACTTTGGCAGTTGAAAGGCAAAATTAAGTTTTAAAGTTCACATTCATGGTGGAGACATAACCTCATTCTACTAAAAATCCTTCCTCTCTCAATGACTGATCTTCCCTCTTCCCCCACTCAGGGCCTGAACTCATGACCCTGAGATCAAGACCTGAGCTGAGATCCAGAATCGGATGCTTAACTGACTGAGCCAGCCAGGCTTTAGTGTTGCTTTAAAATTGACAGGGGCGCCTGGGGGGCTCAGTCAGCTAAGCATCTGCCTTTGGCTCAGGTCATGATCTCAAGGTCCTGGGATTAAGTCAAGCATCAGGCTCCCTGCTCAGCAGGGAATCAGCTTCTCCCTCTCCCTCTGTACTCTCTCTCGCTCTCTCTCAAGTAAATAAATAAAATCTTTAAAAATAAATAAATTAAAAAATAAAATTGACAAGGAACACATCATAAAAATGCCACTTACAATAATCAATAATATTAGGAATATGAGGGGCGCCTGGGTGGCTCAGTGGGTTAAGCCTCTGCCTTCGGCTCAGGTCATGATCTCAGGGTCCTGGATCAAGCCCCACGTCGGGCTCTCTGTTCAGCAGGGAGCCTGCTTCCTCCTCTCTCTCTGCCTGCCTCTCTGCCTGCTTGTGATCTCTCTCTCTGTCAAATAAATAAATAAATCTTTTTAAAAAAATAATAGGGGGGCACCTGGGTGGCTCAGTGGGTTAAAGCCTCTGCCTTCAGCTCAGGTCATGATCTCAGGGTCCTGGGATCGAGCCCCGCGTCGGGGTCTCTGCTCAGCGGGGAGCCTGCTCCCCCCCCCCTCTCTGCCTGCCTCTCTGCCTACTTGTGATCTCTCTTTCTGTCAAATAAATAAATAAAATCTTTAAAAAATAAAAAAATAAATAAAAAAATAATAGGAATATGAAATTGAGAACGGCTCATGCATGCAAATTATTCTCAATTAGTTTCCCATATTTCCAGCTTCAACTTCCTAAGTAATGGCTGATTTGCTTGTTGGCAACTATATTATAGGTTTTAAATAACCCAGTTCATCAAATATTCAGTGTGATACAGTATATGAATACATGTCAGTTTAAATAAAAAATTCTTTTAAACACATGAAATATTTACTAATACTCTCAAATGTTTGGAAATTAAGCAATATACTTGCACCTAATTTATGGAAATTGGAAAATATTTTTACCTGAATGAAAACACAGTATAAACATAATTTACGACCTACAGCTAACCTAAGATTAGAGGTCTATGATTTGAGGGTGCCTGGCTGGCTCAGTTGGTGGAACAATGAGACTCTTGATCTTGAGATTTTAAGTTCAAGCCCCAAGTTGAATGTGAAGATTACTAAAAAAAAAAAAAAGAAAAAAAAAGAAAGGCTGAAAACAACTATGTATCCACCTCAAGATGCTGGAAAAAAACACATAAAGATTAAAGGAAACAATAAAGAAAAAGCCAAAATTGATTAAAAAAACAAATATATAACCATTAAAAGAGAGTAACATCACAACCAACTCTGGTTTATTCTATGAACACAAAATTGATTTAACATTAGGAAGTCAATATAATTTACCACATTAATGGAATAAAAGAGAAAAATTGCGTGAATATCTTGATAGATGCAGAAAAAATTTTAATAAAATTCAACATTCATTCATATAAGTATTTAGCAACTAGAGGAGTGCCTGGGAGGCTCAACTGGGTAAGCGTCCAACTCTTGATTTCGTCTCAGGTCATGAACCCAGGGTGGTGAGATCAAGCCCTGTGCATGTACGGCTCCCCACTCAGCAGAAGAGGCTATGCACTCAGCGTGGCATCTGCTTGTGATTCTCCCTCTTCCTCTCCCTATGCCTCTCCTCCCGCCCCTCTACATCCCGGGACTCACTCTCCCTCTTAAAATAATAAATAAACAAATCTTAAAAAAATAAAATAAAATAAAAATCTGACAAAAATATTGTTGAGGGGAAAAAAAGCACACACACACAAAACAAATGTTGTGAGATTCCATTTAAACGAAAGAAAAAAATCTGGTAAAACTAAATTCAAGTCTCAAGGAATGCATCCTTAGGTGGAAAAATTACAAAGAAAAGCAAGTAAGCTACTACCATATAATAATTCAGGACAGTGATTTGGGAGGATGGAAGAGGATACTGATGGGAAAGGGGATTCAAAAGAGGTTTCCAGGGCTGGCAGTCTAGTATTTCCTGACTTGGATGGAGGTTATACAGGTGTTGGCTTTGTGATAATTTACTAAGTTGTATAATTAAAATATTTATTTGTACACTAAAAAAAAGTCAAATCAAATTTCCATGAATATTAAAAAGTGCCAGCTTTTTATTATGTAAAAATGACTCCAATTCAAAATTGAAGCCAAAACCCCAAGATTTGTCAGATTCATTTAATTGTTCTGAAAACATACAAAAAATATATTTAGCAATAAACCGAAAGAAAGACCATAGCTAATATATAAGTTTAGAATTAATGCTATTCCTCCAAGCCAACACTCATCATTATGATTGTCTTAGTCAATACGAGAATACCACAGTCTGGTGGCTTATGAACAAGAGAAATACCATAGGGGCGCCTGGGTGGCTCAGTGGGTTAAAGCCTCTGTCTTCGGCTCAGGTCATGATCTCGGGGTCTTGGGATCGAGCCCCGCGTTGGGCTCTCTGCTCAGTGGGGAGCCTGCTTCCCCCTCTCTCTCTGCCTGCCTCTCTGCCTACCTGTGATCTCTGTCAAATAAATAAATTAAAAATCTTTAAAAAGAAATACCATAGACCTTAAGACTATAAGGAAGCCAAACAAACTCTACAGGACCCTTATGTTTTTCAACTGACTGGCTCACTTAGCAGTACTTAAAAAGTAACCGATGTAGTCCCGTTCTGCTGAGCTAATACTTTTCATCTTATAAATCACTCATTCTCAAGAGCGCCTAAAAATACTAGGCCCCGAGAACTAGAATTTTCACCCAAATTTACATCACTAAAGTGATATAAATAACCCTCCTTTCTTGCCTTGAACACTTAAGCTTCTTAGTTTCATCCGCTTTTGACTAGAATATGAGACTTTGGGTACAGTGCCTACAATTTTTGGGACCAGAAATATTAAATATTGTATGAATTTAACTACACTGGAATTAAAATAAATTTAAAAAAGAAAAAAGTATACCAATAGGTGTATCATCTTAATTCTAAAGATATTACTCCCCTAAATATTTTTCTAAATATTTTCTATGTGCCAAGCACTGTGTTAAATGCAGGGGATACAAAATAGTCCAAGATTGGCTCTACTCTCATCTCAAGGCGCTTTTGTAATATATTTGGGAAAATTACACCAAATAAAGTTCCTATCTTTACTGAATTGCAACTGACAATAATATTAATGGCACTAGATTTCAATTATTTATTCCCAATAGACAGACTCTTCAGTGTCAGCAACTGTGTATGCTACAATTCATCTCTATATCCTCAGGACTTAACACTGCACCTAGCACACAGCATGTGATTAAAAAAAAAAAAGTTTGCTAAATAAAAAATTAACACAAGGTAGCACATGACAAACAGAAAACAACACACAGTAAAAAGAATACAGAGACCCGACTACCATGTGAGACCTTTGGTTATCTCACACTTACCTACTGAAACAAACTGTTTCCCTACTGTCCATCCTTCCACCCATTCTCCTTCACCCCAGCTTGCAGTCCATGGTTCATTCACTCATTTAATAATCTGATATACACAAACCACTTACTACATACTAGGCACTGGATTGAGTACCAGTGATACAAAACTTAATAAAAATATTCCCTTTATTAAAGGAGCCTCCACCCTACAGGGGAGACAAATATTTAAAGAATAACGCTTTAAGTCCTGAAGCAGAGGTCTGAATAAAGTGTTACAGGAGCCTAGTTGAAGAAGCACCTCACTCTGCAGCGATCAGGGTCAAAAAAAGATTTCACTGAGAAACTGACGCTCAGAGAGTAAGACCTGAACGGCTGAGAGAAAGGAAAGAGGAGTAAGCGCCAAGGCATAGCATGATGAAGAATTTCAAGTATTACTGTGTGGTTTCAATCACATAGTAAACAAGGAGGGAAAGTAATAGGTTTTGAAGATCTTTAAATGCCACCCTCTTGGGCGAGGTTCTGAGGACGAAGAGGAATTCCAAAAGATTTTAAACCAGAAAATTGATCATGGCTTTGGAAAACACTGCAACTCTGGCGTGGACACTGGACTATGAAGAGAAGCACGATTTCAGAGTCACTCCTTTCTAACACAGAGTAGTGGCCCCAATCAGGTATGTAAACATCGAAGACCATGACAAATCCTTCACCAACTGTCTGCATCCTTGACATTCACATACCGCAACCTACACTGCTTCCTCTCCTGGCCACACAACCCTTTCAAACTTCTTGAAACGGACCCTCACAGCCACAGCCCAAGAGTCCGTTCAGGAATGTCAATGCACTGCTCCCATGATTCGCACGCTTGCGTCGGCTCTGGCTGTCACGTTCCTTTCCCCCACCTACATCGTGTGTCTGCACAAGCTGGTCTTTTCCAGCTTGTGAATTCTGGGAGGGCTTTGCGTCTTCCCGCGGCAACCCTCCACAGAAGTCCAATCGCTCCCCGCTTCACCACGTCAAGCCCTGCAGGCCCAACCTCGCCTCCCCTGGCGCACACGTACCCCCTCGGTCTTCATGTCCAGGATCTTTTCCACCTCAAACACATCCTCTCCGTCCTCCTCGCTGTCTCCGACTGCCTCCGCTCCTTTCGTGGCGGCGTCCTTCTCTTCGCCCACTGCTCCAACACCTTCTCCTTCGACTTCAGGAGACTCACCATTGCTGTCGGCACCTGAAACAGGAACTGCACTCACGCTCCCTCCCTCGGCAGCCGCCGCCGCCGCCGCCACCGCCGCCGCCACCGCCGCCGCCACCGCCGCCATAATAGGAGCCCAGCAAACCGCCGAGGAAGAGCGGCTGCGACACACACCCCAGCGCTTCCTCGCGCTCCGCACTGGGCCCTAATCCACTCTGGCAGCGTGACGCTACGAGGGAAACCCGCCAATGGCGGGCTCGGGATCTTGGAGCGACACACACTGAAACCAATCGAGGCTGGCGCGCTGGAGCCCCGCGGCGCCTACGGGAAGCGGGGGGGGCGGGCAGAAGGGCGCCCCGGCGGAAGGGCGGGGCGGATGAGACCGTGAGAGAGGAGCAGTGGGTCCGCTCTGTTGCGGGCGGTGGAGGAGGGGTACGGCTGTTTGGGAGCCCCTAGGGGCAGGGGCGGGAACGGCCGGTGGGGAGAGGAGGGGCTTGTCTGGGCGCTGGGGAGAAAAAGAGTGAGGTTGATGGGGTTCCTCGGAGAGTTTGGGGCTTCAACACTGAGTGGTGAACAGGCGGTGGAGGCGGGCTCGGGCGCTTCCCCAGTTGGGAAGAGCTGGCCAGAGAACACCAGAGCGCGGGAGTTCGACTGGAAGAGAAGCTCAAGCGCCTGAGGGGACCAAAGACTGCGCGAGGTCTCTTCCCTCTCCCAGTTGCGCCTCGCGGCCACGGCGGAAGAAAGTAGCCCACCTCCTGCCCAGACCTGAGCGGGCCAGAAGGGAATGCTGGGCCATTCGTGCATGTATAATTTTGATTCGTTTAATGCGCGTGAACGATACAATCAAACATCGCATAGTGCTATTATATCTTAGTATATTGTATTGTTTAAAGTTAGGGAAAAAATTTTTAAGTAACAGGCCAAAAACGATTATTTTCCAAGTTCTTCGGGTTTTTTTTTCCCCATTGAAAATGTCAGAGGATGTGATAAAAGTATTTTGTCCAGGATTGACAAAGCTAGTCACCCAAAGTTGCTAGGATAATCCAGTTAAGGGTAAAATATTTTTCTCACTTTGAATTGCAAATAAAATCTTTATGGTAGGGAACTTTTAATTTTTAAATTTTTTTTTTTAAGTTTTATTTATTTAAGTAATCTCTACACCCAACATGGGACTCAAACTCACAACCTGGAGATCAAGAGTCACAAGCTCAGGGCGCCTGGGTGGCTCAGTGGGTTATGCCTCTGCCTTCAGCTCAGGTCCTGGGATTGAGCCCCAAATCTGGCTCCCTGACCAGCAGGGAGCCTGCTTTCCCTACTCTCTCTGCCTACTTGTGATCTCTCTGTCAAATAAATAAATAAAATCTTTTTAAAAAAAAGTCACAAGCTCTTCTGACTGAGCAAGCCAGGCACCCCAAGGAGCTTTTTATTTTTGTTTCTTTGAATGGTGGTGGACTTAATTTATAAGATTAGCTCTTTTAGATTAACTCTGAGGTTAACTAAAGAATCATCTATGATCCAGCAGATCCATTTGGATGATGTAGGAAAGATGTTAGGTTTCAAAGCATACAGCCAAGAAAGAATTCCTGAGACATCTTGGGTGCAAAAAAGGTGATTTTGTTAAAACACGGGGACAGGACCTGTGGGCAGAGAGCTGCACTGAGGGTCATTATATACTTTCAAGTTGGGAGGGGGTCGGGGATAGCATTGTTTTCTAACGAATTTGGAAGCAAGGTTTCCAGGACCTTGTGGGGGCTAGCTATTGTGGGAAAAGGTCATTTATTACTGTCTCTTAAAACCCCAGTCATGAGACCCTTCAGATGTATCTTGCAGGGTAAAAGAGATGAAGTTTACAAAAAGGAATTTTTGTATGTCAAAGTAGACTTACAGGATACTGGAGGGTCGGCCAAGATTGCCTTTTGCCCTTAGCAAATTATCAACATCAAGGCAGTTGAGTCCCTAGAGGAATGTCACTCTGCCTGTTTCAAGGACTTGTCAATGGGATGTAAGTAGTAGGAAATTTAATAATTTTTCTTCTGCCTTTGTTTCCCACATCATGGAGAGGCGCATCAGCTCTTGAGTGGGCTCATTGATTTATTATTTATTTAGCTTACTAAATGCATCCTGTGTACCATGACTGTACTAAGCATTAAAAATACAAAGAGCAATAGAGCATGGTATTAAAATTCAGCTGACTAAATTTGAAGATCTTATTGGCTTTATTCGACAATTGGAGCAGCATCCCATCTAGCAAATAGAAAGGAGTTCCAAAGAAATGCAGAAAAGGACAGGCTACATGACAGAAAGGGGGTAGGGCAAGGAAGTCATAAACAAAAGAAAGGATTATTTCAGGCAAATTCACTGTCCTTTGGGGGAAGGCTGGGGTCTATCAAGAGGATTACACTAGTACTACCAGGAAATTCCAGACTACTAGTTAATATTATATTCCTAGAAGAGCCTGCAACTGCAATTTGGTAGGGTATCAAGTCTTGGTTTGCTGATGTGGGGGGTAACATAGATAATTCCATTTGGGGCCTGTTGTCTCTTTTTTAACAGTCTCTCTGCCCTCCACAGACTCTTAGTCTATAAAGGAAGACACACAAGAATTCTAATAATTAGATATCTTTTTAAAGTAAGTTTTTAAAAATATTATAATCAAATAACATTAGTTGATGGGGCAAGCTCATTTTTTTCAGAAGAATTTCAGTTAACAATCGTAGAAGAAAACAGAGAATCACAATATTTTATGAAAATGATTCAAGCAACAAAACCATTAGGTGAAAGATTGATGAGGAACTGGCTGCCAAAGTATCTCTTCAGACTATTTGTTGGTTGTAGGAGAAACAAGATTTCACATTGGAAAACCCACTGATCAATGTTAACATTACTAAAAGTAGAACAGCCAAACTTTATGGCTCCTATTGATAAAAATATTTATCGTTAACCTATTCGGGGCCTTAGAATTTCCAGTTTACAAGAAATACGGGGAAAGAAAAAAATGGAAACAATTGGACAAATCCAGAATGTGGGACATTGTTTCTTTAATAAGTCAATAGCAAAAGAAGAGGGAAGAGAAGACTGTTCTAAATTTATAAAAACTTGGCAAAATATTTTAAATGATGGAATGTATGCTCATTATACTATTTTCCCTACTTTTATGTATTTTTGAAATAAAATATATATAGTATATATACGTATATATAGTATATATATATGTTCACTGTAAAAATTTTTAACTAATTCAAATATATAAGATAAAGGTAACCAGTTTGGAATATGACATGACAGACTTTTATCTCATACATGTATAAATACCCATTTATATTAATTTTTAAATGAGCTCTATTCCACATTGTTCTGCAACTGAAATATATGTATACACATATATATGCATATTTAACATATGCATGTGTGTGTGTGTCCATATTTTTGCAAGATGAGTTTCTAGAAGTGGAATTCCTACTAATGAAATTTATAGTTCAAAGAGAATAGTGATTTAAATTTGGATAAATACTGCAAAACTTTGTTTTACTAGTATATAGTTCCAGTAACAACATAAGGAAGTCTGTTTACCTTCACACACTCCTTTACTAGGTATTATCCATCGCTTCTCCCTTAATCTGATAAAACAAGAAAAAAGTTATCTTCTGTGATTATGTCAAGCAAACAAGCAGACCAGGCCAAGGGCGAGACATGATTGATTTAGCCAGTAAAACATAACAAGCCATTTTAGATTTAGATGGTTTATTACTTACATAAACAGCAAGAGGAAGAGTAGTCAAAGATGCCAGCTCCCCTTGGTCCTTGTCCCACACACCAAAAGGAGCTAGATAATTGCAATGTGAGTTGTGGGACACATCACTGCTGAGGAGCCAATTCTAGATGGATTCCAATTCTAGGAGGATTTTTAGTCTACAGCTGTATTCTGAGTTTATATTGCCTCAGAACTGGGAGGTGATGAGAAATAGTCTTATGTCTGCCTCTCAGGAAGAGGGAGAGGCAGATGGGAGAAGGCCTCATGGTAGCTCCTTACAAGCTCCCCATCCTTTGAGTATCACAAGATGTTCTGCCAAGATTCTATTATAGCTGTGGTTCAAGTCCAGGGAATTAGGAGGTGTCACACATCAGGATAATGGAAGTCACTCAAGATGAAGGCAGGACGGGCAGTAAAAAGGGAAATCCTGAACCATACTTGAATGAGGGTGGGTACTGGGCATTTGGCAAATCACAGCAATAAGGACAGGCTGGAGGATAGCTAAAAGACTGAATCTCAAAGAAACGTGTTGTGATGAGCACTGTGTTGGCTAATTGAATTTAAATTAAAAAAAAAAAAGAAAACAAAAACAAGGAAACCAGGGTTTTTACATAAAGGTAGAGAGGTAATGGCCTGGAAGTGGTAGTGTGGAGGAAGGTAGACAATGACCTTACGGCTTTCATTAAAAATAACTCAAAATGGGTCACAGACCAAAATGTAAAATGCAAAATTTATAAAACTTCTATAACATAGGAGGAAACCTAGATGACTTCAGGATTTTATTTTTTTTTTATTTTTAAAGATTTTATTTATTTATTTGACACAGAGAGAAATCACAAGTAGGCAGAGAGGCAAGCAGAGAGAAAGGGAAAGCAGGCTCCCTGCTGAGCAGAGAGCCTAATGCGGGGCTCGATCCCAGAACCCTGAGATCATGACCTGAGCCTAAAGTAGAGGCTTTAACCCACTGAGCCACCCAGGCATCCTGACTTCAGGATTTTAGAGGCAACACCAAAAGCAAGGTCCATGAAAGAATTGCTTGGGATGCCTAGTTTCTCTAAGTGACAAAAAAAGGATCAAAGAATCTATAGACTAGGAACCACACCAGGGAGCATGCATAAACAAGGCAAAGGTCTGGATACTCAGGGCCCTGGAAACAGGCTTGCATGCCAGGAACACTGATATCAGCCAAAGACTTTGTTTCTCCCCAGCTTACTAAATCCAGCTGGACCAGTTCTCTACTAGAGTCCTTAAAGGGGAGAAGGAAATGAGGCTCCAGGACCAGCCAGATGTGTCTCTTATCACCTTAAAACATTTAAACACAAATCTGTAATATGCAATATTTTGTTATCACTTGTTCATTAAAATAATCAATTCTGTTTCCCATTAGTTTAAGTGAATGGTACACTGAATAAAATCATAATTAAATTTCACTATAGGTATCTACTGATATCTTACCATTTTATACATGTAAGCAAGAATCATGTTTAAAATACAACTTCAGTTGATTCAGCCTTGATTGTAATTAAGAATTCTGTGAAGAGGAGATGTGGTGTTTACGGTTTGGATACCCAGTAGCTGTTTAGTGGCAGAGTCCCAATCTTGACCCAATTCAAGCCGTTGGCAAATAGATGGATATTGTCCTTCAGTTCTTCTTACCCATTCACATGCCTTCTTTATTTCTTCAAAAGCCCAGGGAATATTTCTAGATTAGAAATAAATGGTTCCATCAACTTCAGAACATAATTATATGTGACATGTAATGCGATACCAAATCCAGCACATCGTATCAAACAAGATAATTCTGTCAAAAATTAAGCTATGTAATCAAAGCAATTCTCTCTGACACTTTATGCAAGTTCTATCAGACTGAATCAACACATTTTTAAATATATTATAATTATACCCATCAATTTCCAGCTTCCAAGTGCTTCACACACTTCCTTGCTGCCTCCAGGACAACTCAAGCTTCCTCTAGGCTTTATATATTGTTTTTTTTTTGTCATCCCTTTTCCATTCTTCTTGATCTAAATCCATCCATTCTTCAAGCAGAAACTCAATACTACTTTACAAACCAGGTTTCTATTTTTCTTTCCTTTTTACTGTACCAGGAATTCTCAATTTTATTAGTTAGCAAAATACCTAAGACTCGGGGCACCTGGGTGGCTCAGTGGGTTAAAGCCTCTGCCTTCGGCTCGGGTCATGATCTCAGGGTCCTGGGATCGAGCCCCGCATCGGGCTCTCCGCTCGGCGGGGAGCCTGCTTCCCCCCCTCTCTCTGCCTGCCTCTCTGCCTACTTGTGATCTCTCTCTCTGTCAAATAAATAAGTAAAATCTTTAAAAAAAAAAAAACAAAAACAAAAAACCTAAGACTCACCCATGAAACTGCCATATATTCTGTCACACAAATCAGGAACGACAGTACTAAACTGTGCATATAACATAAAAACTTCCAAGTTTGTGTACATAAAATGACATCAAGCATTCAAGACTGTCAAATATTCAAAAGTCTATTCAAGACTCGGAAAAATTCTGAGATTTTTCATTAATATTAGTTAGCTACTTCCTCATTTATCTTGTAACCTGCTAGAATTTATTAGCAAGCAAGTGGTAACATATACTAAAGTCTTAAAAAAATTATATGGGGGGAACTAAAAACTTGGAAAATTCTCTACAACTTCCTGATTTTTTTCCCTGTAAACTGGGAAAGGGCCATCAGTATAGTGTAGTGGCCAAGAGCTAGATCCACATCCTGACTCTGAAATCACACAATGTTGGCTGTGTGATATGGTGCAGCTTTCATTCAACACTGGACGTCTCCGTTTCCTCAATTATGATAATATGAGATCCTAGGGGTTTGTGTGGGGATTAGCAAAACACATAGATTTCACAGGCTTAACAGTCCCTATCACAGAGTAGGCAGTCAATAAATGTTAGCTGAATATCATGATGACACAAACATACTAAATGGGGAGCATGTCCAAAGTGGTTAAAAGATCTGTTTCCCAGTAATCATTAGTCTACTTACAGTTATGAACTACTGAAAGCAACAAAACTAGTTTTAAATATTTTCACTAATTCCACTGGTTTTCCTTTAGCCGGCCTCTAAACTTTTGACTGACTGTCCCACTAGTATGAAGGTTTTGTTCATATACCTCAATGCAGTGTGCTACTATAGTACTGTTATGTGCATCACGAAGCAGAAAAAGAAAGAAAAGTTATAAAGTAAATATGCAATAAACAGGAAATAAAAATTACTTAAAAGTTTGACTTACTAAAGTGTCAACACACCTTTTTGCTCTCACAATAACAGTCATATAATAAGAGCAAGGTGATGGAATATACGTCATTATTTTTGAAAATCTTGGTATAATACCTTGTGATATTGCAATTCAAAAGTAGGTTCAAAGTTATTAACACTGTTCTAATGGCTATCGTAGATGTGATGCCAGACAGGCAAGAGGGAAGGCTTTATGCCCCTCGCCAAGATGGTTCTTGGCTCTTTGAGAGAAAGAATTTAAGAGCAAGCCATGTAGAGAAAGGGACAAAGATTTATTAAGTATACAAGTAAGAAAGGAGCTTCTTCATAGATAAAGTAGTGGCCTCTCTTCTCAGGGGAGGAAGAGGAGCACCCCCCCAACCTTGCCTCTAACAAAGGGTTTTATAAGTTTTGGTTTTTTTTTTAATTAGCTAACCATATAAAGAGGGGCCTACCCTTTAACTTTGGGTTTAACAATTACTTTGGGCAGTTAGTTTTTCCATTGTCTTAGAGTTGTGGAATTACCCACGGAAGCAATTTTAGGAATGTCCAGTCTTTATGACTTTTACTGATGGAGGGAGTGGGGTCTTGTGGTCTTCCATAAGCTGAATCTTTCGACCTGTTGACTTTTAGGTTAAGAGTCAGCCTAAAAACCAAAATGGCTTTACTTTGGTCAACTTGTCTCCTAAGCCTCTCTTCCCTCTGTCTCAGTTGAAAAAGATCTAAATAGAAGTGCCTCTTTGGTTGTGCCTGTTAAATCAAATATTAACTTGTCAGTCCTGTCTACTACTTCTTTTAAGTATTTTTCTTGATATTCACTTAATAAATTCCCATCTTTCTCAAAGAGTTGTTTTGGCAAGCTCACGAGAAGGTGCTGCTTCTCTCAAAAATGGAAGTACAAATTACCTACAGTAAAATGCTCAATTTATTATTTTCTGAGTGCCTATTTTGTGTTTGATGCTTTTGAGAATTGAGAACTTAATCAGTCTTTGTAAGAGGGTAAAAATAGGTCTGCTTATTTATTTTAATTTCATCTGTAAATATGTATCTCTAAGGTACAAGAACTTTTTCTTAAACATGACATTAAAACAGCTAAAAATAATTCTTTAATATCACAAAATATCCAGGTAATGTTTAAATCTCCCTAATTCTCTCTCGCTCTCTTTAATAAAATGGGTTTTATTCAATTCAGGATCCAGAGTAGGCCTAACAGTGCCTTCGGGCCATTTGTCTTTTAATTTATAGCTTCCACCCCTCCCCTCTTTTTCCTTTTGCCATTTATTTCCTCACATTCCAGACACTGCTGTTGGTAGTCCAGGGTATAATTTAACATATTCAATCTCTTCTCTCTGGTATCTGTTATTTATTATGCAAAATATTTACCTAGTTTCAAAGTCAAAAAGGCAAAACAAAGTATATTAGGAGAAACCTAGCTTCCAACCTTGTCTCCTCTTCCTCCCCCTATAGATAATATTTTTATTAGTTTTGCTAGTTTTCCCACTTATCTTGCCTTTTTTAAAAAATCATAAGCTAATTATATAGGTATGTATATATATGTATATATATGTATATTGTGTGTATATGCACACACATAAGGGGCGACCATTTGCATGAGGTGTAGGTGGAGTTTTTGTAAGTAAGGAGAGTATTCACTTGTGCCTCAAGGCCTCTTTTGTGCCAGAGGTCAGCCCAAGGACTAGGAGCCAGGGCCCCAGAACTGGCTCTCTCTACACTGTCACATTATGGCATCAAACTTCAAGTGACTACAGAATTCTAAATTTGAACCTGGTCTTCAAGAAGTTGTATTTGTCAAGGCAGGACTTTAAATGTGTTTGTTAGTTTGATTTATAACTTTTAAATACTTAGACATATAGTATGTGTGTTTCCATCTATATTCTCGTGCCAGGCCCTGCAATTTATTGGGAACAGGCCTGGTCCCAATAACCATATTGTGGATTTTCCAAAAGCACACAGAATCAATTTGCCATAGTGAAAAGAATACTAAACCGGGAGCCAAAGATCCGAGTTCCAGTGTAAGGTACACTTAAACACTCTGAGCCCTGGTTTTTCATGGAACCCAAGAGGCATAAAATTGTGTTTGCCCTGCCTATGACAGAAGAGTGCAGGCAAGATATTCCCTGTGAATAAATTCCCTTTGTTCTTACAATTCCATGTAGCTTCTTATAAAATTTAGTTAAGAAATGGTCAGAAATATAAGCAAGTTGCTTAAAACTATAATTAAAGGTACCTGGAAATGGAAGCATCATCCAATTTCATCAGTGATTTGAAGACTATTCCCTTTTCTTCCAACTTGGTGCGAAGAAACTGTAGTACCAGAAGTGTGGCGATCAGGTCCAGGAGACGCTCTCTTCCTTTTATACCTAAAAGTGGAAAACTCTTTTATATTTGTTGGCAACTCTGCATCTCAAACTGTGCCATTTATTAAAGTTCTATTAAAGAATTTCAATACTATTAAACCATAATACATTAGCAGATCATATAACTCCATAATTCTCTTCAAGATCCTCACCTAGCTTGTTATTTAAATAAAAACTGAGGACGAATGGAACAAGTGCCATAGCACCCTGATGGTTGTTAGGAAGCAATTACATTCATAGCTTCACTCCTTTGCCCTCTTTAATAAACAGAGATGCATGAAGTTTGTGAAAGAAATTCAGTTTCTAGGCTCCTGCTACAAATAGCTTGGAGGAGTAAACCTAAATGTACAACAGATAAACAATTGATACAGCTGGGTAGGTCAGCGTAGCAAATTAATTCTAGTGATTTGTGCCATTGAAATACATTTCTAGGCCCAAGATGGAGCTGCTACTGCCCAGGGTGCCATGTCAGCAAACCAAAACCCAGATAACTTTTATGTCCCTATAAATACTCCACTTGATCAGAAACACAATGTATCCAGTCGGCCAATCCCCTAACAGCAAGCCAACTCTGGGCGCTATACTCACTTCCCTGTTCCTTGACCTTTCTAAATACGGTCAGATATGCAACCCCAA
>CM052883.1:72189673-72229447 GCA_028534135.1 Potos flavus
ATTTTAATTTTCTTAAATGCAAGTATGTATTTGAAATCGCTTCATATAAAAAATTAGATTTCAAAAAAAAATAATAATAATAATAAAAAAAAATTAGATTTCAAGGGGCGCCTGGGTGGCTCAGTGGGTTAAAGCCTCTGCCTTCGGCTCAGGTCATGATCTCAGGGGCCTGAGATTGAGCCCCACATCAGGCTCTCTGCTCAGCGGGGAGCCTGCTTCGCCCTCTCTCTCTGCCTGCCTCTCTGCCTGCTTGTGATCTCCCTCCTCTCTGTCAAATAAATAAATAAAATCTTTAAAAAAAAATTAGATTTCAAGTATTGTTATTTTTCCAATCTCACATTTCATGAAACAAAACTTTTAACATATATCTTTTTTTTATTTTTTAAAGATTTTATTTATTTATTTGGCAGAAAGAGAGAGAGAGAGTGAACACAAACAGGGAGAGCACCAGGCAGAGGGAGAGAGAAAAGCAGGCTTCCCACTGAGCAGGGAGCCCAGTGCGATGTGGGGCTCTATCCCAGGACCCTGACCTGAGCTGAAGGCAGCCGTTTAACGGAATAAGCCACCCAGGCGCCCCTTTTAATATCTGTCTTGAGTGGATTAAGAACAAGCCGCCCAGAACACGCCACTTTCATTTTGAGCCGACCCAGAGGACTTAGGAAAAGCTTTTTACCTCCCCCTTAACTGTCTAAAAGAAATTAGAAAGGGGGCTTGTATAAGGAAGAGAGCTATTACCATAGATAACTTTTTCACCTGGGAAATGTATCTGCATCAGAAGACAACATCCATTTACCAAGCATTTCCTCCACTCACCTTTCTGTGAATCGCCCCTGCCCCTCCTCCACTTGAAGCCACAGACCTCTCTCCCTCTCCTTAGCTCAGTTGCCTGGCTGCCCTTTGAGTCTCAAAGGGCGGGGGGGGCTCCCTACTGTATAGGTATATATTTGTGTACGTAATAAAATGTATGTTTTTGGGAGGCTCCCTACTGTATAGGTATATATGTGTGTATGTAATAAAATGTATGTTTTTGGGGGGCTCCCTACTGTATAGGTATATATGTGTGTACATAATAAAAATGGTTTGTTTTTCTATTGTTAATCTTTTATTATAGGGTGTCTCAGCCAAGGAAATAGAAGAGGGGGGAAGAAAAATTATTTTCCTCCCCTGCAATCTTCCACATTATTGAGCCACAGTGAGTTGTCTGCTAGTTTCCCAGGTAAATTACCTTTATTTCCATCTTAGATGTTTGATATGTAGCACGGTTAACATCACTACAACATAGCCATTTAATGTTTTATTTTTGATTATGAAATATTTTAAGCACACAGAAAAGAGAAAAATATGATAGCTGGTCACCTTTTAACATTTTCCCATATCTGCTTCAAATTCTTTTTTTTTTTTTAAGATTTTATTTATTTATTTGACAGAGAGAGAGATCACAAGTAGGCAGAGAGGCAGGCAGAGAGAGGGGGGAAGCAGGCTCCCCGCTGAGCAGAGAGCCAGATGTGGGGCTCGATCCCAGGACCCCGAGATCATGACCTGAGCCAAAGGCAGAGGCTTTAACCCACTGAGCCACCCAGGTGCCCCTCAAATTCTTTTTTATTGATTGACTGAAATTCCTCTCTTCTTTAGAAGAAACAATATATTGTAAAGTTGAAGCCATCTTGTATATGTCCTCTGATTCCTACCCCGTCTCATCTCCCCAGCTTTTCAAAGGTAAACATTATTTGGATCTTGCAATTTACATTCCCATGATGTACTTTGCTTTCATTATTTTTGTTTTGTAAGACATGTCCCACTCTTTTTCAAATTTACTCTCTACATATCATGTGTTCTCCCTTGCTTAATTAAATGTATTTTTCCTCTTTTGTATACACCTTACATATGCATATTTTGTCCCTTCTGTCTACACCTTTAAAAAAGTTTTTAATTCCAATTAGCTAACATACAATGTTGTATTAGTTTCAGGTGTACAATATGGTGATTCAACTATATATAGTGATTCAACTATATTATACGTCCATATAACACCTGGTTCTCATCACAAGTGCACTCCTTAATCCCCATCACCTATTTCCTCTATCCCCCCACCCACCTCCCCTCTGGTAGCCAACAGTTTGTTCTCCATAATTAAGAGTCTGTTTCTTGGTTTATCTCTCTCTCTCTCTCATTTTTTTCCCTTTGCCTGTTTGTTTTGTTTCTTAAATTCCACATGAGTGAAATCATATGGTATTTGTCTTTCTCTGACTTACTTTGCTTAGCATTAATTGTTTTAGCTCCATCCATGTCATTGCAAATGGCAAGAAATCATTCTTTTTTATGGGTGAAAAATATTCCATTGTGTTTATATATATCACATCTTCTTTATCAATTCATGTATGTTGCTTTTGAAAGTGATCTTCAGTAGGCTCATTAAACAACATTCAGTGCTTATAATTTTCAATTCATATTCCAAGGAATACTTAATAAACCTGTGTTAAATTTCTTTTATTTCCTTTTTAAGGATTTCTCCCAGATAATTTCTCTAAGTATTCAAAATAAACACTAAGGCTATTTCAAGCTGAGTGCTTTCCTCAATTGACACTTTCTCTTTAAAAATAAAGTAATTTAGAGAACATAAAATATTTGTAAAGACTCAAATACACCTCTTTTTCTGGGAGACAATGGTTTTGGGGAAAAAACACAAAACCTTGCCTTGTAATAATACACAATTTTGTTTTGTAAATACAAAAGGACCTGTGCATATATACATATCTGTGCATAAAGTATTAATTTTAGATCATCGAGATAGCCAAAACTACCTAAAAAATGACATCATTTTAGGGGTACCTGGGTGGCTCAGTCAGTTAAACATCCAACTCTTGATTTCAGTTCAGGTCATGATCTCAGGGTCATGAGATCAGAGCCCTGCATTGGGCTCTACGCTGGGTGTGGAGCCTGCTTAAGATTCTCTCTCCCTCTCTCTCTGTCCCTCCTACCACACCCCCACACCCCTGTGTGCTCTCTCTCTCTCAAAAGAAAGAAAAAAAGACATCATTTTCTTAATACAAGAAAAAAGAATTAAATAAATTTTTAAAACAAAACAACAAAACCAATCCCTTATCCCACAAAGAAAATCAAAAGAGACAAAAGAAAATATGGGGACTATTTAATTTAGTGGGTTCTTCTTTTTTTTTTTTTTAGTAGTAGATATAAAATCTGAGAGTAATTTTTAAATGATAATAAGCAACACATAATTCTGTTAAAAACATCCTAAACCATAAAATTATAAAATGCCTAAATAATGTATCAGAATCACTTAAGAAGTAAATTGAGAAGTGGAAGGAAAGATAAAAGGGAAATGAAGAAAAGGATAAAAGAGAAAATTGGGTAGAGAGATATAAAAACAAATCGGGAAAAATCAGACATCTTGCAAGTACAAGTAGAAGAAAAATGGCAGAAAAAAACACATACAGAAAAATAACATGGATAATATGGAGATATATGGAGTAGTACAGAGAAAAATCCATGGGAAAGCCATATCCATAAAAAAAGCTCACCTGGGGGTGCTTGGGTGGCTCAGTGGGTTAAAGCCTCTGCCTTCAGCTCAGGTCATGATCCCAGGGTCCTGGGATGGAGCCCCGCATCGGGCTCTCTGCTCAGCAGGGAGCCTGCTTCCCCCCCCCCCCCCGCCTGCCTCTCTGCCTACTTGTGATCTCTCTCTCTGTCAAATAAATAAATAAAATCTTAAAAAAAAAAAAAAAGCTCACCTGCTGGCACCTGTGATGCCATACTCCCTAGCTTTTCTCTTTTCTCTGGGCATTCTTTCTCAATGTCTTTGCTGGTTCCTGTTCTGTCTGACCACTAAATATTGGCATGCCCAAGGATGACCCTAAGCCCTCTTCTCTGTTCTGGCTATGTTTTTTATTTAGGTGATGTCATACATGCCCATGGTCCATGGCATTAAATGATGACAGTTCTCCCAAAGTCTTTCAATTCTGACCTCTTTCTGAGCTCTAGCCTCATGCAACCTACTAGGTATTTCTTTCCAATATCTGCTAGGAATCTCAAACTTTAAAGTCCAAAACATAACACAATTAGTATGTTTATAGGCTCAATCTACAGTTGTTTTCCCTTCCCATGCTCAATGCTGAAAACTCTCCTCCTTCAACTGTCCACATCTAACTCATCACCAAAGCCTGATGCTTCTCAAGAATGAGTCTCAAATCTTCCCAAGTATACACTTAAATTTTTAAAAAATTAAATATTGAGTAGATGCAACAGACAACAATGTATCTGTAGGGTATAAATAATAAAACACACACACAAGTATGAACTACCCACTTATGTATTATTTTTGTTTTAAAAAACTATAGTAAAATACACATAACATAAAATTTATCACTTTAACCATTTTAAAGTGTACAGTTCAGTACTACTAAGTACATTCACATTGTTGCACTACTGTCACCAGCATCTATCTCTGGAACCCTTTTCATTTTGTTAAACTGAAACTCTGTCCCCATTAAATACCAACTCCTACCCTCCCTACTCTTTTCAGACCCAGGCAACAACTATTCTACTTTCTGTCTCTATGAAATTGTATCTCATAAAAGTGAAATCATGCAGTATTTGTCTTTTTGTGACTGCCTGGTTTCACTTAGCATCGTGTTTTTGAGGCTCACCCACGTTGTGGCATGAATCAGAATTCCTTCCATTTTAAGGCTGAAAAATATCCATTGTACGTTTATATCACATTTTTAAAAAAGATTTTATTTATTTATTTATTTACTTGAGAAAGAGAGTGAGAGAGCGCACGAGCCAGGGGAGGGATAGAGGAAAGGGAGAAGCAGACTCCCCGATGAGCAGGGAGTGGATGCAGGACTCAGTCCCAGGACCCTGGGATCATGACATGAGCTGAAGGCAGATGCTTAACCGACTGAGCCACCCATGTGTCCTATATCACATTTTCTTTTTTTTTAAAGAGAGGTTTCTTTTTTTTTTTAGATTATTTATTTATTTATTTGACAGAGAGGGAGGGAGAGAGAGAGAGAGAGAGAGAGAGAAAGCATAAGCAAGGGGAGCAGTTGGCAGAGGGAGAGGGAGAAGCAGGCTCCCCAAGGAGCAGGGAGCTTGACATGGACCTCAATCCCAGGACCCCGAGATCATGACCTGAGCCAAAGGCAGTTGCTTAACCAACTGAGCCACCCAAGTACCCTATATCACATTTTCTTTATTCATTCATCCGATAATGAACATTTGGGTTGCCTCTACTTTTTGACTACTTTTCGAATAATCGTGCTATGAACATGTGTGTACAAATATCTCTGAGTCCCTGCTTTTAATTCCTTTGGTATTATACCCCGAATGGAATTGCTGAGTCATATGGTAATTCTATTTTTAATTTTTTGATGAACCACTCTATTAATAGTTTTCCATAGCAGCTACCATTTTACATTGCCACCAACAGTGAACAGGGTTCCGATTTCTCCACATTCTCCCCAATACTTGTTATTTTCTGTTTTTTTTTTATAGTAGTCATCCTAATGAGTGTGAGGTGGTATCCAACTACCCATTTTAAGAAACAGAATATAATCATTACCTTGAAAGTGTCTGTGAGCTGTGTCCCAATTGTATTCTCTTCTGCTCCCTTTTATTTCTTTATTTTTTGAATAATAAGCCTATTATTTCTTTCTTTTTTTTTTAATTTGAGTATAGATGATCCACAATGTTGCATTAGTTTCAGGTGCACAACTTAGTGATTTGACAAGTTTACATATTATGCTATGCTCACCACAAATGTAGCTACCATCTGTCCTATTACATTGCTATTATAATATCATTGACTGTATTCCTTATGCTCTGCTTTTTATTCCCATGACTAACTCATTCCATAACTGAAGATCTGTATCTCCCTCTCCCCTTCATCCATTTTGCCCAACCCCGCCCCTCATTTGGTAACTATCGGTTTGTTTGTATTTGTAAGTCTAATTCTGCTTTTCTTTCATTCATTTTTAGGTTCCATATAAGTAGAATCATATGGTATTTGACTAGCATAACATAATAAAAAATAATAAAAAAAATAGACAAATGGATAAGGAAAAAGTGGAACACAATGGAATATTACACAGCCATAAAAGAGATGAGATTGTGCCATTTAAGATAACATGGGTGGACCTAGGGAGTATTATGCTCCCTTTTAGAAACTACCACCATGCTGACATTTGTGTTCATCACTCAGTTCTACCACAAGGTTTGTACCTTGTTTATTTATTGTTTTTCTTTTTTTAAGATTTTATTTATTCATTTGACAAAGAGAGATCACAAGTAGTCAGAGAGGCAGGCAGAGAGAGAGGGGGGAGCAGGCTCCCTGCTGGGCAGAGAGCCCGATGCGGGGCTCGATCCCAGGACCCTGAGATCATGACCTGAGCCAAAGGCAGAGGCTTTAACCCACTGAGCCACCCAGGTGCCCCTTATTTATTTATTGTTTATATGTGACTTTATCTTAGTATCCTTGTAATACGTCTTTTTCACATTTTATATTTTATTTATTTTTAATGAAGAGGCATTGCTGATGTTATTTATCTTTTCCTTTATGACTTGTGCCTTTTTTGCATTGAGAAATTCCTCTCTGAATGATAAATCAATACTTCAAAATGTTAACATCTGGGGAATTTAGGTAAAGGGTATATGAGAATTCTTTGTACCATATTTGCAACTTTTCTGCAAGTTTAAAATTACTTCAAAATAAAAAGTAAAAAGCAAACAAAACCTTTCTCATCCAAAAATCATAAATATTTTTTCCAGTATTTTCTTCCAAAAGTTTTATTGTTTGTCTTTTACACTTAAGTCTTCAATTTTTGAAGTATGGTATGAGGTAAAGGTTCAAACTGAACTTTTTTCCTTATTATCTGATTGTCTCTCACTGATTGAAAAGTCCATCTTTTCACCATTTTTTAAAAATAATCACTCTAGTGGGTATGAAGTAGTACATCACTACAGTTTTTATTTTCTTTCCCTGATAACCAATGAGCCTGAGCATCTTTTCATGTCCATATTAGCCATTTGTATATCTTCTTTGGAAAAATATTTATTCAAATCCTTTGACTATTTTTTAATTGCTTTATTTGTTTTTTCATTACTGAATTATAAGGGTTCTTCATATATTCTAGATACCAGTCCCTTATCAGATATATGATTGCAAATATTTTCTCCCACTCTTTGTGCTGTCTTTTCATTTTTCAATTGCACACAACATTTAGAAAACTTTGTATCGAGGCATAATTGACATATAACATATAATTTTAAATTTGATCAAGTTTAGTTTGTCTTTTTTCCTTTTGTGCTTTTGGTGTCAAGAGACCATTGCCTAATCAAAGGTCATGAAGATTTTAACTCTCATATTTGTAAAGAAGAGATCCAATTTCACACTTTTGCATATAGATATCCAGTTGTCCCAGCACCAGTTGTTTGTTGAAAAGACAGTTCTTTCCCCATTGAATTGTCTTGACATCCTTGTCAAACAACAATTGATCATAAATGTAGAGGCTTATTTCTGGACTGTCAATTCTAGTTCATTGATGCTATTCCATCTATCTTTATGCTATTACCACACTGTCTTGTTTACTGCAGCTTTTCGGTAAGTTTTGAAATCGAGAAGTGTTAATATTCCTATTTTGTTTTTGTTTTTTTCAAGATTGTTTTGGTCATTCCAGGTCTTTATGTTTCCATATGAATTTTAGGATCAGCTTGTCAATTTCTGCAAGAGAGTAATCTGAGATTTTGATAGGGAGTGGATTGAATCTGTAGATCATTTAGGGGAGTACTGTCATCTTAACAATATCTAGGCTTTCAATCCATGAAGATGTGATGTTTTTCCATTTATTGAGATCTTTTAAAATTTTTTTCATTAATGTCTTACAGTTTTCAGTGTACAGGTCTTGCATATCTTTTGCTCAATTTATTCCTAAGTATTTTATTCTTTTTGATGCTATTGCAATCCTTGTCATATCCGTTATTAAATTATGCTAGGAAAATAAGCTGAAAGGTATTTTCATATTTTTCCCAAGCTCTGCAATATTTTGTATTAGGCTGGAATTGCCTGTTCTTTGAATATTTGGTATAAGATGGGGGTAAAACCATCTCAACCTAGTGTTGTTTTCTTTGTCAGAAGGTTTTATTTATTTATTTATTTACTTACTTACTTATTTATTTATTTATTTATTTATTTATTTGACAGAGAGATAGAGATCACAAGTAGGCAGAGAGGCAGGCAGGGAGAGGGGGGGAAGCAGGCTCCCTGCTGAGCAGAGAGCCCAACACGGGGCTCAATCCCAGGACCCTGAGATCATGACCTGAGCGAAAGGCAGAGGCTTTAACTCATTGAGCCACCCAGGCGCCCCTGTCAGAAGGTTTTAACTAATTTCTTTAATCACCACAGAATGATTCAGGCTTTCTATTTTATCTTTAGTTGGGTGTGGCAAATTAATTTTTTTCTAAAAATTCATCAAAGTTTTAAGACTTATTGGTATAAGGCTGTTCATAAGTTCTTCTTGTTCTGTTTTATTTATTTATTTTTTTTTAAAAGATTTTTTATTTATTTATTCATCAGAGAGAGAGAGAGCACAAGCAGGCAGAGTGGCAGGCAGAGGCAGAGGGAGAAGCAGGCTCCCTGCCGAGCAAGGAGCCCGATGTGGGACTCGATCCCAGGACCCTGGGATCATGACCTGAGCCGAAGGCAGTCGCTTAACCAACTGAGCCACCCAGGCATCCCTCTTGTTCTGTTTTAAATCTCTCTACCACCTTTCTTTACTCCCTTTTATTCTGAGTATTGTTTTTAATGCCTTCTTTCTATCTCTTTTTTGGTTCATTCATGTAAGAACTTTGTGATTTTTATTAATCTTTAAAAAAAAAACCATTTCTTTTGGATTTTTTTTTTTGCTTTTCTTGTGTGTGTGTGTAGGGGGGTTCTGTATACATTTTAGGATTGTTTGTTCTATTTCTGTGAAGAATGCCACTGGAATTTTGATAAGGATTGTATTGAATCTGTAGGTTGCTTTGAGTAGTATAAACATTTTACCAATATTCCAATCCAAGAGCATGGAATATCTTTCTATTTACTTGTGTCAGTTTTTTTCCATAAATATCTTATAGTTTTCTAGTATAGGTCTTTCACCTCCTTGGTTATATTTATTCCTAGGTATTTTATTCTTTCTGATACAATTGTAAATGGGATTATTTTCTTAAAATCTTTTTCAGATAGCTCACTATCAGTGCATACAAACACAACTGATTTTGTGTACTGATTTTGTATTCTGCAATTTTCCTGAATTTGTTTATTAATTCTAACTGTTTTTTCCTGAATTTGTTTATTAATTCTAACAGTTTTTTGGGGGAATCTTTAGGATTTTCTACGTATACTATTATATCATTTGCAAATAGCAACAGTTGTACTTTCTGATTTGGTGCCTTTTATTTCTTTTTCTTGCCTAGGACTCCTTTCTGACTAGGATCTCCAATACTATGTTGAATAAAAATGGGGACAGTGGGCATCCTTGTCTTGCTTCTGCTCTTAGAGGAAAAGTTTTCTGTTTTTCACTATTGAATATTATGTTAGCTGTGGGCTTGTCAGGTATGGCCTTTATTATGCTGAGGTACATTCCCTCCATATCCACTTTGTTGAGAGGTTTGTGTTTTTTTTTAACATAAATGATAAAAAGAAATTGTCAAATGTTTTTTCTGCATCCACTGAAATGATCATATGATTTTTTTATACTTTTTTTTGTTAATGTGGTATATTGATTAATTTGCAGATGTTGAACCATCCTTGCATCCCTGGAATAAATTCCACTTGATCATGATACTTTTAACGTATTGTTGAATTTGAGTTTCTAATATTTTGTTGAGGATTTTTGCATCTGTAATCATCAGGATATTGGCCTATAATTTTCTTTTCTTGTAGTATATTTCTCTGTTTTTTTGTATCAGACGAATGGTGGTCTCATAAAATGAATTTGGAAGTGTTCCTTCCTCTTCTACATTTTGGAAGAATTTGAGAAGGATTGGTACTAATTCTTTAGATGGTAGAATTCACAGTGAAGCCATCTGGTCCTGAACTTTTGTTTGTTGGGAGGTTTTTGGTTACTGATTCAGTCTCCTTACTAGTAATGAGTCTGTTCAAATTTTCCATTTCTTCATGATTCAGTCTTGGTAGGTTGTATGTTTCTAGGAATTTATCCATTTGTTTTAGCTTGTCTAATATGTTTGCATATTAGTTCATAGTAGTCTCTTATGACCCTTTAGATTTCTGTGGCATCAACATCAATGTCTCTTTCATTTCTGATTTTATTTGAGTCTTCTCTATTTTATCTTGGTGAATCTAGCTAAAGAGAGTGTATTATTTTGTTTATTGTTTAAAAATAGTTCTTGTTTCATCAATCATTTCTATTGTCCTTTTAGTCTCTATTTCATTTATTTCCACTCTGGACTTTGTTATTTTCTTCCTTCTACTAACTTTGGGTTTAGTTTGTCTTTTCCTAGTTCCCTGCAGTGTAAAGTTAGGTTATTTAGTTGAGATCTTTTGTTTATTGCTATAAACTTCCTTCTTTTTTTTTTAAACTTCCTTCTTTGAGTTACTTCTGCCACATCCCATGTTTTGGTATATTGTATTTCCATTTTCATTCGCTCAAGTATTTTTTAATTTCCCTTTTGATTTCTTCTTTGACCCACGGGTTGTTCAGTAACATGTTTAACCTCCACATATTTGTAAATTTTCCAGTTTTCTTGTATCCTCTAGAAGTATTATAGTTCTACATTTAGGTCTATTCCATCTTAATTTTTAGGTCTTATTCTATCTTAATTTTTAAAAAAATTTTTAAAAAATATTTTATTTATTTATTTGACAGAGAGAGAGAGAACAAGCAAGGGGAGCAGCAGGCAGAGGGAGAAGGAGAAGTAGGCTCCTCGCTGAGCTGGGAGCCCAACGTTGGGCTTGATCCCAGGACCCTGGGATCATGACCTGAGCTGAAGGCAGACGCTTAACTGAATGAGCCACCCAGGTGCCCCTCAAATTAATTTTTGAGTATGTCATGAAGTAAGGGTTGAGGTTCTTTTCCTTCTATTTGAAAATCCAATTTTTCTAAGATCAGTTTTGAAAAGTCTTTCCTTTCCCATTAATTTCATTGGTGTCTCTGAAGAAAATCAATGGACTAAATATGCAGGCCTCTATCTGGACTTTCTATTGTGTTCCATTAGTCTACTTATCTATTTTTATGTCAATACCATACCTGCTTATAGTCTTAAATTTGTGGACTCCTACTGTCTTCTACCATAAGATTATCTTGATTATTTTAAGTTTTTTGCATTTTCATATAAATTTTAAAATCAGCTTGTCAGTTTGTATAAAAATGTCCCCTGGGATTGCAGTGAATCTCTTTCTGGGCTCTTTCTTCTGTTCCATTGATCTATTTGTCTATATTGTCATCAATACCACACTATCTTGATTACTGTAGCTTTATAGTAAGTCTTGAAGTTGCAGAGCATCAGTCCTCCAACTTTCTTCTTCAACAGTGTTTTGGCTAGTTGAGGTCTTTTGCCTCTCCATATAAATTTTGGAATCAGTTTGTCCATATCTATAAAATAACTTCCTGGGATTTTGATTGGTATTCCAATGAATCTGTAGATCAATCTTGACAATACTGAGTTTTCCTATCTATGAACACGGAACATCAATCCATTTTATTTAGCTCTTCTTTGATCAGATATGTCGTTTTCTTCCTTCATATGGCTCTTACACATATTTTATTACATTTATACCTATGTGTTTCATTTTGGAGGGTGTTAATATAAGTGATATTGTGTTCTTAATTTCAAATTTCATTTGTTCTTTGTTGGAATATAGGAAAGCAATAGGCTTTTGTATATTAACCTGTATCTTGTAACCTTGGTATAATTGTTCACTAGTTACAAGAATTTTTTTTTACATCATCTGCAAATCTGATTAAAATATTTTTTAAGTTTTTATTTTAATTTCATTTAAGTTTCAAGGGGTTTTGTTGATTCTTTTGAATTTTCAACATAGACAATTATATCATCTCTAAACAAAGAAAATTTTAATTTCTTCCTTCCTGGTCTATATATCTTTTACTTCCTTTTCTTGCCTTATTGCATTAGCAAGGACTTCCAGTACAATATTAAAAAGGAGTGACGAGAGGGGCAATCTTTGCCTTGTACCTGATCTTCATGGAAAAGCTTCTAGTTTCTCACCATTAAGTATAATATTAGCTATAGTGTTTTTTTTTAATAGTCTTTACTAAGTTGAAGAGATTCTCCTCTATTCATTGTTTACTGAGAGTTTTTAGCACGAATGAGTGTTGGATTTTCCCCAATGCTTTTTTCTGAATCTATTGATATGATCATGTGATATTTCATTTTTACTTTGTTGTTGTAATGGATCACATTAATTGACTTCCTAATGAGCCGAAGGCAGATGCTTAACCGACTGAGCCACCCAGGCGCCCCTCTCCGTTATTTTTAAAGGATCTTTTCTGCTGGATATAGAGTTCTTAGTTTATAGGGCTTTTTTTCTTTCAGCACTTTAAAGATATTATTCCATTATCTTTTAGCTTCCATCCTTTCTTTTTTTTTTTTTAAGATTTTATTTATTTGAGAGAGAGAGAGAGAGAGCACAAGCAGGTGGAGCATCAGGCAGAGGGAGAGGAAGAAGCAGGGTCTTCACTGGGCATAGAGCTGGACATGGGGCTCCATCCTATGTGAACCTGATCTCATGAACCTGAGATCATGACCTGAGCTGAAGGCAGCCGCTTAACCAACTGAGCCATCTGGGTGCCCCTAGCTTCCATTATTTCTGATGTGAGATAATTTAAAATTCTTATAGATGTTCTCCTGACTCCAATGTGTCCTTGTTTTCTGTCTGCTTTAAGATTTATCTCTGGTTTTCAGCGATTTGATTCTGGTCTACTTAAATGTGGTTCTATTTGTATTTATTCTGCCTAAAGTTCTGCGGAGTTTCTCAGATCTTTAAGTTGACCCTTTTCAACAATTTTAGAAAAAATTCAGTTATTATTTATTCAAACATTTTTCTATCTACTCTCATTCCTTCTGGGATCCCAATTACACAAATGTAAAACCTTTTGATATCATTCCACATGTCCTGGATTCTCTTCTTTTTTCATTCTATTTTTTTTTTATGCTTCAGTTTGGATAATTTTTATTGCCACTTTATATTATTATAATTTAAGTTACATGATCTTTTTTTGTTTTGTTTTGCACATTCTGCTACTAATCCCATCCAATGACCCTTTCATTGAAGATACTGTATTTTCCAGTCCTAGGATTTTCATTTGATTCTTATAGTTTCCATCTATTTGCTGAGATCCTCCCATTTGTTCACCCATTCTGTTCTTCTTTTCTGATAAATCCTTTACTGTATTTATAATAGCAATTTTAAATCCAGTCTGCTAATTCCAACATCAGGGGCATCTGTAGGTCAGCATCTATAGGCCATTTTTTCCTAGATTATAAGTCATATTTTCCTGCTTCTTTGTATATTATTAAATTTTCATTCTAGATTGTACCTTGAAAATTGTGGAGACTCTGGATTATGCTATCTTATTCTAAAAAGTGTTGAGTTTTGTTCTGGTGTATCCTTTGAAAGCTTTGTTTTAGGTTTTGTTAGGGTGGGCCTGTTTTGTATTTCTCCTTCATCCTGTAGTAGTCTTTGATCATGATTTATGGTCCTTTTGACACTTTTTGGGTTTTAGTGGAAAACTTGAGATATTTATAAATTCTAATTTGCTATAATTCAAATTCCAAATTCTGTCTCCTCAACACTTGGCAGCAGCTGAAATCTCTGCTTTACTCTTTTTCTTTCTAGTTGTTGCTTTTTCTGGATTCCCTGAAGTCACACCCTGTGTGTATGTATGGGTTAGGGGAGAACCAAGATCTGAGGGAATTTGTATGCAGATTTCAGAGCTCCCTGCTCCGCGCCTCACTCCTTTCTAGGATTTTCACCCTTAATTTCCAGCCACTCTGGCAACCCTGAACTCTAACCCATTAAGACTTTCTATTTCAGTTCCAACCTCTCATGTGCCTCATGAACGAAAAAGTACTTTTGGGTGAACAGCTGGGTTAATGTGGAGCTCACCTCATTTTCTTCCTTTTTTCAGGGATTTCGTACCCTTTGTTTCTGCCTGTTTTTTATTGCATTCAAGGCCTTAAATGAGTGGTTTTAAAATATTTTGTCTGGGGTTAAAAAATGTTTTTGGTAGGAGAGTTAGTCTGATACAATCCCCTTATCATTCCAGGAACTAGAATTCTCTTATGCAAATATTCATCATTTCTTTTTAGTGTAGTGCAGGTCAAACAGACAAAGATCTGCTAACCCTGGAATAAGCCTGGAGTATGAAAACCCTGACATTTCTAAGGAGATGGCAGGATAGTTAGACATTGCTGTTCAATGAATACTGACTAGTTGTTTAATAATGTTTATTTTATTAAAAAAAAATATCTGTGAACTTAGGGCTAGCATTTGACCTTTAAACCAATTGTTCGTCTATCTGCTTCATTATCATGACAAGAAACAGGTCCACAGAGGTTGAACTTGCTCTGGCAGAGACTGACTAGAAGCTCATAAAAGCTCTTTTCTTTTCCTTAACACAAAGCTAAAGTACATTTCCCAGCCTTCTTGTATCTGGGTGGAGTTCTGTGACTAGATCCTGCCATATTTTCTCTTTCTCCTCCTATCTACCAGGTAGGTGATGCCAGAGCAATTTTCTTCTTTTCTTTTCACCAGAGTAATTTCAAAGACACTTTTGATAATGGTAGAGCCACAATATGGAAGGAGCCTGGGTCTCTAAATGACAACCTGGAGTGGAATTTCCTGCTGCCCACTATTTGACTATGATATGGGCAAGAAAATAATCTTTATGTTAAGCTACTGAAATTTTGGATTTTTAAAACAGAAGTTATTGCTACTTATGCTAACTAATTTGCACAGGTAATACCCGAATTAGTGGTAAAGATATGATTAGAAACTAGTCCTCTGTTTCCTTTGATGGTTAACAAATATAATTCTACTCATGTGTAACTTGTAACTTACATAATTATCATATTAGTACACTAGTTTACAACAAAATTTACAATTAAGAGCATGCCATTTAATTAATAGAAAAATGGTGACTTACCCAGAGAGCGAATGCCTTTTTGTTCAAGAAAGCTGTTTAAAATAATTGTATTAAGGTTTAATATAAATCCTAGTTCTGGTGTAAGTTTCCAGAAGCCATCCTATGAAATAAAAAACAAATTTAAGCCACATTATTGAAACTGATTCACATACATAAGAACATATATAATAAATAATATGTCTCCAATTATTTCAATTCAGTTTAAGACATTTCTAAAATTTTTATTATCAAGAATTTTTATTATTATTTTTATTATTCTTAAAATTGAAGTTCTTCATATACTAGTGACACACTATTGTTGGGAATCTCAAAAATACTATGGATGTTATGTGTCAGGTGGCACTTATAAAAAGTCTGGAAATAGGCTCGCGTGTAAGGATTTTAAAAAATGGTGTTATGCATTTTTTTCTTCTAGTAATGCTTTGAACTGATGTTTCTCAAACTTTTAAGTAGCATGATTCCTTTTGATCAACATTAAAGATGTGCCTTCATGATGTCTGAAATGTGAAAATGACATTTTTTTACTAAATATAAAATTTGTTATGGTGAATATGCTCTTTAAAACTATCTTACTTATTCTCACTGTCCCTGCCCACCTCAGCTAACTTTTATGGCTGATGTTTCTTACATATTATGAGGTAGTTGTAAGCCTGAACACAGGGATCTTGAATTTGAAGTAGATCGACTCCAGGTCTCAGGATAACTAACAGAGGGACCAGAAAGGAAGGTGCGGTCATAGGCAGATGCACAGATTCTATGGCAATAATTTGAAAAAAATAACAGCAGTGATATATGCTAACTAGTGATGAACTAGTTCAAGGTGCCGTTTTTTTGTTTTTTGTTTTTTTAATCTTTTTAGCCACTTCTTGTGGGGAGGCTATAACTATACTTTTGCAGATGAGAACCACTTTTCAGATGAGAATACTGAGGCACGGAGAAGTTAAGCAACTTGTTCAAAGTCACACAGCTAACAAGCAGCAAAGGCACAATTTAAGCCCCAACAGTCTGGCTCTGGGGCCCATAAATAGCAGTATCTGCTATACTGTTTCCCACACTGCTTTCATGTATGTTCTTTCAGGTAAAAAAAAAAAAAAAAAAAAAAGCTGGGCAGCTGTTATTATTTCATTTAAACCTCAAAACCACTCTAGGAGGCAGATACCATTATTATCCCCAGTACATGGGTGAAGAAACTAAGACTCAGAAAGGTTATTTGACTTGCCTTAAATCACAAAGAAGTAGGATTGAAGCTCAAATTTAATCTTACACTAAATCAAGTTGCTTTTCTGCTTCACTAAACTACTTTACATCAAAACACATAATTACACATGTGTGACTGGGTCTTAGTACCAGTACAGGAACTATATTTATTGAATGTTTATTAGCTTCACAAATGGAACGATAAGCTCTAACACCGTCTAACATGTTGAGTAATATTCCCAAGACCGTATGTGAAAACAATCAGAGTATACTTACAACACTTGTTCTTTACTTCACAATGGGAAGTTTACATGATTGCAATTCATCTATCTGTTCTAGAACCTAGGAAATCAAGTATTACCTCATGACCCATTCAGGGATGCTAATTTTCAACTGAGGAATAGTAACATTCACTTGCATGACATTCTGGCCTAACAATTAAAATAGATAAATAAATACCATCATCAAGCACACTATATTGTTAAAAGACTTTTTTAAAGCAAGATTTTCTCAGTGAAGGAAGCAGTGTGTTGATTTACCTTCTTCCACCAGTCACTTGCCTCAGTAATGCACTGGTAAGCATTTCAATGACCAGCTACTTTGAGTAGCTCTGTTCTGAACTATGAAGCTAATTAACCATAGACTTAAGGGTAAATAAGACTAATACCTCAGTTTGTAGACTGAAGAGTTCAGTCCAAGGCACAATATTCATCCAGCTCTGTTCATCTTCTTGTGCCTGGAAGCTTGCAGTAAAGTCACTTCTTGTTATATCAGATTTTTTTTTTTTTTTTTTTTTTAAAGATTTTATTTTTTTATTTATTCGACAGTGAGAGAGATCACAAGTAGGCAGAAAGGCAGGCAGAGAGAGAGGGGGAAGCAGGCGCCCTGCTGAGCAGAGAGCCTGACGTGGGGCTCGATCCCAGGACCCTGAGATCATGACCTGAGCCGAAGGCAGAGGCTTTAACCCACTGAGCCACCCAGGTGCCCCTGTTATATCAGATTTTGCCACTTTTTGAAAAAAACAATTTGCCAGAAATTCTGGTGTTTCATTATTTTCTGTTTCAGAAAAATTTTCATTACTTGAAGCAGATAATGAAATCCCGGCACAACGAGCTGTACAGAAAGAAACCTCCAATTCAGTGTTAGCAAACAGATCTACCGGTGGCTTGTAACTGGCGCTGAAAGGAACTGCAGAATTTTGAAAATAAAGAGAATGAGAAAGAGAATGAACTGCAACCCCTCTGGATGGACCAGCAGAATTAACTCTATGAGGAGGCAAAAGAATATTCGGCTGTAGGGGAGAGTCCAACTCAGAGAAAATGCTACCAGAATTGTTGGTCTTATGGCCTTGATAAGTTTCAGGTAGATTAACCTCACTGGAGTTAAATGAGGCACCTACAAGACCAGAAAAAGCAAAGGATCCAAGACGTGGGGGAGGCAGTCTGAAAGGGGTATATGATGCAGGGGTAATGTCACCCAAATAGCCAGCTTGAAGGTCTTGGTCATTCTTAGATGGGCCAAGCTGTTTGAGACTCTTAGCAAATGTCTTAGGATGTAAGCGGGGAAGATGGAGGAAACTAGCACCATCAAAGGGCTCATCTCCCAAACGGGCTGAACCAGGGGCAGCAGAAATGCTGCAGCCAACCAGTTTTGAGAAAGGGGCATCTCTACATAGTGGTCGTTTAAATGAATCCATCCGACTTAAACCCAATGGCTTTTCCACATCTCCACATTCAAAATTGAGTGTTAAAGGTTTTTCTGATAGTTGGGAACTATCTTCAAAATCCTCAGAATCTTCAGAATCTTCCAAGTGAGATGATCTAAACTTTCTGTTAGTCAAATGTGGTTGTTGCAGTTCTTCATCCCATTCAAAGAATGCTGAAAGAGGCTGTCCAAGTGGAAAAAATATAATGTAAGGGAAAACACAAAATAAAATGAATAATTAAACATACTTCCTAGAATTGACTCCTGAGTAGACAAGAAATTGCTTATCCTAGAGCACTGAAAAGAGGAGATATACAAGAAAATTTAAATACAATGCCCTCGTTATATAGATACAAATCTGAGATTTGGAGAGAATAGCAGTAATAAATACATCAAAATTCTTAGTTTCTCTTTGTTCTTAGCATGTTGAAACTTCCAGTACCCCTCATCTTATACAAGAGGAAACGCAGGACCATAGAAGCGTCTTGTGCAAGATTTTATAATTAGCATTATCATAGTGTGTAAAGTAGCCCTAAAATAAGCTGATAATTTGAAATAAATTATTCTAGTCTTTTATTCTGCTTTACAGCAATATTAAGGAAATGAGACAATTGACAAAAAATTTCAAAAGCTTTAAAGTATACAAGACTTTGAACAGCATGCAAAACAAAAGAGAATTAAGGATGCTATGTTACTACTATTATTGGAATGTAAAGTCTTTCTTAAAAAGTTGCAAGTAAATAAAATCCAGTTTTATATGAATTACAAGTCTTTGAGATATTTTGGAAATAAGTAGCCTGGCAGCACCAGGCTGGCTCAGTGCGTAGACTATGTGACTTTTCATCTCAGAGTTGTAAATCTGAGCCCCACATTGGGAGTATAGATGACTTAAAAATAAAATCTTTAAAAAAAATAATTAGCCTATAATTTTACCAATGTAAATCAGCTATTTTATTATTTTTAAAAATCAGCTATTTAAAAAAAAAGAGTAGTCGTTTCCCAACTCAGTCATTTCCTGTATACATTTAAATAATTATACTGCAGGGGATGCCTGGGTGGCTCAGTTGGTTAAGCGGCTGCCTTCGGCTCAGGTCATGACCCCAGGGTCCTGGGATCGAGTCCCACATCGGGCTCCTTGCTCGGCAGGGAGCCTGTTTCTCCCTTTGCCTCTGCCTGCCACTCTGCCTGCTTGTGCTTTCTCTCTCTGACAAATAAATAAATAAAATTTAAAAATAAATAAATAAATAAATAAATAAATAATTATACTGCAGAACATATGACAAGACACATATTTGAAAGTAATATTTAAAAACAATGTTTTCTGGTTAAAGTTGTCCTAATTAGATAAGCAAACTGAAAAAAAGCAATAGTGATAGGCTAGACCTGTTAGATATTAAAGCATTTTATAAAACTACAATAATTAGACACATCAATGGAACAGAATAGATGGTCCAGCAATAGATCCTAAAACACACGGGAATTTAGCAGATGATAAAGATGACATTTTAAGTCAATGGGAGGAAAAAGAATTATCCAACAAACGGTACTGGGGAAAGTGGGTAGCTCTCCAGAAAAGAATAGTTAGTTCCATACTTCCTATCTTATATCAGAATAGATTCCAATTGGATGAAAAATTAAATGTAAACAAGAAACCATAAAACTATTTTAAAAAATAAATACGAGGAAACTTTAAGGAAGCATATACTCTGAATAGGAAAGGTATTTCTAAGCATGACGTTGAGCATCTTTTCTGTATATCTTCTTTGGTGGTGTCTGTTCGAATCTGTTCATTATTTTATTTGGTTTTCTTATTATTGAATTGTAAGATTGCTTTATATATTTTATTTTTATTTTATTTTTTAAAAAAGATTTTATTAATTATTTATTTGACAGAGAGAGAGATCACAGTAGGCAGAGAGGCAGGCAGAGGGAGAGGGGGAACCAGGCTCCCTGCTGAGCAGAGAGCCCGATGCAGGGCTAGATCCCAGCACCCTGAGATCATGACCTGAGTTGAAGGCAGAGGCTTTAACCCACTGAGCCACCGAGGCGCCCGCTTTATATATTTTAGATGTCTTTGTCAGATATGTTTTATAAGTATTTTTTCATAAATGTGGTTGGCCCATTCATTTGCTTAATGGTGTCTTCTGAAGAGCAAAAGTTTTCGATATTAATGAAGTCTAATTCATCAATTTTTTATAGTTTTTTTTTAAATTTAAGAAACCTCTGTCAAACCCAAATTCATTAACATTTTCTCCTATGTTTTCTTCCAGATATTCTAGTTTCAGTTGTTACATTCAATCTTTGCACATGGTGTGAGCTAATGTGGTAAATGGCCATCCAATTGCTCCAGAACCATTTGTTGAAAAGATCTTCCTTTCCCCATTGAATTGCCTTGACACCTTTGTAGAAAATCAACTGACCCTGTATATGTGGATATGTTTCTAGACTCTCTACTCCGTTCCAACTGTCGCATGTTTCAGTGGTGTTCTCATGGTGCAGATGTCTATTTTACACTAATATCACACTTTCCTAATTACTGTAGCCTTATAATAAGTCTTAAAATCAGATAGTGTAAGACGTCCAAACTTTTCTTCTTTTTCAGAGTTGTTTTGGCTAACCAAGATCCTTTACGTTTAAATATACAATTTAGAATCAGTGTGTCAATTTCTAAACAAAGAACTTGCTGGGACTTTGAGTTGGACTGAACTGAATCTATAGATTAATCTGAGGAGAATCAGTACTTTAACAATATGTAGTTGTTTAATCCAAGAACATTTATTTAGGTCTTCTTCAATTGCAATTTTCTCAGCAATGTTTTGTAATTTTCAGTGTACACGTCCTGCTTATTTTGTCGAATTTGATTCCACATATTTCATATTTTCTATGGTATTATAAGTGGTATTATTTTTTAAAAACCAATTTTTGATTGTTGCCAGAATACAGAAATTCAGTTGGTTTCTTATATTGATCTTGCATCCTACAACCTTGTCAAATGCACTTATTAATTTTACTAGTCTTTCTAAAGAATCTTTAAGATTTTCTACAGAGACAATTAGGTTGCTTATGAGTAAAGAAAGCTCTACTTCTTCCTTTCCAATATATATCCTTTATATGTATATACGTGTGTGTATGTGTGTGTGTGTGTATATACACATATATGTATATATATATACATATATTTTTTTTTAGGTACCAGTCGTCTATGCAACGTTGAACAGAAGTGGTAAGGTCAGACATCCCTTTTTTAAAAAAAAAATATCTGTTAAATTATTACCATTAATGCAATATGTTTCAATAATTTCATTCTGATAATAAAAAATAATGGTATAATGATGGTTTAAAGCTGTTTCAATTGCAATTTTAGAGGCTTAATTATCAAAAGTGAAAATAGAAGACTATTAAAATAGATTAAAAAATAACATCATAGTGCTAAATATTTCTGTAACTATTGGTAAGGCTTACATCTAAATTTGATGCAGAATTCCTTTTTAAAAATTTTTTATTTAAACTTAGTTTAGTTAACATGTATGGTATTATTAGTTTCAGGGGCAGAATTTAGTGATTCATCATTTGCATATAACTCCCAGTGTTCATTACATCAAGAGCTCTCCTTAATGCCCATCACCCAATTATCCCTCCCCCCAACCCATCTCCCTTCCAGCAACCCTGTTTGTTACGGCTTGCCTCCCTCTTTATTTTTATCTTATTTTATTTTTCCTTCCCATCCCCTATGTTCATCTGTTTTATTTCTTAAATTCCACATATGAGTGAAATCATATGGTATTTGTCTTTCTCTGACTGACTTATTTCATTAAGCATAATACCCTCTAGCTCCATCCATGTCATTGCAAATGGAAAGAGTTCATTCTTTTTGAAGGCTGAGTACTATTCCATGTGTGTGTGTGTGTGTGTGTGTGTGTGTGTGTGCGTGTGTGTGCGATCTTCGTGATTCATTCATCTGTCGATGGACATCTGGGCTCTTTCCATAGTTTGGCTATTGTGGACATTGCTGCTATAAACATTGGGGTGCAGGTGCCCCCTTCGAATTACTGTTTGTATCCTTTGGGTAAATACCTAGTAGTGCAGTTCCTGGGTCATAGGGTAGTTCTATTTTTAACTTTTTCAGGAAGCTTCATACTGTTTTCCAGAGTGGTTGCACCAGTTTGCATTCCCACCAATAATGTAAGAGGGTTCCCCTTTCTCTGCATCCTTGCCAACATCTGTTGTTTCCTGAGTTGTTAATTTTAGCCATTCTGACTGGTGTGAGGTGGTATCTCATTGTGGTTTTGATTTGTATTTCCCTGATGCGAGTGATGTGGAGCACTTTTTCATGTGTCTGTTGGCCATTTATATGTCTTCTTTGGAGAAATGTCTGTTCATGTCTTCTGCCCACTTCTTGATTGGATTATTTGTGTTTTGGGTATTGAGTTTGATAAGTTTTTTTACAGATTTTGGATACTAGCCCTTTATCTGATAAGACATTTGCAAATATATTCTCCCATTCTGTAGGCTTTTAGTTTTGTTGATTGTTTCCTTTGCTGTGCAAAAGGAAAGCTTTTTATCTTGATGAAGTCCCAATAATTGATTTTTGCTTTTGTTTCCCTTGTCTCTGAGACATCTCTAGTAAGAAGTTTCTGCACCTGAGGTCAAAGAAGTTGCTGTCTGTGTTCCCCTCTACGATTCTGATGGATTCCTGTCTCACATTTAGGTCTTTCATCCATTTCAAATTTGTTTTTGTGTATGGTGTAAGATGTAGTCCAGTTTCATTCTTCTGCATGTGGCCGTCCAGTTTTCCCAACACTATTTGTTGAAGAGACTGTTTTGTTTTTTTTTTTAAAGATTTTATTTATTTAACAGAGAGAGAGAGATCACAAGTAGGCAGAGAGGTAGGCAGAGAGAGAGGGGGAAGCAGGCTCCCTGTTGAGCAGAGAGCGCGATGCAGGGCTTGATCCCAGGACTGAGATCATGACCTGAGCCGAAGGCAGAGGCTTTAACCCACTGAGGCACCCAGGCACCCCTGGTTTTTTGTTTTTTTTTTTTTATCAGATATTGTTTCCTGCTTTGTCAAAGGTTAGTTGACCATAGATTTGAGGGTACATTTCTGGGCTCTCTATTCTGTTCCATTGATCTATGTGTCTGTTTTTGTGCCAGTACCATACTGTCTTGATGATTACAGCTTTGTAATACAGCTTGAACTCTGAAATTATGATGCCTCCAGCTTTGGTTTTCTTTTTCAACATTACTTCAGCTATTTGGGATCTCTTCTGATTCCATACAAATTTTAGGATTGTTTGTTCCAGCTCTGTAAAAAATGCTAGTAGTAGTTTTTTTTAAAAATTCAATTAATTTTTTTATTTTCATTTTTTTAAAGATTTATTCATTCACTTTTGTAAGAGAGAGAGAGCATGAGTGGGAGGGAGGGGCAGAGGGAGAAGCAGACCCCCCTCCAAGCGGGGAGCCTGATGTGGGATTTGATCCTAGGACCCTGGGATCATGACCTGAGCCAAAGGCCGATGCTCAACTGACTGAGCCACCCAGGCATCCCTTTTAATTCAATGTAATTAATATATAGTGTATTAACAGTTTCAGAGCTAATTTAGTGATTCATCAGTTTCATACAATACCCAGTGCTCACTACATCAAGAGTCCTCCTTAACGCCCATCACTCAGTTACCTCATCCCCCCATCCACCTCCTATTGGTGGTAGTTGGATAGGGATTGCACTGAATGTGCAGATTGCTTTAGGTAGTATAGATATTTTAACAATATTTGTTTTTCCAACCCATGAACATGGAATGTTTTTTCCATTTCTTTGTGTTTTCCTCAATTTGTTTCATTAGTGTTCCACAGTTTTCAGAGTACAGATCTTTTACCTCTTTGGTTAGGTTTTTACCAGGTATCTTATGGTTTTTGGTGCAATTGTAAACAGAACTGATTCCTTGATTTCTCTTTCTGACATTTCATTATTGGTGTATAGAAATGCAACAGACTTTTGTGTGTTGATTTTATATCCTACAACTTTACTGAATTCTTGTATAAGTTCTAGTAATTTTTTGGTAGTCTTTCTGGTTTTCTACATAGACTATCATGTTGTCTGCGAGAAGTGAAAGTTTGACTTCTTCCTTGCTGATTGGGATGCCTTTTATTTCTTTTATTGGGATGCCTTATTGTCTGATGCTGAGGCTAGGACTTCTGGTACTGTGTTGCTCTCTCCCTCTTTCTGTCTGTCTCAAATAAATAAATAAAATCTTAAAAAAAAAAAATAAATGTTTGGAGGAATTCCCCTGGGAAGCCATCTGGCCCTGGGCCCTTATTTGTTGGGAGATTTTTGATTACTAATTCAATTTCTTTGCTGGTTTCTTTGCTAATTTCTGCTGCTGGTTCAGATTTTCTATTTCTTCCTGTTTCAGATTTGGTAGTTTATATGTTTCTGGGAATTTATCCACTTCTTCTAGATTCCCTAATATGTTGGTATATAATTGCTCATAATTTTCTCTTATAATTGTTTGTATTTCTGTGGTGTTGGTTGTGATCTGTCCTTTTAAATTCATGGTTTTATTTATTTGGGTCCTTTCTCTTTTCTTTTTGATAAGTCTGGTGGGGGGTTTGTCAATGTTGTTAATTCTTTCAAAGAACCAGCTCTTAGTTTCGTTGATCTGGGTTTTTTTTTTTTTTTTTTTTTAATTTCTATATCATTTATTTCTGCTCTTATCTTTATTATTTCCCTTCTCCTGTTGGATTTAGGCTTTGTTTTCTGTTCCTTTCCCAGCTCCTTTAGGTGTAAGTTTAGGTTGTGTATTTGAGACTTCTTCCTTCTTGAGGAAGGCTGGTATTGCTATTGAGCATATTTTCATGTGCTTACTGGCCATTCATATATCTTCTTTGTAGAAATGTCTACTCAAGTCCTGTGCTTATTTTTAAAAATGTTTTTAAAGATTTAGGGGCGCCTGGGTGGCTCAGCGGGTTAAGGCCTCTGCCTTCGGCTCAGGTCATGATCTCAGGGTCCTGGGATCGAGCCCCACATCGGGCTCTCTGCTCAGCAGGGAGCCTGCTTCCCCCTCTCCCTCTGCCTGCCTCTCTGCCTACTTGTGATCTCTTTCTCTCTGTCAAATAAGTAAATAAAATCTTTAAAAAAAAAATATTTATTTATTTATTTGAGAGAGACAGAGAGAGTGGGGAAGAGGCAGAGGGAAAGAATCTTCAAGCAGACTCCCTGCTAAGCATGGAGCCTGACTTAGGGTTTGATCTCATGACCCATGAGATCGTGACCTGAGCCAAAACCAAGAGTCAGACGCCCAACTGAGTGAGCCACCCAGGTACCCCTACCCTATTTTTGAATTGGGTTGTTTTGTTGTTGAGTTTTAGGAGTTCTATATATTCTGCATATTAATCCCTTATCAGGTATATCACTTTCAAATATTTTCTCCCATTCTGTGGGTTATCTTTTTATTCTGTGGATAGTGTCTTTGATGTACAAAAATTTTTAAATTTTCATGAAGTCTAATTTCTCTATTTTTTCCTTTTGTTACTTGTACCTTTGGTATCATGTCCTGACAGATTATTGTTAAATCCAGTGGGTGAAGGTTTGTCTTATGTTTCTTCCAGGAGTTATATTGTTTTAGGCCTTATACGTAGGTCAAAGATTCATTTTGAGTTAGTTTCTGTATATATTAGGTAAGGATCCAACATCATTCTTTTGCATGTGGATCTCCAGTTTTTCCAGCACCATTTATGCTTTCCCCAGTGAACGGTCTTGGTACCTTTGTCAAAAATCACTTGACCATATATGCAACGGTTTATTTCTGGACTCTCTATTCTATTCCGCTGGTTTATAAAAGTATGTCTTCAGGGGCGCCTGAGTGGCTCAGTGGGTTAAAGCCTCTGCCTTCAGCTCAGGTCATGATCTCAGGGTCCTGGGATCGAGCCCCACATCGGGCTCTCTGCTCAGCGGGGAGCCTGCTTCCCTCAAAAAAAAAAAGAAAAAGAAAAAAAAAAGTCTGTCTTTATACCAATATCACACTGCTTTGATTACTGTACCATTGGAGTAAATTTTGAAATCAGTAAGTGTGAGTCCTACAGTTTTGTTCTTTTTCAAGATTGTTTTGGCTACTTGGAGTACCTTGAGATTCCATATGAATTCCAGGGTGGATTTTTCTATTTCTCCAATAACATTGCTGAGCTCTTGATAGAGATTGCATTGAATCTATAGATTGCCTTGAGTAATACTGACACTTTAATAATAATACTGACACTTGAAGAAGTGGAAGAAGTTCAAGTTCATTGCTTCTTTCTTGTGCCTGCTCAAATCTGTCTTTGAATCCCTCTAGTGAATTTTTCATTTCAGGCATTATACTTTTTAGTTCCAGAATTTCTTTTTGGTTTCTTTTTAACTCTTCTGTCTCTTTACTGATATTTCGGTTTCATTGATTCGTCATTTTCTTTACTTTCTCCACATCTTCCTTTAGTTCTATGAGCACCTTTAAGATCACTGTTTTAAAGTCTTTGTCTAATATATCTGCCATTTTGTCTTTTTCAGGGATAGTTTCTGGTTGTTTCATTTTTGGGCAGTCATACTTTCCTGTTTCTTTGTATGCCTTGTGATCTTTTCCCTTAAACACTGAATATCTGAATCTAATAAATGTGGTAAATCTGGAAATGAGATTCTCTCTCTTCCCCAGTGTTTGTTGTATTTTTGTTATTCTTTTTTCTTTCTTAATTGTTGTAGGGTGTCTCTGTGGTGAGGATCAGCTTGAAGTATAAACTTAATGTCCTCTTAAGTTTTTTTTGAGCCTTTCCTTGGGTGTGGGCAGTAACTTTTTAATTATCCCCTTATAGGAGTTGTTTTGGAATGTCCTAGTCTTCAATGTCTGACTCCCAAAGGGGGAAGAGTAAAAAAGGAGCGGGAAGAGTAAAGGTGCAGCTCTTTAACTCCCCTGGAATTTGCTTCAGCCGAAGGAGGAGGGGCTTGAAACAACAGGGGAAGTGCACCAAAGGCTGCCTACCTCTTTTTTTTTTTTTTTTAAATTTTATTTTTTTATTTGACAGAGAGAGAGAGAGAGATCACAAGTAGGCAGAGAGGCAGGCAGAGAGAGAGGAGGAAGCAGGCTCCCCGCTGAGCAGAGAGCCCGATGCGGGGCTCGATCCCAGGACCCTGAGATCATGACCTGAGCCGAAGGCAGAGGCTTTAACCCACTGAGCCACCCAGGCGCCCCTGCCTACCTCTTTATCTGCCAGTTGGCACACAGTCATTTCCCCAGCCCTGCCACTGCCCATCTGTTCTGTGGAGGCTACAGTTTCTCTTCTCTCTAGTAGGACCTATAAGACCAGAGAAGTGAACTCAGAAAAAGAGTAGAAACAGGATTTTCAAAAGTTATTATCCCTCTCTCCTTTCTTTAAAGAAAACTGTAAGATAAAACAAAACAAAAATTCTGCATGAAGGATTTGAGGAAACATTTATGGTTTTGTTTGGTTGTTCCTGTGTTGTTATTTACCATCTCAGATCATGATTTTATGAACAGAGTAACCAAATGATATCTAATGTGTTTTTATATTCTTAATTGACACGATAACTTCAAAGTGGATCAAAGGAAACAATTATATTTTCCCAAAGTTCTTCTCAAAATTTTTCCTCAGATTCTAAATTCCTAAATTTTGGCAATTTTATTCTGCTAACCCAGATACCTAAGGGTTTTATTAGCACCGTTTTGTTCCTTTGGTTTTGAATATGCCTTCCAATTTCTATGGGAATCCCATTTTCCAATTCTATTTCTGGCCACAAAGGCCACAATATAAAGCACTATAAACTTTAAGAATTATTAGTGGTGAATTTAGAAGATCAGATAGGACTTTTATCACTATTTTCATGATGAACCTATTAATTACTTAGAGTAAGTGACTTTAGTTTCTTGTATGACAGTTTATTTGTCTATGAATGAAGTCAAATCACAGTTGTTCCCTTTGGTACTTTACAGCTATATTTATGTATGGTGACTCTCTCAGTCATGTAACAGCTTTTTTAAAAATGTGCAAATATTTTCCATTTTGAGGGAGAAAACAGTTTCTGCATATACAAGCAATAAAGGTGCTATTTTAAGCAAAGGGCTCCCCTCACAATCATACAAATATGAAAACACAATATTAATTTATTTGGTAATTAACATTTACCTGTGCCACACTGGCATCCGGTTGCTCCTCTTGCCAGCTCATGTATGGTAGAAAATCAACATCTTCTTTAGCAATAAGTTCCCAAATATTTGGGATATTAGGAGAAGGTGACTCCTTATCATCCTATATTAAATCGCAATTAGGTAAAAACAAAACAGACATTATCAAATTAAATGATTACTATTCATTCTAAAGCCTGATAAATTCTGAGTTTGAAATATGTATGGGTGTCAGATTAGATTGTTTGTCCTGGGCCACAAGGGAGGGAAAAAAGAGTATAAAAAGAAAACTATGCTCAGTTGAATGGCTTTCCTCTTTATTGAGCTGGGTGTGGGAGCTGTAGTAAGTGCCTTCTGTGGGTTTTCCTCTTAAACTTATGAAAAAGAAAGGGCCTCGTAGAGGATAAAGGAAGCTCAAGCCCTTTCTGTTTTTTGATGGTCTTGCATTAATAAAAACTGAGAAATGCCAAAATGTAATAAAATTATAGTGTATCTCATAAATACACATATAACTAAGTAATAACTTATAACATCAAAAATATAACATATGTGACTCGTTTAGAGAGATTATAGTGAGCCCTTCACGAATGTGAGGCCCCGGTTTAATGGTCCTCCCTGCTTGTCCCCTCCCTGCTCTTCATAAGCCATGAATGTGGATATTGTCAGTAAGAGTCACAGCAAGAGTAATTTTCTTAATAGGCAAATACAAATGAAATAACCACGAATTAACAATACATACCCTCTTCTCAATGGCAACAAAGCTTGTAAACTCTGTTATGAGAGAGTTTTCTTTACTAAGTTTAATAATCAAAGATTTTAAGTTTTGCTTCTTCATCTAAAATAGAATCAAACAAATGAAGTCATGTCTTATTTTATTTTTCACTGTTTATTTTTCACTATGTATGACCAATAAAACAAGTATTAAATAACCAACAAATGTATTTTTCTATAAAATAAACCATTTTATAATTAGTATTTCAAATTAAATTGAGCCAATGGCCCTGTCTAAATATCTAGAGTAGATGACTCAACATTCTCTGAAAATGGGATCAAGTGACTGGTTAAGTCATAGAAAAAATAATTCATATTTATATAGTTCTTTATGGTTACAAAGAACTCTCACTCTCAAGTGTGGTGGGTTTCTGCATTCTTAAACAGACAGTCCATGCCTCCCATTTGAAAGATAGGGAATCCAAGGTGTGGAGATGTGGAGTGCCTTGTTCATGACCATTTGGTGGCAGGGCTGGTCAGTTGCCCTCACAGATAAAAAGTAGGGCACCTGGGTCCCTCAGTCAGTTAAAAGTCTTGGTTTGAGTTCAGGTCATGGATCCAGGGTCCTGGGATCGAGTTCCGCATTGGGCTCCCTGCTTAGCAGGGAGTCTGCTTCTCCCTCTACCCTTCCCCCTGTTTATGATCTATCTCTCTCTTCCTCAAATAAATAAGTAAAATCTAAAAAAAACAAAACCCAAAAAGGCCTTATGTAAAACAGAACACAAGGCTGTTAATCCAAGGGCAGCAAGGGAGTACAGTGAAAACACAAGGCCATCTATCACCTGCTGTGACTGCATTAACATCCAGGGGAGGCACTCTGGTTCCCTCTTTCTGGGAGGGCACTGAGCACCACTGCTCCTAAACTCATTTAGGTTCACAGCTACAAAGGGACCAGGTCATCAGGTGGGCTGGCTGAGTGGGACCCCCTGCTGGGGGCCTTATCAGGTCAGTGAAGAAGGAGCAGGGTGGGCTTCGGCTCCATTGTGCGTCTTTAGGCTGGTCACCCACCTGTCCTGCACCTGGGCTGCTTCATCACTAAGATAAGAATATCAATGCCTACAGTGTATGAGATCTTAGGTGATATTTATGACAGGCACTCAGCAAACATTCTCTAAGCCCTTCTCTGGCCTCTTCCTGATGAGTAAAATGACCACAGAATTCTTAGGAAACCAATGACATCTGTTCTTTCATTAATTCATTCAACAAACATTTACTGAGAGCCCTGCACCCCAGGTGCAGAAAATACAGATACAATGAGGAGTGACCCCATACCACATGTCTCTCCATCCAGCTATCCTCACTTTACATTTCCATGGATAGATCAATTTAAGAAGGAAGGAGAACAATGAAAAGAGCAAACCTCATGATTTGTTTCATTTTCATGGAGAATGCCATCTTCATAATCTCGGATTAGAGCTCTTGCTGTCAGCTTGTGGATCATCTGTGTTTAAGCAGCAGAGGGGAAAAAAGATTCAAATGGCTTCTAATTAAAGTCTTACTTAGAAAACCATTTTTAAAATTGAGGTATAATAGTACATACAATAAAATTCACCCCTTTTAAGTGTACAGTTTGATGAGTCGGAACAAATATATATAGTTGTGTGACCACCACTGATATAAAGATACAGAATAGTTCCTTCACTTTCTTTTATTTATTTATTTATTTATTTATTTATTTATTTATTTATTTAGTTCCTTCACTTTCAAAAGAGAAGGGCACTCCTCATGCCCTTTGCTGTCACCTCCAGACCCTGGCACCCACTCATTTGTTTTCTATGCCTACAATTTTGTCTTTTCTATAAAAGGGCATTTTGCCAATTCATTTCAAAAATTTTAAACTGTTCTTCTACTATAGGAAGAAGTCCGCTAAGTGCTGTGATGCCTAACTGTGAATGTGACCTCACTCTGAAGGGCAGGGGTGGCAAAATGAGCCCTAGGAAGTGCAAGGTGAAGGACTGCCCCTTTCCTCTCCAATGACTAAGAAACACAACTGATTTTAATAGCACTGTCTGCTTACAATGATAATTCCAACTCTCGTAATTTTGTTATCAATAGGGCCACAATTCACAGAAGAAGTACAACTATAAAAACTGCAATTTTATGGAAAATGACCTCTTCCCGGGTAAAACCCTTTTACTTATTAATTTCCTCCTTAGATTCAATTTTTAAAACAACAGGGAGATTCCCTTAAGTTCTATACATATACATATTACTGGCAAATAGTAAGTTATAATTATTAATTCAGGGCCAAAAAGTAAGCTGTATTTTATTTAAAAAAAGAGACAAAAAATCTGCAATGTCTGGGGAATAGTTTACCTGGCCGGGCAAATACTCCTATGAATAAAGATACATATATATAGTATATATAGGTTAGGGATTTTCCAGGTCTAATGACTCTAACAGATTAAGTACTAATGCAAATACTACAAACTTTTTGGTGATAATTCATTTGCTTTTAATCCGAAAGTAGAAAAAACACATTCTCAATATATGTTTACTCTTAGTCCAGTACTGTTAACACTTCATATTTCAAAATAACACAGGTTGATCTGTGGCACTTAATTTTTATCACGTCACGAACAACTTCGAGAACCTCCCTAAAAAGTGTTCATGTATAAAATACCCAATGTAATTGCAGTTAGTCATATCTACTGATGCCCATATGGATACACCTAGACTCAAGAACACCAGAAGAAGAACCGCTGCATCAGAAACTGAAGGAAAGTGTCCTCGTTTGTACAGATAACGATCCTCCATATCATATTGTGTACTGAAGGGTCAAAATAGAAAAACAAGAACAACAAAGGAAGTACATGGAGCATTAGGTATGAAAATATAAAATTATTACGACTTTCAAAGATAACTTTCATAGTTAAAGTTTTTAATCTTACAGTTCCAGTTGTCTTCTGAAGTTCAGTAGTTGATACTATTGTAGAAAATTCTTTCTCTTGAATCGATGCACATAGAATTGCCTGAAATGGGGGAGGAGGGTGGAATCCCTTATTAACTTTTTCACTCCATACTGTCTTAGTTTCACCATGATTTCCTCTTTCCTTTTAATGGAAATTAAGAGGCTCCCCAGTATCCCTAGTTAACTACCCATTAGGTTTCCAGAAGGAGAAAATTTGCCAGCATATTATGATTTAAGGAGGGAGAGGGAAGAAAAGAGAAAGAAAAGAAAAAGAAAATTGTTGGCAACATACGTTGCTCTTCACGTACTAAAACGAGCTGTGTGCTTTCTTACCTGTGTACAATGAGGAATAAATCCATAGACAAGGAGTCGCTCATTGTGGAACAAGGACTGCACCTGGGCTGGAGCCTGCAGAGGCTCAGGTGCATTTGTACTTAGCTGCTGCCATTTGACGGAGACAGAGTGGCAACTTGGAGAATGTAACCTACCCATTTGGTCTTCTATCTATTTATAAGAGATGAATTATTTCTCTTTCAATGTTACATCCAGAAAATAATTATATAACCGTTAAAATAATTTTACATTCTTTTGGGATTTGTAGCTCTTTGCTTTTGTTTTGTTTTTCAAAAAGATTTTAAATAGAATTCTTAATAATAGCATTAGCACATAATTTAAATATGTAAGACATCCCCAAATTATTCCACTAGTTAATTACTAATACACAACTCTGGCAGGGAGTAGTTGCCAGTTATAAAAATTAATCCTACAAAGGACTTGAATAGACATTTCTCCAAAGAAAATATACAAATGGCCATTGAACACATGAAAAGATAGTCAATATTACTAGTCATTAGGAAAATGCAAATCTGAACCCCAATGGGATACAACTTCACGCCCTAGGATGGTTATTATAAAACAGAAACCCAAACCAGAAAACAAAAAGTGCTATCAGTTATGTAGAAAAAGTGGAACCCTAGTACATTGCTCATGAGATTGTAAAATGGTGCAGCCACTGTGAGCAACAGTATAACAGTTCCTAAAAAACTAAACACAGAATTACCATATGACCCAGAAATTCCACTTCTGTTATATACCTAAAATAACTGAAATCAGACCTGAACACTTGCTTAGATGCCAATACTCCTAGCAGCATAATTCACAACCACTAAAAGGTAGAAACGACCCAAATATCTATCAACAAATGAATGGATAAACAAAATGTGGTATGTGAACACAATGAAATATTATTCAGTCTTTAAAGAGGAAGAAAATTCTGACACATGCCACAACATGGATAGACCTTGAAAACATTATACCACAATGAAACAAGACAGGCACAAAAGGACACATATTGTATGATTCTGCTTTCATGAAGTATCTAAAGCAGTCAAATTCATAGAGACAGAAAATAGAATGGTAGTTGCCAGGGACTGGGGGGGGAGGGTGGAATGGAGAGTTGTTTAATGAGTTGAGTTTCTGTTTGGGATGATGAAAAGTTCTGGAGATGGACGGTGGTGATAGCTGCACAACATCGTGAATGTACATTTAAATATTATTATTTTTTAGGATTTTATTCATTTATTTGAGACAGAGAGAGTGAGAGAGAGCATGAGTGGGAGGTAGGGGCAGAGGGAGAGGGAGAAGTAGATTCCTCACCAAGCAGGGAGCCCAATGTGGGCTCGATCCCAGGACCCTGGGATCATGACCAGAACCAAAGGCAGATGCCCAACTGACTGAGCCACCCAGGGGCCCCTAATGTACCTCAATGCCACTGAATGCCACTTACGAGTGGTTAAAATGATAAAGTTTAGAGTACTAACTCTAGCAAAACATGTATAGTAATTTGCTTTTAAAAACACCTCCATGATACTTTATAAAGAAGAAATCAAACATTTAGCTAGTAGAATGACCCAATTAAGGAGAATGTGTTCCTGCTAGGTGCCAGACAGATGGTAACTAAGTAACTGTGCTTTCGGTACCTTTGTCCTTTTCCTAGGTCCCCTTTCCACGAATGAAAACACAGAAGTTACTGTCACTAGATTTGCAAGAAGATAATATTTCCATATGTAAGCATAAAACTAGAAATAAGATGTTTGAAAAACATACCTGTTTTTTCCAACTGTGTTTGGATTTTGAGTTAAAATACTCAAAGACTCCAGCACCGTACTGGGACAAAGTCCTTAAGATATGACGATTTGCTGTAGAACTGATCACATTTTACATGTTTTAATTTTCAAGGAATTTTAGAAACATTTTTGAGTTTCATGTAGTTAACAATGTTGACATAGCTGGAAACTCAATAGAAGAGATATTACATGCAGAAGAATTACTCTCTGTAGTTGAGGTTAAAGAGATAAAATTCAGGACAGACAGCAGGAACATCTGAAGGTCTGGGTAACTGAAGCACCCACATATCAGAGAACTTATCTCTTTTTCACAATAGAAAAAAAAAAGCAGAAATTCTTGACTCCTGGTTTACCAAAGAAGGGTGTAGATGATTCCGAAAAACCTTCAAAAAGCTATCAGAATACTGACAAAAATATCAACCTCCTTTCAATGAGTGTCAGTTAGCTAAATTTGATACCAAAGGCCAAGAACCGGCAGAGTTAATAAAGTCTACATCCTAAAATATGATGTGTATCTTGATAGCAAAAGGGATAAAGAAGTCTCTTTCTAGCAAAGATAAGCTTTGCTACTTCAATGGCAAGGTCCTATTGAATTTCTCTCAATAATAATTCTAAAACTATTAACCTTAGAGAGGTTCCTCCTGAAATAGTAACAACACAATTATTTTTCAGGAAAAGAACTTAAGAGAGTTATTTCTGAAATATTTCTTAGCCTATTGATTGGATTTGTCTTTAGTCTTCAAAATTAATTGGTGATGATTACAACACCGATTAGATAATCCCCCTAAGCTGGAGTTTATTTGTATTTTATCGATTGCATCGGCTACTGAGGCTGCTTGGAATCTTTTTTTGCTCCTGCTGTGTGGAGATTAGAGGACAGTTTGTGACAACACATGGGATAAACAGTCTCTACTCCTGGAGAACTCACATATTGCTAGAGTTTGTGAATACAAATGAGCATATATAAAATGAGGCAGAAACATTTAGAAAGATCCTAAAACCTGACAGAAAATCAGTAAAAATTCCAGCTCCCTCAGGCTGGGTCGTGTCAAAGCACAAAGTCATCTCCCAAAGAGGTTCATGCCCACTCTCCCTCATCACAGCAGCTCCCCCTTATTTCCTTCCTGGCATTTAGGAAAACCCATCTCCCCTTTCAGCTTATTGGATTACTTGCTGCCTATCTCCCTATACACAGCACTGTGGTCCAGCACCAAGGAGTGTCTGTCTCATGACTGGCTCTCGGCAAAGAAGGAATTAACAGGGTCCAGTATCTTCTGCAATGAGCTCTGAGCCATAACCTGGCACAGCCTCTGATACATGGTCAGGAGAGCAAGGGGGTGTTGCTATGACCAGGAAGATAGAACAGGGCACCGACTCAGGCAGGGAGGGGGACACGTCTCTGCAGCAGGGTAGGGCAGGGTAGGGCAAGCATGTCCACCAGTTAATCAGGTAAAGCCCATTTAGGAGCAATTCCTGGGAAGTCCACTGTGGGCTGGATAAATTTCCTGGTTGGTCTGTGGTATCCTGTTAGGCCTCAGATTAGAGAAGAGGACTAGGAGCTGTGACTGAGGAGGGGCAGAAAGAGGGAAAGAGCCCTCTGGGCAGGCAGGTCTGGTTTGGGTACAGCAGGGAGGGCCGTCAAGGGATATGGAGGTCCCAGCTCCTGTAGTTCATAGCTGAGACCTAAGGAGGACCCCTAGCCCAGGACAGCACAGTGGGCCCAGGGAACACCAAGAGCCACCACTCCTGCCTCCGCCCCTACCCCCATGTTGAGGGGTGGTCCTGCTCCATGCACTGCCTCAGAATAGGAAGGCCTGGTTATCACTTGCCAGGCTGGCGACTATGTGGGGGAGAGTCTAGGGAGACAAGGGTGCAGGCATGCTCTGTGCAAACACCAGTCTGGCCCCTTCTGTTTGGTGTTTTCCTTATGTTTATACCATATGCCTCAGTTCAGTACAAAAAACCTAACTATAATTGGGGAGGGGGTTCATTCCAACAATCATGGGGGCCTAGCCTCCCGAGAGAAAGATCCTATGTCCATCACAGGGTTTGAAAATGCAGATGTCCCCAGCCACCAGAAAGGTGTGAAGGAGCAAGGACTCTGGGGGTGGGCGGGGGGGGGGCCCACCCAAAGCAGTGGCCCTCGGCCCTGGTCAGGAACCTGTCAGGGGAGGGTGTGTGCCTGGCACTGCCAGGTCTTCAGGCTTCTCAGGATAGGTTGGAAATTTGGATTTTTACACAAAACAAAACAAAACTAACATTGATTTGGTGCTTGCCAAGTGGTTTTTTTTTTTTTCCTAGCAGTGCCGGCATGTGGGTCTTCCTTACACCACATTTCTCTCACCGCACTGCAGGGCTGGGACTTAAGTACTTTTTATATATGAGCTCATTTAATCCTCAGAGCAAACCTATTAAACTTATGACATTTTCATTATCATCTTCATTTTACAGACAAGAGGTTAAACAACTTGCCCAGAGCTCTACAACTCTGCTAAACCGCTTCCATACACTGTTATCAGCTTCAAAACTTCTAAAAATTGTGTGCAGGCCAACAAAGAAAACCTACACACAGGCTACCCAACAAAGAAAACACCCCCCCGCCACGGTGCTCACTGTGTGACTAGATCTCCTGCTTACCCGATACCGCAGGAGAACAGCCTGGTGTGCCGGACATTTCTTTTCACAAGCTGCAATGTCAGACTCTCATTCTGGAGGTGCCCATCAGATATAAGGAGAATGCTCCGTAAGCCTTGAGAAGGGTACAGTAGATTTAAATATCGGAGTGTTTTCCAGAAGTCTGTATTTCCCATGGTAGGTGTAGCAGACTGGAGGAAATGAAATGAAAGGTTATTCATTCCTTTTGGGTATATTCACCATTAACTGTAATCATTTACTGAAGCATGTCTCAAAGATGGTTTAGCGATATTGTCACTGAAAAGATATTTTTTTAATTATGCATTTGTGGAAAAACTATGCTTATATCCTGTTAGTTTATTTCATATCACACAGTAACTATAATATTATTGGTTGACACTTTGATTTTTTTATGGTTTTCCTGGGTTTGCTGGCCTGGACTGAGGTGGAAACTAGTCATTCTTAGCTTGTGTCATTTTAAGAAAAAGAAAAAAAGAAACTGAGGAAACATTCTAACACTGTTAATGCTGGTTGTATTTAGGTGGTAGAACTGTAGGTAATTTTTTTTCTCCCTACCCTTCTTAATCTCTAATTTTTCTTTAATGAGTTCATATCATTAATATTATCATTAATATTATATTAACATTAGCATTATATATTATATATAATATCAATTACTATACAGTAATATATTAATATAATAATAATAATAATAAAAGAGCCCCACTGACATTACAAAAACTGAAGGACTAGGGTGTTCTGTTAGTGGTCTTGGGGGGAATAAGGCCAGGATAGTACCATTAAAACTTGATAGGAAAAGACCCAAGATATGAAGGAAGGTTCTTTTACTCACCATAATGAACTCTGTTGGCATATTATTGCTTGTGATGGACTTAGGATATGAAAATAATTCCTTGTAACCTGTGTGATAAGATTGGCATTGAGGTGCAGCTATTAAATATTCACTTTATTGACCACTAACAATCAAGTTTGATTATTTAACATATAAAAAAACATAAAAAAAAACTTCACCACAGTATTCCTTCAAATAATTAACTCTAGTGCATTGAAACTATGTACTTTACTGTGTAAAATGTTCTGAGTAAAATCACACGTGTAGACTTCTGTTCTGTAGCAGATAGCTCATGCAAAGTAGGATGTGGGGCGTCCCAACAGCACAGGCCGCTTGGCCGCTGGAGGGACACATTCTCCTTCCAGGCCCTTGGTACCCCAGCCTTACTTGACCTCTTCCCCCAGCAGCAGCAGACGCTAGCTCCTTTGTAAATGGGCTCGGTCTTCTGCTAATGGCACAGAAGAATCAATAGGACATGACTGTCCCCTCACTCCACTCTGTGTTCCTTCTCTCATTCCTAAAATACCTTCTTCTGATGGCTGAGATGTCCCTGGGCCCCCACCTGGAGGATAGTATTACTTTTCCTCTAAAAGGGCTGATCCGATGCTTCCTGAAATCTTATAGATTTTCCCACTACTGTGCTGGTTTTAAGTGTTCTGTCCATATCCTTGGGACCCTCATACATGTCAAACCAAGGGTCTTGCATTTGGTTCAGCTGGTGGTAACCTAGTAATATTTATACAGTGCTTGCTCTGTAACAGGCACTGTTTTAAATCCTTTACGTGCATCAGCTTAGTCCTTACAACAACGCTATAAAGTAGGAACTATTACTCTTGTATTACAGATGAGGAAAAGTTCAAATAATTTGCCCAAGGTGACATCTAGAGCTGGTAAGTGGTAGAGCTGGAATCTGAACCTAGGGACCTAGCTCAAGTATTTTGGTTCTTGAACTCCATACTATGCTACCTCTTACTCCACAGATGAGGTCAAGGTACCAATAGCCATCAGCTCTACTCATGTCAATATTCAGGAGGAAGCACACTTTGGACTGGGGCCGAAGAGCACTCACCTGTGCCAAACTTGACAATGTTTATCTTTTGCTTCTTACCCATCAAGGACAGTGCATATAAGGCAATTTGCTTGGCTTGCAAGAATGTTGCACCCTCCATGGAATTGGAGCAATCGAGACAAATAATCACTTCACTGTTCTCAGCTAGGTCAGGGATTGTGATACCGAGATTGGGTTGAAAAACAAGCATGCAGGCCTAAAAAAAGAAAAGGGTGCTAGACTGATGTTTATCATAACTTAAGCTGGTCTGGCTTATTTATATTGGTATAGGCATGTCTCCAAGACACTGCCAGTTCAGTTCCAGACCACCAGAGTAAAGCAAATATCATAAAAAAGTGAGTTAAATAAATTTTTTTTATTCCCAGAACACATAACAGTTATGTTTACACTATACTGTAGTCTAATATATGTGCAGAAGCATTATATCTAATTATATCTAAGGTATATCATACCTTAATTAAAAAAGACCTTGCTGCTCAAAAATGCTAACCACCACCTGAGATTTCAGTAAGTCATAATTTTTTTGCTAGTGGAGGGTCTCGCCTTAATGTTGGCTGCTGACTGACCAGGGTGGTGGTTGCTGAAGGCCGGGGTGGCTGCAGCAATTTCTTAAAATAACTACGATGCAGTTTGCCACATCGACTGGCTCTTCCTTTCACGAACAATTTCTCTATAACATGTGATGCTGTTTGATAGCATTTCACCCACAATAGAGCTTCTTTCAAAATTGAAGTCGCTCCTCTCAAACCCTACTGCTGCTTTGTCAAGTATGTTTACGTAGCAGTCTTTAGAATCTTCTGTTGTCATTTCAACAGTCTTCACTTCACCAGGAGTAGATTCCATCTCAAGAAACCACTTTCTTTGCTTGTCCATAAGAAGCAACTCCTGATCTATTCAAGTTTTATCATAAGACTGCAGCATTTCAAATATAATAATAATAAAAAAGTTTGAAATATTGAGAGAATTACCAAAATGTGACACAGAGACATGAAGTGAGAAAATGCTGTTGGAAAAATGGCACCAAAGGACTTGCTCCACAGGGTCGCCACCAACTTTCAATTTGTAAATAACACAGTATCTGTAAAGCATGAGACAGCAAGGCACAATAAAACAAGGTATGCCTGTACTACTTTATGTGCCAAGAGACAGCAGAATTTTTTTTTT
>CM052883.1:72229947-72264888 GCA_028534135.1 Potos flavus
TCACCATGCTATATATTAGATCCCCAGAAATTATTTGTCTTATGATCGGAAGTCAGTACTCTTTGACCAATAACTATCTGTCTATCACATATTCTATAGCCATTTGTCCATTAGTGGACACTTAGGTTTCTTCATGACCTAATTATTGTGAATAATGCTGCAATTAACATGTTGGTGCAGATATCTGTTCGAGAGAGTGATTTCATCTGTTTTGGATATATACTCAGAAGTGGGACTTGTTGGATCACATGGTGGTTCTATTTTTAATTTTTGGGGGAACCTCTGTATTCTTTTTCTATAGTGGCTGCACCAATTTATAATCCCATCAACAGTGCACCAAGATTCCCTTTTTTCCACATCCATGCCAATACTTGTTATCTCTTGTCTTTTTGATAAGTGCCATCCCAACAGGTATGAGGTGATTCACATTTCCCTAATGATAAGTGATGTTGAGCATCTTTTCATGTATCTGTTGGCCATCTGGATGTCTTCTTTAGAAAAATGTCTATTCAGTTCCTCTGCCCATTTTTTCATCAGATTTTTTGTTGTTGTTGTTATTGAGCTACATGAGTTCTTTTTTTTTTTTTTTTTTAAAGATTTTATTTATTTGGGGCACCTGGGTGGCTCAGTGGGTTAAGCCTCTGCCTTCAGCTCAGGTCATGATCTCAGGGTCCTGGGATCGAGCCCCGCATTGGGCTCTCTGCTCAGCAGGGAGCCTGCTTCCCCTTCTCTCTGCCTGCCTCTCTGCCTACTTGTGATCTCTCTCTGTCTGTCGAATAAATAAATAAAATCTTTAAAAAAAAAAAAGATTTTATTTATTTGAGAGAGAGAGAGACAGAATGAGCGGGGTGAGGAGGATCAGATGTCCAGGGAGGCTCCCTACTGAGCAGGAAGCCCCACACGGGGCTTGATCCCAGGACCCTGAGATCATGACCTGAGCTGAAGGCAGACACTTAACCGACTCAGCCATCCATGCACCCCGAGTTACATGAGTTCTTTATTTATTTTGGATGTTAACCCCTTATCTGATATATGGTTTGCAAAAATTTTCTTCCATTCCATAGGTTGCTTCTCCATTTTGTTGATGGTTTCCTATCTTGTACAGAGGCTTTTAAGTTTGCTATAGTCCCACTTATTAATTTTGGCCTTTGCTGCTTGTGCTTTTGGTGTCATATCCAAAAAACCACTGCCAAGACGTATGTTAAGAAGCTTTTCCTCTGTTTTCTTCTAGGAGTTTTATGGTTTCAAGTCTTAGACTTAAGTCTTTCACTCATTTTGAGTTAACTTTTTATGAGTGGTTCAAGATAGTGGCCTAAAATTTCATTCGTTTGCATGTAGATATCCAGTTTTCCCAGCACCATTTATTGAAAGGACCATCCTTTCCCCATTGAATATTCTTGGCTCCCTTGCCAAATATTAGTTGACCATATATACATGGGTTTACTTTTGGGCTCCCAATCTGTTCCATGGGTCTATGTGTCTGTTTTTATGATAGTACCACACTGTTTTCATTACTATAGTTTTGTAATATAGTTTGAAAACAGGAAGTGTGAAGCATCCAGATTTGTTCTTATTTCTCAAGATTGCCTTGGCTATTCAGGGATTTTTTGTGGTTCCATCATGAGCTATCTTTCCATTCATTTGTGTATTCTTCAATTTCTTTCATCAGTGTCTTATAGTTTTCAATGTATATATCTTTTACCTCCTTTGGTTGAATTTATTCCTAAGTATTTTATTTTATTTTCTGGTCCTATTGTAAATGGGATTTTTTTTTTCTTTTTAAGATTTTATTTATTTATTTGACAGACAGACAGAGAGAGAGAGAGAGAGAAGAGTACAAGCAGGGGGAGCAGCAGAGGAGAGGGAGAAGCAGACTCCCCGCTGAGCAGGGAGCCTGATGCAGGGCTTAATGCCAGGACCCTCGGATCATGACCTGACCTGAAGGCAAACACTTAACCGACTGAGCCACCCAGGTGCCTGGGATTGTTTTCTTTATTTCTTTTTCAGACAGTTTGTTGTTAGCTCATAGAAATGTAATTGATTTTTGCATGTTGATTTTGATCATGGTGTATAATCCTTTTGATGTGCTATTGAATTTAGTTTGCTAATATTATGTTAAGAATTTTTGCATCTATGTGAATCAGGGATATTGGCCTATAGTTTTCTTATAGTAGCCTACAACTTGCCTGAATCTGTTTATTAGTTCTAACAGTTTTTTAGTGGAGTCTTTAGGGTTTTCTATATATGAGATGTTATCTGCAAACCGAGATGATTTTACTTTTTCCTTTCCATTTGTATGCCTTTCATTTCTTTTTCTTGCGTAATTGTTCTAGCTAGACCTTCTAGTATTACAATGAATAGGAATGGTGAGAGTGGGCACTCTTATTTCTGATTTTAGAGAAAAAGCTCTATTTTTCACCATTAAGTATGATGTTAGCTGTGGGTTTGTCCTATATGGTTCTTACTATGTTGAGGCATGTTCCCTCTAAGTTTGTTTAGAGTTTTCATCATGAAAGGGTGTTGAATTTTTCAAACACTTTTTCTGCATCTATTGACAGGATATTTTATTTTTTATTAATGTATACTTGACACAGAATGTTATATTAGTTTCCTGTGTACAACTCGGCAATTTGACAAGTTTATTTGTTATGCTATGCTCATCACAAGTATAGCTACCATCTGTCACCACATGCTATTATAATAGCATTGACTATATTCTCTATGCTCTACCTTTTATTCCCATGGTTTATTCACTCCATAACTAGAAGCTTGTGTTTCTCCAGCGTTCTTTCATTTCAAGAACTCCCTTTACCATTTCTCATAAGGCAGGACCAGTGGTGATGAATTCCCTTAGTTTTTGTTTGGGAATGTGTCTCTCCTTCATTTCTGAAGGGTAGTTTTGGTAGGTTTATGCTATATTGTGATTTATAAGAAATATGTATTTGGTCAACTCATATATATTTGGTCTTTGTCTACTGTTCCTGGCTCACATCTCCCCAAACCCTTGGAATTTCCTAAGTGATGAGAGTGATCAAGGTGTCTCTTGTTATGTTAATGAGGCAAGTTTTGGACCCCGCCTAAGAAGGGGAGCCAGTTGCCAGGAGAATCAACCATATGACCAGAGATTTAGAACTTTCTGTTCTACCCCCAGACTTCTGCAAGGAGTGGGGCTGGAGACTGAATCAATTGTCAATGGGTAATGATTTTAATCAGTCATGCCTGTGTAATGGAGTCACCATTAAAAACCCAAAAGCATGGGTTTTAGAGAGCTTCCACATTGGTGAACACGTGGAGATGTGGAAGAGTGATGTGCCTGAAGAGGGAATGGAAGCTCTGCACCCTTTCTTCAGATTTTGCCCTATGCATCGTTTCCATCTGGCTATGCCTGAGTTATATGCTTTTGTAATAAACTGGTAATCTAGTAAGTAAAATGTTTCTCAGAGTTCTGTGAGCTGCTCTAGCAAGTTAATCAAAACTGAGGAAAGACTTGTGGGAATCTCTGATTTATAGCTAGTTGTTCAGAAGTATGGTAACATCCTGGACTTACATGGTGGTGTGTGGGGAAACCCCCCACCTCCCCTTGGAATTGGGTCCAGGAACCCAAAAGAGTAGTATTCTTGGTTGGCAGCTTTTCCTTTTAGCACTTTGAATACATCATCCCACTCCCTGCTAACATCATGGTTTCTGCAGACAAATCTGAAGCTAGCCGTATGGGGGGTTCCTTTATATGTGATGAGCCATTCTTCTCTTGCTGCTTTCAAAATTCTTTCTTTGTCCTTGATTTTTAATGTTTTGATTATAATGTGTTTTGGAGTAATCTTCTTTGAACTGATCTTGCTTGGGGTCCTTTGAACTGCCTGGACCTGGATTACCATTTCTCTCTCAAGATTTCAGAAGATTTTAGCTATTATTTCTTTAAATAATCCTGCACTTTTCTCTCCTTTCCTGGGATGCCTGTGATACAAATGCTCATTTGCTTAATGGTGCTCCATAATTTATGTAGGCTTTCTTCACTCTTTTTCATTCTTTTTCTTTTTGTTCCTCTGTCTAATTTCAAGTGATTGGTCTTCAAGTTCATTGATTCTTCTGCATGAGTAAGTCAGTTGCTCTGTCAGTTGACCAAGTCAAGAAGCTCTGTCTTGAATTTTTCAGTCTGTCGTATTCTTCAGCTCCTGACTTTCTGTCTAGTTCTGTTTTATGGTTTGTATTTCTTTATTAAACTTCTCATTTTGTTCATGTGTTGTTCTCCTGATTTAATTTAGTTGTTTATCTGTGTCCTCTTGTATTATATTGAGTTTCCTTAAGATGACTATTTTTGAATTTGTTGTCAGGCAAATCATAGATCTCCATTTCTTTGGGGTCAGGTACAGGAGCTTTATTAGTTTCCTTTGGTGGTGTCATGTTTGCCTAATTCTTCATGATCCACATAAACCTTGCATTGGTATCTATGCATCTGAAGGAGCAAAAACTTCTTTGTTTTTACATACTAGTTTGGCAAGCTCCCTGGCTGATGGGATTACCTCTGGCACCACAGTTATGCAGGACTAGAGTCAATTTCAAGGCTGTTGCTGGGTCTATGGTGTGGTCTGCAGTTGACATTCTTGTTACCAGGGAGTCAGACAGGTGTGGATCATGTCTGGTCCCTAGGTGGCTGAGATTGCTCAGTGCCTTGTTCAGTAGGGTAGCCTGGGACAAGAGGTCACCTCACAGTCCACAGCTCCTCAGTCAGCAGACCTATTACCAGGTGTGTGGATGGGTGCAGCTTTCACCTGGTCCCTTGGAAGGCTCCTCCCTAGTTGCTGGATGAGTCCCTGGGAGAGCAAGATTGACCCTGGACTACAATTGAGAGGAGCTGGAACCAAGTCCTGGAACTGTTTCAGGTTTCACAGCCACAACTGAGATCTGCAGACCTGCCTCTGAAGGTGCAGATGGATGTCTCCCATGAGGTCTCTGGGTTGGTTGACTGGTCCCCTGATTATCGCTGGAGGGGCTGAAGCAGAATATAGGGCCCTTTCTGGATCTCCTCAGGTGCAAACATGAGTATCCAACAGGTCCTATGCCAATGGGACTGCTCATGGACTGTAGCTAGGAGGGTACTAGAACTGAGAATAGGGCCCTTTCAGAATCTTCAGGGTTGTAGATGGAAGTGTCTCCTGCTGGGTCCCTGGAATCACAGGTCGGCTTGCAGACTGTGACTGTTAGGAGATTGAAGCCAAGTACCAGGTGCTTTCAGGATACCTGGGTCACAGATAGTGCCTGCAGCCAGGACCATGGTCAGCAAGTCAGCTGCCTGGGGGCAAACCTGCCTTCTCAAAATGGTTCTCTTTGGTCTTGGGCTGCACTGGGGTTTCAAAAATCTTCTAAATGGGCCCCAAAACTCCCACATGGCACTTTGTCCGTGGATAGATGTCAAATAATTGTTACTGAGGGGGGAGATACATGTGAAGGACATCTTGTTTGGCATCCTTTTGGGGTCCTTGGGGAACCCATCTTGCTAATGTCACACTCAATTTTTATCCTAATATAAGAAGAGATTCCTCATCATAGACACACAAATTGTCTTATGGCCATAAATAATTTTGTATCTACTTTTATAGTATTAATATTTTAAAACTGTAAAAATATACAGACTAACCAATGTAATGTCTGAAGGCATATTTTGGTATTGGTGGGTATTAAGGTAAAAACTAGTCATAGAGAAACATGCCACATGAGGGACTGGGTTGAAACCTCAGAAGTTTGTCATGCCTGATTTCATAGGTATTTTCAGTTGTAAAATCTTGGGGTGGTGAGAGCGCATTTTGTAATGCTAGTTTTTCAGGACTATCAGTAATTCCCAAATTTAAATAATCTATTCTGAAATATTTTTTCAGTAGTGTCTCCCATTTTTAAGTAAGAAGGACTATACCTCGCTTTCTTTTTCTGGATGTTTTTCAACCCACATTCTTGGGAGATATGTGTCAGCCAAACCAACATGAAGAGAGAATCCATCACTGTCTAAGGAGCTACCTTCCATGGTGCTAATTACAGCTTTGCAGTCTGTGCACTACAAAATAAACAACAGTGACAACAAAGTAAATAATGGAATAATAACATATGATCAATTTGCAGTTACCTGTCAAGTGGCAAAACCTTGCATAATTTATCTAACCCCATCAAGAATCAACAAGATAGTAATACATTCCAAAATGATGAAATTTTTCGAAGTCATGACCATTATATCAGTTGCTCTCCTGAAATTCTAAGGTTAATGTACACAGTCAAATTGAGAAGTCTGAGAGTCTTAAATCCTGGATCCAAAGATTATAGATCTATGTATTCAGGTAGAACTATATGGATACAGCATTAAGTACACTAGAACTCGGAATAGTGAAAATAGAAAATTCAACAGAAATCTTATAATTATGCCTTATTTTTAAGTTACATTTTCATAAATATAAAATAGCTTTTGAAAATGTGGATGATAAGCTTTAAAACAATAAAAGCAATGTGATAGATTGTAAAATGGCCATAAAGTCTTTCCATTCCTGTGTGCTTGCCCCTTTGCAATTGCCTTTGCATCTCTTCCTGTCAGAAGGTAGCACCTATTTCTCTGTCCTTGAATCCAAAGTTGGCCAACGTGACTTGCTTTTGTCAATGGGATATTGGCAGATGTGATGCAAGAGGCTTGGGAAAAATTGGTGCAATGGGGCTTGCCTGCCTCTGTTGCTACTGAGAACTCTTCCACTAACTATATGAATGAACCTGAGCTAACCTGCTGGATGAAGAGAGACATGGTCATCACCCAACTGACACCAGGCCAACTGCCAGGCATTAGAATAAGCCCATTCTAGATCATCCTGTCGTAGTCAAGCCAGTGCAGCCCATTAGAACTGCCCAGCCCATTCACAAAACTGTAAGAAATAACAAATGTTATTGTTTTAAACCATGAGTTTTGAGATTGTTTGTTACATAGCAGAAGCTATCTGATGCAGAGGGTTTCTTGTTCGGGATGGACTAAATGTATGTGTTTACCTCCATTCCCAGCAAAATCCTAAAATTCTCTACCATAAAAAGGAACCAATTAAAGGGTATAAACTCATAAAGATATTAAGAATAGGAACAAAGACAATAGGAGTTGAGAGATGTCAACAGATTTTTAAAAAGATGGAACGTTGATAGAGGTATGGTAAGTGACTCAGCCAGAGTGGAGGAAGCCTGGTGGGAGACTATTTGAGAAAAGCCTCCAGCCCAAAATATGGAGACCGAAAAAAGAAAAAGCCGGAAAAAGAAAAAAGGAACTAAAAAAAAAGACACAACACAGGGAAGAGAAGAAAATCTATGTTATGTTTTCAGAGAAACAAGAAAGAGAAGATAATGTAACCATGAAACACACAAAGATGGTGTAAAAAAGGAATACTTATAGAACAGAAAAGAGAAAAAAAAAAAGAACAGAAAAGAATTCTTACAAATTAAAAATGAGAACTAAAACACAAATTTCAATAGAAGGGAATTTAAATTGAGAATATCGGCCAGAGAGTAGAACAAGGAAACAATACAATGGTCAACAAGAGAGAAAAAGAAAGAAAACAAGAGGCTCAATCCAGGGGACACCTGACTGAAAGGCAACGCAAAAAGTGAAGGAAAGAGGAACAATTTATTTTAAAAAAATATAACAAAATTTCCCAGCACTAAAGGCTATGCGTTACATACAATCAATGCATATCACATTCTTATGAACTTTCAGAATACCATGGATAAAGAGAAGATCTGAAACTCTTGTAGAATTCAAAACAGACTACATACAAAGAATGAGGGATAAGAATAGCATTTAACTTCTCGAAGATAACACTGAAAGCGACAAGATAATGTTCTCAATATTCTGAGGAAGATGATTTTCTTTTTTTTTTATTATTTTATTTTTTCAGTGTTCCAAGATTCATTGTTTATGCACCAAACCCAGTGCTCCATGCAATACGTGCCCTCCTCAACACCCACCACCAGGCTCACATCCCCCCACTCCTCTCCCTTCCAAAACCCTCAGTTTGTTTCTCAGAGTCTTCAGTCTCTTATGCTTTGTCTCCTTCTCTGACTTCCCCCACTTCACTTTTCCTTTCCTTCTAATATCCTCCATGTTATACCTTATGCTCCAGAAGTAAGCGAAACCATATGATAACTGACTCTCTCTGCTTGACTTATTTCACTCAGCATAATCTCCTCCAGTCCCGTCCATGTTGATACAAAAGTTGGGTATTCATCCTTTCTGATGGCTATTACGCAGCCATCAGGAAGATGATTTTCAACCCAGGATTAAACACTTCAGCAACTGATCAGCATTCACACATGGATTAAGGATAGCTCCAGACATTGCTGCCCACACACTGAGGCAATTAACGGAGGCTGTGCTCTACCAAATGGAGGGGAAAAAAAAAAAGAAAGATGATAAAGAGGAAAAGCCCTACAAAGGAGAATCATAAAGAAAGGCCCTGGGACAACAGCTGTCCTGTGGTAACCACAGTGCCTTGGGAGTGGAGAGACAGAAGAGAGGAAGGTCTCAGGGGAAAAACATTATCTGAATTCAATAGTGACCAATAGTTTTAATCTTTTAATCTATGTGTGAGTGAGGTTAGTGGAGAGATAAAAGAATTAAATTTTCATCTACCACAATAGGAAATAAAAAAATAATTTTTGAATCAGATGAATCAGGAACAAGCAGTAAAAAAAAAAAAAAAAAAAAAAAAAATGAGCATTTACAACTTTTACAACTTTGGAGGGCACCAGAAAGGAGGTAGAATATTTAAAGTGGTTCACTGTCTCTGGAGGCTGGTCTGGAAGAAGCAGGACAGAACCAGGCTGCTGATGCTTTTTTTTTTTTTTTAAAGATTTTATTTATTTATTTGACAGAGAGAGAGATCACAAGTACGCAGAGAGGCAAGCAGAGAGAGAGGAGGAAGCAGGCTCCCTGCTGAGCAGAGAGCCCAAAGAGGGGCTCAATCCCAGGACCCTGAGATCATGACCTGAGCCGAAGGCAGAGGCTTTAACCCACTGAGCCACCCAGGTGCCCCTGGGCTGCTGCTTCTTGTGAGAAGCCGTTGTTAGCATTATTTTTTTCTTCTTTTTTAAGATTTTATTTTTTAAGTAATCTCTACACCCAACATGGGGCTCGAACTCACAACCCCGAGGTCAAGAGTTGTGTGCTCCACCAACTGAACCAGTCAGGCACCCCTGTTGTTAGCATTATTTTTTAACTTTTTAAACCACCTGCATGAATTGCCTTGATAAAAACAAACAAACAAACAAACAAAAAAACAAAAAAACTAATGCTAAAATAAAACTAAAAAATAAAACAAAGATTTACTAACCTTTTGTCTGAGTTTATGTGTATCACTGGAAATGAATTCAATCATGTATGGCATCTCAATGGACATACTCAAAGAGAAGCTACCAAAAAAGAAGAAAAAGTTGTCTATGACCTTAAATATTAAAAAAATACTTGTTGTCACTTTATATAATTTTAAGTAAAATTTGAAACCATAAAACTAATGTCTATTGAATGTCTGAAGAGGTTTTATATTTTTGGTACTAACCTTTGTTTTGTTCCTATTTTCTCTATATAAATCTTCTCTACTGTATCCTGTTAAAAGAAAAATATATATGTATGACTAGGTATCTATTAAGTTTCACAGTGAGAACTCTAAACTGAACGTAACTTTACCAAGACCACAATCTGCAGAAGCAACAAGACAGCTGGTCTCACTTCTGAGTAGTGAGACACAGAACATTTGCTCATGGAATGACAGTAACTTCTAAAATGCAACTGATATCAGGGATAATTTATCACCAATTTAACAGAGATTTTCAACTATACATATGTCTATATGTGTGTATACACACACACATATACATCATACCTCTATATGCATACACACACACACACACACACACACACACAATTTATATAAACACACACAAAATAGAAACAAAGCATTAATCAGTAGCTTTGGGCTACAATCTCTGGCAATGGAATTAAGGATTGTTTAAATTTTCCTCTTTGGTTGATTTGCATTCTTTATGCTTATCTAAATTCCTCATAATGAACACGTAGTATAGACACAAAAATTTTTTAAGTGACTGAACAGAATAAAAATATTATACCTACTGAGTATAACTGTGTTTTTATTCTTTTCATTTTACAAACATCACATGTATCTAAATGCAGAAAAGGCAGTAAAGCTGACTTCATGCCAGAAAGAGTAAATTTTTTTTCATGTATTATTATTGGGTTTTTAGAGAGGGAGACAGAACCAGGGGAGGAGGTAAAGAGGGAAAGAGAGAATCTTAAGCAAGCTCCATACCCAATATGGAGCCCAACTCGGGGCTTGATCTCACAATCTGAGATCATGGACCTGGGCCAAAATCAAGAGTCAGATGCTTAACCTACTGAGCCACCCAGGTTCCCCTGGAAAGATTAGCTTATTTTAGATATTTTTAAATTCCCTATCAATAAATCACCAAAAAACCTTCAACTTCTTTAAATCGTTCTAAGCATACGAACCTGAATGTTTTCATTCAAAACTTTGTCCTGTTGCCAGGGTGCCACGGTGGCAGGCATGAAGAAGACAGCCCTGTTGCCTTGGATGCTGAGTTCTGTGATGTAGGTAACTTTGATAAGGACCTTAGCCCTAGGGGGTAGATTTCCAACACTAACAGTAAAAACATCCTGAAATAGAAACACATGACTCAGCTTTCTCCTCAAAAGTGCATCAATTCTAGGCTAGTTAATCCCTCCTATTACATGAGCCATGTAAATTACAATCTGTCAGACTCTTCCTCAGAAAATAAGCATAGACTCTACAAGACGAATGGGCACTAGCAGCACTAAAGGAGAATCCTGGAGCTGGTCCGCAGGCGTGGGGATGGTGTGATGTCTACAGGGGCAGAAGGAGAGGAGGCCCTTTGGGAGCAGGACCTTGCCCTGACTGGGGAGCATCACTTCTGTCCTCTACAGCAGAGGCCCTGCATGCAGGACTCTGCTGCACAGACAGCCTCCACATAGCCCCTTCTTGAAGAACCTGTAGCCTCTCTGGGCTCCACAGCATCTAGCAGCAATTCTACCAGTGGCTGTAGAGCTAAAGCAGTTTTCACTAACTTGGTCCTCACTTTATTCCTTTACCCTGTAGTTCGTGCATCATTTTATTTTTTAGAAAAAGTATTTCACTTTCTTTTAAAGGGGTACTATAATCACTGCATGTGGAGATAAGCTCGTGACTGGCTAGGGCAGAAAAAAGAGAGGCTAGATCTATTTTTTCTGATACCTACACGGAGAAACTTTTAACACCCCATGCATATCTTCCCGTCCACTTGGCTGCACTGCCATGAAACTTAGTATGTTTAGGAGCATATAATACTAATGATTAATATAGATTTCAGGAGTAAATGATTACTTTTGACATCAAGGATATCCATTTGCAAGAATATCCAATAAAGAAATGGATTCCAGTGAAGGGATAAACAATGAAGAGATAATTATTGAACAATTCATAGTGCTTGTCCTTAAAAGAAGTGCATGAAAGCCTGGGTCTCATTTGATAGACTGCCACATAATAGTGTGGGGTTGCAGTTCCATTTCTGTGTAGGACATAGATGCAGAATGTCACTTCTGTTACAAGCCAGATAATTTACAAAACTGTAACTTGTCTTGACCTGCCAGAAAGCTGACTTGCGAGGCAGCCAGGTGAACTCAATTCCAAAGGGTAACAAGCTCCTCTGAGAATAGGTGAGGCACAGGAGCTGTGGGGATTCCCCTATGGGCTCTCAGTGGGCTAACATCTCAGTGCATATGGGGGGACTCGTGTAGGTGAGGAGCGTGGCGAGCACCATTCAGTGCAAGACACTTTGTCCTCCTTTCTGATATAATGAGGTTTGAAATCTTAGGTGTCCCTACATAATTTTCAATCACAAATCATTTTCACCTCAGTCCTTGGATGTCTAAAGCCACTTTGCTAGTCTTCTGATACTTGGGAACATCATATATATAATATATACAGCATACAAATATTATACATATTACAAATGATAACATGATATGTAATACAGCAATATACATTTTTTTTTAAGATTTTATTTATTTGACAGAGCGAGAGAGAGATCACAAGTAGGCAGAGAGGCAGGCAGAGAGAAGGGGAAGAAGGTTCCCTGCTGAGCAGAGAGCCTGATGCGGGGCTCGATCCCAGGACCCTGAGATCATGACCTGAGCTGAAGGTAGAGGCTTAACCCACTGAGCCACCCAGGCGCCCCAATACACATTATGTTTTATATATACACATATAATGTTCCCAAGTATAGAAGAATATTATTTTATATGTATATATATGAGAACGTGTGTGTGCATATATATATAAAATGTTCCCAACTATTAGAAGTCTAGCAAATAGAGAATATATATTTATATATTAAACATATAACACATATGTAACAATATATATAACACGTAATATATTATATAATTATATTATTAATATAATATATTTTAGAGTGAGGACATCATAGTTGCTGGATGGCAAAATACATTCTGGGAGACCCAAAGGCTCTGGTTAGCAATGGTTCTGACCAGACTTTATCCATAGGTAATATCCTTTGTGAAGCCTGTATTCCTGTGGATCATTTTCCTAGGGAAATATCATCCAGGAGGAAATAATGCCAACCAATTCATTTATGACAGTAACCCCACACTATTAAGTGTCAGTCTATCTAATAAACCCTGGGCTTTTAAATATGCACTTTGGCCAGGGGTAGCATTATTAACTGTTTAACAGTGACCTCTTCCTTGCTTATTTCCATTTCGTAAATGGTTATCTTAGATGTCAAAAGCAATCATTTATCCTTTAACTATATTAATCTTTAGTAACCCCCCCCAACATTAAATTTTCACAATGCTATGGCAATGTGGCATCCTTAGAGGTAATATCTGAGGCATGTGGCCCTGTCCTCAAAAACAACTAAATGTCTATGCTGGAGATAATGATTACAAACTGACTGCACGCAATCTAGTATCTGCCAAAGGCATACTTAAAGCATCTTATATTTAAGAAGAGAAATCTAGTGGACATGATAGCTGTCCCTTCTTTCAGATTCTCCATATTTTATCCCTCTGAAAGCAATTAATCAGAAGGAAAAGAATCTGGACCTACCTCAGGACCCTGTAGAAAAGTCTTCCTGGGATATAACTTGGTGAAAGCTGGATAAATTGCTATATAAGCTTAGTCCTAGGAAAAATGTATATGTAGTGGACCCTTGAATGAGGGTGCTGACCCCTGTGCAGCCAAAAATCCACTTACAACTTCTGACTCCCTAAAAATTTAACTACTAATAGCCTACTATTGGCTGGAAGCCTTACTGATAACATAAACAGTCAATTATCACATATTTTGTATGTTAGATGTTATATACTAAAATCTTACAATGAAAGAGAAAAGAAAATCATAAGAAAGACAAAATACATTTACAGTGCTGTACTGTATATTTAATGGAAAAAATCCCCTACAAGTGGATCTATGAAGTTCAAAACTGTGTTGCTCAAGGATCAACTGTATATTACATTCTCTTATCAGAAGATGAAGATTATGTACCCCCAAATGTTTTCTTTTTGTTGTCACTTCTGGGAAACTCAGTTCCCAAGGTCAGAAGTAGTTCTTATTTGTTTGGCAATACTGACACAGGTTCCTCCTACCTTTAGGTAAGTCAAAAGGTTCTGACCAAGTGGACCTCTCCTTGCTAACAGCAAGTTAAACTCTAGGCCTAAAATAGCAGAAATTATCCCAGTTTCTACTATGGACTTCATGTTTTAAGTCATATTCCAACTCTTTCTCCCTTCTGATAAGTATGCTGGACTAATGGATAAATCAAGCCGTACAGGTGCATCCTGATCCATCAAGTACGCGCCATGGCCTTGACTGATGGCTTCTCGGTATTCATGGTGGGCTGCTTCCTTCTCTTTAACCTGGAAAAGATTATTTTTATACCAGTCATAATATGAATAATGGTTTTAGACTTTAACAAGAAAACTGCAGCAATGTTTATTAAAACCTAGGCAAAACCCAGAAAACTAAGAGCCTAAGGTGAATGGAAACTTATATAAAGTGATCATTAAAATGTACTTATCTAGTAAGAATTTGAATCAGAAAAGGCCAACTAAAGAGAAATCTCTTTAATTCATTGGGACCAAAATATTTCAGAGTCAATAGTGAAAAAATAGTCTGATTAGGACTTTATGTTGGACAAAAATAGTAAGTTAAGTTTATCTTACATTTAATAAAATGTGTTATTATTGCAACTGTGGGCTAATCCTTAGAATAAACAAATAACGTATCACTTGTTATTTCTTTTGGTACACAACTTCCCTTAAAAAGTTAGTAACAGTAGCTGTCGCATCAATTTGACTGTTACAGCAGGATGCAGAGGATCAGTTTTTCGCAAAACTATATAAAGGCTTCACCAATTTTCCATGGTGCCTCTTTTAGACTTTTGATTTTGAAATTGCTCTATTTCAAAGTGCTAGGCAAAGAATTTACAAGACACTGACTGATGAAAACTGGACAGGTAGGGACAGAAACCAGTTAATCAGGGAGGGATGTTTAAATGGAAGCCAACTGTATAAATGCTTGGTTCTTCAAAGAATATTTCTGTTTTATGATAAGGCTGCTATTCAACCTTATAGCTACGGGGACTCAGGTGAGGAAGATTTGGATAAACGGGAAACTGACCTTGAATCCAAAGAGCAGTCACAGTGCATTTTCTCCCCTTACCTCTCCTACTATGTGCTTCCCATTGATAAATGCTTCAAAACCACACACAGCTGCCTTCTCATCCAAAGGAAAAATATATCTTGCCTCAATGGGCACAGAACTTTGATTGGTATATGTTTGAAAAACAATGACCTGAAGAAGAAAAAAAAATCCATATACTTGATGAAACCATATGGAACAACATTTGTAGGAACAACTATTAATGAAAACTATTATGCATATTTTCTTTAAATTCCTTGAATTTTTATCATGTCTCTCAAATTCCTAACCCTTAGGAGTTAGAGCATTCTTCGACTGCAATGTAGAGTCCATGTCACATTATAAAGTGTACCAGCTGCAGCTTTAGGTAATTCATGCACCCTTGGCTGGAATAAAAGTCACTAGTATTACAACATTACAAACACTCAACGGAAGCAACGAAGCACAGCTTTCATTAAGATGACAACAAGATAGCCTCTTTATGTGTGGGTCTGGATCCCTCCTTGGTGTCACGTGACCCAAACATTATTCCAGAATAGTTCTTATATCTGGTCTGTTTTCAGGTCTTGGCCTTTCCCTCCTTTACCTCTGTACATAGCCCTCCATAGCTTTTTTCATCTATCCTCATCTCTCCCTGTCTAGCCAGCTCCTGAATCAACTCTTTTCTACTCCTACCTGCTGTCTCTGTTCTTATCAGATTAATTTTACTAAATGGACTGTGTTTATCACATCACTCCCTTGCATAAGAAAAGACCAGTCTTTAAACAATTGAAAATTAAAAAAAAAAAACACCCTAGACATATAATAAACAGTAACATTTTAAACATGTGTCAATAATAAGGAAAAAAAATTTACCCATTTGTCATCAATAATCTCTGGGAAGAGACTGAAATGAAAAATAAAAGAGTAAAGGAAACAAACTTATTCCATAATGCTGTCTACAACTGGATTTATGGTAAGCAGGGTTGCCCCTAGTGTATGTGCTGCACCAGAGGAAAAAATTTTAAGGGGTTATATTTAAACAATTTGATTGTCCTCAAATCAGCAGGTCAGCACCCTCCAGGGGATCGAATCTCTCACGGTTCTGCAAACAAAGGCCTCATTGGCTGGTGGCAGCTCACCGGGCTTACCCTGGAACTGGAGGCTGGCCATGGCCCTGAAAGGATCCTACAGGATCCTAGAGTTTCTTGGGTGTCTGGGTGACTATGAGCCATCATAAAAGGTCAGAGAGCACCCGGCAGGGAAGCCATGAAGATTGCTGACCAGGAGGATATCACACATGTTCCCCGTGCATAGAACTCCCTTCATTTCTCTCTTGGATATCCAATTTTACCAAACCCCTCAAGGGCACATATGCTCGACCTGTAACTGCTGGATAGGGCCACTGTCTAATTGTCCTTTGGTTTGGGTTCATGTTTTCATCTTGCTCTGTGGATGTCCTGCCTGCATCTAGTTAGCAGGTCCGTTTTTGCACAGGAGTTCCCAGGGGTCAGGTCTACATCAGCTTCTCTCTCTCTCTGTGTATCACATGGTATGACTGGACACTCAGAACGCAAGACATTTTCGGTAATGACGATAGAAGTATTTTTACCGGAACTTAGAAGAGAAACTAATTCACTGTACCAATTTTGGACATCTTAATTTTCCACCTTCAGATGAAACCACTATTTTAGTTATTAAACTAAAAACACTAAGCTCATTCAAGAAGAGTCTTATATGTGAGCCATGAACATACAAGTCCCTGCTGCTGGGCCTCTGTTTGGATTCTCAATGACAATCTACAAGCCAGCTGTCTAATCACAAATTAGTGAAAAATTCATTGGTAAATCATGAGTTATTTTTTCGGCAAAGTTACCCATGGAAAAAGCTTCACCAGGTTAAAATATCAAATGGTGCAAGTTGTCTAATCCAAAGTAATGTACAGAGGATGTATGCCTCTCCTTGTAACATACTCATTAGTTTTTTATTGACTGCGTGTGAGAAAATGCCCTACATCCCTTATATTCATTGTATTTAATAGCCACATGCTGACCGGCAGATATTATTACTTCCATTTTACATTTAAGGAAACTGAGGCACAAAGAAGTTAAATAATTTCCCCAAGGTTGCAGAGCTAGAAAAGAATAAACAAGGATTCAAAGCTAAGCCTCCAAACTCCAAATTCTCTGCCTTATACAATCCATCCCAGGTTGCACTACTGCATAGTGGTTAAAGAGGTTGGATTTGAGAATCAGAATGATCAAGGTTCAAATCTGTGCTTTATCATATTGTTCAATGTCTCCATACATCAGCTTCCTCATCTAAACAATGGGCATAATCATAGCATTCACCTCATAGTATGTTTTGGGAGAATTAAATATAGCATGTGAAAAACTCAATCCAGGGCCTAATTCATAGGAAGTGGTAACCACTGTGGTCACAGTTCCTAAGGGCTCCAAAGAGATTAGCATAGGTTGAACATTTACCATGAGCCCACATCAGGGTCTCCCCAAAGTCTATGCTGTCTCCCCAAGCTATTCAGTGATGTGGGAATGCATCGGAGTGGGCCCAGGAGTGCAAACAGAGTGGGCCATGTGCAAACTGGTCAGATATCATGGGTAGCATGCCCTGCCCCACCCACCATACCCCATTTCCCCAGTTTAAGGTGACCACTACAATTAATCTGATTTCCCTCTGAAGAGGGAGGAATATCGCAATACTAGATTCAGATGTTCTTATTTTTCTAAGAGGTCTTTATAGTTGGTCATTGCAGTCTTCAGTGTTTAGAAACCAATGATGAGGTCAAATCTTAGAAAACAGAGAGCATTCCCAGTACACTGGCAGCCTGCCTGCATGTGTGCCCGTGAATTCTACTTTCTGTTCCGTGACCACAGCTGCACTAACTGCATGCTTCTGGCTGAGGCCAAGCACTGCACTTGAGCATTGGCTCTCATCCTCTCTCCCCTACAGAACAGTGCAAGTCCAGCAATTCCCCCCCATGATACTGTGATTTATAATAAGAAATATGTATTTTGGTCTTTGCACCAATTTCTGGCACAGAGCTCCCCAAACCCTCAGAATTTCCTCAGTGATAAGAACGATGTAGGTGTCTTGGTGTTCATAACAGACCCCTTTCAACCACACCTGAGTTTATGTCAAAGAGATGACTTTTGAAAAGTACCTAAGGATAGGGACTGTTTGCCAAGGGGGCGAAAGGGTTGGAACTGTCAGCCCCACCCTCAGATCTCAGGGGAGGGGAGAGAGGCTGGAGATTGAAGTCAATCACCGACGGCCAGTGATTTAATAATCAACCATGCCTGTGTTAACCCAAAAAGACAGGGTTCAGAGAGCTCCAGGCTGATGAACATGTGGAGATTCAGGGCGAGTGGCATCCCTGGACCAGGCAGGGAAGCTCTGTGCCCCTTTTCACACACCCTGCCCTGCACGTTTCTTCCAGGTGGCTACTATGTCATAAGTAAAATGTTTCCTTGAGTTCTGTTCCTTTGAGCTGCTCCAGCAAATCAGTCTAACACAGGGAAGGGGTCTTTGGAACCTCTGATCTACAGCCAGTCAGCCAGAGACCCTGCGACTGGCCTCTGAAGTGGGAGCAGGGAAGAAGAGCAGATGGAGCCCCAACCTCTGGGATCGGACACTATCTCCAGGTGGACAATGTTAGAATTAGTTACTGCTTCGTGGTGTGAACACACACACATCTCACACTCCCTCTACCGGATTATCGGTTTTTCACTCTTGCACTGGTTCACACACATGCTATGATTTCTTTCGTCTTAAAAGAAAAAAAAACAACAACAATCTGATCCCACTTCTTTTCAGCTACTGTCTCATTTTCTCTCCTCTTTCCTCCCATTTTCTCTTGAACTCACTCTAATTAAGCTTTTAACCCCATCAGTCTATCAAAGAGGTGATCGTCAAGTTACCAGTGATCTCCTCATTGCTAAATCCAATGGTCAGGTCTCACACTTTATTCTACTTGATCCATTAGCAGCCTTCAACAGAGTTATTCTTTCTAGAGACCCTGGCTTCCCATGTGTGTCTCACTGGCTGTTCCCTCTCCATCTCCTTCACTGACCCAGCCTCCTCTGCCTAACCACTACATGTTGGCCTTGTCTTCTCTCTCTGTAAGATTCTCCTGGTGATCCGCTCTGGTCACACAACTTTAAATAGTATCTAAGTGCTGGCAACTCCCCCACTTATGACTCCCACCAGGAGTTAACTCTTCCCTGGACTCTAGACTCAAATGCTTAATTGCCCACTTGGCTTTTGCATCTGGACATCAGCATCTCATGTGATAGGGCTGACAGTCCTCCCCAACCTAGCCCTCCTACCATTTCCCCATTTCAGGATGTGCAAACATGATTGATCCTTCTAGATGCTTAGACCAAAAATCTTGATGTCATCCTTGATTCCTGAACTTCTCTCGTGTTCCACATCTGTCACTAAATCTTACTGATTCTACCTTCAGTCCTTTGCCAGACCCAATCATTTCTTACCACCCCCACTGCTAACATTTTGGTCCAAGTCACCATCATCTTTGACTGAATTACTTCAACAGTCACATATATTTGATGCTGTAACATACTCCCAGATGTCCTTTTCAGGACCAAGGCTGCTGGGAGTGTCATCTGCTGAGTCCTTCCCCGGACTGTCCTTAGCAAAAGGTGGACTGCCTCACCCTAAGTTATGACCCCCCACCCCGCCCGCTCACAGCAGCCACTAGTGACTGGTCCCCCTGCAAGCACAAAGCCTGGTGCCCTGGCCTCAAGTCAGAACATCCCTGAAGGGCCATTTCAGCTTCAGAGCTCCTTCTGAGATCATCTCAGGACTTCTATGCATCATATGTTAGATGTGTCATAGTTCAATGTCTCCTTTTGCCAGTCCTGACTCCCTTGTTCTCTTACAGGTGTTGTTCCTGAGAGCACTTCCCAACAAACTTCCTGAAAACAAATTTCCACCTAGAGTCTGCTTTCCAGACAACTTGACCTAAGATGTCTCCTAACTGATCCTCTTCAGACTGTACTTGACATGGTGGCTAGTATGATCCTGTTAAAACAGGTGAGATCATACCACTTCTCTGCCAAACATCTTCTAAAGGCTTCCATTTCACTCAGAATTAAGGACAGTATGTCCTGTGTCCTGATGTGAGCTGACCCCCACACTGCCTCTTTGATCCAATCTCCTGCCATGCCTCCCCCTTCTATTCTGCTGTAGCCACAGTGGTCTTCTTGATGTCCCTGACCATATCAGGCTTTCTCCCACCATGGGGCCTTTGTACATGCTGTTTTTTCCACCTGGAATGAATGACACCTAGGTGTCCACATGGTTTAGTCTCCTCTATTTCCTACATGTCTGTACTCAGATGTCACCTTCTCAGTGAGGCCTTCTTTGGCCATCCAACTTACAAGTTCAAACCCCTCCGCTCCTATGAAGCTCCTATCCTCCCTGCTTAGATTTTCTTCTTTAGCACCTATCACTGTCTAACACATGATGCATTTTATTTAGTTATCATGTTTTTTGTCTAGTGCCCCAATAAAAGGTATTCTCTACAGGGCAGTTTTTCTTTTGTTCATCGCTGTATGCCTAGAGTCTAGAACAGTCCCTGGTATGTAGTAGGTGCAAATTTTAGAAATGCATGTTTTGTTTAATTCATGCAACTATAATCAAATTGTCATGTATCTGTTTAAAGTATCGTAAAATCACAAAGAACATACCTGGGCTATGAAGTCTATTATTTTCCCCTTGATGTGAACATCCTCAAGAGGAACTGAATTGCCAGAAACATCCTGCAGGCCGGACTTGATGTTGCTGAAAGGTTTGGTGTCTGCTAACTGATAATCTACACATTAAAAAATTATAATGTTAGCTTTTAAAACCACCCCTGCACCATCTATTTTTGTTATCTTAATTGTTATTCCTTCTCCTTTCTTTCATACATTATATTTTAGGAAAAATGAGTAAGCAGCATTTTATGATTTTCAATAGCCAATGCTGTAAAGTAAGCAAACCTACATGAGAAAAATGGGGACAGCCCTCATAAGAGACACTCTGCCTTTTTAATCTAGAGACTCTGAGGACTCATCATGAAAATTTAGAGTCACGCAATTACTAGAAAGACATACATTTAAGCATACACACAAGTACACGAAAGTCTTTAAGAATTTGTAAGTGTAGTTTATGCATGAATCTAGATATCTCCATTCTCTGGCCCGTGATTTTGATTGGTTAGTCACTATTATTTATTGTGCCACAAAAGCATGTTAGACCAATATATGAGACCCCTTAGGCTTTCAGTCCAACGAACACTAAATCAAACTTCTAATACAGCGTATGAAAAAAATGTTCCCCTTCTATACCAGGTGGTACAAAAATACACATACAATTAGATATGTAAATATATACTCTCTAGCCAGACACTTCATTTAATGCTCTCAGAGGAAAAACAGGAGTCGTTTTCTTATACATGAAGACATACATTTCTGACAAAAAATAATTTGATCACAGTTAAAAATGTTAATATTTTTTTATTTATAAAAATGTTAATGTGTTTTTACAATGCTATTAATAAATATTAAAATAGTTTGGGCTTACAATTTTATGAGAAGCTATCATCCTCTCATATATTTCTACCACTAACGTATAAGCTGCATATTACAGTTTTGGGAGTATCTTCGCTTAATGCAGGTACTGATCTCATTTGCAACACAGAGAAACTGAGACCCAAAAAGCTTATGCAGTTTGTTTCATATTGCACAGCGTAGTAAGTGGCAAGTCGATACTTGAACCCGAGCTTCCTGATTCTAAAGCTGGGGCTTCTGTCCACTTCACCAACCCCCATTACACTTTTTGTGCTTCGACATCTTAAATTGCTTCAGTGGGTTTTAGCATCGGCTGTCTGGAGGTGCATGAGCTCAACTTAGGCATGTTAACAAAGTAATATGTGATTTTGAGATCACTTAACCTCTCTCAAGTATCCTGGCTTTTATTTTTACAAAATAAAAAAGGAAATGAGAATATTTATAGATGAATCATAGATACAATTACTGAACATGAACATAAATTCCTCTAAAAATAAAATGTTTGACTTCTATAAGTATCACATAAAACAGCATTCAAGAAAACTGTCTTACCTTCAACATTTGAAAAATTTGAAAACTCAGGTTTGTATTCTTCTAATTCAGTAGTGTTACAAGGATGAAAGTCCTTTATTTCATCTCCAGATATACAAAATTTAATAATATATTTCATTTTAATCTGATTGGTTTTATATACAACAAATTCATCATCCTAGAACCAACAGAAATGAATAGGTGGGGGGAAAAACCTTTATTGGCAAATGTTCTCATAAAAGCAGAATTGCAGGTTTGCTAATTTAGAAACTACTGAATTCAGAGAGCCACAGATATGCAATAATTACTTCAACTTAAGCATAGTCAATAAAAACAGGAGCCTCTCTGCCTGTTTCTTGAAATAAATACCTCAAAGTCTGTGGTGACAGTGTCTGTTGCTCGCACCCCATGGACACTGTCATAACCCGGTGGTGCTTCCGACAAGGATAAGTCTTTTTTGTTCAAGTCCATGCACTTCCCAAGGGCTACATCACAGATGACCAAGAGCCTCGTGCCGTCTGTCTCTCCTGAGCGGGAGTACTTAATACTCGTACTGCATTGGGAAAGGAAGTAAGTACGTGTTTATAATTTATGGTCATGGCAACAATATTTTATTATCTTTTATCCATCTCTGTATGTGAAATACTGTCTAAATGACTTTACTGGTAGAATGTTCCAAATTTTACTGCTATTGAAATATCTCTGAAGATTCAATTTAGAACGTTATTGTTTACTTATTTGTTTAAAACTTTAATGTGAAAAACACATATGTTGCCCTTCTGTTGTGGTAGGCAGTGCTCAAAATACTTTCTTCCAGAGATGAATGAATTCTGCTGTTTTCCCAAACCTTTATTAATCACTAAAACACACACATTTTGGTATGGTAAATACCAAAGTGATGAAAGAGAAGGAAAATCCCCACCTTTTTATTAAGAAAAAGTAGATTACTTCTCTGCACTGAAGCTCAGAGAGAACATGAAATACTAGGTAAATAAGAACTGCTCAAAGGGAAAGATGGGCACTGAATTCTCACAAAGGCTTCTGAATCCAAATGGAGAAACAAAAATTTCAAATGACATCTAAGTGAGAGATTTTGTTTTGACTTTCTTCAGGACTCAGCAGCTTTAAGGACACCTTTGGGAGCAACATTTTTGTGACAGACCTCTATTTTTCCAAATATCAAGACCCAAATGTGTTTGTTCTATCCCCTCTAAGACTTGCTCCCTTTTACCTATTTTTTATTTTTTAAAAATATTTTATTTTTAAGTAATCTCTACACCCAACATGGGGCTTGAACTTACAACTCTTGAGTTCAAGAGCCGCATGCCCCACTAACTGAGCCAGCCAGGGGCCCCAAGACTTGCCCACTTTCAAAAAAATAACCAATTTCCCCCATTCCTCCTATAAACTTCCTTCCCTATGACCACCAAACCTGTGACCCTTGACTTTGTCCCAGCTTCCTCCCTTTCCATCCCCTGCCTTTCTCAATGGCTGCCTGTACCTGCTTGCTTGCCCATCACCCCTCAGCCTGCCACAGTTTGGCTTCTCCACTAAAACCACACCGTCCAAAGTCACAAAGGACTTCAACTTGGTTAAATTCAATGCAATGCCAGTTTATTTTAAAAAAATCTTGACATCTAAAAAAGTTTACTTTGAAATATTTTGTATACAGGAAAGGGCATTTATACTATAAATGTGAAGTTTCAAGAATAATAATAAGACAAACAACCACGTGGCTACCACCTAGTTTAAGAAACAGAACATGGGGCGCCTGGGTGGCTCAGTGCGTTAAGCCTCTGCCTTCGGCTCAGGTCATGATCTCAGGGTCCTGGGATCGAGTCCCGCATTGGGCTCTCTGCTCAGCGGGGAGCCTGCTTCCTCCTCTCTCTCTGCCTGCCTCTCTGCCTACTTGTGGTCCCTCTGTCAAATAAATAAATAAAATCTTAAAAAAAAAAAAGAAACAGAACATCATCAAGACTTCTATGTTGCCTTGTGGCATCACCTTCTTTGCCACCCAGAGGTAATCTAATCGCTATCTTGGTTTTTTGGTGTATATTATTTTTTCTTTTATGGTTTTGATGCATAGATATTTGTCCCTCAACAACATGCTTAGTTTTGCTTGTGTTTGAACTTTGCATACATATAGAATCACATAGCAATTTTTTGCTCCACATTATGTTCCTAAGGCTCATCCATTAGACATGTGTAGCTGTAGCACACTGGTTGAAACTACACCAAAATTTTTCAATCCATTCCACTGTCAATGGATATCTGCATCATTTCCAGGGTTCTATTATTACAGTTTTCTTGGCCATTCCTGTGCATGTCTCCTGGTCTGTGTCTACTTACTAGGGTAGTGATTCTCAACCCAGGCTGCATATTATAATCATCCAAGGAGCTTAAAAAACTATTGATACCCAAACCTCACCCTTGGAGATCCTGATTTAACTGATCTGGGGTGAAATCAGCACCAGTAATATTTAAAAGCTCCTCCAGGTGAGGAGGTGGGGGGGAATGGGGGAAATAGGTGATGGGGATCAAGGAGTGCACTTATGATGAGCACCCCATGCTGCATTGAAGTGTTGAGTCATTGTATTGTACACCTGAAACTAATATTATACTCTACTAACTGGAATTTGAATAAAAACTAAAAAAAAACTCCTTCAAATTAAAAGTTTCCTCCAGGTGATTCCAATGTGTAGCCAGGACTGAGAACCACTGCTTCTTGGTTCATAGGCCAGCTAATCCATAGGATTACTGAGTCATACTACCAATCTTCAACTATAGTAGGTGATGCCAAAATTTTCTCAAGAGGGCTTATCAGTTTCTACTACTACCAACATGGTCTGAGAATTCAGCCTCTTCTAGAGACTTACCAACACATAGAGATGTTACACTTTTTTTTTTTTTTTTGCTGATAGGTGTAAAATGGTATACTATAGATTAATTTGCATGTTACTGATAAATAATCTTTTCAAATGTCATTGTCTATACGTGTTTTCTCTCAGGTTCCTATTCATGTCTTTTGTCCATTTGCTTATTGAGCTCTTTATCTTTTTCTTATTGATTTGTAGGAATTCTTTAAATATCCTGGATAATTATCTTTTGTCCTGGGCCTGAACCCAGACTCCATCCTATAACTAGCTCTGTGATATTATGCAAGTTACTTAACCTCCATCAGTCTGTTTCCTTTTCATAAAATGATGTCACAATACCACTTATGAGGTTTATAGACAATGTACATGAAGCACTTAGCCTGGTGCCTTGCACAGGGCAGGTGTTCAATACATTTTTTTTTTTCTTAAAGATTTTTTCTTATTCACTTGTTAGAGAAAGAGAGAGAGAGACAGCACAAGCAACAGCACAAGCAGGGGGAGCAGCAGGCAGAGGGAGAAGCAGACTCCCCACTGAGCAAGGAGCCTGACCCAGGACTCGATCCCAAGACCCTGAGATCATGATCCGAGCCAAAGGCAGATGCCCAACTGACTGAGCCACCCAGGCATCCCAAGGTGTTAAATACCTTGTGGCTATTATGAAGACAGACTTAAATATTAACAAGGATATTAAAGATGAAATATTATGCTAGGCCTACAGAGTTTATTCACAATAGATACATTGTTTTGAGAAGAGGTCCTGTGCTGTAGAAATTAAGATCACTGGTCCTGAAGAAAGACAAAATGCTGTGTGATCTTAGGCAAGACACCCTCAGTGTCACTCAGTATTCTTTGTGATAGGGATAATAACAGAACTGACCTCAGAAGGTTTTTATAAGGATTAAGTGGGTAAAAAAAATGTAAAGACCTTCAGGATAGTAAAATCACTAAGATGATTTAAAATACAATTTTCCCAAACCTCCGCCACAAAAGACATATTTCTTTTTTCTTTAAGATTTTATTTATTTTTTGACAGAGAGAGACATTGATAGAGGGAACACAAGCAGGGGGAGTGGGAGAGGGAGAAGCAGGCTCCCCACAGAGCAGAGAGCCCGACGCGGGGCTTGATCCCAGGACCCTGGCATCATGACCTGAGCCGAAGGCAGATGCTTAACAACTGAGCCACTCAGGTGACCCCCAAAAAGACATGTTTCTATAGTATACTGAGAAAACCGGTTGCTTTCAATGATCTGTTCTCAGGTGAGAAATTCCTCACAAAGAAAAGATGGAGGAAACCACTTGGTAAGAAATCCTTGGTGATAGGTGTTAACAGGATTAAGGATATAATATATAGTATATATAATACACTAACCTGAGTGAATCACTAAAATATATTCCACTCCCAAGATTTCCAATGTCTGTTCTCTTTGTGCCACGATCTTCAACTACTTTGGGTAAAAGCAGCCCACTAAAAAGAAAAAGACATTACAATGATTTACTAGGAGAAAGGTATCTTTTATTATAGCCTCATAATTCTAGCAGAGACAGGAGATATTTAAGGACATGCTAAGTGAAATAAGCCAGGCACAGAAACACAAATACTGCATGACATCATATATATGTGGAATCTAGCAAAGTGCAAGTCATAGAACCAGAGCACAGAATGGTGGTTTCTAGGGACTGGGGGTTGGGGAAAATGGAGAGATGTTGGCTAAAAGGTATACAAACTTTCAGTTTTAAGATAAATAAGATAAATTAATACTCTTTGCTAAGAGTAGATCTTATGTTCTTACTACAAGAAAAAAAAAGATAACTCTGTGAAGTGATGGATGTGTTAATTACCTTGCTTGTGGAAATTATTTCACAATGTACATGTACATTAAATCATCACATTATACATCTTTAAAAAAATCATACAATTCTTTTTTTTTTTTAAGATTTTATTTATTTATTTGACAGAGCGATACATCACAAGTAGGCAGAGAGGCAGGCAGAGGGAGAGGGGGAAGCCTACTGAGCAGAGAGCCTGATGCGGGGCTTAATCCCAGGACCCTGAGATCATGACCTGAGCCGAAGGCAGAGGCTTTAACCCACTGAGCCACCCAGGTGCCCCAAATCATACAATTCTTACTTGTCAATCATACCTTAATAAAGCTGGAAAAAATACACCAATTAAAAGACAACAAGTAAATAAAGAGCATGAAAGGAAAAGCAAAATGTATATCAGAGTAATCCCACATAAGGAGTTCCAGGTGCTGTTCAAATGTACCAAGCTATGGCCGGTTTCTCATCACTGTCTTGGTCAGCCCTGAGATGCTGGCCATTTTTCCTGCTTCAGGGCTCTGCCTCCTACCTGTCGAGGCCCCCAGTGTGCAACAGAACCATATTTAAAAGCCAAATGCTGACTGCATTTCTTCCTGGCTCAAGAACTTATGCAGATTCCTACTTGTCTTCTAGCATTGCTAAGAACTCTGCAATCAAAGTTAAACCACGGTTATCTCTGGGAAGGTGGGTAAAGGGAGACTTCTGCTTTTATTACATAAACATCTACTGTTTGAATTTTGCATTATGAAATGTAATTAATTTTGTAGAATTTTTTTGGGTTTTATTCCTCCTTAAAGTTTATTTAAAAATTTTTTTATATTAAAACTATTTTTCAGTGATAGTACCTATAATTTTAGATTTTTAAAAAAGATTTTATCTATCTATCTATCTATCTATCTATCTATCTATCTATCTATCATCTATCTATCTATCTATTTATATACTGAGGGGGAAGGAGCTGAGGGAGGGGGACAAGCACACTCTGTCCTCACCAAGCTCGGAGTCCGCTGCGGGGTCCCATCCCTGAGATCATGACCTAAGCTGAAATCAGGAGTTGGATGCTTAACCGACGGAGCCATCCAGGCATCCCTAATTCTAAATGTTTAAATCTTTGTTCCACATGGAGTTTATTTAAATGTGAGGAATGAGGTAAGGGTCCAACTTTGTATTTTTTCCAGGTAGTACTCTCTCCCAATATATAGTATTGAAGAAACTATCTTTCTTCCACAGAAATAAAAGCTACTTTTATCATATATTAAACCCTCTATGTTTTTACATTTGGTTTTAGATTCTTTATTCTGTGACCATCTGTTCAGGTACCATCTCACTGTTTTAATTAACATAGCTTTATAAAATGTTTTTAGTGTCTGGTTAATTCTCTCTCATTAATCTTCTTTTTCTGAATTACCCTGGTAAAATCAAATTTTAAAAAGTATGTATGATAGAATCAACTTTTTATTTCTTTTTTTATAGATTTTTTTAAAAAGATTTTATTTATTTATTTGAGATAGAGACAGTGAGAGAGAGCATGAGAGGGGAGAAGGTCAGAGGGAGAAGCAGACTCCCCATGGAGCTGCGAGTCTGATGCAGGACTTGATCCTGGGACTCTGGGATCATGACCTGAGCCGAAGGCAGTTGCTCAACCAACTGAGCCACCCAGGTGCCCCTCAACTTTTTAATTCTTAAAAAAATCTTGTTAGCACTTTTACTGTGATAGTTCTAAATTTATAGGTTAATTCAAGGAAAATTGGCATCCTTCTGATTAGTGCAAGTATCCTTGGTCCTTCAACAGGAGTTTAAAATTTTTTCCAGATGGATCTTGTATACTTATATTTCTTCTTAGGTATTTTTTTTCCTTAGGTATTTAATTAAGGATCTAGATGTAATCATATCCTTCCCTGCTACCTGTGACTGCAGTTCAGCTCTAATATTAAGTGGTTATTCAAAGCAAACAGAAAATTAGAGTTATGTTTTGAATAGATAACTCACAGTATCTAGGTACTCTATTTTCTAGACCTTTCTCCTTGAGATGTTGGATGTTCCCTAGATTAGATACACATAGAAGAGCCACGAAATAGAGAACCTCCTTTCTTCATATGATACAGTTTTCAAGAAGCAATTTATACCCATGTACTACACTTTAAAATATACATAACAATAAGTACATAATTTAAATTATACTTATTACAATTTAAAGTTTTCAGTTTCCTCTGGAATGCAATAAGCTGATTTTAACTAAAGAGGCCCATGTAGTATAGAAAAAAAAAATAGGGAAAAAAGGTAAAACACTTCATGTTCATGAGACTGAAACATTTAGACAAAAAAGATGGTATCCTCTTACCGGGACAGGATCCCTACAAAGCTTTGTACAGGTGATCCATGCAGTAAGGACTTCACATTGCCAAGCTGGCTCAAAAACTCTGTGGCTTCATTCACCCTGCCAACTCTAAATATCTGCAAGATATCCACTGGATCTTTGCTGTAAAAAGTAGAAGAAAAACCTTGAGATTGCTCATAAAATCATTATTAGCAGAAAACCCAAAACAGCCCAAATGGCCATTATTTTGGAATGGATTCAGTGAATCACAACACAGCATTTTTTGGGAAAATTATGTAGCCATTAAAAAAAATCACACTCTTAAAAAGTAAATAAGGATATGAAGTAAAACTTGTAGTAAGACAAATTTTAAAAATAGGTTACAAAACTTTATGCATAGTATGATCTCAAATTTTTATACATATAATATATAGATGGAATTTATTCATGCATTCATTCATACACTCTGGGAGTGCCTGGGTGGCTCAGACGGTTAAGCATCAGACTCTGAATTTCACTGGGGTCATGATTTAAGGGTCATGAGATTAAGCCCTGGGTCAGGCACCACACCAGGCATGAAGCCTGCTTGGGATTTTCTCTCTGCGCCTCCCCACCTTCCGCTCCCATGCACATGTGCTTTTGCTCTTGTTTCTCTCTCTCTCTAAAAAAACAAAACAAAACAAAACAAACAAACGAACAAAAAACCACTCTGTCCTGATTATTCTGCCAGACCCTGGAAGTGAGATAATATGGTCTGTGGCTTCATGGGGCTTGCATCCTAATGGAGAGAGACAAAAATTAAAAGTTAACAAATAACTGATTTTACGTTCTACTCAGCAAGCCAACCAGGTTGAGAGAGAGGATGGTCAAGAAAAGCTTACCTTTGAAAGTGACATTTGTTGCAACATGACATAATACAGTATATATTTTAAGACCTAACTGGTTGTTTGGGGAAAATAAATGGTCTCGGGCGAGAGCAGAAAGAACATCAGGAAGCAGGTGAGACAGCGGTGTCTGGACTGAAGGTAGCAGCAGTGTGAATGAAAGAAGCCAATGGATTAGAGACATTTTGGAGACAGAACTGACAAGGCACAGTGATGTAGGGATGAAGGATAGTTGACAATGGCTCTGGGTGGGTGACTAGGATGGGGAAGCATGGGGAAAGACTGGGGGACTATGGAGGGACAGAGTTGTGGGGTAGAGGACGTAAGAGAGCCTATCCAGCATGTCTTCCCAACTCCTTGTTCTTTGGTGTCACACTGGTAGCTTGAAACTACCTATAGTAGGAGTATTTACACCACAGAAACCAGCAGTTATTGCAAGTCAGGACTTTTATTTCAGAGAGCTGGCTTACCAGTATAACATTAGATGTGGAGAAGAATCAATAATTGAGTTTGAGGTATATTCTACACCAACATATTATTAACAGTGGTCATATTATCTCTGGGTTATCTCTGAGTGGTGAGATTTGGGTGGTCTTCAATTTTCATGATGCTTTCATGATTTTAGACACATTGTCTAAACTTTCAGCAAAGAACATGAATTTTATAACTAGAAAAAACTAATATGAAAATCATCATTAGTAAAACGAAATGGAGAAAATCTAATTCTTCACAGCAGCAGAATCTCTCCATAGGGAAAGGTCTACTTTTGTCATGAACAGTTCGATATCACTTGGGTGTGAGGTGAGGTCTCCAAGGCCTGCTTGAGTTACATTAGATGATTGAACTGCACTCCCCTCCCCAGGCTTGAAGACATGGCTCCTCCTTCTCTTTGACTCCCTGGAGAAAGTCAGTTACTCTCCTCCAGATTCTACCTTCATTGTTTCTAGTTTCTTAATTAGATTAGATCCTAGCAGATACCTAGGGGAGGGTTAAAATTCAAATCAAAAGAAATAAAAATAATTTGATTATATATAAAAGTGAAATCTGGGAAAGATCTACAGGAAAGGATTTTTTTTATTATGTTCAGTTAGCCACTGTATAGTACATAATTAGCTTTTGATGTAGTGTTCAGTGGTTCATTAGTTAAGGATTTTTTAAATTGATATCAAATTCATATAATATAAAATGAACCATTTTGAAGCGTACAGTTCAGTAGTATTTAGTATGCTCAAAGCGTGCAACTACTACTTCTTTCTAAACATTTCAGCACTACAAAAGAATACCCCATACCCATTTAGCAGTCAGTCCCCATTCCTCCCTCTTCTGGAACTAGGCAATTTGCTTTTTTGTCTCCATGGATTTGATTTATCTATTCTAGATATTGCATATAAATGAAATCATACAATATGTGGTCTTTTGTGTCTTGACTTCTTTCACTTACCATAATATTTTTGAGACTCACTCATTTTGTAGCATGTAACAGCACTTCATTCCTTTTTTGATGATTACTGTTCTATTATAAACACACACACACACACACACACACACACACACACAGCTCATTTTGTTAATCTGTTCAACCACTGATGGACATTTGGGTTGTTTCCACCTTTTGGTTACTGTGCATAGTGCTGTTGTGAACATTGATGTACCAGTGTCTGTTTGAGTACATGTTTTCAGTTCTTATATAACAAGGAGCGGAATTGATGGGGCAGATAAGAACTCTGCATTGTATTTGTTGAGGAATGGCCAAAGAGCAGCTGCACCATTTTACACTTCCACAAGCATTGTATAAAGGTTCTAATTTCTCCATATCCTCACTTAACACTTACGATGTTCCTTTTTCTTTTTTTCATTTTTTCAAAAAAGTATACCCATCTTAGTGGGTGTGAGGTAATGTTGAAAATGGCATTTAAGGATGACTGATCAAGGAAGGCAGAACACAATTTTAGATAGGTCTGAATTAGTCATAAGGGAGGTGTGGATGGGTTTTGTTCTAGCAAGATGCTGGAAAACCAGTTCTCAGAACAATAGCAAAACCTACACGCGACCCTGATTTGTAGCATTTGCTGATTTCCGTGGTATAAATCCTCCCACCATAGCCAATTCCAAATTACTAATGGTACTCAGTTCACAAAATTCCTAAAAATGTACAACTGGCCTCCGTAGTTGGTTCAAGGGGCTGCGGTTCACCACCTCTGGCTCTAAGCAGTGTGTAAGGCTTGCGATTAAGGTTAACCTGGCCCTTTATACCTAATGAGAGCCGAGATGCCAGAAAGGTCCAGAAGAAAGACTTCAGGCAGAGAGGATTGCTAGGAGGTTACATTAGTGGGATGAATGACCAAACCAGAGGAAGTCAGTCTCACCCTTGAGAATAACCCATCAAATTAGTTTCTGAACCTTGAAGCTGGGTCCAGGCTCTCAGAGGAACTAACTAAGGCCCAATGAGGGCTTGTTGGAGCGGCTGATCCACATGCATCTGTTGTTACTGCTGTTGCCCTGGGTTGTAGAATGCACAAGAGCACAAGAAACAGGGACTCTCACAGACAATGAGGAAACAAATGTGACTGACATTTAGGAGTGTCATATCTTTTGACGTATTTTCCAGATTTTCAACTGAGTGTTTCCACGCCATGGAGTAGCCATTTTAGAAGCTGCCACGCACATAGTCCTGCATCTTAAAATCTTAATTTAAGTGGATTTTGCTACATAATATCCTTCAAAACACAAAAATACCTTGTGATTTAAAATTTTTAAATTTAATTCTCAGCAAGAATAGGTAAACTTGAAATTTGAGTGGAATAGTAGGGAGGGTTTTCAAGCACAGAATACTATCCCAAAGCCTATTATATACAGATATATATAGATATATACATATAGAGATATATATAATGTATCTGATATATATATCAGATATATATTACATATACACAGATATATTATATACAGATATATATATGAAGTATATATGTACGTATATTTTTTAAAGTAGGTTTTTTTAAAGTAGAGTCCATGTCCAACATGGACCCCAAAGTGGGGCTTGAACTCACGACCCTGAGATCAAAACCTGAGCTGAAATCAAGAGTTGAACATTTAACTGACTGAGCCACCCAGGCATCCCCCAAGTCCCATTGTAAGCACAGAAGAAAGTAATTTGTCATCACAACATAGCTACCTTGTTACAGAGGATTAAATTACACAGGTTAATTATGGAGAGTAGCTCTTTAACAGAATCTGAAATAGTATTACATAATAACAGATCCTAAGACATTTCCTTTATGCATACCTGTAATTATTCTGTAAAACCTCTTTTTTAACTCTGAAAAATTCTTCAGTGTTCTGTTCAACATGCTCAATTTTGCATCTCAAAGCTCGGTATTTGGCAAGAGATGGTGGGTTGGGTTTGAACAAATTAGTTTCACAGACATTAACCATGTCTTTTATTAGCTGTAGATAGAAATAATACAAGATGTCAGAATCACTATATATCAAAATATTTATAGCTCATTACACTTTCTCAAAAAGATTGGAAAAATAAGTGTTTTTTTCCCAAAGTTTTTTTTAAAGGTTTTATTTTTAACCAATCTCTACACCCAATGTGGGGTATAACTCATAACCCTGAGATCAAGAGTGCATGCTCCACTGACTGACCCAGGCAGCACCCCTCCCCCAAAGCTTTAGATCAATATGTAAGTTGCACATTAAAGGTAATACCTTTATTATATATTGTGCCTTCAGTGATAGCATAATATACAATAATAATAATAGTGTACATCAGGGTAGCACATCATTGTTGATAAAGTGTTTTCAGGTACATCATTTCTCTAATCCATACTACAGGACTGGTCTTATTAGATCCTATTATCTTCATCGTATAGATGGGGAAAGTGAGGCTCTGAAAAGCTGAATTAATTTCTCAAGATTCCATGGCAAAGAGGGGGTAGTGACTAAATAGGAACTCAGATCATCAGAATTCAAGTGCAATTCTGTTAGCAAAACTTCATTAAGCAGTTCTGTATGCCAGGCATTGTATCAGGTTTGAAAGATACAAAAATGAGTAAGACATGGTTGTCTTCCCTGAGAGGGAACCTAAGTATACTTAGTATACTCATAGGTTGTGGAGCTTGGAGGAGGAAACATAGCTCCTACATAATCTGAATTACATTTATTATAAGGATATATTGCTTCTACCATCTTTGAGATGAAAGAGACATTGACAGGGGAGCCCTATCTTGCCCTGCCACACATCTTTATGACCTCAACGTGGGGAGGGGGTAACTGTAATTCTAATACACCAGCCAAAAAAGAAAAGATTGATTCATTTTTCTACATAAAAGTAAAAAATTTCTGTATGGTAAAATAGAACAAGTCAACCGATCACCCACCATAAGCAAAGTAAAACAATACAAAACAAAACAAAACAAATAAACTATAGAAAATATTTGCAACTCATATCCCAGACTAAGCTCCCTAACCTACTAAGAGGTCCTAAAAGTCATGAAGAAAAAGAGCAGGATCCAAAAGAAAAAGGGCCAAAGGACATGAAAAGATAGTTCACAGAAAAAAAAAAAAACCCCACATAAACTAAATATAAATCCTGTAACTGAGAGGTCATTTCTCATCCATAAAATTGGTAAAGTCTGAAAGTTTAACAAATATACTTTTGGTAAAACTATAGGAAATAGAAACTCTCATTCACTGGTAGTGGGAGGGCAAATAATAGAATCTTTATGAGGGAATAAGACAAAATCTATCACAATTACAGATGCACTGACCCCATAAGTCAGCACTTCTACCTCTGGGATGAATCTCAGAGACACTCCTGTGCAGCTATGAAATGACAAATATACAAACATACTCACTTTGGCATCGTTTGTAGTAACAAAGTCCAGAGACAATCCAAATTTCTGGTATTAGGGGATACCCACACAATGTGGGGAATGAGGATGCTATCTATGTACAGGATATGTTAAGTGGGAAAAATGGGTGTGGAACAGCAAAGATGGTATATAACTTTTTATGTAAAAGAAAGAGGAAAGGAATAAGCATATATGTGTATATTTATCATTATTTGCATAAAGAAACCACAAAGACAAACAAGACACTAACAAAAATGGTTATTGAGTCGGGGAGGGCCAGGGTAGAATACAGATTGTGTTGAGAATACCTTTTTTTTTT
>CM052883.1:72273374-72293883 GCA_028534135.1 Potos flavus
AAAAAAAAAAAAAAAGAACTATAGCCTCACATACTCCATTTGCAGAAGGTTGTCACTATTTCCATTTTTTGACATATTAGGTAGGGAGTAAGGAACAGTCTCAATGCTAAAGCCTTCTTGGTAAGGTAGCAGGGTAAACAGACTGCCCAGATCTTATCTCCAGTGCCTTTTGCTTTTTAAAATCAATCGAACAATTATGTCCACTCTTATATAATACTAAGATGGAAATAATTATCACTATACTAGTTGAAGTAAAAAGTCTTAAATAAAAGCCTAGAATTAGAGAAGCAAGATAAATGAAAATACTACAAAAAACATGATATACTAATAGTATTTTAAAACTGTGTTTGAGAGTCTGACTTCAGCTCAGGTGGTGATCTCAAGAGTCATCAGATCAAGCCCGCATTGGGCTCCCCGCTTATGGGGGAGTCTGTTTGTCCTTCTCTCTCTCTCCCTCTGCCCCTCCCTCCTGCTCGCTCTCTCTCTCTCAAATAAATAAATAAAATCTTAAAAAAAAACCAACAACCTTTGCCTGAGGTTTACAAAACAGTTCACAAACTAAGTCTTAACCATCAGAAGTAGATTACTCTGGGGACACCTGGGTGGCTCAGTCGGTTAAGTGTTCTGCCTTTAGCTCAGGTCATGATCCCAGAGTCTTGGGATTGAATCCTCCATCAGGCTCCTTGTTCAGTGGGGAGCCTGCTTCTGCCTCTGTCTGCCGTTCCCCCTGCTTGTGCTCTCTCTCTCTCTGACAAATAAATAAATAAAATCTTTTAAAAAATAAAAGTAGATTACTCTGTGAATTCCACAATGTTTTCCTTCTCCATGGAGTTGTCCAGGGACGGATCATCTGTTGTCACTTCTAGAACAAAAACAAAACACTTGTTTACTACTCAAAGATTTATTAAAATTATTAACAATAAATCCTGGAATTTTTAAGATTCTTGAATATAGGTCATACTTAACATGCTATTCTTTTTTTTTTTTAAGATGTCCTTAAATTAACTATGTAATTGTTAATCTAAGGATAGTACAAACGGGACAAAAAGAAGGTAGATTAAAAGTAAAAGATAGTGAGGATATATCATAATTTTATTTTAATAGACATGTGAGGAGAATTCTAATGTTATCTGTATTATTTGAAACTCAATTGATGGATATACAATTTCAAATGATATTTTTCTCTTCTGAAGATTATGGTAAGCACAGTTATGAAATGCATTTCTAGTATGCTGCAGGGTCAGAATGAGTTCCCCAGTGCCATCATGTCACAAATGAAGAACCTGAGGATGTTCTAGCTTAGAGGAGGGAAATTTGAGGGTTCCTATGTGAAGCCAAGAAATTTTTGCTTCATATTTTTCTCATAAGAGAAGTATAACACTGTCTATAGCATTATGATATATAGGAACAACTTCTTTTATGCAAGGATTTCTTTCCAGTTTTAATTATGATATCAAAATTTCAAACGGTGTCAATGTATTTGCAGTAATTCTGAATCTGACTGTATCACTCTGGATGTTGAAAAACATTTTCAATGTAAAAGGAGTGTACCATCCTGCCTATTTTGTTTTAGCTACCATTTTCTGAGAACAAGAAAGTCTGATGACAGCATTTTTGGACAATCATTTGTCTAAAGAGGCTGCACCACACGAAACATTAATTTCTAAAACTCCTATAAATAATACTATTTATATATGCAATATGATATCTAACATATATATGTGCTTCCTGTAAATTATTTATCAGAACTGCTTCACTTTTGATATATCTCATGAAGAGGGCATTTCCCTATGTCGAAAGGCTTGCTTCTTAGCCAGATTCAAAAATAAAATCTGGGTTTATGAAGGAGATATGTTTCTTTTCGAGAAATGATCTTTCTTTCTTTAGCAAAACGCTAGTCATAAAATTTCCAGTCATTAAGTTATGGTGATAATTTTTTAACACAAAGTTTCTTCTTCCCAGATAAAGTTACACATCAAGTTTTCCAAGATTATCAGTGTTTTTGTAGTCTTTTTGAATCTGAACACACTAGATTGAATATTGAGAAATCTATTCCTGTTGCTAAAGTAGTTTTTGTCCTTCATTATTTGGCTACCTATTTTCTGAGATAAGAAGTTTGATAATTTTTGTAATATGTCTAGACAATTCTTTGACTATACTGCCTTTGATAAACCAAAATGTTTACTATAGCACCTGTAATATATTAAGTGCTTGATATAAAATACTTACCAGAACTGCTTGCCTTTTGACAAGGAGGTGGTGTGATGTCCAGTGCCTTATTAGGATCATAATTCATTATGTCCAAAAGCCTCCTTTCTTTGATAGAGTCCCATATAAAATCTGGCTTTATAATATGGATATGGTTCTTTTGGATAGACTTCAGTTGATACTGGCTCAGAACATCAGCATTGTCTAAGATTATATGCGTGCACTTAGAAAAAAAGAATCAGTCCATTATGTACTTATAAAAACAAAATCTAAATTACTTGAATCTGTTAGTTTCACCCTTAAAAGTCTTTTTTTATTAAGTTCAATTAGCCAACATATAGTACATCATTAGTTTTTGATGTAGTGTTCAATGATTCATTAGTTGCATATAACACCCAGTGTTCATCACATAAAGTGCTCTCCTTAATGCCATTCCCTCAGTTACCCCATCTCCCCACCCCCTACCTTCTGCAACCCTCAGTTTGTTTCCCAGAGTCTAGAGTCTCTGATGGTTTGTCTCCCTCTCTGATTTCTTCTCATTCAGTTTTCCCTCCCTTCCTCTATGGTCCTCCATGCTATTCCTCATGTTCCATATATGAGTGAGACCATAGGATAACTGTCTTCTCTGCTTGACTTTTTTTACTTAGCATAATAACCCTGCAGTTCCATCTATGTAGTTGCAAATGGTAGGTATTCATCCTTTCTGATAGCTGAGTAATATTCCATTGTATATATACGTACCGTCTTCTTTACCCATTCATCTGTTGAAGGACATCTCAGCTCCTTCTACAGTTATGGTTATTGTGGAAATTGTTTCTATGAATACTGGGGTGCACGTGTCCCTTCTTTTCACTACATCTGTATCTTTGAGGTAAATACCCAGTAGTGCAATTGCTGGGTCATAGGGTAGCTCTATTTTTAACTTCTTGAGGAACCTCCATACTGTTTTCCAGAGTGGCTGTACCAGCTTGCATTCCCACTAACTGTATAAAAGAGTTCCCCTTTCTCCACATCCTTGCCAACATTTGTTGTTCTCCTCTATGATTTTGATGGATTCCTGTCTCACATTTAGGTCTTTCATCCATTTTGAGTTTATCTTTGTGTATGGTGTAAGACAATAGTCCAGTTTCATTCTTCTGCATATGGCTATCCAATTTTCCCAGCACCATTTATTGAAGAGACTGTCTTTTTTCTATTGGATATTCCTTCCTGCTTTGGTGAAGATTAGTTGACCATTAGGGTCCATTTCTGGGCTCTCTATTCTCTTCCAATGATCTATGTGTCTGTTTTTGTGCCAGTACCATGCTGTCTTGATTATCACAGCTTTGTTATATAGCTTGAAGTCAGGCATTGTGATGCCCCCAGCTTGGGTTTTCGTTTTCAACATTCTCCTGGTGATCGGTGTCCTTTCTGGTTCCATACAATTTTAGAATTGTTCCAGCTCTGTGAAAAAGGTCGATGGATTGCATTGAATGTGTAGATTGCTCTGGGTAGCATAAACATTTTAACAATGTTTATTCTTCCAATCCATGAGCACGGAATGCTTTTCCATCTCTTTGTGTCTTTCTCAATTTCTTTCATAAGTGTTCTGTAGTTTCTAGAGTACAAATCCTTTATCTCTTTGGTTAGGTTTATTCCTAGTTATCTTATGGTTTTTGGTGCAATTGCAAATGGGATCAATTCCTTAATTTCCCTTTCTTTTGGTGCAATTGCAAATAGGATCAATTTCTTAATTTCTCTTCTTCCTTAATTTTCTCTTTCTCTTCTCTGAAGAAAAGACAGTCATTTTTTCAATGACTGAAAAAAGTCATTGTTAGTGTATAGAAATGCAACTGATTTTTGTGCATTGATTTGTATCCTGCCATGTTGCTGAATCGCTGTATGAGTTCTAGCAATTCTGGGGTGGAGTATTTTGAGTTTTCCACATAAAGTATCATGTCAGCTGCAAAGAGAGTTTGAGTTGTCAAATTGAATGCCTTTTATTTCTCTTTGTTCTCTGACTGTTAAGGCTAGGACTTCTAGTACTATGCTGAACAGCAGTGGTGAGAGTAGGCATCCCTGTTGTGTTCCTGACCTTAGGGGAAAAGCTCTCAGTTTTTCCCCATTGAGAATGATATTCTCTGTGGGCTTTTCATAGACGGTTTTTATGATATTGAGGTATGTTCCCTCTATCCCTATCCTTGAAGAGTTTTAATCAAGAAAGGATGCTGTATTTTGTTGAATGCTTTCTCTGCATCAATTGAGAGGATCATATGGTTCTTGTCTTTTCTTTTATTAATGTGCTCTGTCACATCGATTGATTTGCGAATGTTGAACCACACTTGCATCCCAGGAATAAATCCCACCTGGTAGTGGTGAATAATCCTTTTAATGTATTGTTGGATCCTATTGGTTGGATCTTGTTGAGTATTTTGGCATCCATGTTCATCAGAGATATCTGTCTGTAATTCTCCTTTTTGAAAGGGTCTTTGTCTGGTTTGGGGATCAAGGTAATGCTGGCTTCATAGAACGAGTTTGGAAGTTTTCCTTCCATTTCTATTTTTTGAAACAGCTTCAGTAGTATAGCTATTATTTCTTCTTCTTCTTTTTCTAAAGATTTTATTTATTTATTTGACACAGAGAGAGAGAGAGAGAGAGAGACGGCAAGAGCAGGAACACAATTCCTTCCAAATTTCTTCTCGTGATTGAGTTCCAGTTTCAAAGCATGTGGCCTGAAAATATGCAGGGAATGACTCAATCTTTTGGCATCAGTTGAAACCTGATTTGTGACCCAGTATGTGATCTATTCTGGAGAATGTTCCATGTGCACTCAAGAAGAATGAGTATTTTGTTGTTTTAGGATGGAGTGTTCTGTATATATCTGTGAAGTCCATCTGGGCCAGTGTGTCATTCAAAGCCCTCATTTCTTTATTGATCTGCTTAGATGATCTGTCCACTGCTGTGAGTGGGGTGTGAAAGTCCCCTACTATTAATGTCTTATTATCAATATGTTTCTTTACTTTGGATAATAATTGGTTTATATAATTGGCTGCTCCCACGCTGGGAGCATAGATATTTCCAATTGTTAGATCTTCTTGTCAGATAGACCCTTTGAGTAGTGCTCCTCTACATCTCTTATGACAGTCTTTGGTTTAAAATCTAATTTGTCTGATATGAGGATTGCTACCCCAGCTTTCTTTTGAGGTCTGTTGGCATGGTGAATGGTTCTCCATCCCTTCACTTTTAATCTGGAGGTGTCTTTAGGTTCAAATTAGTCTTTTCTAGACAGCATATGGATGGGTCCTGCTTTTTTTTTTTTTTATCCAATCTGATACCCTGTGTCTTTTGATTGGAGCATTCAGCCTGTTTACATTCAGAGTAATTACTGAAACATATGAATTTAGTGACAATTGTATTACCTGCAAAGTCCCCGTTTCTGTAGATTGTCTCTGTTACTTTCTGGTCTATGTTACTCTTGGGGTCTCTCTTCGCTTACAGTATCCCCCTTAATATTTCTTACAGGGCTGGCTTGCTGGTCACATATTCTCTCAGTTTCTGTCTGTTCTGGAAACTTTTTATCTCTCCTTCCATTCCAAATGACAGCCTTGCTGGATAAAGTATTCTTGGCTGTATGTTCTTCTCATATAGTATCCTGAATATATCTTGCCAGCCCTTTCTGGCCTGCCAGGTTACTGTGGATAGGTCTGATGTTATTCTGATCTTCCTCCCTCCATATGGAAGGAATCTCCTCTCCCTAGCTGCTCTCAGCATAGCTTCTTTGGCTCTAAGATTTGCAAGCTTCACTATTATAGGTCGGGGTGTTGTTCTGTTTTTATTGATTTTGGGAGGGCTCATCTCTGCCTCTTGGACATGAGTGCTTGTTTCCTTTCCCAGATTAGAGAAGTTCTCAGCCACGATTTGCTTAAATATACCGTCCTTCCCTCTCTCTTTCCACCCCCTCTTGGATCCCAATGATTCTGACGTTGGTTCTTTTCAATATCTCATTAAATTCCCAAAGCCTTTCTTCATGCGCTCTTAGATGTTTTTCTCTCTTTTCCTCATCTTTCTTCCTTTCTATCAGCCTGTCCTCTAGATCACTGATTTCCTCTTCTGCCTCACTGACCCTAGTTGTTAAAGCATCCAATTTAGACTGCATCTCATTCATAGCACTTTTAAGTTTGGCCTGATTAGATCTCATTACAATCCTTAGAGATTCTGTATTGTCATTTATACTCTTTTCAAGCCTAGCTATTAACTTTATAATTGCTATGCTGAATTCTCTTTCTGACATCTTGCTTATGTCCATATTGATTAGCTTTGTGGCACAGAACATTGCCTTTGATTCTTTCCTTTGTTATGAGTTCTTCCTTCTAGTCATTCTGCTCAAGGAAGGATGGGTGAGCGAATAAGCAGAGTCCAAAATGCACCCGAGAAAATTTCCAAAGAGGTCAGACACCACCACAGAACAGCAAACAAAGCAAGATGAACCAAAACAATAAAAAAAAGAAAAAGGGCAGTGGGAGAGACTATAATCTCACAGGGTGGACAAAGCAGGATGATCATCTTGCTCCTGACTGAATTGTGTTAGAAGACACTACATCCCAAAATTGCAAGGAAAGCAAAGTTTATATATATATATATAAAATTGGGTAGAGTGAAAAAGGACTAGAATGAGGCATAAATCTATAAAATATAGATGTGAGAAAAAAAGTTAAAAAGCAACTTAAAAACATGGAGGACATTGTGAGAGGGAAGGGAGGGGTGAATTGGAGGAAATTGGAGGGGCGAAGAACCATGAGAGACTGTGAACTCAGAGCAACAGACTGAGGGTTTTCGAGGGGAGGGGGGTGGGGGATAGGCGAGTCTGGTGGTGGGTATTGAGGAGTGCACGTATCACATGGAGCACTGGGTGTGGTACATAAACAATGAATCTTGTAACACTGAAGAAATAAAATAAAAGTATTTGGGGGAAAAAAACAAAACAAACAAACAAAAAAACATAAGTTGGTAAAATAAGAATCTAGTTGAAACAGGGAAAAGGTAAAAAAAATGTAAAATTTTAGACTGAAGGATAAACGAGTCATGAGGCAACCTCTGGAGCTCAATATATTATTTTCCCCTGGCTCTGGGGTTTTAGTATCCTGTGGGTTCTGTAAGCTTGTTATCCACCTGTTCTTAGGTCTGTCTTCTGGGGGAGGGGCCTACTGTTCTACTTCTCAGGTGTCTTTCCCTGGGCGGAATTGCCCTACGCCTTGTCAGGGGGATGGGCTCAAGGTGAACTGGTCGTCTGTGTGGCTTTTGTGTCCTGGTGGCTTTCCACACCTCTTCAGAGGGTCAGAGCAAAAACGGCCATGACAGGATCTCTGGCCCAGAGGCGCGGGATCATGGTCCCCCTTCTTCAATAAACCCTCCAGGTCAAACCATCTCCATTTCTGTGTACATCAAGCCCACAGACTCCCACAGTTCACCCCCACTGCAATTCTCCTGGGGGGTGTCCTCAGTACCCTCGAGTGACACTTCATTTTGTGTCTTTGCAACTCCAAGTGGTTGTGGGCTCATGCGCACCTTGCTCTGCTGCTCCCAGGACACAGCTGGGTGCCATCCTAATCTCCTTTCTGGGGCCATCGCTGCCCTGAGAGCTGTTGCCCAGTTGTGGGCACAGCCTCTGTGTGACACACTCTACAGAAACTGGCAATTCGCACCCACTTCAGTTCTCCTCGGGAGTTTTTTAGGGGTCCGTGAGCCTCACTGCGCTTTGTGTCTTTGTGACTGTGAGTGGTTCTGGGCTCAAGCACGGACCCTGCTCCATTGCTCGCAGGTAATAGCTGGATGCCGTCCTACTCTCCTTTCTGGGGTCACTGCTTCCCTGAGAGCTGTTGCCCAGTAATGGGAGCAGCTGTTTTGTCTCTCCCAGGAAATGTTAAACAACCCACGTGTTCCAGTCTTCTTCAGGGTTCTCAGACAAAGAGCAGTCTCCCTACCGGCCCAGCTTATGGTTTATGGTGACAGGAGCTGAGAGTCCCTTCTGGGCTCTCTGACCATAACCAGTTTCCCCACACCACTGCTTGGGCACCCTATCGGATCAGGCACCCCCATCCTTTCTGTGTCTTCTGAGATCCTGAGACCACCATGACCCACTAGAATTCTGCTCTTTTCATCCCCGGTGTCCCTTTAAGAAATCTGTTCTAGTGAGCAGATTTCTTTCTTTCTTTCTTTCTTTTTTTTTTAAAGATTTTATTTTATTTATTTGACAGAGAGAGAGAGAGAGAGATCACAAGTAGGCAGAGAGGCAGGCAGAGAGAGAGGGGGAAGCAGGCTCCCCGCTGAGCAGAGAGCCCGATGCGGGGCTCGATCCCAAGACCCTGAGATCATGACCTGAGCCGAAGGCAGAGGCTTTAACCCACTGAGCCACCCAGGCGCCCCTAGTGAGCAGATTTCTAAGAGTTCCAATTTCGCACTCCAGTGTTATATCACTTTCCAGCAGCCGGCTTATGGAGGGTCCCTCCCCACTCCGTTTATCTTAAGATATTTCCCTGCAGATTCATGATTCCACATCTCGTACCTTGCAAAAAGTAATTGTTTTTCTGCTTGTAGAGTTCCAGATATATTTTCTTACATCTCAGGCTAAATTTGTGTGTGTTCAGAATAGTTTCATAGATATCCAGCTAAATTCAAGGGACCAGATAAAACGAGATCCCCTACACTGTCGCCATCTTGCCCCCTTGCCCTAGAATGCTCACCCTTAAAAGTCTTGAAGATAATTTGTAGTAATCTTTCTCAGACTTCTAAAACTCTTATAAATAATACAATTTTTAGTTAAATAAAAGTTTAAAAAATCAACAGTTTTTAAAGAATATAAATAGGGATATACCATTATTGATTAACCAACCCTAGAGGTTCTTTCCAAATTTTCACTCCTTTATACAGTGCTGTGCTGAACATCATCATGTAAACATATTTGTATACTTGTTCAATTGTTTTCTTAGGAGTGGAATGAGAGAGTCAAAAGGTACTCATTATTTATTTAATTTATTAAGTTGTAATTTTATTAATTTATTTTGGAATAAATAGTATATGCACATTGTAAAATACCTACAAAGTAAACTAATAATAATAAATTAACGTATATTGTACCATTGTTCCCAGTTTGTCTCCCCAGAGGCATCTGTTGTAACTTGTTTCTGGAGTATCCTTCTAGAGCTATTCTATGCATAGGCAACACGCATATAAGTACACAGCCCTATTTTTAGTCACAAATCCATACTAAACATGCTGTTCTGAAACCTGATTTTCCACTTAACAATTCATTTTGGAGCGCATTCCTCAACAATACATACATAGCTGTCTCCTTCATTATAACACCTGGCATGCACATTTCAAAAGTTTATATACATTGGCAACATTACTTCCAAAAAGTTTACACTCACAGTATGTGGGAATTTCTGAAAATGAGAGATCATGTTGGCATTCTTTACCCAGAAGAGAAACTGAGAAGGTATAACTGGCATGAATTACTCATTCATCCACAGATATGGAAACAGGCAAGTGAGGAAAGCTGTATAAGAGATGTATAAACAGTTCTGCCTAAACTGGAGGTGAACAGGGACATTCCATTTCTGATAATCACAGGCAAACTACTAAATGCCAGAGAGCACCCAGGATCTACCTGGAGTTGAACATATTTCACAGAACAAACCAGACTCATGGTCAGCAAGCCCCAGGGATGTGGTCCAGGAAGGGGCAGGCTAACTCACCAATCTTAAATTGTCAGGCCTACAATTCATTTCAAGAGAAGGAAAGTAGCTTCCTTTGGTCTTTAAATAAACAAAACAAACAGTACAAGCTGTACAAGCAGTTCACGACGAGTTTACATGTTTTTATTTTTCCTGAGTCACACTGTATAGGTGACACTCAGGGTTGGCATACTAGGGAGTGATTAGATAGACTGCTTTTTTTGCAAATGCTGTACACCATCACTTTTCTCCTTCGAGAACAGATTTGGCTGGTCTGAAATTACTTCTGTTTAGGCCTTCAGTTGTACTCTAATAAGCTCAGATTCACAAAGTATGTGGGATTTCCCTACAGCTCAAGAGAATGGAGAGAAGGAGGACGTGTAGTTTTCCCTCCTCTGCCTTTCTCCAGCCCAACTTCCCTGTTGATGATGTCATAATTTCACCTGCCTTCAGTGACTTTCTCCTGTGGCCAATTTTCTCTGCTTACCCTTCTAACCATGACCCATTCTCCCTTAAAAAAAAATATTAATTTATTATTTTAAGTAAGCTCTATGCCCAACATGGGGCCTTAACTCAAGACCCCGAGATCAAGAGTCGCATGCTCTTCTCACTGAGCCAGCCAAGCACCCTGACCTACCCTCCCTTAATGCAAAGTATTTATCACACAGTTCTTACAAAATTTGCATACCTGAGGATTTAGTAAAAAGGAAAAATTTCCACCATTCTCCTTAATGTCATTTTGTAGCTTTTTCTTCTGTTGACGAGGTAAGTGCCTGACTTTCAAACAGAAGTTACAATTTGCAAAGATCCTCACAGTCATCCTGTAGGAAAAAAAGTTTCAAGTCATAGTTTTAAAGGATTCTCAATGGAGTATTATTCAGCCACCAAAAAGAATGAAATCTTGCCATTTGCAATGACACGGCTAGAACTAGAGGGTATTATGCTAAGTGAAATAAGTCAGTCAGAGAAAGACAAATACCATATGATTTCACTCATATGTGAAGAAACAAAACAGAAGAACATTGGAGAAGTAAAGGAAAAATAAGATAAAAACAGAGAGGGGGGCAAATCATAAGAGACTTACAAAAAAAAAAAAAAAAAGATTTTATTTATTTATTTCAAAGAGAGGATCTCCAGCAGACTCCATGTGGAGCACAGAGCCTGGTGCAGGGCTCGATCCCAAGTCCCCAGGATCATGACCTGAACCAAAATAAAAAATCAGATGCCTAACTGACTGAGCCACCCAGGCACCTCAGCCATAAGATACTCTTAGCTATAGGGAACAAACTGACAGTTGCTGGAGGGGAGGTGGGTGGGGAGATGGGGTGACTGGGTGATGGCCATTAAGGAGGGCACTTGATGTAAGGAGCACTGGATGTTAGATGCAACTGATAAATCACTAAATTGTACCCCTGAAACTAGTAATACAGTATATGTTAACAAAATTGAATTTATATAATAAATAAATAAGTATATAAACCACAGTATAATAAAATTCTGGTGAGTCTGTGGAAAAAAATAAAATAAAATAAAATAAAGGATTTTCTTTTCAGTGAATATAAATGACAGTGCATCAAGAATTGTTCTACATGCAAACTGTATGAAGCTGGGCATTATTTTAAAAAGACATATTGCAATCATTTTTAACTACAAAAATTGAACAGTGATCTAACTTGCAATAAGTATGTTGGTTTTAGAATCATTTCTAGCCTTATGGCTGATACTATGGCACTCTAAAATTCTTTGGTATAGGCTCATACTATACGTGTTAATGAAAATGTATAATTTCAGTTACAGATCAAGTGTGTGATTTAAGAACATAAAGCACTTTTTTCTAAATTAAAAATTAATATTATGTGATAGTGAAGCCACGGATTTTACACATATATTCTATAAAACCAAAAAGACCCTTAGTCCCATTAGTTATGTGGATGTCTGTTAAGCCATTCTAGAGAAAAAACTGATCAATTAGTAATAAAAATATGCAACTTATGTTTAAATGGAAACATATTTGTGTTTTAATTTAATTTCTTTTACTGTCATACTTTCCCACATATAGGAAAGAATTACTTCTAAGAAAAATAGGCATATTTTGAATGGAAAGAAATTTATAGGTATTTAATAATAAGCTAATAAATGGTGAGATACTGGATTTAATTCACAGTAGCTATTTGTCAATTTTTTTAAACTGGAGTCATCTCTAACAGGTTCCCCCAAATTAAGCTGGTGTTTTGTAGAAAGTAGCTCCCAGGTCTGACTGAGTGAGATAGGTAGTTGGCAGGCATCTATAGGGCCCAGCCTCCCAACCACGTGCCCAGGGTTCATGTTCCTCCTTCAGTTCCACCTGCCCCTGGAATGCCCAGTTCTCCCAGGCTGGAGTCCCTGTTCTAATCTCCCTGCCTGAGCAATGCTGCACATTCCTCAAGGCCCTGAACGAAGTCTATATGAGGACTACCTCTAATTTAGGACAAAATGCCCACTGCCTTCCCATTGTGTGTACCTCAGGCACCTCAGATTTGCTAAGTCCGTAACCTAGACCTACCCCTGTTCTCCTCTTGATAAGTGGCTGCTAGATGTTGCTGGTGGCTCAAGCCACTGGGTGCTACCCATGATTTCTTCCTGTCTTACCCCCTTCTGCCATCAGCATTTCCTTCTCACAGCAGGTGCAATCAACCCACTTGCCCCATCTCCTCTGTCACCTGGCCCCCATCAGTAGATACCTAACTTCCTCCCCCACTTCTGCTCCTCTCTGCCTCTAAGCTCCTCTACACTGTAGCTTGGGTAAAGTTGTTTTTAAAATTATGTTTTAAGTGAAATTCAAATTTTTTACCATGGTTTAAGGCCTGGCCTCTCTCCACAGCCTCCTCCTGCACTTCTCTCTCTCATTCTGCCCTTGTCACACTGGGTTTTTCTCTGGTTGGCAAAAAGTCCAAGTTGGGTTCTCAGGGCCTTCACACATGCTGTTCCTTCTTCCTGGGACCCTTTTCCCTATCCCTACCCCACGCTTGTATATTCCACCCAGGACCTAGAAGTATCTGTCCAGCAAATGAACAAATTAGGGGTTCACTTTTTTTTTTTTCTTATGATGTCTGGTTAAACTGAAGTCTCTTGATGTAACTCTGCCTTTCTATAGCATTAATACTTACTAATTTCCTATGTGTTGATTGTCTTTTACATTTGAATTGATTCATACTTACCAGGGTTTGTAGATGGGAGAGATGCTGATGGATACCATCAAAGGTATCACGCTATGCTATTTAGATTAATCTATCTTGTCTTTAATTTCTGATAATAAACAAACAAAACACTAAAACGCTAATGAATCTTTAATGTTCAGGACAGTCTCTATGTAATGTACCCTGCCTATGTTGGACAAAGAAGGCTGAAGCGGGCATGGATACTCAGATCCACCTCTCTAGATGTCCCGGGTGTGTTCTTAAGTCTTCTGACCTGGTGTTTTAAAAAATGTTTTCTAATAGAAAACTCATTCATGCTCACCTTAGAAAATATGGAAAATACAGAACTGCATAACAACAGCAAAATAATCTCAAAACCTAGAGGCCATGTTAACAACTTCGTTTGCCTTTTCTTCCAGGCTTTTTTTCTATGAATATGTACTGTAATGGACTATATTATTATCAAAATTGAAATCATACCATATTCACAATACCTATCTTGCATTTTATTTCAGCATTTTGTCTTTAGCATCAAATCATTAATCATTCTTGGAAAACATTTTTAATAGAGGCTATCTTAGATATCTATCATAAATGAACTATTTCTATTGCTGGGCAATCAAATTACTTCTAAATTTTGGTATCAAAAACAAAGCTATAGGGACGCCTGGGTGGTTCAGCCTCGGTTAAGCCTCTGCCTTCAGCTCAGGTCACGGGGTCCTGGGATCCAGTTCCACATTGAGTTCCTTGCTCGGTGGGGGAGCCTGCTTCTCCCTCTGCCTGCTGCCCCCCCGCTTGTGTTTGCTCACATGCTCTCTGTTTGACAAATAAATACAATCTTAAAACAAAAAAACAAAAAACAAAACAAAACAAAACCCCTAAAGCTATAAGGGAGTCTGGGTGGCTTAACTGGTTAAGAGTCTGACTCTTGATTTTGGCTCTGGTCATGATCTTAGGCTCCAGGATCAGCTCAGTGGGGAGACTGCTGGAGATAGTCTCTTCCTCTCCCTCCGTGCTCCCCCCCTTCTCTCAAGTAAATAAATCTTTTTTTAAATATTTTATTTATTTATTTGATATATAGATAGAGACAGTGAGAGAGGGAACACAAGCAGGAGTGGGAGAGGGAGAAGCAGGCTTCCTGCTGAGCAGGGAGCCTGATGTGGAGCTGATCCCAGGACCCTAGGATTATGACCTGAGCCGAAGGCAGACGCTTAACGACTGAGCCACTCAGGTACCCCTCAAATAAATAAATCTTTAAGAAAAAAAGCTATGATGTACACCCTTACATGTAAATCTTTGTTTGCAATTCCAATGGTTGTCTTAGAAAATAGTTCTGAAATCCTAAACAATACTGAGTCAAAGAGCTTAAATAATTTTTATTCTTGTTAAATTATAATACTTTTCAGTTTTACCTTAAATTGTATTATTTTTCAGGTTTGCTTAAATTTCCAAGGAAAGTACCATGAATTTGTCTTTCTAAAAATAACTTCTTCCCCAAAGTAGGTTAACCAGAATGGAGAAAAATAAAGAGCATCTACAGTGCTGGAAATGTTCTAAACCAGATTATGGTGATGATGCACAACTCATTAAAAGTCTTTGAAAAAAAAAAAGAAAAAAAGAAAAATTAAAGTCTTTGAATCATACAATTAAAATGGGTGAATTTAATGGTATGTAAATTATATCTCAGTAAAGTTGTTTTAAAAAAGCACTTATGATCCCTCCATTGAGAAATAACTCCACTGTTGATTTTGATATTTCTTTCAATATCTTTAGATACTATTCTTTCCTGTATCAATATATTTTATAAATTATTTTAATAAAAATATGTTATTTGTGAATATTATTTATTGAATTTTATAGCCAGTTTCTTTCATCTAGCTTTTAATGAGAATTTGCCCAATATCACTAAACAGTCTTTGAAAATATTCGTTGTGGCTATGTGTAATTTAACTCTTACCCAAGTCATCAGATATTTGGCTACTGAAAATTGTTCATTATTATAAATACACTTTGAGGAAAATGTTTTATACATATATTTTTGGCCAAATCTCTGTCACTGTTTCCTTAGAATAGATGGCTAGAACTGGAATTACTGAGTCAAACAGTACAGATATTTTTCAGCCTATATTTTGGTGGCAAAATATACCTCACATAAAAGTTACCATTTTAACCATTTTTAAGTGTACAGTTCAGTGGCATTGTTGTGAAACTGAAGTATAAACAAACATTTTAAACAACTCTCTGGCCCCTTCTTAACAGCTGAGGCCCTGTAGGAGGTAGTGAAACTAACACTCAAATACTGTGAAACCTCAAGTCAGGCCTTGACTTCCGTCTTCCTCCAGATTGTATATGGACTCTCTCTTAAATGTGTGGCCTCTCCTGGCTAGCAGCTTTCTTAACTTGTGCCACCAGTCTCTCCCTCCTTTCCAAGCTTCTCCTAAACAATGAGCGTTCATTCATGTGGGCATCTGAGCTTATTGTGTACATAGGAGATTTCGGAGTGTCTTCCATCCATCAGGCTCCGTGTTAGGAGCACAGGACAAGAGCACACATCCCCAGCTCCTGAGAAACTCCCTGAGCGCCTCCTCACATATTCCAGGTACTCTATCCACAACATGGACATATGGAGAGTGATTTTCTCCTTTATCATTACACTCCTCTTTAAATATTTTTATGTTTATTGTTATTTTGCAATCCAGAATCAAAAGTTTGAACATTCGTGTTATTCTGGACCAACTCAGTCCTCCAGCTGAGTCACTGGGCATTCCCCTCAGGAAGTATTTAATGGATTTCCAAGTTTTCAACTTTGATCTTCAACATGCACATTAAATGTTTCTATCATGGTGTTCCTAATTTCGAGGTCAGATTACATTCCCTGATTATTCACCAAAATACTGTATTTTTGGGAAAAGTTTCCTTTTCCAAACTTAACTTGAAGAATACCTCATTTTAAGAAGACAGGGTGTCTGCCTACTAAAAGCAAGAAACAGAGTTCTGTTGCGATCTGCTCATTTTCCCTGAGCCCAGGGCGCGCTCAGAGACCCGGCTCGGAGCACCGGCCCCCCTTGGCGGCCCCACCTGTGTCCTGTCACCTGGGCTGGCAACTAGCTCGAGAACACGCTAACGCCCCCGACGGCTCGGGCTGTAGGAGCGCGCCTGCAGTCCCACAGCAACCAGCGCGGTAAAGACAACTACGCAACCACGGTCACCCGCGGCACAGAGCTGAGCCCGCCGCTCCGGCAGGGAGTCGACGCGGCCACCTCCCAGCCAAGACTACCCGGATTGCCCACGGGGTCCGGCCTGAGCCCTGGCTGGTGCTCCAGCCAGCCGCGCCCACGCACCTGCCAGGGGATCCGGCCCACTCCCGACGCTCGCTGCTCCTGGCTCTCCAGGCTTGGGACTCTGCTCGAGTCCTATACTCCCGGCTCCCGACTCTCCCCGCTGCCGGCGCTCCCCCACCGACTGCTTCCGGATTCCGGGCTCCAGGCTCCCGGCACTGACCGGAGGCGCTGCCCCAGCAGGCAGTGCCCGTAAGAGCGCTGCCGGAAGCCCGCCCTTGGCTGCCTCCCGAGGCCAAGACCCGTGACCCACATCGGCTTAGGCGGAGGACTGAAGGGCTGCCCCGGGATTAGGCGCTGGGCTCCGGTAGAGTTTCTCTTCCTGGATCAGGCTGAGGATTCAGGATTTTTTTTTTTAAGATTTTATTTATTTAAGAGAGAGAGAGAGCACAAGCAGAGGGAGGGGCAGAGGGAGAGAATCCTCAAGCCTACTCCCTGCTGAGCATGGAGCCCACGGGGCCTTGAAGGGGGCTCAGTTCCAGGACCCTGAGATCATGAGCTGAGCCAAAGTCGGAAGTTTAACCTACTGAGCCACCCAGGCACCTCAAGGGTTCAGGATTTTTTCGGTTCCATCTCTCAGGTAGGATTTGGCCAACGAGGTTAACTCCAAAGTTGGAGTTTGGTTAAAAGTGGGTGGATGGTGCTGCTGTTTAACTGAGAAGTTAGAGTAATTTCCGGAAGCAAGTAAGAAGCAAATTTCGGGAGGGTTTGAGAATGGAGAAGCAGGAGGTTAAGATAATGAATTTAGTTTAGGACTTACTAAATTTGAAACTTGTGCTAGTGTTCTCAAGTAGTTATAAATACAGATCTGCCATTCCAGAGAGGTGGGGGCTGAGATTCATTGAGTGGGGTGAAAATAATAGGAAACAATAAAATTCCCCAGATACTGAATTAAATGAGAATAGAAGAGATGTAGAGCGGGTACGTATTTGAATTCTGACTCTACTATTTATTACTCAGGGGATCGAGGAGAAGGTACTTTACCGGGGCCCCTGTTTCATCACCTTTTGGGTGGTGTAAGAATCAACTTAGGTGACATCAGCAAAAATGGTACAGTAGGGAGCTTCAGGGTCCATCCCTTCCAAAAAATTATTTATTTATTTATTAAAAAAATTTTTTTTTTAAGATTTTTATTTATTTGAGAGCAAGCGAGAGAGCAAGTGAGAGAGAGAGAGCGTGAGCAGGGGGAAGGGGTAGAGGGGAGAGGGAGAAGCAGAATCCCCACTGAACAGGGAGCCAGATGCGGGACTGGATCCCAGGACACTGGGATCATGACCTGAGCCGCAGGCAGATGTTTAACCAACTGAGCCACCCAGGCACCCCCCAAAACCCAGCAAAAACTGTCAGAAACCGCCTTATCAGAATGCAGAAGATAGTCAAAGTTTTACAGCAAACAAGCAAATGTGTAACCAGGAAAAAGGCCACTGAAACAAGGTAGGAGATTCTTACATGTTTTCATTTATTCTAGCTTCACTCCCTTTGCCAGCTCTCATTCCTGGTTTATATAATCTGGCTCTAGGGGAGCAGAGACTTCGTCTTAAGGAATTATGTTTGTTTTGACCTGTGTGGGGGTTCTGTGAAGGACTGATACTATGGGCTTACTTTTGTTTTCCCTAACTCAGATTTTCTCAGGGCAGAAAAACAGCTACTTAGGGAATGTAATGTTCAAAAACATTGAAAGGCAAATGAACAAACTCCTGCCTGGGGCAACAAAACCCAAAAAAACCCCAAAAGGCAAAGGACAGGCTGAAGGACTAGGAGGAAAAGCAAGGGAAGAAAAGTCAGGAGTGAGAGTTTTTGGAAGAATAAGGGCTTTGAAAAACTCCTGTGTATACTGGGGCATCTAGAAAGCAGCACACATGCCCAGGACTCATGCTCAGAAAAGACTTGAGAACACATAGGGTTATAACTGGCTGATCTTTAGGCTGTTGAAGCTGATGAGAGAGCAAAAGGAAAGCTGAGGGCAAAACTGGAGCTGACACCCCACAGTTCCACCCTTAAGGTGGGATATGTTAACATTCCTCAAGCACTGGTGACTGCCTAAGAACAAAGGCAGGAGAGGAACAAATGGTCAACTGACAAATATCACAGTCATGTAGGACATGAGATTCCACTATAATTTGTAACTGTCTTAATGATTTACAAGAAAAACAAAATCTTAGTAATAGACCTCCAGGAACCTATAGACTCAACTTCCTAGAGCCCTAATGTCACCTTCACCTCCTTAGGATAGAAAACCCTATATAATCAGTCCCTCTTTACAATCACAACACAGCTCTTTCTGCCCGTGGGTTTTGTCCCGATGCTCTAATAAAAACACCCTTTTACACCATAAAATATCTCAAGATGTATTTATTGTTGCACTTGACAATCCCACATCAAATGCAAAATGAACAAACCTTTTAGAATTTCTTAAAAAAAAAAAAAAGGAAGAGAGTTTTATTTGAGCCCAAGTGAGGACAGCTGCCCCAGATACACAATCTTTACAAAGAAGAGAGTGCTCTGGATAAAGAGTGTTTAATACAGGGTTACATATGTTTTTTTTGTTGTTGTTATACCAAGATTATAAATCATCATGAGGAAGGACATTCCAGAAAATTATAAGCTTTATGTTATGCTTTTGGTAAATGCAATCTTGCAGGCTTTGGAGGTAAGGGAACAGAATTTAGGGAAATTTTTACTTTTTAGTTTGAAATGTTTCTTTTAGATTATTTGCTAATGAGGCAGATGTATAATGTGTGTTGGGGCAGAAATAGGGCCCCTCCTTTGAAGTTTGGTTAAGTCATTCTGACCTTGGTAAAAATTGAAGTATGGCTTCCCTGGGAGTGCCAGAGTAAGGCCCACAGACATTAAAAGTTGGAACTTTCCTTTATCAAGGCTCAGCACAAGCAGGAACTGGAGGCAGATTTATTAATAGCCTGCATAAACATAGAAGGAATGCCCCAGCACAGAGCCAATCTGCAAAGACCTGAAGACTATTTTTTTTAACTTCTCTAAAATTTTTAAAAGATTTTATTAATTTATTTGAGAGAGAGAGAGAAAGCGCGCGCGCACACACACACACACACACACACAGGGAGGGGGAGAGGAAGGGAGAGGGAGAAGCAGACTTCCTGCTGAGCTTGGAGCCAAATATGGGCTCCACCCGGGGCTCGGTTCCAGGACCCTGAGATCACAACCTGAGCCAAAGTCAGATGCTTAACTAACTGAGCTATCCAGGTGCCCCTTTTAACTTTTCTCCTCTCTTTTCTTTTCTTTTTCTTTCTTTTTTTTTTTACTCCAGGCATTTAAGAAAATTTCAAACCACTAGCTGAGCATTAAGCTAAAGGATAGAGACTTCAGAGATCACAGATGACAAAGAATAAAGTCTTTACAAAAACAGTTTTTAGAAGTCATTAACCATAGTTTGGCTATTGTGGACATTGCTGCTATAAACATTCGGGTGCATGTGCCCCTTCGGATCACTACATTTGTATCTTTAGGGTAAATACCCAGTAGTGCGATTGCTGGGTTGTAGGGTAGCTCTATTTTCAACTTTTTGAGGAACCTCCATACTGTTTTCCAGAGTGGCTGTACTAGCTTGCATTCCCACCAACAGCGTAGGAGGGTTCCCCTTTCTCTGCATCCTCGCCAACATCTGTCGTTTCCTGACTTGCTAATTTTAGCCATTCTGACTGGTGTATGGTGGTATCTCACCATGGTTTTGATTTATATTTCCCTGATGCCAAGTGATGTTGAGCACTTTTTCATGTGTCTGTTGGCCATTTTGATGTTTTCTTTGCCGAAATGTCTGTTCATGTCTTCTGCCCATTTCTTGATTGGATTATTTGTTCTTTGGGTGTTGAGTTTGATAAGTTCTTTATAGATTTTGGATATTGGCCTTTATTTGATATGTTATTTGCAGATATCTACTCCCATTCTGTCAGTTGTCTTTTGGTTTTGTTGACTCTTTCCTTTGCTGTGCAAAAGCTTTTGATCTTGATGAAGTCCCAATAGTTCATTTTTGCCCTTGCTTCCCTTGCCTTTCAACAGATGAATGGATAAAGAAGATGTGGTGTGTATATATATATATATA
>CM052883.1:72294383-72326342 GCA_028534135.1 Potos flavus
AAACAAGATGGGATCAGGGAGGGAGACAAACCATAAGAGCCTCTTAATCTCAGGAAACAAACTGAGGGTTGCTAGAGGGTGGGGGGGAGGGATAGGGTGGCTGGGTTATGGACATTGGGGAAGGTATGTGCTATGGTGAGTGCTGTGAATTATTTCAGACTGATGATACACAGTCCTGTACCCCTGAAGCAAATAATACACTATATATTAGTAAAATAAAATTAAAAAAAAAGTCATTAACCAATAGCAAGCAACAACAGGAAATCCTGCAGAGGAGAGAGATTCCAATTTCTTTCAGAGTTGCCACACAACAATCCTCAAAACGTTTAGGCTTCAATAAAGTTGTGACAAATGCCAAGGTACATGAAAATAAGGCCCATTCAAAGGAAAAAAGAAATTAACAGAAACTGTGCATGAGGAAGCACAAAAATAGGATTTATTACATAAATACATTAAATGGACTATCTTAAATATGCTGAAAGAGCTAACGGAAACCAGAATAACAGTGTCTCAACAAACAGAGAATATCAATAAAGAGACAAAAATTATAAAAAACCAACTAGAAATTTTGGGAGTTGAAAAGTATAATAACTGAAATGAAAAATTCACAAGTGGTGCTTAGCCACAGATTTAAGGAGGCAGAAGAAAGAATGAGAACACTTAGAGATAGGGCCATTGAAATGATCAAGTCTGAGGAACAGAAGGAGAAAAGAATGAAGAAAAATGAACAGAGCCTCAGGGAACTATGGAACATCATCAAGAATACCAACATATGCAAAATGAGAGATCCAGAAAGAAATGAGAGAAATAAAGGGGCAGAAATTTGAGGAAATAATGGTCAAAAACTCCCCAAATACAGTATTAGGAAGCAGCACATCAAAGAAGCTCTAAGTAGGAAAACTCAAAGACAGCCACACCAAGACACATTATAATCAAATTGCTAAAAGACAAAGACTAGAGCAATTTGTCCCATTCAAGGAATTATCAATAAGATCAATAGCCAATTTCTCAGCAGAAACCATGAAGCCTGGAAGGATAATGTATTTGAAGAACTGAAAGGGAAAAAAAAAAAAACTAGTAACCAAGAATTCTATACCTATCAAAGCTATCATCCAAAAAAATGAAGAAATATATTTCAAAAAAATGAAGAAATAAAGATATATCCAGATAAATGAAAGCTGAAGGAGTTCATTACTAGTTGGTCTGTCCTACTGGAAATGCTAAAGGGCGTCTTTTATTTTGAAATGAAATAACACTAGACAGTAAAGTGAAGCCAAATAAAGAAATAAAAAACACTGGTAAAAGTAACCACATAGGTAAATATAGAAGCCAATAAATAGTATTAAATTTTTGGTTTGTAACTCCTCTTTTTTCCTATATGAAATTAAATAGACAACACATAAAACAATAATTATAAAACTATGTTAATGGGTTCATAATGTATAAAGACATAATTTGTGACAATAATACATAGAAAAGGGGGAGGGATGGAGATATATAAGAGCATAGCTTCTGTATACTATTGAATCTAAGTCAGTTTTAATTCAAACCAGGTTGTTTTAAGCTTAAGATGCTAATTGTAATCCTAAAGATAAGAAAGAAAATAAAATAAATAAGAAATATACATAAAAGGTAATGGGAAGGAAATCAAAATGGCATATTAAAAAAAAATACAACTAAACACAAAAGAAGACAATAATAGAGAAACTGAGGAACAAAAAAGAAGACATAATAGCATAATGGCAGAAGTTCATCATTAGCAGTAACTGCTTTAACTCTCCAAATAAAAGGAAGAGATTGGCAGAACAAACACATTAAAAGAAAAAAAAAACCCAAAACCTACCATGATCCATTCACATGTTGGCTACAAGAAATTCACTTTAGATCCAAAGACATAAATAGGTTGAAAGTGAAAGAATGAAGAAAAGACATTCCATGCAAAAAGCAGCCAAAAGATAGCAGGGAAGGCTATACTAAGACAAAATAAATTTTAAGTCAAAAATTGTTATAAGAGACAAATAGGACATGATATACTAGTAAGAGTCAATACATCAATAAGATAGAACATTTATAAATAGGGGCATCTGGATGGCTCAGTTGGTTAAGCATCCAACTCTTGATTTTGGCTCAGATCATGATCTCAGGGTCCTGAGATCAAGCCCTGCATCAGGCTCCTCACTCAGCAGGGAATAGGCTTGAGATTCTCTCTCTCCCTCTCCCTCTGCCCCTCACCTTGCTCTCTCTAAAATAAATAAATAAATATTTTTTTTAAAAAAGAACATTTATAAATATATACATATCTAACAACAGAGCCCCAAAATATCTGAAGCAAACATTGACAGAATTGAAGAGGGAAATAAGATAGTTCTACAATAATAGCTGGAGACTTCAATACCCAATTTCAATTTTTTTTTTACTTCATTTATTTGAGAGAGAGTGAGAGTGAAAGAGATCACAGAAGGAGAGAGAGTAGCAGACTTGCCACTGAGCAGGGAGCCAGGGAGCTGATGTGGGAGGCTCAATCTCAGGACCTGAGCTGAAAGTAGATGCTTAACCAACTGAGCCACCCTGGATCCCCCCCGCATTTCAATATTTGATAGAACTAGAAATAAGATTAATAAAGAAATAGTATAAACCAATAAGATCTAAAAGACAAATAAAGAACATAAAATAATCACATAATACATTTTCTTTTAAATGAACATGAAACTACTCTTAGACCATATGTTATATCACAAATTTTCAGTAAATTTAAATAATTGAAATCATACAAAGTACTTTCTCTAACCTCAGTGGAATGAAGCTAGAAATCTGTGGCAGAGAAAAACTGGAAAAATAGCAAAATATGTGGAAATTAAACAAAACACACTTAACCTGTGGGTCAAAGAAAAAAAATCACAAGGGTAATTAGAAAATACTTTGAGATGAATTAAAACAAAAATACATCATACCAAAACTTAGGGGATGCAGAGAAAGTGTTCAGAGGAAATTTATAGCTGTAAATGCCTATATTAAAAAGGAAGGAAGATCCTAAATTAACAACCCAAATATCACCCTAAAGAACTAGGAAAAGAAGAATAAAGTAAACCCAAAGCCAGCAGAAGGAAATAATAATGATTAGAGCATAGATATATGAAATAGCAAATAGAAAAACAGAATGAAATAAAAATTTGGTTTTTGAAAAGATCAACAAAACTGACAAAGTTTCAGATAGACTGACAAAGAAAAAAGAAGGAAGGCTCAAATTACTAAAATCAGAAATGTGAATGGGGGCATTATTACTGACCTTATAGAAATAAGGATTATAAGAGAATCTATGAACAATTGTATATCAACAAATTAGATAACCTAGATGAAATGGAGAAACTCCTTAGAAATGCACAAAGTACCACCACTTGCTTAGGAAAAAATAGAAAATATGAATAGAGAAAAGATACTGATTGAATTAGTAATCAAAACCACCCAACGAAGAAAAGCCCAGAATCAGCTGGCTTCACTGGTGACTTCTACCAAACACTTGAAGAAGAATGTGCCTGACACAAAGGAACTACTCAGTATTTTGGATATGGATATTAGGATATGCAAACTGGTAATTTTCATATTTGTGGAAAATAAATGGCTGGTTTAAAATTGTGTAAGAAAAGCAGGGGCACCTGGGTAGCTCAGTTCACTAAACAGCTCTTTATTTCAGCTCAGGTCATGATCTTGGGGTACTGGGATTAAGCCACACCTTGGGTTCTGCACTCAGTAGGGAGTCTGCTTGAGTATTCTCTCTCTCCCTCTGCCCCTCTCCCTGCTCGAGTGCGTGCTCTCTCTCAAATAAATAAATACATCTTTTTTTTTTTTTTTAAAGATTTTATGTATTTGAGAGAGATAATGATTTCAGGGGGAGGGGCAGAGGGAGAAGCAAACTCCTCAGTGAGCAGGGAGCCTGATGACGCAGGGCTTGATCCCAGGATCCCGAGACCACACCTGAGCCAAAGGCAGAGGCTCAACTGAATGAGCCACCCAGGCACCCTGATAAATAAATCTTTTTTAAAAATGTATAATAAAAACCTAGGGAATGCTTTGAAAACCATCAGGCAATTACATAAAAGTCTCAATTATTATTTTCAAGAAGAGGGTAACAATATAGGTGTGACAAGTATCATAGTATTGTTCTGCTGTGATCACAGCAGTGATTCAGGCTAGTTCTCCTTTATTGTGTATTCAACATAATTGCTCAGACATTCTAGAATGTAGTGGATGTGATAATCCCTTTGTTATTTAGATTAACAGGTTTCTATGATATTTTGCTGCAGGTCCAATGCACCAGGAATAGTTTTTTCTTTATCAAAATAAGATTTTTAAGAAAGCTGTCTTTCAGCATCTAAATGGTTGATAGAAACTTCTTTACTGTGATAAAATTCTAGAAATCTGAGTTTGGGACCTTGGTGAGGAACCCCTTCTCTTCCCCACAGGTGAAGTGGGCTATGGGTTTTCTTGCTTTTGCCTAGAGGCTGGGTACTTGAATCTCTCAGTGTTATCTTATCCTGCTAGAGTCATCCTTTCTAGCCTGCATGATACCAGCATGGGGATCATTCCCTGACCAGGCCTACGACTCTGTCTTCCCTTGATAGAGCAGTCACTACTACTACCAACAGTGAAAAGTTTTCAACTCTGAACATCTTTCATAGCCAGATCAAGTATCTTAAAATGGTATTATTACCAAATAACTTGATAATAATATGGCTTTATTTTGTATCTTAAAAAATTACTTGACGTGACCTGTGGAGCTGGGCTTTGGCAGACAAAGTGAGTTCATCAGCATTTGAAGTCACGACAAAAATGAACCACACCTTGATGGATATGTTTATGGTATAGATTATGGTAATGGTTTCATGGATTTATACTTATCTCCAAAACTCATCAAGTTATATACATTAACTATATATAGTTTTTTGCATGTTAATCATACCTCAATAAAGTGGTTTTTTTAAAAAGTGAAAACATCTCCTATTTATTAAATTTTTACTACAAGGCAGGTGTTATGCTAAGTTTTTATATATCTTTAATCTTCTTGATGATTCTATGAGGTAGGTATTGTTATTATCCCCATTTTGGAGATGAGAAGACTGAGTTTCTGAGAAGTTGAGTGCTAAAGACTACAAAGCGCTTTTTAAGTCATCCAGGTAGGATTTGATCTCAGGAATGCCTGACTCCAAAGCAGGGGCTCTTAACCATTATAATTTAGTACCCTCCTGCCTCCTATGATGGCATAAAGGATTATATCAGAATGGATAATTTGTGGTTGAAACCCCTAGACAGGAATTCTTAGTCTAATTTTTCTCTACAGTAATACTTGAAGATGCAACAGGATAGGAGCAGCTGATGAGGTTCAATCTTTCATTGTCTGGCAGAATAGAAGCTGGAAGTTTCTTCCTTCTACTCCTTCCACTTTGTGATGGATTTTGAGGACCCTTCAAACTTAGTGGGCAGTTTTGAGAATTACCTGGGCTGCAGGTATTAGAACTTTTATTTAACAACTGGTTAAGACTTGAGTGTGGTAAAATACCCATTTATTCAATCAACAAGCAATATGGTAGTACATACTACATTAGAATAAAAATACAGTAATAAAATACAGGCACAAAATTTGAGGATATTGTGACTATCTGAAAAGATAACACAACATTTTAAGAGAAACGATGAAACTTTTAGGCATGTTTTTTCAAGCCAAAGGACCATTATAAATGAAGAATAGCATTTAGATCTTCATATGGTATCTTAAGTTGTTGTGTGATCTCGGAAGTCTTGGGCTTTGGTTTCCTCATCTAGAATGAAAAAAAAAAAAAAAAGGAAATCCAAAACCTTGCTTTAGGGAGAGTCTATTTTTGAAGTAGGTAGCAAAACAATTTTGGGGGGCCAAATCTCTGTGTGTTTTTTAATTATCTTTAACGAGTGGTAGTTTATTTCAGTGATTTTACTGGTTGTTATAAATATCACTATTTGATTTTTTTTTTTTTTTTTACAAATTTCACTTGGCTTACTGATAATTAAACAGACACGAAACCCGGTATGTACACTACCGTTAAGTTGCAGCGCAGTGTTCTTCAGCTACACAGCCCTCTGGGCTGGCAATTAAGAAAGCGTTTCCTGAATTTTGCACTTTCAGTGCTTATAGAGTTTTAGCATCTAATGGACACGCACAGCCAAACCATGTATTTATTGGCTATAGAGAAGCGATGAGCGATGACTATTTTGAGAGTGAATTCTCACCCGGTTACTTTTGCCAGAAGAGTGCCTGTGAGTAGGGTCACACCCAGCCAGATCCGAAAACGAGACAGACCGACATGAAGCAAAAAACCGCTGCCCTGCCCCCATCACCCCTAAAAGCGTCCATCTGTACATTGTTAGCTCTGATCCCCTACTTCTCTCTGAACACGGAGATTTCTCGAAAACGCGCTCTCCTTAGTTTTCAAGGCGGGGCCGGGGCGGCGGGGGGGTGGGGAGGGTGGGGGGGAGGCGGTTTGGTCTGTCACGGAAGTTCGCCCTAGGAACGGCTTTTCCTTCCCGCCCCGCCGCCCGCCTAGTCCAACCACTAGCCGGCGACCCAGGAGGAAGGCGCCTCGCAGTGAATCCCTTAGGTAACGTCCGCCCCTGCGATCCCCGCTGGGTATGGTAGTTTGCGTGGGTCTCCCATTGCCCGCACGGAAGTGCAGAGGGGGCTGGCGGAAACTACATTTCCCAGGAGCGCTCGGATCAGGGGCGGAGCCGTCCGTGGGGGCGTGGCTCCAACCGGAGGCGGTGATTGTGGCGCCTCATTCATAAATGAAGCGGCGATGCTTGCTGTAGTTTGAGTGGACTGGGAGGCCAGGGGACGGCGGAGCGGTAATTTGTGGGTGAAAGGAGAGAGGGAGCTGGTATGTTTGTAGCCCTCCATCAAAGGGTGTTGGCGGGGCGCGGGAGGGACCCGCTCCGGGCCTCTGGGGGGGCGCGGAGGGAGCCGGCCGCGGCCAACATCAATTCTGTGAACGTACCAGCTTAACGCTGTTTTGTGGGGAGCCTGCCTTTCAGGGACGCTCACCACCTGTGGTTTTGGCTGTACTTCAAGCTGCTGTTCAGAAGCGGAGGGGACACAGACGATTCGAAAAGAAAGTGTAAAGTGGTGTTGCTTTCTGTCCTCCTTAAGGACGGATCATCACCGATGATCCATCAGTCAAGAGCTGTCCTTTAAAGCTTTGCTGTGGATTCGTGGTTTTCAAGAACATGTTATTTTGGAAGACTGATAAATCATCTCCCAAATCAACTAGTTATACGGTCGGAGGGTGACTTTGAATTAACTGTTTGTGTCCACTTTTCCCCGTCAGGAGGCAGAGAATTTACTCCCCCAAACTGCTTCAAGAATGTTTACATAGCACTGTATGGAGGTTTCGAGGCCGTGAATTTGTTTCAAACAGATTTTGATACCCCAAAAAATCCTAGTCCACATGCTAATCCTTTCTAGACATTTTGCTATATATATGTTTTGTTTAGTTTGCCTGAATATTAATAATAAATAGCAGATTAAGGTGAAACAGTGTTTTTATTCTTCATGCTGACATGAAGTAAATACACTTTGAGGATCATATTCATGAAATTAAAGTGAAAGAATAGAGGTGTTTAAGTGTGGTTTGTTTTAAGGTGTTTGTTTTAAGATGCAGATGTCTTGAGTGCTGCAGCACCACCAATCCTCAGTCTGGTAGGAAACTTTTCTAGTTTTTTGATGTTACAAAATAACCTTGTAACTTGTCTCCTTTCTAAATTTGGATTTCAAATTTTCCTGCTAAAGCCTTTGAAATTTAACATTGATTACTTGGTTGATTTTGATGAAAAGCTGTTACCGTTTAGATAGACTTTCAACTAAAAAATAATTTGAATTCGTTTACTTAGAACAGATTTTTAAAAATTATTCAGGAATAACAGATATTCAGTAAACTGCCCTAATCTTAAGTGTACTACCCAAATGTATACACCGGTGTAATCACCACCAGGTAAAGATAATAAACCTCCCTATCAACCCTGAAGGCAGAAGCCTCTTCTCAGTCAATGCCAACCCCAGCTACCTACATAACCATGAGTCTGACTTCTGTACTTATAAATTTATTTTGCCTATTCTTGAACTTCATTAAATGGAAACAGTATGAATCTGTCGAGACTTGGACTCAACATTATTCATCCATGTTGTTGTCTGTAGCAGCAGTTTTTTAAAATATGTGAATAGCTGTCATTCTCGAACTGTGATATCTGTGAGAAAAATCATACTGTCACTTTGGTCTTTGCTTATTGAATAGTTTGCAAGCATTCCTTTTGTTCTATATTTCTTTGAACAGTTCTACAAACTGGTGATTCATAGTATTTGTATATATGTTTTAACAACTGTACCTATGACACTATTTCAGGATTCTGCTTCAGGAAATGGAGGACAAGTATTTTCAGTGTATGTTCTTACACTCAGTAAAGCAACAAGGGAAACAGCAGTTTCTTGGTTTAAAACTCCATTAAATCTGGTTTTAATAAAATAACCCCATCTGTCTTTCAGTTCTTCAGTCACATTAGCTCCTTTCAAGTGCTGAATAGCCATATGTGACTAGTGGCTGTCATAATGGACAGCAGAGTTCTTGGTAATTGTACTTTTTTGTCTTTATTTCTTATAAACTGCTTTGCATTTTGTCATTGTCAATTTAACAGTATATCTTGGATATATTCAGGACTCCCGTATCAGTACTTAATAAGCTTACTTGGTTCTCTGTAACCATTGCATAATGTGAATTCTATAATTATATAGTATAATATATACTGTGGTATATACCATATATACTATGGTCCTCCCATTAATAGACATTTAAGACATTAATCTCAGTTTATTACAAATGTTGTGAGCTTATGCCAGTATAGCACAAAATGCCTAGATGTGAAATTGCTGAGTCAAAGTTTCTGTGCATTTAGAGTTTGGATTGCTATTGTCAAATTGCCCTTCAAAAGGTTTTACCAGTGTACATTGCCAAGTAACACTTTATGAAAGAGTTATTTTCTACACTGGGGTTTAGCAATTTTTAGTTTTTCCAACCTAGTATGTGAAAAATGGTATGTCATCACTGTTTTAATTCCTGTTCAGTTGAGTGGTGATGGACATTTTTTAATGTTTGGGCATCTATATTTCTTTTTCTATTTTTTTTTTTTCTAGACACTGAGTACAAAGCTAAATACATGTTTGCCTCCAAATTGCCATTTTTCATTTCCCTTTGGATATATCTATCTATCTATCTATCTATCTATCTATCTATCTTAAAGTCTAGAATTGTATCTGAAAAATACTGTGACATGTCATTTCACTTTGGTACTAGATTTTCTCATTTCTCCCCTCAAGGACAATGCTATGGTAATTCTCCCTTTTCTTGATTCTCATCAGCCTACAGACATGCTTTTATTTCTCCTGTCTTAAAAAATCTTTCTTCACTCTGCATCCCTGTGCAGCTACTGTCCTATTTATTTCCTTCACTTTATAACAAAACTCCTGCAAAGAGTTAGCTCTCCTCAGTTTCTCGTTCTTTCATGTATTCCCTCCATTCAAGCTTTTGCAGCCTTCCTCTTACCCAAGTTGCTCTTATTGAAGTTGTCATGACCTTTACTTTGCTCAGTTCCAAGGTCAGTTCTCAGTTCTCCTCACCCTTCCTCTGTTAACAGCTTTTAACACATCTCTTTCTTCCTTGACACACTTTCTTCATAAATAAAAAAGAAGAAAAGAAAAAAAGAAAAAAAAATACTTTCTTCACTTGGCTTCAAGGACACTATACTTTCTACATCTTCTCTTTTTTGTCTACTCTTAGTCACTTAGTGATCTCAGCCAGTGTCAAGGCTTTAAATATCATCTGTATGCCAGGGATACTCACATTTATGCTTCACAGCCTTGGCATCATCCATGAATCCCATTCTCATGTGTCCTGCGTATATATGATGACGACTGAAATGCCTATTAGGCATCTTAAAATGTTTGAAATTCAGGGGCACCTGGGTGGCTTAGTGAATTTAGTGTCTGCCTTCGGCTCAGGTCATGATCTCAGGGTCCCGGGATGGAGCCCCACATCGGGCTTCCTGCTCAGTGGGGAGTCGGCCTCTCCCTCTGCCCCTCCCCCCCAATAATAAAATCTTAAAAAAAAAAACCTAAAAAAAATGTTTGAAGTTCAACTCTTGATATCTCATTCCCTCAAAACTGTTTCATCCCCAGTTTTCCCCATTTCAGTTAATGGCAACACTGTTCTTCCAGTTGCTCAGCCAGAAAATTTCAAGGAACGAAGGGGAGGACCCTGGTGACCTCTGGAAGTTTGGTAGACAATAAAGGAGGAGTTGTAGGTAATATAATGAAATCATATGAGATTCAGAATTTAGTGGTTTTTACGGCAGAGGAAGAGAATCATCTAGAAGCAAAAAAGGACAATAAGGAAAACACATATGCTACTTCCAGGCCCAGTGGTACGGAGTATGGGCCCTATAGGAAGAAGTGTTCTCAAGAGGGTGAGAGACGAGGTTGAGGATAATAGATTTTGCTGGTGATGGACTTTGGGGCTAGGTGGACATTGGAGATGGAATAAGGCATGTGCATGGATATCAGAGTGTTGGAGATAAAGGGTGGCTTAGGAGCCAGGTGACTGATGTAAGGAAGTCTAAACACATAGCAAGATTAATTCCAGAGAATTTGAGGTAGGTAGTGGTGATGGGACTGTAAGAATTGGTGGGGGGGGGGGCATTTCTGCAAGTGAAGATTTTCAATATGAAGGCTGGGTCTTACTCCGCCCCTCATAGCTGCACCACTCATTCCTTGACCTCCACCAGGTCCTTGAGTTTCTCTCCTAAAGGAGGACTCCCTGTCTACCTTCTCTAAACTTGCAAATCTCCTTCCCCCATATCACTTTTATTTTTCTCCTTAACATTTATTACTGGATAACATACTGTATAGTTTACTTTTATATGCATGTATTTTCTTCACTAGACTCTGACTTATTAACTGCCGTATGCCCAGTGGCTAGAAGGGGGTTGAGGGAATAAGGGAAAGAGAGAAACAGTGCCAGTGGGGTGGTGGTGACTCTTGTTCTGTAACTAGGGAGAACATGGGTTCCCCAGTTGGGTAGAGAAGCCATGTTGGACTAGGGCCAGAAGCATGAAAGTGTTTAATAGGGGTAACATTTGATAGTTATGGTAATCGAATAACTTAGAAGGTGCTTTAGCTCTCTTAGAGTTTTAGGTCAACTGATTTAGCACTTGTATAAAATCCTCAGTAATCAAATGATTAGATTAGAAGGGAACTTAGGTTTTTGATTCACTCAGTTTGGATGTTTTTAAGACTGAAAAGAAACCACATAGTTTAATGCCCAACTGCTTTTCTGGTTGAAGTCTTTTGTATTTGAAATATTCAGTAGATTTTTGTGCTGGTTTGAGCTTTGGGTAGAATAGCTTTAACCAGTGCTTTTTGTTGGCATCTTTCTACAGGTTTTGGAAATTAATAGCTCTTCTAACCTTTACATTATTTAAATATAATATCATTGGACTAAAATGTTCCTGATGCCAACCTCTTCCGAGTTAAATAGTGGGCAGAGCTTCTTAACCCAGTGGATGACCAATCCTTCTCGAGCCGGGGTCATATTAAATCGTGGATTTCCTATTTTGGAAGCAGATGAAGAGAAGCGAGCAAATGTGAACATTTCTACCAGCTTTCCTGTTAAAGCCACACATTTTTCAAATAGCTTCAGCCTTATAAGTGAAGAAGATTCACTTCGTGAAGAACAAAAGTTGGAGTCTAACAGCCCTTATAAACTACAATCAGATAAATCTGAAACACATACAGTGTTTCCTTTAACTAAAGAAGGACCACAAACAGTGGCATGTCAAGATGCTCCTGGACACCGGGAAAACAACAAAAATGATTTTATCTCAGATCTTTCCAGTGAATGCAAAGAAGCGGCTTATAAAGACCCACTTTTTAAAAAGCTTGAACAGGTACAACAGGATTTGGCCTAATATGTATTTGCGTTATTGCAAGTTTCTGTTAATGATGAAAAGTTACCTGCTCAGGGCCCCTTGTTTCTTCCCCTTTACTGTGAAATCCTCAAAACACCAAATTTTGCCTTTTGTCTAATGTGAAACATTAACACAAGTTTGGTATGTAAGATACAACACTTGAGGTAACAGTGTCTTTAAGTTTCTGTTTTACTTGGTAAAAACTAAATTAGAAATGGTTGATCAAATATTAGGGGGGAAAAGTTGATCATAAATGTACTGATACCTGTCCTATTTTAAGAATCCATGGATTCATATGACTTTTTCTGTTTCTTAGTTGGTATAGTCCATATGGTTCCCTTCATAAAAAAATAGGATTTTGGAGTTTTAGTGGCAGGTGTAGTTACTTAGGAATCTCTCTTTGGAACTCTTTATTAGAGGTGATATGGAAAGGGAGATGAGAGGCATTAAGATAAGTATAAGGAGCAAAGATCCATAAAGAAATGTAAAGTTAGTTTAATTAAATTAATTTTATGTTTAAAAAGCTGAAAGAAGTACAACAGAAGAAGCAGGAACAGCTGAAGAGGCAGCAGTTAGAGCAACTACAAAGACTCATGGAAGAACAAGAGAAGCTGCTTACTATGGTGTCTGGGCAACACGCACTCCCAGGTATTTTTTTGCTTACATAGAACCTTCAGTTAGTACAAGAGTGGACAGTTACATACATTTCCCACCTTTAGTTGTCTGACAGGTTATTTCCACCATTTCTCTATCATATGTTGTAAACTCCAGTTTCCTTAGGGGCCTTGCAGAGAACTGTGAAGTGGTGCTAGTGTTATATATAATTGGGGCATGTGGGAGCTGTGCCATTCTGGAGCATGTGTGCCCTGCTTAAAGACATTCATATTTATAATAAAATTTTGAAAAGATGTAGCAGAATAAAAGGTCTAGAGTCAAGTTTGGCCCGGGGCTACTGGCTTACAGTCTCTGCCTGAAGAATCAAAAACTCAGGGTCATAAAGGTAAATATGTGTACAAGCCATTCTGTTCAGCAAAAGGACCATACCAAAAACGTTTTCTGTGGGGGGAGATGACAGAATTCTTTTGTTGTAGGCTAGATCAATTAAAAGAAAGAAGTGCTTATCAGGAGAAAATAAACCTGTTAAACTGTCATCTGGAGCACTGGTTTTGAAAGTTGTTTGTACCGCATTATAACAAAAACATTTAAACTCATAATTTCAAAGAAATTTCATAAAACAGACCTTATTCGTGTGCCTGGCATGTAGCAAGGATATTTTCTATTTATCTAATCCTATTCTTGGTCATTAAAAAAAATGCCAGTCATGATTCTGATAAAATTACTAATGGATTGTGTCCCACAGTTTGAAAAACAGTGATGTGGAGCAGTGTGTTTGCTTCTAGTGCTCTCTTTTAAAAGACACACTACTGATTCAGGAAAGTCCCTGTTCTCATCAGAGGTTGCACTGGGCACTGAGAATACAAAGAAGAAAAGACATTGGCAGATGGCTATGCAGAGTGTTATCGGATGGGATTAGGGGAGTGGTAGTAGTGGTAGTGATGAGAAATGTACCACTGGTTTAGGGAAGAGGGTGTTTATCTTAGCAAATATAGAGAACATAGTGTGTGTCTTGAAATAGTTGAATGGCTCAGGGTTCCTTTATGGAACACATAAAGAAGATAATCAAGATCATTTAAATAACAGCCTGTGATATTTTTAAGGTAGAAATAGCACTGTGGTAGAGCAATAGGGAAGCAGATTTCAAAGTTCTTAATATAAGACCTAGCCCCATTCAGTTATGGAACATTGCTTTTAGCGCAGTGGTCTTAGGACCCCTTAACACTTTTAAAATATTGAGGACTCCAGAGAGCATTTGTTACATGGCCATTTACTGTTGGAATTTACTGTATCAGAAATGAAAATGGAGATATTTAAAAATTAATTAACTTAATAACCAGTTACATGTTATCATAACTAACATTTTTTTTTTAATGAAAAGGCTTTTCTAAAAAATTAGAAGAATGGCATAGTTTTATATTTTTGAAAATCTCTTTTAACTTCTGAGTTAAAAGAGCTCAGCTGATTCTCCTACCTGCTTCTGCATTCAGTCTTCTAAGTTATATTGTTTTGGTTGAAGCATGTGAAAAAAAATTCAGCTTCACATGGATGTTTAATTGGAAAAAGGAAAGAGGAATACTATAATAGCCTTTTCAAGTAATGTGGTTATTTCTTTGATATCGTATCCAAACCCAACAAGTGGCCATTTCTTAGTGGTGATTCACAGTATGGAGTCTGAAACCATATTCATGCACTTTTTTAATACTCTGTTACATAAAATATATTGGTATCTTGATATTTTGAATGGCTCTTTTATCTTGCATGATCTGGTAAAATTGTGCATTGATTATTTGGAAAATAGTGGTTCACGGAGTTACGTGGGTCTTTAAGATACTGACATTTCAATACGTAATATAAAAAAATTATATCCATTAATACCACTACAGATTTCATCATGAAAGTCCTGAAGTATTATGAAGCTGTCAAGCTCATGTTGATAGACATGTTTAATAAGTTCTCATTTTTACTCGAAGTTTCGAATTTTACCATTCTTAGCAAATACTGTCAGTTATTTTCCTTGAAGTGACTGGTTCACTTGTTTCATTTTTAAGGAAATATCTGCTAAGTACCAAGTTTAAATCGTGATAGCTTGTCATTTTTTTCTTTTAAGTAAAGATGATGTTCTTTGAGAGAAGTGGCTAGTTGAGCTTACGACTCAAAAAATGACAGAGCCATGTCTTGGTTTGCAACAGAAATGATTTATGCATACTTTCTGTTTTGTCCAATAGAAAGTTCAAAAGACGTGCACTCAACAGTTAAAATTCAATTAAAAAATTAATAATTTTTGCAATTTTATCTAGGACATTCTTAAGTAGAACAGTTTTTTTTCTTTTTTTTTTTAACCACAAGTGTTTGGTGGTGACTCATACAGTGACTGCTAGCACAGTTGAGGGCTGCTGTCCTGCTTTCGAGTGAAGGCACCAGGAGTTTCCATTTTGCTCTTGTACCATCAGTGCATGTGTTGGCAAAGTGAAAAAGACAAATACTGTCTTAATATTTTACAATAATAGATTTGACCCGGTGGATGCCCTGAAACAATCTTAGAGACCTTCAGGGGTTTAAAGACCACAGTTTGCAAAGTGCTACTTCAGTCTGAAGTGGGATGACTATTAGTCAAAAAAATTTGATGAGGAGAGTATTGTTATAAAGGAAAGGTGGTAGAACCTGATAATCAGTGAGGACATGCCTGTTTTCCATTTTTATTTGTGGGCTGGAGGCGAGGCAGATGGGTATGAGAGATAGGTGGCATGACTCTTTTATGTTTTATTAAACGTCTCCCATTGTGTTTCTTCCTTTTTTTTAAGATAAATTGCTCTTTTTTTTTTTTTTAAGATTTTTTATTTATTTGACTGAGAGAGACAGCCAGAGAGGGAACACAAGCAGGGGGAGTGGGAGAGGGAGAAGCAGACTCCCTGCTGAGCAGGGAGCCAGATGCGGGACTCCATCCCGGGACACTGGGATCACGACCTGAGCCGAAGACAAACGCTTAACAACTGAGCCAACCAGGTGCCGCCCCCTCCCTTTTTTAAGATTTAAAAAAAAGATTTATTTATTTTAGAGAGAGAGCATGCATGTGTACAAGAAGTGGGGCTGAGGAGCAGGGAGGCAGAGGGAGAGAATCTTCAAGCAGACTCGTCATTGAGCACAGAGCCCGATGCAGGGTTTCATCCCATGACCCATGAGATCATGATCTGAGCTGAAACCAAGAGTTGGACGCTCAACTGACTGAGCCACCCAGGCACCCCTAAAGATTTTTAATTTCTACAACCAGTGTGGGGCTTGAACTCACAACTCTGAGACCAAAAGTAATATGCTTTACTGACTGAGCCAGTCAGGTGCCCCTTCACTTCTAAATTTAGTTGAGACATTCTGGGGGAAGAGAAGGATAGTAGCAGGATTTCAAGGAGATGGTGCACCAGCTAGGATGGAGTTTTCCCATCTACCCTCCAAGAATTATAAATTAGAGGTTCCCCCCCATATAGGAGGGGAATCTCTGTGTTTATTTCCAAAGCAGAGACTCAAGAAAACAGTGAAAAGGTAGTACATGAAATTTAGAAACTACAGAAAAGTACAAAACAAAAGTCACCCATAATTCTACCACCTGAGGATACCAAAATGTTAACAGTAATCTAGAGGAAAGGTGCTTTTATAGGCCGTGACACAGGGCAGTTATTTGTCATTGGGGAACTATTCAGATCATTTGCAGCCATCTGCATTGGCGCTCTCTGTGTTTGTCATGGGGCTGCAGAGTTGACAATTCCAGCAGTGCTGCTCACAGATGGAACATGAATGGTGCCTTCCAGAATCAGGCCTTGCTGCAGCTCTGCCAGGTATACACTGTCTGCACAGGAATACTAGTATAAATATACCTGTAATTAAAATTATGCAAGAGTCATTTTTAGACTTTTAAAATTTCATGATTTTAAACAGAGTTTCCTAATCCGGAAGGAAAAATACTTTCATCACTTTGGAGAAAACCTGGTGGATAGGGATCACTACCAGAAGAGAAAATGTTCTAGGAAGTCATTAGTTTTGGTGATTTTTTTTTTTTTTTAATTGCCAGGTTTAACCCTACTGCCTGATGATCAGAGCCAGAAGTACAGATCTCCAGGAAATTCAGCCACCGGAGAGAAAACCACACCCTTCTTACCATCGTATATCTACCAGAATCAAACCCAAGAGAAAACGCACACTTCCAGCATTTTATCTGATGAACAAAACAACTTCTGTAGAACTACTCATCCAGATTTTGTGTTAACTTCAAAAAGTGGTGCTTCTCTCAATTTGTTTGGTGAGGCACAATATCAAGAAGCACTTGTGAAAAAAAGTGATTTGAAGGAAGAAAACCGTAACCATTCTTTAGGTGAGTTACTTATATTTTTGTCTTCTGTACCTAATCAGCAGTATTGCCAAGCTGTGCTAAGATAAGAAAAGTCCTTTCTGCATTTTTCTTGTTCTCTGTGGCTTTCATTATGAGCTCCTACATGTTGCACAGCTACTGAGCCTGGATTGGATGTAGAGCTGGACATAGAATTTGTGACTTTCCAAGAACAAATGGCAGTACTCATGCTGACTTCAGACCTCCCCTGGTCGCATGGGGTCTTCAAAAAGGGAAGCAGTGAGTTCCTTGTGTACCATTTCTCTTTGAGAGCTTAGAAATAGTTCGAGGTTCATTTAAAATGTTCATGGTGGTGGTGGTGGGCAGACATGATAGAAGATGTGAAATGTGAGAAATAGGTTGGTGATGGCAGTTATTATTCAGAAAAGAAATCCCCTGCAACCCCAAACATTCCGTTTGTCCTCACTGCATCTCCGTATTCCTAGCACCCAGCACGTTCCTGCCAGAGAACCGGCAGTGTCTGATGGTCTAAACTCATGGAGCTCTCTAGGCATTTTCTTCTGGTCTTTTTTTCTTAACTCCTGTTTCTGTGCCCCACTTCCCCCTCCAATTTTTTTCCTTTTTTTTTTTTTTTTTAACGTTTTGTAACCATAGAATATCGTATAATTTTGTTCTTTGCCCTCTTAACAAGGAAAATGCTTATGGTACATTCTGTAGTCTTCATAACCATAATTTTAATGGTTATCATTATTCTAGTCATCAAATAATTTATCAGTATTTAATGTTCCTTGCAGTAGGGCTGACTTATTTCCAATATATTTTTTTTAAAGATTTTATTTATTTATTTCACACAGAGAGAGAGAGAGATCACAAGTAGCAGAGAGGCAGGCAGAGGGAGAGGGAAGCAGGCTCCCTGCTGAGCAGAGAGCCCGATGTGGGGCTCGATCCCAGGACCCTGAGATCATGACCTGAGCCGAAGGCAGAGGCTTTAACCCACTGAGCCACCCAGGCGCCCTATTTCCAATATTTTAAATTTAAGTTTAATTTTCAATTTTAATGGTGTTTTCATGAATATGTTCTTCGGGGTAAGTTATAAAAAATAGAGATAATATGACAAAAGGTGTCTACGCTTACTACTTAGGATTGGGCATCTATGTGTGTAATATCTTATTTCTAATTGAGAATAATTCCTTTGTATGGAAAGGTCTGATGCCTTTAAACATTTTTTTAAACGGTACACTCTCTTAACCTTTTAAAAAAAAATTTTTTTAAAGATTTTTATTTATTTGACACAGAGAGAGAGAGCTCACAAGCAAGTAGAGAGGCAGGCAGAGAGAGAGGGGAAGCAGGCTCCCTGCTGAGCAGAGAGCCCGATGTGGGGCTCGATCCCAGGACCCTGAGATCATGACCTGAGCCGAAGGCAGAGGCTTTAACCCACTGAGCTACCCAAGTGCCCCTCTTAACCTTTTATTTTGGAAAATTTTAAACATCCAGAAAACTTGAAAGGCCACTGCAATGATTAGCAGTAGATCTCAATTCAACAGTTACTATTTTGCCATGGTTACTTTGTCTATATATATTTATATGTGTGCATATATATTTATACCTACATTTCTATCTCTGTCTATATTTATATATAAGTTGCTCATTTTTTTGCAAGTGGTATGCAGACATTATGTTACATCATTTTAAATATTTCAGCATACATCAAGTAAAAAATTAGGACACTCTTCTGTATAATCCCAGTATTATTCCATAATATTCAAGTTCATTTTAGAATTCCTGCTATTGTCTCAAAAATGTCCTTTAAAGTTTGTTTGTTTTTTTAAGATTTTATTTATTTATTTGACAGAGAGACACAGTGAGGGAGGGAACACAAGCAGAGGGAGTGGGAGAGGGAGAAGCAGGCTTCCCACCAAGGAGGGAGCCTGATGCGGGACTCGATCCCAGGAGCCTGGGATCATGACCTGAGCCAAGGCAGATGGTTAACGACTGAGCCACCCAGGTGCCCCAAAAGTTGTTGTTTTTTTTTTTTTTAAAAAAACAGGATCCAGTCAAGTTCATCTATTACATTTTGTTGTTATAGCTTTTTAATAATTTTTAATTTAGAAATGCCCACACTTTTTTTCACAACATTAACCTTTTGAAGAATGTCATGTTTTAATTAGGGTTTTGTAGTTTATCTCTGTCATATTAATGAAATCCTTGAGTTCTCTAAAATCTTCAGCATATGTTATTTTTTTTTTAAAGATTTATTTCTTTCAGAGAGAGAGCATGCGTGCAAAGGGTGGGTGGAAGGGGCAGAGAGGGGAGAGAAGCAGACTCCCCGCTGAGCACAAAGCCCATTGTGGGGCTCCATCCCACAACCCCAAGACCATGACATGAGCTGAAATCAAGAGTCGAATGCCCAACTGACTGAGCCATTCAGGCGCCCCTGGCATACATTACTTTTGATAAATATTTTTTTAGCATAGTAACTTGTAAAATTATCAAGTTTTAAGACTTTGTTCTTTACTTTTTGCAACTAAATTTTCATAATTTTTATCCTAGGAGAAGGTATTTTACCATGTTGGGAGAAAGTGACCGAACCGATTGAGGAAGGGAATGATGTGAATGTAAAAAAAATTGGTGATTCTTCAGAAGTGGCTAATATCGAAGAAAGGTACTATCCACGTTGAAAGGAATAAGAAGAGTGACAGTTTAATTTAATAGCTAGCTATTAAGATAGAGCATTTTCTTTTTTTTTTTTGAAAGATGCATGGTTTTCTTGTTTTTGCTTGAATATGCTTTTAAGTATGATGTCAGAGATACAATTTATCACATATCGTCAGCAATAGACAGCGGTTGGGGCGATACATCAGTTCAAGTAGCTTTGACATTGTTTTGGAAAAACTGAGCAGTTTTTTCATCAAAGAGAAAAAAATCTGGATAAAATTAATCTCTCAAATAGTTAAGTAAATCCCATTTTGGCAAAGAGAAATAAATTAATATTGAGTCTCACATTTGGTGTCACCTCTAAACTATAATTGGGTAAGTCTGGTTACAGAATTTAAAAATCTTATGACAAAGATAAAATATCAATATTGAAGTTTATTATTTTCTTAAATATTTGAAATATTTTAGGATATGTTATGGATGGGAAAATGACTTCTGATTATTGCTCTATTTACATTGTCAAGGCTCTTTCTTAAAGATGCGTATTTGAAATTTTCAAAATATATTTTTAAGTGGTACAATGAATATGATATTTCAAAAGTTAATCTACAGGCAATACATAGACTTCAGAAGGGTTTTTTTCCAAGTCATGTGTAGAGTGTTGCCTTTCTCTGTCTTTTGGGAGACGGGGTGGGGTTATAGCTTTCATTGGATTCTCAAAGGGGATCCATGACTTTGAAAAACGTTAGTTCTTAGCATAGTCAGGGGTATCTATGTCAGGCACACTAAGTGTCAAATATTCATCACATCTTGATTTGCATGTTAAATAACTTTATTTTTATGATTAGACCTATTAAAGCTGCTATCAGAGAAAGGAAACAGACATTTGAAGACTACTTAGAAGAACAAATTCAACTGGAAGAACAAGAACTGAAACGAAAGCAACTAAGGGTAGGCATTTCCACTATTTTGATTACGTTCACTAAGGCTTTAGAGATTTGTTTATAATTTTCTTTAAAAATAACTTTGAGATAACTTGGATATACCAGAATTAATTCAAATATTGTTTTCTATTTAAGGAAGCAGAAGGATCATTCTTAATCAAAGCAAAACCAAAACAACCATTCTTGAAACGAGGAGAAGGTTTAGCTAGATTTACTAATGCTAAATCTAAGTCTCAGAAAGGGAGAGAAAGTAAACTAGTAACTAATCAGAGCACTCCAGAGGACCAACCTGTGTTTAAAATGGATAGACAACAATTCCAGCGGAAAATTGCTCTTATAAATAAAGAACTATGTACAGAGAACCCGCCTGTTAAAAAAAACAATAAAAGTAGAGCCAAGAGTGGTTTTGTCACACTCAGCCAGAAGCCAAAAGTGCTTAAGAGTAGTAACAGGAAAAGTCTTCCTCTAACAAGATTGAAAATACCTGGAGGGAAGAAATGTGATGGGCAATTTAGAGACCAGATCAAATTAGAAAAAAAAGTTGAGTCTAATAATAGAGAAAATGTACCTGAGTGTGCAAAACTTTGTGATACTGGTTGCAAAGTTTGGAATAAGATACAGGGTAAAGACAAACTTCCTCTTTCGGCAGGACTGGTCAGCCATATGTCTTCGAATAGCCCAAAAAATGAGACTTTGAAAAAGTCAGAATCTTCTCTTGACATTTCTCTTCAGAAAAAGTTAGAGAATTGGGAACGAGAAAAGGAAAAGGAAAATTTGGAGTTAGATGAATTTTTGTTTCTGGAACAAGCTGCTGATGAAATATCATTTTCCAGTAATTCCTCATTTGTACTGAAGATCTTAGAGAGGGACCAGCAGATCTGCAAAGGTCACCGGCTGTCTTCCACCCCTGTCAAAGCTGTGCAGCCGCAGATGGTGACACTGGATCCTGTTACTCAATGTAACCACAATGAGGCTCCAGGCTGTACTGAACCTGAACATGAGGGTGAGTGTGAGGTCGCACTCAACCAACCTGATTCAGTCTCCTCACCTGAAGGATACAGGGAACAGTCGTGTAAAGTCAGTAGGAAAGCGCTCCAAATGAGCACTTCTGAAAATCAGACTCGATGGAATGTAAGTGATGAAGAAGGTGTCACAGACAGTGACAGTAGCACTGACTCTGAGGAGCAACTTGATGTTACCATAAAACCATCAACTGAGGATATAGAGAGGTGTTTCAGCAGCAGAGAAGACCGTCCACAAGTCTGTGATGGTAAAGGACCTTTTAGGGACACTGGGACTCAAGAAGAACATAAAAGAAGAGATGTTGATTTAGATCTGTCTGATAAAGATTACAGTAGCGATGAGTCTGTCACTATAGAAAGCTTGAAAAACAAAGTTTCTGAGTCCTCAGGAAGACCCTCATCCGTAAGTATGAGTAAAATTGACTTTGACGATGAAAGAACTTGGACTGACCTTGAAGAGAATTCATTTAAACATGATGCTGTTCTTGGGAATGAGGCCATTTATGGGACTCTTCAAACAGCCTACCCTAAGAGTGAAATATGTGTATTGGACAAAACAATAAAGAGGAAGGTTGCACCGGTTAAGAAGGGAGAAGACTTGTGCAAACCCAGTAGGAGCACAAGCCCTCCTCCTACGTCGGATCTCATGATGAAATTCTTCCCTGCTTTGAAACCAAAACCAAAATCAGATTCACACTTAGGAAATGAACCCAAGTTAAACCCAAGTCAAGACCAACCACTTGGTAAGTCAGCATTATAAAATAGGTATCAGAAGTTATAATTTCACATTTACCTTATTATAGTCTGCTGTCAGAATGCTTAAAATCCTAACCTTTCTAGTCGTTCAGTAGAAGTCTGATGAGGAGATTTGTTAAAATTTGATTTATTTTGTGGGCCTAAGTAATAGCCACTAGTATAAAAGATTCAGATGCATCGTGATTTCAGATTTTTCAAATTTAAGCCTATGCCTTATTCTCAAGGCTTTAAAATTTGTTATAAAGTGAGATAACACTTTTGTAACCAGAGTACCCAATTTATGGTTTGTTTCACTGTGAGGTGAACTTTGTGTGTACACTTTTTAAATCGATTATGTTTTTAAAGTGATTATGTTTTTTGGAGTTTTCTAACTCCGAAAAATTGATAATTTTTTTACCACCTCATGCACTAACTTGCTAAATGGGACCAAGAAGAAATACAGTAAAATTAAAGTTTCCTTTCTTCCCTGGACCTGTGCTCCTAGTTCCCTTTCCTAGAGGAACCTACATTCCCATTACATTTGTGTATTCTAAAAAGATTCTGTGCATATGAAAGCATATGGGTGAGGGGGTATATAATCTTTCTACACAAATGAAAACACGTTTTTTTGTATACCATTCTTCACCTTGTTTTTTTGTGTTTTTTTTTAAAAGCTTTTATTCATTTCATTTATTCGAGAGAGAGCACACATGAGTGTGTGTGGGGCGGGGGGAAGAAGGAGTAGGGACAGAGGGAGAGGGAGAAGCAGACTTCCTGCTGAGCACAGAGCCCCTACCCATGCTCAATCCCAGGACCCTGAGGTCACACCTTGAGCCGAAGGCCTATGCTTAGCCAACTGAGCCATCCAGGCACCCCCTTTACCTTGTTTATAATACATTTTGAATACTGTTCTTTTCCACATACACATCTGCCTATTCCATTTAATGGCTGTATAGTACTCCGTTAAAGTGATGGGCTTTTTAAATTCATATTGAAAAACTCCTTTCTGTTATATTATAAATTCTGAATGCCTAGCAAAGCATAGGTACTTTAAAATATAAATTATAACAAACTATTTAAAAAATACTCTGATTTTAAAAATAGTACTTTTTGCAGAAAATTTGGAAGCTTAAAAAATATAGAATGAAAAATGTTTATAACTAAACTATCCAAAGGTAGGTGTGATATCATTTTGGGATATTTCCTTCCAGTCATTTTTCCTATGTATTTTTAATATGATACAGTTATTTGTTAAAATTTAACCTTATCTTGGGGCTCCTGGGTGGCTCAGTGGTTGGGCGTCTGCCTTTGGCTCAGATCATGATCCCAGGGTCCTGGGATCGAGCCCCACATCAGGCTCCCTGCTTGTCGGGAAGCCTGCTTCTCCCTCTCCCACTCCCTCTGCTTGTGTTCCCTCTCTCACTGTGTCTCTGTCAAATAAATAAATAAAATCTTTAAAAACAACAACAACAACAACAACAACAACAAAAACTGACCTTATCTTTTTTGACCGAATGTATAATACACATTGGCCATATCTTTAAAACTCTTTGTGTATTTTTTAAAAAAGATTTTATTTATTTATTTGAGAGAGAGCACATCAGTGGAGGGAGAGGCAGAAGGAGAGGGAGAAGCGGGCTCCTGCTGAGCAGGGAGCCTGACGTGGGGCTCCATCCCAGGACCCTGGGATCATAATCTAAGCCAGAGGCAGATGCTTAACAACCAAGCCACCAGGTGCCCTGCTTTGTGTATTTTAAAGGTGGTTGCAGAACACTGTATGAATGCAACATTATTTTATTCAGTAATTTCCTTATTCCTTATTATTGGATACTTAAATTATTTTTCACTATTAGAAATAACTGCAATGTGTATTTTTGTGCAAAAATCAGTTTCTCATGTGGACTCTGAGAAACAAACAGGGTTTTGGAGGGGAGGGGGCTGGGGGATTGGGTGGGTATTGAGGAGGGCACGTATTGCATGGAGCACTGGGTGTGGTACATGAACAATGAATCTTGGAACACTGAAAAAATAAAATAAAATTTAAAAAAATCAGTTTTTCAAAAGGGTAATGGAAGGACAGCATTGGCTGTTTTACTCTTTTAAGTAGCAAATTTGGTATGGAAAAAGTCTTATATTTCTGTGACTAGTGGGGGTAAACTTTGATTTTGGTGTTGAAATTAATGCTTTAGATATCTTGTGAATTACTTATTCATGTTCTTAAGCTATTTATATATGTGTATATATTATTCATGTTCTTAAGCTATTTATATATGTGTATATATTCATTCATTTTTAAAATATTTATTTTTAAAGATTTATTTATTTTAGAGAATACATTGAGCATGTGCAATGGGGGGAGAGACAGAGGGAGAGGGAGAAACCTTGAGTAGACTCCTCACTGTGTGGAGGGCCTGACGTAGGGCTTGATCCCAGGACCCTGAGATTATGACCTGAGCAGAAATCAAGAGTCAGACACTCAACTGAACCACCCAGGCGCCCCTATTTATTTATTTGAGAGAGAGAGCATGTGAGTGGGGGGTGAAGGGTGTAGAGGGGAGAGGGAGAGAAGCAGACTCCCCGCTGAGCATGGAGCCCAACACATGGGTTCTCATGAACCCGAGATCATGGCCTGAGCCAAAACCAAGAGTCAGTCATTTAACTGACTGAGCCACCCAGGCGTCCCTATATGTATGTATTTAAATTGAAGTATAATTGAAGTATAATTGATGTACTACATCCTATTAGTCTCAGGTGTACATCATAGTGATTCAGTATTTTTATACATTACAAAACGATCCTATTACCCTACAAAGTTCTTGGCTGTTAATCAAAAAACCAAAAAATATATGTATTAGATTTTTATTTATTTATTTAAAGATTTTATTTTTATTATTTATTTGACAGAGAGAGAGATCACAAGTAGGCAGAGAGGCAGGCAGAGAGAGAGGGGGAAGCAGGCTCCCCACTGAACAGAGAGCCCGATGTGGGTCTCAATCCCAGGACCCTGAGATCATGACCTCAGAGGCTTTAACCCACTGAGCCACTCAGGCGCCCCTGCATTAGATTTTTAAAAAATTATTTGAATTTTTTAATATGTAATGTTAATTCATTGTCAGAGTGATACACTTGAGGTTGAATAATGTCTTTCTTAAATTTAGATTGGTTTCATCTGAAAAGTTAGGCCAATATAATTTTTGTTGTTATTAGAAGCATTGTTTCTCATGCATTTTAATAGTGCCAATGTTTACAGTATTTTTGACTCTTAGTGTTAAAAGCTAGCTGTTGTTTTTGCTGCCGAAGGCTTTTTGTGAAGTTCAATATACATGGCCTATTTTATAGGTGACAGTGCTCGATCTCAAGTTTTAAGAGAGAAAGTTATTGAATTGGAAACAGAAATAGAAAAATTTAAAGCTGAGAACACATCTTTAGCTAAACTTCGCATTGAACGGGAAAGTGCCTTGGAAAAACTTAGGTAAGTGTGCATCTGTAAGTTGGGAAAAAATATAGTGATTCAGTTTTATCTTCAAGATTATATATGAAATATTTGAAATAATTTTTGTCAATCCAATAAGATAAAAAGAAGTGAAATCTTTTTCTTTGAAATCTTAACCACATAAAAATTTTTTAATTAAAATGACCATTCTAGTCAGAAATGTGTTAAAAGGGGAATTCTCTTAGTGAGATTATAAATTGAATTTTGAAAAGCATTTTGAAGCTGTGAATTCAAGTACTACCTTGGCCATTGCATAAATTTTCTAGGGCTACTGTAACAAAGTACAGTTGATCCTGAACAATATGGGGGTTAGGGGTTCCATCCCCCTGTACGGCCAAAAAGCCACATATAATTTTTGACTCCCTAAAAACTTAACTACTAATAGCATATTGTTGCCTGGATGTCTTACCGATAACATACAGTTGATTAACACATGGTTTGTTACATGTGTTATATACGTATTCTTATAATAAAGTAAGGTAGAGAAAAGAAAATGTTAAGAAAATTGTATGGAAGAGAAAATACATTTACGGTACTATACTGTAAAAATTTGTATATAAGTGGGTCCATGTAGTTTGAACCCATGTTGTTCAGGGATCAGCTGTACACACAAACTAAGTGGCTTAAAACAACAGGAATTTACTTTGTCATGTTCTGGAGGCTAGAAGTCTGAAGTCAAGGCATCAGCAGAACCATGCTTTCTATCCTATCTTATAGTGGTTGCTGTCAGTCCTTGGTGTTTCTTGGCTTATCGTTGGACATTTGGGTTGTTTCTACCTTTTGGTTATTGTGAATGATGCTGTTAATGTAGATGTGTAAGTATCTGTTCATGTCTCTTAGTTCTTTTGGGTATATACCCAGGGGTGGAATTGCTGGGTCACTTGGCAATTCTATACTTAATTTTTTGAGGAACCACCATACTGAGTGGCTGTACCAGTTTACAACAGATTAATTGATTTGGTATGTTGAGCCAGCCTTCTGTTCCAGTGATGAATCTCACTAGGTCATGGTGTAAATCCTTTTAATGTGCTTGTTGGATTTGGTTTGCTAGTATTTATTGAGGATTTTTATATATGTGTGCATCAAAGATTGTCTTGTAGTTTTCTTGTGGTGTCATTGTCTGGCTTTGGTGTCCAAGTGACTATCCTCATGAAATGAGTTTGAAAGTATTCCTTCTCTTTTACCTGTGAAGGTATCTGGTCCTGAACTATTCTTTCTTGGGAGGTTTTTGATTACTGATTCAGTTTCCTCATTATTATTCTGTTCAGGCTTTCTAGTTCTTCTCGATTCAGTTTTGGTAGGTCGTATATTTCTAGGAATTTATCTGTTTCTTCTAGATTATCTAGTTTTGGGGATATAATTGCTCATAATATGATCTTTTTTATTTCTGGGGCATCTATTGTAAAGTGTCCTCTTTATGATTTTGAGTTTTCTCTCTTTCTTAGGTCTAGTAGGGGTTTGTTGATTTTGTGTTTTTTCCTTCTGAGACTTCCACAATGAATATATTGGTTCTTTTGTAGCGTCCCATAGATCTCATCAACTTTCTTCATTCTTGTTCATTCTTTTTCTTTTTTTCCCTCTAAATGACCTCAAATTACCTTTCTTTGAGTCCACAGAGTCTTTCTTCTGTTTGATTAAGTCTATTGTTTAAGCTCTCTATTTTTTTCACTTTATTCATTGTATTCTTCAGCTCCAGAATTTCTGGGTTTTAAGTTTTATTTATTTATTTTTAAGTAATCTCTACACCCCACATGGGGCTCACACTCATGAAACCTGAGATCAAGAGTCACATGCTCCACTGACTGAGCCAGCCAGGTGCCCCCCCCTTTTTAAAGTTTTATTTATTTATTTAGTTTTAAATAATTGTTTGTGTTTTTTAAAATTATTTCTTTTTCTTTATTTTTATTAACATATAATGTATTATTTGCTTCAGGGGTACAGGACTGTGAATCATCAGTCTTACAGAATTCACAGTGCTCACCATAGCACATACCCTTCCCAGTGTCCATAACCCAGCTACCCTATCACCCCCTCACCCCCCAGCAACCCTCAGTTTGTTTCCTGAGATTAAGAGTCTCTTATGGTTTGTCTCCCTCCTGATCCCATCTTGTTTTATTTTTTCCCTCCCTAACCCCCCATGACCCTCCTCCTTGCCTCTCGTATTCCTCATATCGGAAAGATCATATGATAATTGTCTTTCTTGGATTGACTTATTTCATTTAGCATAATACCCTCTAGTTCCATCCACATCATTGCAAATGGCAAGATTTCATTTTTTTGATGAGTGTGTAGTATTCCAGTGTGTGTGTGTGTGTGTGTGTGTGTGTGTGTGTGTGTGTGTGTGTGTATGTATAACATCTTCTTTATCCATTCATCTGTTGATGGACATCTAGGTTCTTTCCATAGTTTGGCTGTTGTGGACATTTCTGCTATAAACATTCGGGTGTATGTGCCCCTTTGATCACTACATTTGCATCTTTAGGGTACATACCCAGTAGTGCGATTGGTGGGTCGTAGGGTAGCTCTATTTAAAATTTCTATCTCTTTGTTGAACTTCCTGTTTTCTTTCATGTATTATTTTCCTGATTTTGTTGAGTTCTTTATCTGTGTTCTCTTGTTTGCTGAGCTGCTTTAAAATAGTTATTTTGAATTCTTTGTCAGACAATTCTTAGATCTGCATTTCTTTGGGATCGGTTGCTGAAACTTTATTAGTTTCCTTTGGTGGTGTCACATTTGCCTGATTCTTATGTAGCCTCTTGTTGACATTTTTGCATTTGAAAGGGCAGAAAACTCTTTACAGACCAGTTTTGGCAGGTAAAGACCTATTCCAACTGGATCCCTGGACTGATGGCCCGATTCTAGGTTCACACTGGGATTGTAGTGTGGCTACTGCTAGGTCCACACTGGAGTCCATAATTGGCAGGTGTGTCTCTCTCTCTCTCTTTTTTTTTTTTTTAAAGATTTTATTTGAGAGAGAGAGGCAGCATGCGACAGGGGGGTGGGGTCAGAGGGAGAAGCAGGCTCTCCACTGAGCAGGGAGCCTGACGTGGGACTCGATCCCGGGACTCCAGGATCATGACCTGAGCTGAAGGCAGTTGCTTAACCAGCTGAGCCACCCAGGCATATTGGCGGGTCTTTTAACAGGGGCATGGTGGATGTAGTTCCTACTAGATCCCCAGTTGGACTGGGTTGCTTGTAGGAGTACAGTCCAGCAATGCTGAAGCTAGTCATGGAGCTGCTTCCAGGTCTGCTGTTGAGTGTGCAGACAGTGGGTCTGTTACCAGGGGTGAGAATGGATGTGGCTCCTGCCAGGTTTTTTAACATCCTCCTGCGGGGGCCCCGAGTGGGTAGGACTGCCTCCTGTACCCATGATACAGCAGGGCTAGAGCCAGGTTACAGGACTGTTTCAGATTCTGTAATCACGACTGAAGTCTGTGGACCTTTTACCAGGGGCACAGATGGGTGTGGCTCCTCCTGGGTCCTTTGGCAGATGGGCTTGGGGTTTCTCAAACTCCTGCCTGGATGGTAGAGCTCCCACAAAAGTACTTTTATCAGTGTAAGGCTGTCAGCTTGTTGTTTGTGTAGGGAGATATGAGCTGTGGACCTCCTGTTCCACCATCTTGATATGTCACTCTCCCTATGCTCTTAACAGAGCATCAGAGCGCACCTGGATTATGATAGTTCCTCTGATCAACATTCTCCTAAGCTAAGACACCAAAGTCCTCACACTGGTCTATAAGACCCTAATTCATTTGGCTCTCTGTTTTATTTTTTGACACTTTTTCCTACTTTTCTGTTTCAGCTTTGTTTTATCCACCCTGGCCTCCTGTGATCTTTGACCACATCTGGCATATTCCTATCTTAGGGCTTTTGCACGTGGTGTTCCCTCTTTCTGAGCTGTTTTGTCCAGATATCCTTATGGCTGTTCTCTCAGTTCCTTCAGGTTTTACTTAAAATATTATTTCAGCAAGATGACCCTATCCATAATTTCAGTCTCCTTGATACTTGCTACCCTTATTCCTTGCATTATTTTTCTCCTTCTGATGTGCCATATATTTTATTTATCTTGTTATTGTCTGTCTCTTCCATTAGAATGAGAAGCTCCATGGAAGTGAGGGTGTTTACTTTTTTCACTGGTTTCTCCAGTACCTAGGGTAGTGCTTGATTCATAGTAGGTGCTCAATGAATATTTGTTGGAGGAATGCTTTATGGAGTTAACTGACAATTATTTCAGTACTATGGATTGAAGATGGATTCACCAAGACCAGCAGCTCCTCCATTCCAGGCTGTCACTGATGTTCCATTTCGTACCATATGTGGATTACTCCATTAAGATGGTCCCTTTAAATGATAACATGGTTTGGTCATTTTAGGAAAGAAATTACTGACTTTGAACAACAGAAGGTAAAAGAATTGGCTCGAATCGAAGAGTTTAAAAAGGAGGAAATGAGGAAGCTACAAAAGGAACGCAAAGTTTTTGAAAAGTATACTACAGTTGCAAGAACTTTTCCAGATAAAAAAGAACGTGAAGAAATACAGGTATGCCAGTTTCTTATGTTAGACTTATGTAAGTTAGTAAGGATGACACTTTTGTAGGAATATCAGAGTTATATGATGTGTCAAAGAGAAATGGGGTGTCAATTTTTTTTAACATTTTTCTTAAAGATTTATTTTTTTGAGAGCAGAGAGAGGGGCAGAGGGACAGGAAGTGATTTCTTAAGCAGACTCCCTGCTGAGTGTGGAGCCCAACGTGGGGCTTAATTTTAGGACCCTGAGGATGTGATCTGAGCTGAAATCCAGAGTCAGATGGTTAACCAGCTGAGCCACCCAGGGGCCCCTGGGTATCAATTTATTAAACATCCACTGACTCAGTAAGTAATCTGTCTGAGACGGCATGAGGAACATTTTTTTGTAGTCTGAGTTTTAAAGAGTAAAATATATCAGTTCTTTTCTTACTAGAGGCTTCCAAAAAGAAAAAAAAAAAGACTACAGTAATGCCATGGATGAATTAACAAGCCAAGAGTTGGAAATTCACCAGCATCATGTTGTGTTGATCTGATTGACACCCCTTACACCAAATACTGTTACTTCTAGTCATTTATACAAATTTAAGGCCTCTATACTAACTGGTTGTTTAATTTTAAAACTTCTCAAATGATAGGCCAAATAATCAGTCCTCTTCATTTCAAAGTTAGAATGGACATAATCAGAGCAATGTAATAGTTAAAAATAACTACTGCAGGGGCACCTGGTTAGCTCAGTCAGTTAAGCATCCTGACTCTCAGATTTGGCTCAGGTCCTGAGATTGAGCTCCACATCAGGCTCCATACTTTGTGTGGAGCTGTTCCAGTTTCTTTCTCTACCTCCCTCTGTCCCTCCCCCCATGCTCTCTTTCACTCTCTCTCTAAAATAAAAATAAATCTTTAAAATAAATAAAACTAATTAATGCATTTCTAGTTAAAACTAAACTTTCTAGAAAAAAACATAGGTGAATATTTGTGACATTGGCATATGCAAAGATTTTTAAGAGAGGACACAAAGCACTAAGTATTAAAGAAAACATGGACATACTGAACTTCATTACAAGTAATTCTTCAGGGGCGCCTCGGTGACTCAGTCAGTTAAGCATGTGCCTTTGGCTCAGGTCGTGATCCTGGAGTCCCGGGATTGAGCCCTTGTCAGGCTCCCTGCTCAGCGGGGAGTCTGCTTCTCCCTCTGCCTCTGCTCCTTCCCCTTGCTCTGCTCTCTCTTGCTCATTCTCTGTCTCTCAAATAAATAAATAAAATCTTAAAAAAAAAAAAAATTTCAGTTTACCAAACAAAAAATTTTAAGTGGGTCTCCATTGCTTATGGCATAAAGTGCAAATTTTTTCATATTTTAGAGACTAGTATTTTTGGGGCACCTGGGTGGCTCAGTTGGTTAAGCATCCAACTTTTTTTTTTTCCCCCAAATACTTTTATTTTTTCAGTGTTACAAGGTTCATTGTTTATGTACCACACCCAGTGCTCCATGCCATACGTGCCCTCCTCAATACCCACCACCAGGCTCACCCAACCCCCCACCTCCACCCCTACAAAACCCTCAGTCTGTTGCTCAGAGTTCACAGTCTCTCATGGTTCATCA
>CM052883.1:72326442-72351395 GCA_028534135.1 Potos flavus
GTCCTCCATGTTTTCCCTTATGAGCATCCAACTTTTGATCTCAGCTCAGGTCTTGATCTCAGGGTTGTGAGTTCAAGTCCTGCATTGGGCTCCATGCTGGGTGTGGAGCCTACTTAAAAAAAAAAAAAAAAAAAAAAAGAGTAAATACTACTGAGTTCCAGTCTCTGCTTTCTCCCCTCTCATGTAGTATACCTTCCTTGAGAAAGCTCATCTGCAAACCTAAACTTAAGTTATCACGTACCATGTCGACTAGGGGCTTTAAATCTATTAATTTATTTTTGTGGAAAGAAACATGTGCTGTTATGTTTTGTTTAATGCTCAGTTTATTGAATCTAGTATGTTAGACATTAACAATCTATTTCATAGTTTTGGAACTCATTCCTGAATGCCCTTTATACTTTGATAGTGTTGACTTAAGCATTAGACCCTTTTCAAACTTGATTATTGTGTGTGACCGTGGGTATTCATTATTTCTTTCTGGTTTTGTTATACTTTCTCCTTTTTTTACACTATCCAAATACTATTTTAAGAACAGATATATACTTAATAAAAACAAACCTATATTTATTGCTACTCTTCTACTTATTAAATCATTAAAAGAATAGAGATGGTATATTCAACCTTCTTTTATATTATAATTGTTTTTAAAAATATTAACTTTTTTCTTTTGGGTGTTCACTCCTTCAACACATTGATTTGAGAACCCTTTATGATGAGCATTGGGGAATTGTTGGTGAAGAAGACATATCTGTTCTCCTGGAATTTATATTCATCATTATTGATTTATGGCCTTTTACAGACTCAAGTTACTCTAATTTATTACAAAATTTCCTTTTTGATAATCAAGTGGCCCCTATTTGACCGGTGGGAGGTCTGTAGGTACATCAGCTTCCTTGTCCTTCAGCTTTGCCCTTGCCCTTAGACGGTTCAAATTATCCCTGCTTTCTTTAACAACTGGTTATTTCCGATCACTTGGTTTTTTGCTTTTGTTTTTCTTCAACCTACCCCAGATCTGAAACCAGCCATTGTCCAAGGACCCCTATTTCTTGTCTTACTACTAGGAAGTCATCTGAGGATTGGCGGTCAGTGGCAATTGGTGTCCTTGCTGTTGGTGCCTGTTGGAGGGCACAGCCGGGGAGGGGTGATGTCTTTCTGAAGTCATGAGTTCACACTGATTCTTTTATCTTAATCATGTAACTTTATTCCAATTTTCATGCAGTGAGTTTTCATTGACCATTTACACGTTGATGTTCAGTCAGATCTCTGCTGAGTTACCAACCTGTGTATCTGTTTCTTCATTCAGAAGGTAATTGGGGGTCCAGGATCTATGAGGTGGTATGTAGTGAGCTGGTTAGCTCTGTTTGGATGTTTCAAATTTAACTTAACTTTATTCCTATTAAATATGCCTTTTCTTCTGACTTTTTACCCATTCACACCTGGGATAAAAAAGAGATCTAGACCTTTTCCAGCTTCAAATTCCATCAATAATAACTTCTTTTGACTTTATCTTCTGCGTATCTTTTTTATCCTGACCCTTTCTTTCTCTTCTTCACATATATTCATTCTAGCTGTTACTTTAAATCCTATTTTCTAGTCCTTTGTGACCAAGTATATTAATATTTGTCACTCCCTCTATTATTCTGTTCTTTCAGCCCCGTTAGGACCTTCCAATTCCTTGATTTTCCTCACCTTCTTATGTCCTTAACCCCAGAGTCAGTCACTCTAATCATTTCTATAAGTGTATTCTTCACTCCCTTTTCCTCAAGTCATTATATTTTGTTGGCAAAACTATAGGCTTGGCATTTTTGCCTACTTCATCTTTGTGCCCCTAACACTTAGTTTAGCTGGATGAAAAATTTGATGGGGAGAAGGTCCATGCTTATGGGGAAGCCCTGCTTATATACCGGGTCTCACCCGTTCACCACCTACAGCCCTGCTCCAGCATTTCTTGTTTCTCTAACACCATCCATTTCTACTCTACTGAATCTTGCCATCAGTGCACACATTTGCTGTGACTTCTTAAAATCTCTCTTGCCCCCATACTCCTTCAGTCACAACCCTGTTTCTTTGTTCTTTGTAGCAAAACTCCTTGAAAGTGTTGTCTGTTTCACTGTCTCCTGTCTCAGCTCCTGTTTTGTCTACACATGCTTCCCTCCACACAACTGCTCTGAAACTGACCCTGTTGCGGTCCCCAGTCTCTCCCTGATGGGGAGCTCTCGGTCCCCATGTGACTTGGCTGTCAGCAGCACGCGACTCCTCATCAGAGCTTTCATTCGTTTGACTTACAAGACACCTGGTGCTCTGGGTTTTTCCCCTTACCTCACTAGTGCCTTGCTTTGTCCTCTTTTGCTTTTTCCTCCTCTTTAAATTAATGGTGGAGGCCACCCAGCAGAGAGGAGGTTCTGTCCTCCCTTGATGATCTCCTCTAGTTTCATGCCTTCAGTTAGGATTTACATGCTAAAGACTTCCAAATTTAAATCCTGGCCTGGACCTGCTTGATGTGCTGATCTGGTCTGACTCACTACTGGATATTTCACCTCCACGTGTCTCCAGATGAACTTCTGAACTTCCCTTCCCCAGCCTTCTCCATCTCAGGTGGCAACATCCCTGACTTCCCACATGCTCGGGCCAGAAACCTAGGATTATTCTCTTTCTCTTACACTGCATGCTCTTCTGTCAGAAAACGTACCCAGACTTGAGTTGCCATCTCTGAGTTAAAGGACTGGCTGGTCACAGCTCTGCTCCCACCCTGTCTTTTCCATGGGTTGTTTACCACGTGGTGGCCAGTGATTCTTCTGGAAAGACGCCAGGTCTTGTCCCTCTCTGCCCGTGGCCCTTTAATGGCTCCACTTTTTTCTTATAGTAAAAGCCCCAGTCCTTACAGTGGCCTCAAGTTCCTATGTGATCCAGTGTTCTTTCACCTTTTTCACACCATTTCCTCCTCCTCTGTGTCATTCATTCTGCCCCAGCTCACTAGCCTGCTTACTAGCCTGCTTACTAGCCTGCTTGCTGTTCTGTGACTATGTCCAGGCACCCTCCTCCCTGGTGTATTACTGCTGGTGCTTCTGGAAATGCTCTTCCCTGGAAGAGTCACGTGGCTCATTCTGAGCCTCCTTCAGGTCTCTGTTCAGTGAGATCTGCTGTAGTGAATACCGCAGTCACCTCCTTCCCCACGACACTGCTTTCTTCTGCCTACCTTGCCTTTTTTTCCCTAGGCCCTGGCACTTTCCACACAACTCTCCCTGCAATTTTTTTGTTCTTTGTATTTCAGGGACCCAGAAGAGTACCTGATAGTAGGTGATTTATAAATATTAATTGCTGTTGAATTATTTTTTTAAACGTATTGAGGAATAATTTGAAAATATAAGAATATATATTTAAAATGTACAGTGTGATGATTTTATATACATAGCAAGATCAAGATGGTAACACATCCATCACCTGACATAGTTAACTCTGTGTGGGGGTGTGTGCTGAGAATGCTTAAGAATCTGCTCTCAGCAACAACATCTGCTCTCAGTGTACACCACTGTGTTATTACTGTAGTCACCATGTCATACGCTGCTCCTCAGAATTATTTGTCTTTTAACTGAGGGTTTGTATCCTTTGACCTTCATCTCCCCATTTCCCTTTCCCCCAGCCCCTGGCAACCACCATTCTGTTGTTTCTATGAAATTGGCTTTTTTCTTTTTTTCTCTACAATTCCACATGTAAGTGATACCATACAGTATTTGTCTTTCCCTGTTTGGCTTATCTGCTTTTGAATTCTTAACCTATTTGGACTTCTATGTTGCCGTTTTAGTATTAATAAGTTTCTTTGCCCACATGATGATAATGCTTACTAGTTAGAAATGGCTCATTTGGGGCGCCTGGGTGGCTCAGTGGGTTAAAGCCTCTACCTTCAGCTCAGGTCATGATCTCAGGGTCCTGGAATTGAGCCCCGAATCGGGCTCTCTGCTTAGCAGGGAGCCTGCTTCCCCCTCTCTCTCTGCCTGCCTCTCTGCCTACTTGCGATCTCTCTCTCTGTTAAATAAATAAATAAAATCTTAAAAAAAAAAAAAAGAAATGGCTCATTTATTGGTTATACTCCACAATTTTATAAATAGGGAGGCTGGTGTTTAGGGAGGTTAATACTTTGTTTCAAGAGCTTTTAAGACACAGAACTGGGATTTGAGCCTCGATCTCACCCAAACCCAGAGTCCATGCTCCCTGTGATGTGACAACCCGCCAAGGGAGGTCCTTTGAGCCCTAGTCTCTTCCTGTCACCTGGTTGCTTTTTTGGTAGTCATGGGGCTTACATGAGAATGGATGGATGTCAAGTTTTACATGTGTATTAATGAGCCGCTTAGGGCTTCTCACTGCCTTTAGACTCACATCGCGTAGGTTCTCAAGTGGTGAGCAATGAGGTCTTGCTTCCTCCCATGCCCCTTGCCTCTGCTCTCAGGCACTCCCCATATCTTGCACCCACTTCAGCCACATAGATGACTAATTTTTCCTTAGTTCTGACATTAATCTCGATTTTTGTGTAATTGTACATTGCTTCTAGACATTTCCAGGAGTTTCTTCACATATGTCATTTAGTGCATCTGAAACAGATCATTTTCTTAAAACCTATTTCTTCTCATGAATTCCAAGTAGAATCTGTTTTCAGGACTGATGGTTTTGACTTTGAATCTTTTATTCATCCCTTTATCTAACTTTTCCTTCAATTAGTCATAAATTCCTCTTAATTTTTTCTTTACTGGATAATCCCCCATTTATTTTTCTTTCTTTTTCAATTAATAGCTTAGTATAGACCTTTTTTACCTCATGGCAGTATTATTGCAGTGAACTCCTAAGTGGCGCCTGCCTCCTTCTGGAATCAGTTTTGTTGATGGTATAAGGTGAGGCTCTAACCTGAACTCCAGTCCCTTTCATGAAAAACTTGGTATTTTGAAATGTAATTGACCAAGCTTTCCCTTTTCTGCTCTCTGTGCTAGGGCAGCACTTCTATTTTGTTGGTGTGTCTCTTTTCTTCTACTGCATTGTTTTAATCCTAGTATTTTTTTTTTTTTTTTGAGAGGCTTTGAAGCAGCAGATAGCAGATTTACAGGAAGATTTGAAAAGAAAGGAAGCAAAATGGTCAAGTACACAAGGCCGTCTTAGAAGCCAGATAGAAATGTTGGTCAGAGAGAACACAGACCTCAGGGAAGAAATAAAAGTGATGGAAAGATTCCGACTCAACGCCTGGAAGAAAGCAGAAGCTGCTGAGAGCAGCATCAGGACGGGTCCCTGTGTGACTGACGCGAAAAGAGATGGGTCCGTGGTAGGTGTGAAGCTGGTTTCGTCAAGTCAGGGAGATGTTAAATATCTGAGCACTCCAATTTATAGAGCCAAAACATAGAGGGTGGTTGCCAGGGCTGGGCGTGGGGGGGGCGAAAATGGGGAGTTGCTGTTTAATGGGGACAGAGTTTCAGTTTTGCAAGAGGAAAAGAGTACTGGAGCTGAGTGGATGCGAGGGTGCACAGCAGTGTGTATGTGCCTTGTGCCGTTGACCTGTACACTGAACAGTGGTTAAGATGGTGAATGTTATGTATATTTTATCACAATTGAACGATTCTTCTGAGCATTGCTTTGCAGATAGTTTTCAAATTCGTTTTTAGAATTCTTTTAAAAGAATTATAGCACAATAGGCAGATCATCTTAGTTAAAACAGGTCAAGTAAAGTTTTTTTTGTGTTGAGTCACATGCATATGAACCTTTTGAATCAGATAATTGGTCTTTCATTCATCTATATTCACAATTATCATGTGCCAGACACTGATTTTGGGCACTGGGAATAAAGCAATTAACAAAATAGATGAACTTCCTTGCCCTCTTGGAATTTATATTCTAGTGGTGGGAGGTCTATAAAGAAGATAGGTAATAAAATATATGGTGTGTTATTTAGTGACAAGAACCAAGGAGAAAAAGCAGGAAAGGGGGATAACTGTTGGGGTGGGGATGTTGCTGTTTTAGACAGGATGGCCAAGGAAAGCCTTACTGAAAAAGTGACATTTGAATAATGGCCTGTATTATTAAATATATTGAATATATTAATATTAAATATATATAATTATTATGTTTCAAATATAAATATAATAAAGGGGTGCAAATAAGTCTGGGTGAGAGCAGAGCCCTCAGAGGAGCCTGAGGCCCAGAGGTTCTCTGCCTGGTGGGCCTGAGCATGAGCATGGCCTGAAGCTGGTGGAGCTACAGTAGAGTAAGTGGGGAGAATGGTAGGGGATGTGATCGGAAATGTGACAGAGGGAGCTGGGTGCCAAGTTCATTAGGCCTTAATCAGTTCCTGTAAGCCCTTGGGTGTTTCCTCTGAGAAGAGGAGCCCTTGGAGGGCTGTGATTGGAGTTGATTTAATATTTTGTTTTAGTAAGCTTACCTTGTCTGCTGTCGACTGTAGACTGAACAGGGAGTGAGGGGCATAGATACAACTGGGAACACCAGTTGGGAGACCGTTAGAGTAATTCACACCAGAGAGATAGCAGCTTAAGACTAGGGGAGCAGCAGTGGAGGGCTGAGAAATGGACAGGATTTATTGATGAGCTGGATATGGGGTGTGACAGCAAGGAAGGAGTCAAGAATAGTTTCCAAGTGTAGTATAGTGTTTTGGCATAATAGAGTTTCCATTTATTGTAAGACAACAAGAAGAGAACATGTATTTCTTGGGGGCATGGATATTAGGATCTCAGGTTTAGACAGGGTAAGTTTGAAATGCCTGTGGGGAAGTTAAGTGGAGAAGTTTGAAAACATGGAGATGTTACCTGGGCAGCTCTGCACATATCAGGAGAAGGTTAGGTTGGAGCTAGAAGTTTGAGGTTCATCAGGATGTGCAGTAAAAGCTTTGGGCTGGCAGAGATCACCAATACTGAAAGTATGGGTAGTGAAGAGATCCACACATCGAGCCAGAGTGTGAGAAGATGGGGGATGAGGACAATGGTTAACCAGAGAGGAGAGAGTAAAGGAGGCCAGTGTGGTGTCCTGAGAGCCAAGAAAAGAAAGGACTTCTAGGAGAAGAGACTGGCCAGCGGTATCAAAAGCTGCTGCTAAATTAGACGAGGGCTGAAAATTAGTCACTAGATTTACCAGGTAGGGATGTGTTGAAGATAAAAGCCTGACTGGATAAAAGACAATGAGGAGACGTTTCAGACAGTGTTAAGAACCTTGTGGAGAGGTTTTGCAATAAATGTAAAGAGATGGGGTGTGGCTATAAGGAAAGTTTTTTGTTTTTGTTTTTTAATGGGAAAATTAAGTGTTTGTGTGTTGTTAGTATTGATTCAGTAAAGAGGAAAATACTGATACAGGAGAAGGTGGGAAAATTGTTGAAGCAGTGCTCATAGATGAGAGGAAAGGGGATTAAGGGAATGAAGGGAGGGGCTGGACTTGGCCAGGAGCACAGACAGCACGTGCCTGGTGGCAGAATGTCGAAGGTGCGGACCCCAGGCTCGATGTGTGGTGCCTGCTGGTGGGATGTTCCTTCCTAATGCTTTCGCATTGTCAGTGAAGTAGGAAGGTTGGTCATCAGCTGAGAGTGAGGATGGAGAAGTGTAGGAGGTTTGAAGAGATGGGAGAAAGTGTGACATCGTCATCTAAGGGAGTGAAAAGCAAAGGGACTGGGGAAGTGTAGCCTGATTCCTGGGCTGCTTTGAGGGCTGGTGTAGGTTAGAGATCATATATTTCAAGTGAGAATTGTTTATATCATTTTCTTTTTCAGCTTTTTGGTTGTAGGGTGGTGGAGAGTTGTATTTTACATTAGGTGTGGTCATCGAGGTGAATACCACAGAGTGAGTGAGGGGCAGGGAAGTCAACAGTATATGCATCCAGAGTGACTGCAGTGAACCATGGTTTAAGCTGCAGAAGAAGGGCATAAGGCTATATGGTTTTGAGAGACATAGCAAATCTGTATGGATCAGTGAATCGTAGGACCCTGTAGGTTGTACACATTGGTGGGGTTAGGGCGTTAGAGGAATAACCTGGAAGGGTAGGATATGGCAGTCAGAAGAAAGTGGATTTCTTGCCTCTTCCCAAACATTTTATTAAAACAGCTTCCCCAAACAGAGAAATTTGAAAGAATAGTATGATGTTCAGGTGACCTGAATTGTCACCTAGATATGACCACTATTGACATTTTACCACTTGTGTATATGTATTTTGCTGGACCATTTGAAGCTAATTGCAGAAATTATGGCATCTTACCACTAAATACTTTAACATTTTATTAAATGGCATTGGCTTTTTGAATAGTTCAGGCTAATTATTTTGTAGAATGCTGCACATTCTGGCTTCGAAATTGAGATCTTTGCAGTTATTGATAATTATGGATGTTGATAATGACTAGTTCTAGAGTTTGCCCATTGGCATGCATGACTGAGGTAGGATGAAGTAGGTCAGGAAACAGAAGCTAAGGCAGTGGAGTTATCTCCTGGCAAGGGGGGTACATGGTGGTTGAGTCATGGACGTGAGATGCAGAGCTGGGGCAGGGGTGGTTAGGGAGGAGAGAGATTTGTTGGAAGTGGTGACAGGGAGCAAGGAATATCTCTACCCTACCCCTAAAACTAGGGGTGTGAGTTCTGAGGGTGAGAAACTTCTGTCCTTGGAAGGGGTCTGTGGGGGGGTCATCTCAGTGGGGAACCAGGGCTCAAAGTGAGAGCAAGATGGTTAAGGGACATGCTCACAGGAGAGGTTGAGATAAAGGAGTTTTGCTGATACTGAGTTCCTGCCCCCTTCTTTGGCTAATCTGGTAACAATCACAGAAGACTGTTTGATTTTATGTTGTCTGTTATGCCCTCATTTGAAGAATGAATATACCGTTGACCTTTGAACCACATGTGTTTGAACTGTGCAGGTCCACTTGCATGCAGATGTTTTTCAATACAGTGCAGCACTATAAATATATTTTCCCTTCCTTAAGATTTTAATAACATTAAAAAAAATTTTTTTAATAACATTTTTTTGTTCTAGTGGACTTTATTGTAAGAATACAGTGTGTAATACATATGCCATACAGGATATGTGTTAATCTGCTGCTTATGTCTTCAGGAAGGCTTCCAGACGACAGTAGGCTTTTGGTAGTCACATTTTGGGGGGAGTCAAAAGTTACACATGGATTTTCAAGTGCATGGGGGGGGTCACTGCCCCTAGCCCCCCCCCAGTGTTGTTCAGGAGCCACTGTATTTCTAAAGGTGGGGTGTGTGTGTAGTTCATTCCTAAATAATAGCTTGTTCCCTCTGACCTGTAGTGATAAATGAAAGCAACAAAAATGAACAAACTTAACTCATTTTCATTGCAAGCTGAGTTTTAGTTTCATTCATTGTACTAATGTGTAGACTAACACTAATTTTATATTTGAAATTATCTCATACTTAGAATTCATCATTTCGATTACAAAAGAGTCAAATTTCTTCAGGAACCCAGGTAGAAAAATGTAAGAAAAATCATTTGCCGACACAAGGTAAGAAGTTGCATGATCTTTTTATAAAATACTTCAGGAATTTAAAGAAAAGAGAATTTACACCCAATTTAAAAAGTAAAACATTGTAAATATCATTGAAGCCCCTGTGTATTCTACTCCCGTACTTATTTCCACCCTGACAACATTGCTTTGCTTGTTTTTCATTCTTTTACTACATTGCATCCATAAATCAATATAGTATTGTTTTTATGTATCCCTCTACAATTTGTTTTCTCTCAATATTTTGATACTCACATTAATACATATAAACTCTAGTTTATTGAATTTAATAGCTATATACATTCCATGTATATTTGTTACAGTCGAGTTTTCCTGTTGATGGACTTCATGTTTTTTCCCCAGTTTGTCAATAGAATGAATAGGGCTACAGAACATATCTGTCCTGTGAGCTTCTCTAAGAGTAGGATGCTGGGTCATACCAGGCTTGTGCTGTAGGAGGTTTTCCTTTTGTTCTTCAGAGTGGTTTTGCCATTTTTTTTTTTTTACCATCAGCAGAATATGCTCTTTATGCTTATTACTCTTGACCTGGTCAGACTGAAATTGTGGCCAGTCAGATGGGTGTGAAATGGTGGGTTAGTGTAACTTTAATATGCATTTCCCTGATTACTGGTAAGGTGATGTGAGCATCTTTTTGTATATTTAGTGGGCATTTGGGTTTCCTCTTTTGTGAATTGACTGTTCATTTCTTTTGCCTGTTTAAAACTTTTTAGGGAGGGGAGGTTTCTCCTTATTGAAGTTATTCTTTGTACTAATCCTTTCTCAGTTACAGGCACTGCCAGTATTTTCTCCCAGTTCTGGGTTTAGCTTTTCTGTTTGTGTTTTTTATGTGCATTTTTCCCCTTATTTTATTTTATTTTTTTAAGATTTATTTGTTTTAGGGAGAGTACGAAAGGGTCCCGGGAGGGGCAGAAGGAGAGGGAGAGGGGAAGCAGACTCCCCGCTGAGCAGGGAACCTGATGTGAGGCTCCATCTCAAGATGCTGAGATGATGACCTGAGCAGAAACCAAGAGTCGGAAGCCTAACTGACTGAGCTACCCAGGCGCCTCTGTTTTCTCTTTTATTATTGGAATTTATCAATCTTTTTTTCAAGACTTTAGGAAATCTTTCTCAATCCTTAGGTCACAAATTTTCTCTTATTTTCTCTTATGAACTTTTGTTTTCACAACTGGCTCTTTAATCTACCTGGAATTTTTAGAAATTATTTTCATGAATTAAATTTAGAAATTGGATATAACATATGCAGTTTGACAATTATAAAGGACACACTTAGATAACTTCCTGCTGGATAAAGAAATAGAGTAGGGCTGTCCCTTCCTTGATCATATTACATTGCTTCTCTTTGAAGTTTCTACTCTCATAGGTGCAGCCCTAAAAAAATGTTTTGTTTTTGAACTTTCTGAATAGTTATACTGTATGTATTCCATTGTCTTCTTTTACTGTACATTGTTTTTGAGAGTCATGTTGATCTGCAACTCTAGTTCACTAATTTTCAAAAACTACAAGGTAGTTTGAATGTTTATGAATATATTACAATTGACTATTGATGGTTTAATTTTTTTAAGATTTGGGATATTAAACGGTCATGCTATGAACATTCTTAAACATTTCTGGTATACACATTCATTTCTCTAAGGCACGTACTGGAATTACTGGATAATCGGTAAGAATATCTTTAATACTCATAGATCTTGCCAAAACATTTTCCAAAATAATTTTACTGTCCAACCAGCAATATAATGTAAGCATTTGCATTGTTCCACACCTTATTGATACTTGGTATCGTCAGACTTAAATTTTTGCCAGTCTGGTAGGGATGCAACACTATCTCATTATAGTTTTGATATGGTTGAATACCTTTGCCTATGTTTATTAGCTATTTAGACTCCCTCTTTTGAGAAAAATTGATCAGGTCTTTTACTCATTCTGTGCCATTGTTTGTCTTTTTCTTTATTGGTTTATGGGAGCATTTCCCCTGCCCCCATCATAATCTTTTAACAGTTGCACATTGCATATATCTTCTTACAGTCTGTAGGACCTGCCTTTTTACTCTTTTATCTTTTGATGAACCAAAACTATCTTTTTTATTGAAATATATTTGATGTATAACATTGTGTAAATTTAAGGTGTATGATTTGATTCGATATATTTATATATTATGATTGCCAATGTAGTGATAATTAGCACCTCTATTATATCACATCGTTATATCTTTTTAGTGGTTGGAGAATTTAAGATCTAGTTTCTTAGCAAATTTGTTGATCGTAATACAGTATTATCTATATTTACTATACTGTGCATCAGCTCTCTAGGACTTATTTACTACTTGTTGCAAGTTTCTACCCTTAAACAACATCTTTCCTTATCCCCCAAACTCCCACCTCCTGGTATCTACCACTTCACTCTCTTTTTTACAAATTTGGCTTCTTTAGATTCCACATCTATAGTGATGCCATACAATATTTGTCTTTCTCTATCTGACTTACCTCACTTAGCATGATGTCCTCAAGGTCCATCTATGTTATTGCAAATTATGTCGTTCTTTCTCATGGCAAAATAATATTCCATTGTGTATGTATATATCACATATTCTTTATCCATTCATACGCTGATGGGCACTTAGGTTGTTTCCATATCTTAGCTATTGTGAGTAATGCTGCAGTAAACATGGGCTTCGATGTCCCTTTTTCATTTCCTTGGGTGTGTACTCAGAAGTGGCATTGCTGGATCACATGGTAGATCTATTTTTAGTTTTTTGAGGAACCTCTGTATTGTTTTCTGTAGTGGATGAACCAGTTTAACATGCCCACCAACAGTACACAAGGATTTCCCTTTCTCCACATCCTTGCCAATACTTGTATCTCATGTCTTCTTGATGATAGCCTTTCTGGCAGTGTGAAGTGATATCTTGTGGTTTTGATTTGCATTTCCTAGATGATTAGTGATGTTGAGCATCTTTTCATGTACTGTTGGCCATTTGGATGTCTTCTTTGGAAAAATGTCTATTGAGTCCCTTTGCCCATTTTTCAATCATAGTTGTTTTTTTTTTTTTTGTTTTGTTACTGAGTTATCGAAGTTCTTTCTGTATTTTGGATATTAATCCCTTATCTGATATATGGTCTGCAAAAGTTTTCCCATTTAGGTTGCCTTTTCATTTTGTTGATTGTTTCCTTTGCTGTACAGAAGCTTTTGAGTTTTGATTTTTGCTTTTGTTGCTTGTGCTTTTGGATGAAGAAATTATTGCCAAGACCAGTGCCTAGGAGCTCCTTCCCTGTTTTCTTTTCTTTTCTTTCTTTCTTTTTTTTTTTAAGATTTTATTTATTTATTTGACAGAGAGACACAGCGAGAGAGGGTACACAAGTAGGGGGAGTGGGAGAGGGAGAAGCAGGCCTCCCACTGAGCAGAGAGCCCGATGCGGGGCTTGATCCCAGGACCCTGGGATCATGACCCGAGCCGAAGGCAGATGCCCAAAGACTGAGCCACCCAGGCGCCCCTTCCCTATGTTTTCTTCTAGAATTTCTATGGTATCAGGTTTTATATATAAGTCTTTAGTCTGAAATAGAGATCCAATTTCATTTTTCTGCACGTGTTCAGTTTTCACAGCATCTTTTATTGAAGAGACTATCCTTTCCTTGTTGAATATTCTTGGCTCCTTTGTTGAATATTAATTGATTGTACATGTGACGATTTAATTCTAGGCTCTCTGTTCTGTTCCATGGGTCTATGCCAGTACTATTTTTATGCCACTACCATGCTGTTTTAATTACTATAGTTTTACAGTATAGTTTGAAATCAGGAATTATGATGCCTCCAGCTTTGTTCTTTTTCCTCAGGATGGCTTTGGCTATTTGGGGTCTTTTGTGGTTCCATACAAATTTTAGGATTCTTTGTTCTAGTTGTGTGAAAACTGTCTTTGGTATTTTGATGGGGATTGCACTAAATCTGTAGATTGCTTCGGGTAGTATGGACATTTGAATTCTTCCCATGCGCACAGTATGTATTTAATTCTTCCCATGAGCGCACATATATTTGTGTCATTTTTTAGTTTCTTTTATCAGCATCTTATAGTTTTCAGGTATCGATCTTTCACCTCCTTAGTTAAATTTATTTCTAGGTATTTCATTCTTGTTGATGTAATTGTAATTGGGATTGTTTTCTTAATTTCTCTTTCTGATAGCTTTTATTAGTGTATAGAAACTCAGCTGGTTTTGTTTTTTCAGAGAGAGAGCACGAGCAAGGGCATGGCAAGGGGAAGGAGGGAGTGGGAGAAAGACTTTTAAGCAGACTCCTTGCTCAGCGAGGAGCCCAGTTCGGGGCATGATCCCACAACCCTGAGATCATGACCTGAGCTGAAATCAGTAGTTGGACACAACCAACTGAGCCACCCAGTTGCCCCTTAAGTTGTTGCTTTGTGTTAATTTCCTATCCTATGATTTTACTGAATTCATTTATTCTAATAGATTTTTTTGGTTGAGTCTTTAGGGTGTCCTATATTTAGTATCATGTCATTTGCAAATAGTGACACTTTTTGCTTCTTCCTACCCAATTTGGATGCCTTTAATTTCTTGCCTAGTGGCTAGGACTTCCAATTTTATGTTGAATAAAAATGGCAAGAGTGGGCATCTTTGCCTTGTTCTAATCTCAGAGGAAAAGCTTTCAGGTTTTTACCATTGAGTGACAGTTATTTTAATGTTCTTTTCCTTTAACCTTTATACTACAGTTAAGTGTTTAATACAGCATCCTATTGTAGAATTGGAGTTTTCTATATTTGTTTATAAATTTTTCATCTTTACCATTGTGTTGTGTGTGTTTTGTGTGTTTTCATGTTGCTGATTAGCATCTTTTTATTTCAGCATTGCTTGCAAGGCAGGTGATTAAACTCCCTCTGCTTTTGTTTATCTGAGAAAGCCTCTATTTCTTCTTCATATCTGAAGGATTACTGGGTAAAATGTTTCTTGGCTGGCAATTTTTATGTTTTATCACTTCGAATATGTCATTCCACTGTCTCCTGGCCTGTAGAGTTTCTGTTGAGAAATCCACTGATAGTCCTATGAGTTTTTTGGCTTTTTGTTTGTTTTTCTTTTTGTAGATTACTTTTTCTTTTTTCTGGCTGCCTTTAAGATCCTTTTTTTTTTTTTTTTTAAAGATTTTATTTATTAGAGAGAGATTGAAAGCAAGAGTGTGCATGAGCAGGGGGAGGGGCAGAGGGAGAGGGAGAAGCAGACCCCCCTCTGAGCAGGGAGCCCAACGCGGGGCCTGATCCCACAACTCTGGGATCATGACCTAAGCGACCTGAGCCAAAGGCAGACACTTAACTGACTGAGCCACCAGGCACCCCTTTAAGATTCTTTATGATTAATTTTTTGAGTTTCATTATAATGTGTCTTAGAGAAGATCTTCTCGCATGGAGATGATAGGGTGTCCTATTAGTTTCATGGACTTGTTTGTTCAAGTCCTTCCCCAGGTTTGGGAGTTTCTCAGCTATGATTTCTTTAAATAAACTCTCTGCTCTCTTCTCCTTCTCTTCTTCTGGAACCCCGGTTCTTCAAATATTTGCCTTTCTGATGGAATCTCATACCTCCTGTTGGTATTCTTCACTCTTTTTAAGTCTTAGTTCCTGCTCCTCTTCTAACTGTATTATTTCTGTGTTCTTGTTCTCCAAGTCACTTTTTTTCTTCCATGTGGTCTGCTCTGCTAGAGATGCTTTCTGTTGCATTCTTCCTCTCATTCATTGAATTATTCCCCTCCAGAATTTGGTTCTTTTTTATAATTTTAGTCTCTTATAAAGAACTCCTGTTTATTAATATATTCCTGATTTCATGGAATTGTCTTGGGTTTTCTTGTAACTTGTTGAATTTTTTTGTAAAAGCAATTTTGAATTTTTTTGTTAGTTAGATTGCAGTATTTCATGCCTTTGAGTTTGGTTGCTAGAGAATTATTTTCTTTTCGTAATGCCATTTTTTTTTTATTTTGTAATACTGTTTGTAGCTATGGACTTCTGCTTTCACGTTTGAAATAGCAGATACCTCCTTAGTTCTTATGACTTCTTTGGTTTTTACAGTTCACCAGGCTGGCTATTGGAAACCTTTCTTCTGTATTCCAGAAGGTGGTACAATAGCTCAAATTTGTAGTTTCTCTCCTTCCCACCAGCTGTGGCCTATTTTCTGAGCATGCTTCCTGCCTACTGGATCTCGCTCTCTTGGATATAGTTGGGAGGACATACAAGGAGCCGGCAGCAGAGTTGGAGAGGTGTGGGTTTAGCACTTGCGCTTTGAGGTTACCCTTGGGCCTGAGGGAATATCCCTGAGTAGGGTACTACCAGAGTCTTATGGGTGGACTTCTTATTGAAGTGCTGAAGCAGACAGCAGGAACCACGTTCCTTTAATGCTCTTTGATATTCTAGTATGCTTCCTTCCCTTTCTCTTTCCTTCTCCAAGTCATGGGGTCCTTCCTCAGAAATCTGGGTGCTGCAGGAGATAGAGGTTTCTTTAGCCAAAGCCCACATAAACTGGGCTAGCAGGGCAGTCACTTGTTGCTTTTGCTTTCTGCCGCTTCCTTTGGGGAGGTCGTGACTGCCACTGCCAAACAACCTAGCTGTGCAGTGTCACCCTGGGGGAGGGGAGCAGCTCTGGCAAATTCTTCCCTCTGTGTCTAATCTCATCTCTGGCCTGTTCCAGTGGCATGCTGGAATCTCCCCTCAGGCAGACTAGACTTCTACATATTCTCTCTTGCCTGTGGGTATCTGCCAATGTTTGTGGCTCTCTGGGTTTCTTTTCCAATTGTGGTGAGTGAGAGTGAGGCAGGTTCACTGACTCCTGGATCTACATCCCTTATTGAGGTCTTATTTTTGGATGCACAGGTGGGCAAGAATCCTCCTAGATCCCTTGGTATAGGGTGCTGAGGTACTTTTATTTAGTTATGGATGTCTAATAAGTTGTTTAAAAAGGGGAGGAAACAAGAAATGACTTATGCTGCCATGATGCTTGGTGGTACCTTAAAGTTCCCCCAAATTCCCCAAATTCTTACTTGCTGTCGAATTTCAGTTTTTTTCCTTTATAGGTAGTGTCTCTTAAGTCTTCCCTATCTTAAAAAAAAAAGTCTTCCCTATCTTGAAGTCATAAACATATCCTTCTATATAGCTGTTCCTATACTGTTTGTTAAATAGTTTAATCTTTCCTAATTTTTTATATGTAATTTTATAAGGTGTGTTTATACAGTGCTCAGAATGGTAAACACAGCCTTAGGAGTCAGAGCTCCATGCTGCTCACTTTTCCTGGACCTCCCAGTGGGTGTCTGCTTAGAGGTTTCAGGTTATTGCTCATGAACAGCTTGGGAGAATTAAGCTTGATGGGATTGAATCCTGGTTTTGCTTTATTAGTTCACAACTTTGGCATGTTATTTAACTTCAGCCTTGGATTCCTAACCTATAAAATGGGGGATATTAGTCCTTTCTATGGAGGGTGATTATAAGATTTAGAAGTGAGATAACACAGAGCTTACTTTGCACCTTGGAGGTGGAGGCAGTTCTTCATTTATCACATCAAAATAGAACACTCCTTTCATCCCCAGAACCTGTCTCCTGTCCACCTAATTGCCCAAGCCAAAACACACTCCCAGGGATTTCTAAACTAATCCTCCTGGTGTTGATATTTTCTGAATCGATTAAGTAGGTTGAACCACATGAAATTGCTGATACTTGGCTCTTTGGGACCTATCAGACCTATCAGTGATTTAACACAGTGCAGTTAAAACATTCTGTCTCATCTCACTGGGTGCCACACAAGCCTTCTCAGATGCCTGCCAGCCTCCTGAATGGACTCCATTTTTCTTCTTCTTCTCTACATGTTCTCCATGTAGCATCCAGTGGCGCATGCTTGAAAACTTTCAATTCAGGAGTGTTCATAAGATGACCCATTGGTATACAGGAAGAAAATATTAGAACTTTAGTGTATTTTTTAACATTCACCTTAATTTGTTGTTAGTTTGTGTGTATGCTTATTTTATAATAATGTATTACTAATGCAATATATGATTTGTGTGCTGTTCATAATCTAAAAAGTTTAGACCACAGCAATTAGGTCTAGATTTTAATGAAATACCTGGTTATTTTGTGTTAAGCCTCTAATTAAAGTCCTTGTGATTATTTCCAAAATACCTTTTGGTTCCATCTATTAGGTTAGTTGAGCAACTGTCTCTTCCTCCAGATTGTAAACTCTCAAAAAATAGATATTGTCCTTGTCTTTCTTGGTCACACAGATTTAAGTGTCTAGTAAATATTTGAAACTCATATAATAAACTCCTATGAATTGGTAAAGAAAAATATTAAGAATTTCTTAATGGGTAAAGGACAGTAGTTCACAAAGGGATATGAACTAAGGAAATGTTTGACCATAATACTAAGTAAATTTAAAACTTTTAATTAAATCTGAAAATTAACTCTTGACAATTATATTCTAACAGGCAATCTGTCTCGAAGATCCAAGCCTGTGCCTCCTCGTGATTTAGGCAGTTCGGATAAGGGACAAGTAAATATCTTTATATTTTTAAATATTTAAGCATAGGTCACTCAGGCTTAAAAAGCTTAGTTAAGTGATTTAAGTTTCTAAACCATTTATAAAGAAGGATTTTTAAAAAGCTTTTATTCATTTATTTTAGAGGTGTGTGGGGGGAGGGGCAGAGGGAGAGGGAGAGATTGAATCTCAAGCGGACTCTGTGCTGAACATGGAGCCTGACGTGGGGCTGATATCACGACCGAGATCATGACCTGAGCTGAAACCAAGAGCTGGATGCTTAACCGACTGACCCATCGGGGTGCCCCTATAAAGGCAGTTTTTTACTTAAAATTGTGAATGTTTTTTATATAACACCAAATGCTAGTCATTGAATCCTTTAATAGTAGAATCTGGCATTTGGAAGTAAGTGTGAGTTTTAGCTGCTTGAAATGTGATTAACATGCCCTTTAGGACAGATTAAAAGAGAATGTCTTGTCCTTACAGACTGCCTCACCCAGGGAGCCTCCTGAACCAGTGGACTTCCCAGATCCTGAGTGTAAAAAGGATGACAAAAAAGAGGAAAAAGAAGAAATTCAGGGAGAAATTAGTCATCCTGATGGAAAGGTTAAAAAATTTTTAAAAAATAATGAATACTATAAGAAATAATATAGGTTAAAGTAGAGTTGGAACACTTATATTCTAAGTTAATTGATCTTTAAGACTGTTGTGGGGGCTTAAGAACTGTAGTTCCTTGGATTGTGACCTTAGCTTGAGCCTCTGGACTCCTCTAAAAATGCTTGACACACACATGCATTTAGTTGCCATTTTCAGTTTAGAGATACAGCAAAAGAAGGAATACACTTCCTTTGTTTAAACTCTGTTCTTCCTCTAAACATAGCTAAAAAGACTTTGTCATCCTTGGTACTTTTTAAAAGCCTCCATTCAAGGCTTTACCCTTCCTGCAGCCTTTCTGTCCATGTCCAGCTACACAGTTTCATTTTTGTATGTAGGAAAAGTTTTGAACAGGATACTGCCTGGCTGGGTGTTCCAGCTAGAAGAAAGACTGAAAAGGGAAGGGGCATAAACAGGTTTGTTAGCAGGGAGGGGATGAGGTAATTTTTCCTCAGGTTTATAGAAAATTTACTTTTCCAAATACCCTAATTTGATCTGTTGAAATTTTAAGGCCAAAGTTCACTGCTAGTCTCACTGCTAGTCTTGAGGAGAGAGGGAAGGACAAAAGAACAGCAGTCAAAGGAAGTTAGTTATAGACTTTTCCTCTACAAGCCCTGCTTTCGTGTAACAGATTGTTGGTGGGAAAAGGGTTTTTTTTGTTGTTGTTGAGAAGAATTCCGCTGATACATGGAAAAGGAATGAGAAAATTTGAGAATAATCACTGTGCAGTCTCTGATGAAATAAGGGATCTAATGCAGCCGTCACGAATAAGCACTGAACTCCTAGATGAAAGCTTGCTGGGGCTTCATGGCAGATCTAACTGATGTGACCCCGTTGGTCTTGCGGTCACGAGGACAGTCACGTACTGCACTTCTGAGTGTGTAGCCGTAAGAAGCTCTCAACAGTTTGTAGAAAGTATTCTTGTCAGAATAATTCAACCAGACTTTATTCATACCTCTAGATGTAACTACTAGTTTTTTCCCAGGAAGTATAGGGCATATGAGAACATGTTAAATGACACCACGATTGGAAAGCAGTCAACCAACTCCAGAATGTGGGAAATTTTACATGTTCAGTGACCCAGTTCTTTCAACAAGTAATCGTCCTTAAAAAGGGTGCAGGGAGGGGAATGTTGAAGGTTGAGATTTAAGAGACATGTCATCAAGTGTTGTGTGTGGACCATGTTTTGATCCTGATTCAAATAAACTGTAAAAAGTCTATTTTGTGAATCCAGGGAAAACAACATGGAGGTTATAATATGATGAAGGAATGACAGTTTGTTAGGGGCAGTAATGACTTGGTTATATAAAAACCTATCATTAAATCAGTTGAAGTGTTTTACATGTGAAGTGGTACCTGCGGTTTGCTTTCAAAAAAACTCAGCAGAAAAGAAATTGAAGATGACACAATCAAAAGGAAAGATACTCCATGCTCATGGATTGGGAGAATGAATATTGTTACAATGTCCATACTGCCCAAAACTATCTACAGATTCAGTGCAATCCCTATCAAAATGGCAACAGCATTTTTCACAAAACTAGAATAATACTAAAATATGTATGGAATCACAAAAGACCCTGAATACCAAAAGCAATTAAGAAAGAAATAATCCCAGACTTTGAGTTGTATTACAAAGCTGTAGTAATGGAACAGTGTGGTACTGATACAAAAATAGACACATAGATCAATGGGACAGAATAGAGAGCCCATGGTTTTGTTTTTTTTTTTAAAGAAAGAGGATGGGTTTTTGTCATCGTTGTTGTTGTTGTTTTATTTTAAAGATTTTATTTATTTATTTGACACAGAGAGAGAGAGAGGAGGCACAAGCAGGGGAGCAGCTGAGGGAAAGTGGGCTTCCCACCAAGCAGGGAGCCCAGTGTGGGGCTTGATCCCAGGGCCCTGGGATCATGACCTGAGCCAAAGGAATCCAATAAAGGAATCTATCAAAATCCTAGAGGAGAACATAGGCAGTAACCTCTTTGACATCGGCCACAGCAACTTCCTTCAAGACACATCTCCAAAGGCAAAGGAAACAAAAGTGAAAATGAACTTTTGGGACTTCATCAAGATAAAACTTCTGTACAGCAAAGGAAACAGTCAACAAAACAAAGCGGCAACCCACGGAATGGGAGGAGATATTCACAAATGACACTACAGACAAAGGGCTGATATCTAAGATCTATAAAGAACTCCTCAAACTCAACACCCAAAAAACAGATAATCATGTCAAAAAATGGGCAGAAGACATGAACAGACACTTCTCCAAAGAAGACATACAAATGGCTAGCAGACACATGAAAAAATCTTCATCATCACTCGCCATCAGGGTAATTCAAATCAAAACTACATTCTACATTGAGATACCACCTTACACCAGTTAGAATGGCCAAAATCAACAGGACAGGAAACAGTAAGTGTTGGAGAAGATGTGGAGAAAGGAGAACCCTCTTACACTGTTGGTGTGAATGCCACTTTGGGAAACAGTGTGGAGATTGCTCAAAAAAATAGAGCTACCCCCTCACACTGCCATTGCACTACTGGGTATTTACCCCAAAGATACAGATGTAGTGAAAAGAAGGGCCATACATATCCCAGTGTTCATAGCAGCATTGTCCACAATCGCCAAACTGGAAAGAGCCGAGATGCCCGTCAACAGACGAATGGATAAAGAAGATATGGTCCATATATACAATGGAATATTATTCCTCCATCAGAAAGGATGAATACCCAACTTTTGTATCAACATGGACAGGACTGGAGGATATTATGCCGAGTGAAATAAGTCAAGCAGAGAAAGTCAATTATCATATGGTTTCACTTATTTGTGGGATATAGGAATAACGTGGAGGACATTAGGAGAAGGAAAGGAAAAGTGAACTGGGGAAAATTGGAGGGGGAGATGAAACATGAGAGACTGTGGACTCAGAAACAAAGAGGGTTTTGGAAGGGAGGGGGCTGAGGGGAGGGGTGAGCCTGGTGGTAGGTATTAAGGAGGGCACATATTGCATGGAGCACTGGGTGTGGTGCATAAATGGTGAATCTTGGAACACTGAAAAAATTAAGATGTTAAAAATAAAATACTTTAGCAACAAAAAGAAAGAAAAGGAGGGGGTAGATGAATCTAATATGGCAAAATATTTATAATTTTTAAATCTGGGTGTAACATGTATTAATAGGCATTCAGTGTACCACCCTCTTCACTTTTATGAGTGTTAGAAATTTGCATAAGATTAAAATCAGTGGTTATATTGAAGACAATCAAGCTCTTAGCTTTAAAGAATAAAAGTTCATGTTCTACCAATGGGGGGGAAAAGGCAACTCTCTGAATGGGAGAAGATATTTGCAAATGATATATCTTTATTTATTTATTTATTTATTTATTTAATTTATTTATTTTTGCAAATGACATATCTGATAAGGTGTTAGTATCCAGAATATATGAAGAACTTACACAACTCAACCCCCCAAAAATAATCTAAGTGGCCAGAGGACCTGAACAGACATTTTCCCAAAGAAGACATACAGATGACCAGCAGACACATGAAAGGATGTTCAACATCACTAATCAGGAAAATGCAAATCAAAGGCACAGTGAGATATCATGTCACACCCGTCAGAATGGCTAAAATAAAAAAGACAACAAGTGTTAGTGAGAATGCGGGGGGGGGGTGGGTTTCAAGAAATCCTTCTCTACTATGGGAATGCAAACTGGTGCAGCCACTGTGGAAGAGAGGACTGAGGTTCCTCAGAAAGTTAAAATAGAAATACCATGATTCAATTATTCTACTACTGGGTATTTACCCAAAGGAAGCAGAAACAGTAATTCAAAAAGATATATGTGCCCTTATGTTTATTGCAACATTATTTACAATAGTCAAGGTATGGAAGCAACCTAAGTGTACATTGATAGACAAATGGATAAGGAAGATGTGGTGTGTATACACACACAGACACATACACTGGAATATTACACAGCCATAAAAAAGGATGAGATCTTGCTGTTTGCTACAACACAGATGTACTTAGATGGTATTATGCTAAGGGAAATAAATCAGACTAAGTACCGTATGATTTCACTCATGTGTGCAATCTAAAAAATCAAATGAGTAAACTAAAAGAATCAGACCTATAAATACAGAGAACAAACTGATGGTTGCCAGTGGGGAGAGTGTAGAGGTATGGACAAAATGGGTCAAAGTGAGTGGGAGATATAGGTTTCTAGTTACGGAATGAATTAGTCATGGGGATGAAAGGTACAGCATAGGGAATATGGTCGATGATACCCTAATAGCATTTTCTGGTGACAGATGGGAAAGCTAAACTTGTGGTGAGCACAGCACAACATATAAACTTGTAAAATCACTATGTTGTACACCTGAAACTAATGTGTCAACTATACTTAATAAAAAAAGAAAACAAAAAATGAGTTTGTTTTGGGGGAATAAGTGACATAAGAATGGTGATGTGTTGATACTTGGAGACAATGTTTTTGAGATAATGTTTTTGCCTTTTATTATGAATGATTTCAAAGTAGGCAATTTGGAAAAGAATTAGGGATATTTTTGTTATGTGGTGTCAGGAGGAAATCTCTCCTATTGATAATCTTGTTTCTCTTTTTTGTAGATAGAAAAGGTTTATAAGAATGGGTGCCATGTTATATTGTTTCCAAATGGGACTCGAAAAGAAGTGAGTGCAGATGGGAAGACTGTCACCGTCACATTCTTTAATGGTGATGTGAAACAGGTCTTGCCAGATGAGAGAGTGGTAAGTTTCCCTAGGAGTGTTTTTCTCCATGGCTTAAACATCTCTAGAGAAAACACATACTGACTTTGTGTCTTTACAGATCTATTACTATGCATCTGCCCAGACCACTCACACTACTTATCCAGAAGGACTAGAAATCTTACATTTCTCAAGTGGACAAATAGGTAAAAACTTGCTCTGCCTTCTCCTAGTTAAAAACTTTCCTTTCTTTAAAAATAAAATACTTATAGTAACCTTTTTTAAACAGAAAAACATTTCCCAGATGGGAGAAAAGAAATCACATTTCCTGACCAGACTATCAAAAACCTATTTCCTGATGGACAAGAAGAAAGCATTTTTCCAGATGGTACAATTGTAAGAGTACAAAGGTATATCTGTTAAGTTTGCTTCTAAATTTGCCAATTTTCAACTTCTAAGTGAATTTTCTTAAAATCTTAAAACATTTATATGTCATTCAGATTTCAGTAAGTTTAGCAGTGAGTACAGATATACACTTTGAGAGCATACTCATAGTATACTCTTTTCTGTTCAGCATTTTGGAGTTTAGAACTGAGACATGTAGGTTCTAATATACAGTCTGTAACCTAGAAACTTAAAGGGAATCTGTATAGCACTTCACAAAAGGGGAATGGCAAGTATTTAAGTATTTTTACAGAAATAAATTTTGTGGGGTGCCTTACCTGGGTGGATCAGTTGGTTAAGTGTCTGCTTTTGGCGCAGGTCATGATCCTATGGCCCTGGTACAGAGCCCCGCACTGGGCTCCATGCTCAGGGGGAAGTCTGCTTCTCCCTCTCCCTCTCCCTCTGCCTCTCCCTACTGCTCGTGCTTTCTCTCTTGCATAAATAAAATCTTAAAAAAAATTTTTTTTTATGAAATTTGAAAACAGTAAACACAGGGAAGAAAAGCTGCCCTATCAGTTTTTAAGAACAACCGAACAATGATGGCAGTATGTGAATCTCTTCTGTCTTATATTTTGATTATCCCTGTCCCTACCTGATTAGTATTTTTTTCGTCTGGCTTCCCTGACTCAATTCTTTAAAATAGCAACTTCTTTATCCTTCTGAGTATTACATTTCTTTTTTTTTTTTTCCCCCAGATACTTTTATTTTATTTTTTCAGGTTACAAGATTCATTGTTTATGTACCACACCCAGTGCTCCATGCAATACGTGCCCTCCTCAATACCCACCACCAGGCTCGCCCATCCCCCACCCCTCCAAAACTCTCAGTCCCTTGTTCTGAGTTCACAGTCTCTCATGGTTCTTCACCCCTCCGATTTCCTCCAAATTCATCCCTCCCCTCCCTCTCACAATGTCCTCCGTGTTTTTCCTTACGCTCCACACGTAAGTGAGACCATATGATAATTGACTTTCTCCGCTTGACTTATTTCACTCAACATAATCTCTTCCAGTCCAGTCCATGTTAAAATAAAAGTTGGGTATTCATCCTTTCTGATGGAGGCATAATATTCCATTGAATATATGGACCATATCTTCTTGATCCATTCATCTGTTGAAGGGCAT
>CM052883.1:72351895-72369917 GCA_028534135.1 Potos flavus
AAACTTCCAGACTCTTTCTATGAAGCCAGCATTACTCTGATCCCCAAACCAGGCAAAGACCCCATCCAAAAGGAGAATTTCAGACCAATATCCCTGATGAATAGGGATGCCAAGATTCTCAACAAGATCCCAGCTAATAGGATCCAACAGCACATTAAAATGATTATCCACCATGACCAGGTGGGATTTATCCCTGGGATGCAAGGGTGGTTCAACATTCGCAAATCAATCGATGTGATAGAACAAATCAATCAGAGAAGAGAGAAGAAACACATGGTCCTCTCAATTGATGCAGAAAAAGCATTTGACAAAATACAGCATCAGTTTCTGATTAAAACTCCTCAAAGTATAGGGATAGAGGGAACATTCCTCAACTTCATAAAATCCATCTACGAAACGACCACAGCAAATATCATTTTCAATGGGGAAAAGCTGACAGCCTTCCCTTTGAGATCAGGAACACGACAAGGATGCCCCCTCTCGCCACTCTTGTTCAACACAGTACTAGAAGTCCTAGTGACAGCAATCAGACAACAAAAAGAAATAAAAGGTATTCAAATTGGTAAAGAAGAAGTCAAACTCTCTCTCTTCGCAGATGACATGATATTTTATATGGAAAACCCAAAAGACTCCACCCCAAACTACTAGAACTCATACAGCAATTCAGTAATGTGGCAGAATACAAAATCAACACACGGAAATTGGTTGTTTACTTACACAATAACAATGAAAATATAGAAAGAAAAATTAGAGAACGATTCCATTTACAATAGCACCAAAAACCATAAGATACCTTGGAATAAACCTACGAAAGAGGTAAAGAATCTGTTACAGCTCATGAAAGAAATTGAAGAAGACACAAAAAGATGGAAAAGCATTCCATGCTCATGGATCAGAAGAATAAACAGTGTTAAAATGTCTATACTGCCCAGAGCAATCTATACTTTCAATGCCATCCCAATCAAAATTCCACTGGCATTTTTCAAAGGGCTGGAACAAACAATCCTAAGATTTGCATGGAAGCAGAAAAGACCTTGAATTGCTAAGGAAATGTTCAAAAAGAAAAACAAAGCTGGGGCATCACGTTGCCTGATGTCAAGCTTTCCTACAAAGCAATGATCACCAAGACAGCATGGTACTGGCACAAAAACAGACACATAGACCAGTGGAACAGAGTAGAGAGCCCAGATATGGACCCACAACTCTATGGTCAATAATCTTTGACAAAGCAGGAAAAAATATCCAATGGAAAAAAGACAGTCTCTTCAATAAATGGTGCTAGGAAAATTGGACAGCTATGTATAGAAGAATGAAACTTGACCATTCTCTTACACCATACACAAAGATAAACTCGAAATGGATAAAAGACCTCAACGTGAGGTGGGGAATCCATCAAAATCCTAGAGGAGATGGGGCACCTGGGTGGCTCAGTGGGTTAAAGCCTCTGCCTTCAGCTCAGGTCATGATCTCAGGGTCCTGGGATCAAGCCCTGCATTGGGCTCTCTGCTCAGCAGGGAGCCTGCTTCCCCCTCTCTCTCTGCCTGCCTCTCTGCCTATTTGTGATCTCTCTTTCTGTCAAATAAATAAATAAAATCTTAAAAAAAAAAAAATCCTAGAGGAGAACATAGGCAGTAACCTCTTCAATATCAGCCACAGCAACTTCTTTGAAGACATGTCTCCAAAGGCAAAGGAAACAAAAGTGAAAATGAACTTTTGGGACTTCAGCAAGATAAAAAGCTGCACAGCAAAGGAAACAGTCAACAAAACAAACAGGCAACCCATAGAATGGAAGAAGATATTCACAAATGATACTACAGACAAAGGGCTGATATCCAAGATCTATAAAGAACTTCTCCAACTCAACACCCAAAAAACAGATAATCATGTCAAAAAATGGGCAGAAGACATGAAAAGACACTTCTACAATGAAGACATACAAATGGCTATCAGACACATGAAAAATGTTCATCATCATTAGCCATCAGGGTAATTCAAGTCAAAACCACATTGAGATACCACCTTACACCAGTTAGACAGGCCAAAATTAACAAGACAGGAAACAACAAGTGTTGGAGATGATGTGGAGAAAGGGGAACCCTCTTACACTGTTGGTGGGAGTGCAAGTTTGTGAAGCCACTTTGGAAAACAGTGTGGAGATTCCTTAAGAAATTAAAACTAGAGCTACCCTATGACCCTGCAATTGCACTACTGGGTATTTACCCCAAAGATGCACATGCAGTACAAAGAAGGGCCATATGTACCCCAATGGTCATAGCAGCAATGGCCACAGTTGCCAAACTATGGAAAGAGCCAAGATGCCCTTCAACAGATGAATGGATAAAGAAGATATGGTCCATATATACAATGGAATATTACGCCTCCATTAGAAAGGATGAATCCCCAACTTTGCATCAGTATGGACGGGACTGGAGGATATTACGCTGAGTGAATTAAGTCAAGCAGAGAAAGTCAATTATCATATGGTTTCACTTACAGAGCATAAGGAATAACATGGAGGACATTAGAAGAAGGAAAGGAAAAGAGAAGGGGGTGAAATCAGAGGAGGAGATGAACCATGAGAGACTGTGGACTCTGAGAAACAAACTGAGGGTTTTGGAAGGGAGCGCGGTGGAGGGATAGGTGAATCTGGGGTTGGGTATTAAGGAGGGCACATATTGCATGGAGCACTGGGTATGGTGTATAAACAATGAGTCTTCGAACACTGAAAAAATAAAAAAATAAAAACATAAAGAGTTGCATACACTACTGAGCCAGCCACGCGCCCCAAAAAGAAAAATTCTTGTTACAAATAAATGTGTAATGTATTTGACTGGTCTTCCTACAAGACTGATGTCATCAATACATGTTTTAATCAAACTTTCATGTATTTAGACTCTAAAGACCACTTAACATTATAGTATTTAGCTTTAAATTAGTCACAAAAGAGTATCAGACTCACCTTGATAGTGCCGCCGACAACTTCCATTACCTTGCCTCGATACCACATAGTATCTGATCCTCTAACTGCACAGGCTTCTCCCTTTTTCCAGAAATAAGGCTCCAAAAGACCAAGGCATTTTAAATTACTTTGAATTTCATTCATCATTTTTATTAGCTCGAATTCTGAAGAAATTATTAAAAATAGAAAGCATTTTAGGAAGAATTTACTACCATTTGCAATTTGAAATCATCAATAACCTTTAATAATTACACCACCTGGACAAGAGCATAAGGAATCAACAGAGCTTTAATAAAGATTTAATTCAGTCAGGGCACCTGGGTGGCTCAGTCAGTTAAGCACCTGATTCTTGGTTTAGGCTCAGGTCATGATCTCATGGATCGTGAGACTGAGCTCTGCCTCGGGTTCCAGTATCAGCACGGAGTCTCCCTGAGATTCTTTCTCTCTCCTTCTCTGCCCCTCCCCCCATGTGCATGCTCTCTCTCTCCCTCTCTAAAATAAATAAATCTTTAAAAAAAATCTGATTCAGTCATAGATTCTATATGTTTCAAAACATACTACTACTAACATGGAAATAACTATTCTGATCTCTGGTTATGATCACAAGCATTATTTTGCGAGTAAAGTATCATTGAAAGCTCTAAACACATACTAGATAGCCTAATATAAAGGAACTACCACTTTAAGATAATGCTATTTTGCCAGCATACATAAGTAAAAGAGAACACAATTCAGGTGTTACTTGATGCTTAGATAGATACAGCATAATGCTGGGATATAAAATTAAAATTCTAATGTTGCTACTTACTGCTAGTTGGATCATAAGTTCCATAGTAAATACATAACCCTATAATAGGTACCACTGAAAGCAAGACGTGGGGTCAATTCCCATAACAGTTCTACTACTTTAGTTGTATGATTTTAGGTTGTTCCTTTACCTCTATAAGGTTCAGTTTATTCTATAAACCTGGTATAACAGAACTTATCTCCATTATCAATATTGCCAGGGATTAAATGTAAAACATCCAGTACACTGCCTGACAACATAATAGTCAACCAGTTTTAGCTATGACTATATAAAAGTTAAGAGAAGTTCCTGGATTAAGTACTATTGCTAAAGGTCTCAAACACTGTTCACTTCTAGAATAGCCAATCGCGCAGATTTGTTTTTGAGTTGCAAAAACAGTATTTAGAAGGTCAGCAAATGAGACAAAAATTTCAACAAATTCACAGCCACCTATCCATAGGTGGACTTACTATGGAATTAATGGAGCTTTAAGACCTATGAGTGTTAGAGTTATTGTCAGTTATAAAGTATTCTGGACACACCCAGGTTGTAGTAAAGAGATACTTGTACACAAATCTCAGGAAGGACTTGAATATTCTCAAAGGGCCCCCAAACTCCAGTCATTCACTGTGATTTCTTTCCTCGTTCTGAATGAATATAAACTTTTGTATCTTTTTTCACAGAGAGCCTCCAAACTTGTATAAGTGCCAGGTCTTACAAACCTGGAACCACCCCCATGCTTATCTTAGGCTCAGTGTCTATTCCCAGTGTTTCAATAAATGACTTTTATGTGAAAAGCATTTTGCTTGCATTATTTCGTTTAACCTCACAACAAACCTGTGAAAATGAGGTTAAATCTTGCCTAAGGTATCTCAACTTATAACTTACTAGAGAACTGGAGCTGCTAGCTAGTCGTTCTACTGATTAATTCTACATAACATAAAATATATTACCTGACAATTTAGGTACTACAAATATAGTTCCATCATCGCCAATGCAGCTGACAATTGCCTCAAATACTTTCATGTTAGGAATAGCTGGTGGTTTATAGCATCCATTGGTTCTTGGCTCTGGAATTTTCTGCTGAAATTCGGACACCCTGTATTCACTAATAACATCAGCAGCTTTTTGGTCAGGGTCAAAGTTAATCTTAATACACTTAGTAACCATTGAATCTTCTTGTTCCAAGGGGATTTCCAGAGACTTCTCAGATGATGAATAACTGTCATTTAATTTTTTAATTCTGTAACATCCAAAAATATTATATCTAAGCATGAGCAAATAAAAACATTCTGTGGAAAACAATATAAAAAGAGTCCTTCAAAAAAAAAAAAAAAAAGAGTCCTTCAAATATATTGGAAATTTAAAGAATATATTTGCTCCAGTCTAGGATATATTAGTCTAATTAGTTACATAAAAATGAGCATAATTTAGGTTATAATAAAATTTTTTTTAAACTGTAAGTGAGCTTGGCGAGAAGAAAAGTAATAAATTCCACTTAAATGTTTTAAATTACTATCTGGTATTTACATGTTACTCCGTCTTAAAATCCCATAATAAGTATGTCACCAGTATTGTACAATTAACTAGATGCTAAAGGTAAATACAACATCTTCAGGTTGATTCTAATGTAATCCACAGATAGAACATGCACATGTTCTATCAATATAATACAAATATAAGTCCCTTAAAAAATAATACCGTACTAGGGAGAAAGTGGTAATATGCTATATTCATTCATAATTTTCTTTTTACTACCTGTCATTCCCTTCCAGTTAAAAAAAAAAAGTACGTCTACTATAAAAAAAATCCTAGGAGATAGGATTTTATATTCTTCTTGTATTTTCTTTCAAAAGGAGATAAGCATTTATGAAATAGCCACATAACTCTTCAACTAAGATTATTCCCACTTCATTCCTAGCTAGTAGTTTAGGGGCTGTAAAAGCAGTAGAGAACATCACAGTGGCAAATGTTAGCAGTATTAACTTGCCTAGCATTTTTCACTTTAACATTTATCAAGGAACTGCTTTAGCCTAAAGCCAGTGAACCCGAAAAGAGACACACGCATGACATCTATACACACAGCCTAGCCATATGCCAATACCTAGGCAGTTAAGCCAGCATCTACCATGCCCAGGCAACTACTTAATGTCCCATTTTATTTCGGATATCTCATTTTCCTTCCATTCTATCAGGATTGGGGTCCTAGTCCATATAAGACAATGTATAATAATGCAAGATAAAAAAAGAAATCTGGCCACGTATGGTACAAAGTGGCTACCTGGAACATGTGTTTGCAATTCCAATATATCTTACATCCAGAAGGAAAGAAATAAGAAGAGGAAGCTAGGGCTATAGCAATATCCTAATCCTTTGCCCCTTGGAAAAATGATACCTTAAACCACAAACTTAGTACCTGAAAGGACTTTAAATGTAAATATTCAATTAGGTTTCTGCTATCCATTTCTGTTTCACATAAACACATTTTGGTATATACCTACCACAATTTCCAAAATAAAGCTTAAAGATTTATGTCTAAGCAAATGGTGTCAGAGGGCTCAGATCTGGTAACCACTATGTAATTCTTTTTTCCTTTGGTTTAGAGCATAAATGCCAAAGCAAAAGGGAAAATATAAAAGCAAAAATGTCAGTAGGGATTTAAATATGCAGGAGCTAATGGGCCTGAATAAAGAAATTAGTAATCTCGAATGAATTTCTTTCTGAACTGTCTCCTCAAGGTTAGTTTATAAATCAAGAGCAAACAAGATGAAATTCACGTTTGAAAGCACACAGATATGAAGACGTACATAGGCAAATAAGAAGCCTTCATTATAAACTGATGCTAAAAAAAAAAAGTCTATACCTCCTTTCTCTCAAAGCCAAACCCTTTTTAATCAAATATTTAGAAACATCGACACGCTCTCCTTTTTCATCTCTGCAGAAAATTTTCACAGGTAATGGCCATGTTGTATTGTTCTCCTACAGTGATTTAAGAGCAGAGTAAATATGAAACACTAAAAGGAAAACTTCTTATAAACAATACACTTCTTACAGGCATTTCCTCCACATTTATCCAAACCAGAAAAATAAATTTCCAGTCAAGTAAAGTTATTTTGATATCAGAGAGAAAAAACATGGAAGAGAGTCAAAGGGGACAGATTTATGATTTATGAAATGTCAGGAAGACCTCCCTGTCAAGGGGAAACTTACCAAAAGGGTGTGTGTGTGTAAGGGGAGGCCAACTAAAAACTTTTTTTTTGCAGCCCACAGTGGGCTAGGGAAACATCAGTTACAAATTTCTCTATTCTCCTAAACTCTTGGCAAATTACAGAATTGAAATGTATTTTCCCAGGTGTGTCGTGTGTGTGTGTGTGTGTGTGTGTGTGTGTGTGTGAAAAGGAAGGAAGGAAATGCAAGACCTATATTCTGCTTCGAATGGAATTATGAAAATGGAATAGGTACACACAGAAAAAGTAACATGGGCAAATTACTTATTCAAGAAAATTCTAATCATTAATGCAATAAAAAGTATCAAACTAGAATAAAATAATATTTTTAAGTGTTCTAAAAAAAAATCCTCTTCTCAAACCCATATTCCTACAAACACACATTTTTTTATGACATACTATCAACATTTCACTAGAAGCCTAACTTCTCAGTTTGTAAAGAATAGTAAAAGGCTTCCACAATGCACTCTAGCATACATACATTCTGTTTTTTAACATGCAAATTACCAACTCAAGATTATTATTGTAGAAATGTTTTGGTTAATTCATAAAGTCATTACAGGGCATCTATTATCAAAAAGGTGTTATAACGAAATAAGACAAAAAAAGAGGGCAGGGCTGCCCAAAAAATCCAAATAGTTTGCTGTTATCTTCTCAACAATAAATTATAGAAAACATCAATGAAATATTCATTACATATCTTTGATAACTGTTCACCCCACTACACACCTGCAAGATTATAGTTGCTACCGCTCCAGTTAGGTACAATGAAAGACAGTCACAAGCCGTAGCTGTCCATTTGTCACTCCCACCAGTTGGTCTAAAACAACAACAAAAGACAACTTGTTTCATAACAAACAGCATAACATACAGAAATACAAAAAAACCTACTATATGTATATATTCACTTATATATGAACTACATAGTGAAAAATCAATTTAAGTTGTGTTAACATGACTTTGTATTACTTTCACAATATTCTTATTTTCATATCCTTTTGTTCATTCCTCTATTCTACTTATGGACCATATCATATGCTAACTTATGCTAACTGTTCTGCAGCTATACAGGGAACACTTAAAAAAGGTACATTTTAAGTATTTTTTTTACATATTATGTACATTTCATATACGGTGACTAGACTATAAATTCAGAGAGCAGAGATAATGTATTATGTGTTATGTTTACCATCATATCCCTAATGCCTAGAATAGTGCCTGGCACACAGGAGGCACTTCAAAATTACTTAACAGAAATTTAAAAAAAACAGCCATGGTGATTCCACTGCACAAACATTTTTGGAAGTTTTTTTCTGGAATTTAAATCTAATATGAATTGCTACCCATGAATAGTAGACTCACTAATTTATAGAAAATGTATTTTTTAATATTCATGGTAAAAATGCTCAATAAATATGGACAGATCAATGAAAAGCAGAGTATTCACAGCTTCATCATCTATTTTAGTCTGCAGAATTGAAACTGAGTGACTCTAACCATCAAATCCACCTCCAAAGAATAAGAACTAATACCACTAAAGAGATTACAAATATCATAATGCAGGCTCTGAAGGCTCTCTGGACATCGTTTCCAGATCTGGAGTTTCATTTCAGGGGACCCTACCAATCTGGTCAATCTTTTCATGTTAAATGGTTTATATGAATGAGCTAACAAATTCAACTGTGCTTGTAGTTTGACCAACTAGGATTTAGTAAATGTGCTACATTATTTATTAAGAAGCCCAATGTTCTTATGAGTTAAGAGGCTTTAATTGTCAGTGACTCCTAGAATTATTATGTTTTTAAAATTATGATGGTATTCAGAAAAAAATCAGTGTCAACATTAAGATTTTACTATGATCTATTATGAATATATATTATATAAATATTAACTTTAAAACAGCTTTTAAAAAAGATTTTATTTATTCATTTGTCAGAGAGAGAGCAAGAACACAATCAGGGGGAACAGCAGGCAGAGGGAGAAGCAGACCCTCACTGAGCAGGGAGCCCAATGCAGGACTCGATCCCAGGACCCTGGGATCATGACCTGAGCCAAAGACAGACGCCTAACCAACTGAGCCACCCAGGTGTCCCTAACTTTTTTAAACATCTGAAAGTACTTATGACATTTAAAAAAAAAATCTTTGGTCTGCATTCATGAAACTGTATGTTTCAGTTGGGAAAGATGAAAATGGAAATGGATAGTGGTAAAGGTTGCACAACATTCTGAATGTACTTGATACCACTGAAATGTACACTAAAAATGACAAATTATATGTTATGTATATTTCCCTAAAATGAGAGATTTCTCAGAGGGGTGGTAAAACAGTGATTAGAGCTCCACTTCTCAATTCAGATCTTGTTTATAATCCTAGCTCAAAAGTTAATACATGCATTACTCTGGGTAATTACTTAACCTCTTGAAGGCTCAAGTTTCTTATCTATAAATAATACCTTATCTATAGCTTTAAGGTTTATTATGAAGATTAACTAAAGTAATGCCTTAGGTATTTAATACAGGGTCCAGAAGTAGTTAAGGTTAGCTATTATCAGACTCTTGAAATAATGGTATTCCATTAGAGTCCAAAAGCTATAACCTAAGGTGTGTACAGGAACACATTCTCTACACTATTGGATACAATTAAAGGACTGATAGAATTTTGTTTAATTGTTCTGACTGAACTGTTCAAGGTAGAAGTGAAAACTAAGTTAAAATTTTTATAGTACGTCAGCCTGAGATTTCTATTCCAGGGCAATAAATTCTTTCAACTGATAGAACAAATTTGTAGATATGGTCCCACAGTCACTATTAGTAATCACAAATAGTGGGAGAGGTACCTGTAAGATTAGAGAAATGTTTTGTGCAAACAGGTGGATTATAGTAACTCCTAATATAAGCTCTTCAAGGACATTAAATAAATGGTTTACCAGCAATTAGAACAGAAAGGGGTCATTAGAACAAGGTAGCCTATTGGGGAGACCAATTTTAATGTCATGTAAGGAAACATGTAGTGGCTGAACATGCCTCATAAAAAAACAACCTCCTTTGAGATATGCTTCAAAGCACTGAAGTCAGCAGGTCTTGAGTGTTCATTTATTAGGGGTGGTATACAAAGAATTACTGCCATGATTTCTCTAGTATCTTTGAGTTCCAAGTCTAAGATTCTATAATTCTTTCATTTTTATTAAAGTATAATTAACATACAATGTTATACTAGTTTCAAGTGTACAACATATTGATTCAATAATTCCATACATTACTCAGTGCTCACCAGGGTGTTTGTCACCATACAACATTCTCCTAACATTATTGACTATATTCCCTACGCTGACAATTTTTCATCTCCATGACTTATTTATTTTATAATGGGAAGTTCATACCTCCTGATTCCCTATATAAAATTCTATAATTCTTGTTACAAAGAATTAGATTTATTTCCATGGATTTCTCAATGAAGAAAGGTCCCCTAGAAGTAGGAAACTGTCACTTCTGTTATTTTTCAAACAGAAATCCAATAATAATAAAAATACATACCGCGTCTCCTAAGAATCTATTATAAACAATTATACCCAACTTTTGTATCAACATGGATGGGACTGGAAGAGATTATGCTGAGTGAAGTAAGTCAAGCAGAGAGAGTCAATTATCATATGGTCTCACTTACATGTGGAGCATAAGGAAAAACATGGAGGACATTGTGAGAAGGAAAGGAAGGGTGAATTGGGGGAATTCGGAGGGGGAGATGAACCATGAGAGACTGTGGACTCTGAGCAACAAACTGAAGGTTTTGGAGGGGAAGGGGTGGGGGGTTGGGTGACCCTGGTGGTGGGTATTTAGGAGGGCATGTATTGCATGGAGCACTGGGTATGGTACATGAACAATGAATCTTGTAACACTGAAAAAACTAAAAGTATTTGGGGAAAAAAAATTAAAAAAATAAAAAAATTCATCTAGAAAAAAAAATAAACAATTACACATCAACAAATGGGATAAATGGATAAGTTCTTAAAAACACAGAAACTTCTAAGACATAATCAGGAAGAAATAGATAATCTGAACAGACCAATTGTTAGTAATGGAAGTGAAGCAATAATAATAAAAAAAAGCTCCCAACAAACAAAAGTCAAGGACCAGACGGTCTCATAGGTGAATTATACCAAACATTTAAGGAAAGGATAATACTTACCCTCAAACTATTTTAAAAGTTAAAAAGGAAGGAATGCTTCCAAACTCATTCTACGAGGCCAGCATTACCCTGGTACAATGGGGTATCACCTCACACATCTTCTTTATGCATTCATCTATTGGTTGACAGTGAGCTTGCTTTCACATCTTGGCTATTGTAAATAATGCTGAAATGGACACAAGGGTGCATATGTCTTTCTGAATCAGTGTTTCTGTTGTTTTTTGATAAATACCTAGAAGTGGAACTGCTGGATCATATAGTGGTTCTATTTTAAATTTCTGAGTAACCTCTACAGTGTTTTCCATAGTGACTGCACCAATTTATACTCCAACGAACAGTGCATCAGGTTTCCCTTTTTTCTACATCCTCACCAACATTTCTTGTCTTTTTGAGAATAGCTATTCTAACATGTGTGAGCGGATATCCTATTGTGGTTTCCCCATCTGTAGGTCTTCTTTAGAAAAAATGACCTAAATAGGACTTGAAACCATAAAAATCCTAAAAGAGAACACAAGCAATAATTTCTCTGACACTGGCCATAGCAACATTTTTCTAGGTACACCTCCTGAGGCAAGGGAAACAAGGGATACAATAGTAAAAACAAACTATTGGGACTACATCAAAATAAAAAGCTTCAAAATACCAAAATACAAATACCAGCAAAATCAAAATACCAGCAAAACAAAAAGGCAATATACTGAATGGGAGAAGATATTTGCAAATGATATATCCAATTAAGGGTTAGCATCCAAAATATATAAAGCACGTATAAAACTCAACACCCAAAAAAACAAATAATCCAATTAAGAATGGGCAGAAGACATGAACAGACATTTCTCCAAAGAAGACATCCAGATGGTCAATAGACATGAAAAGATGGGCAACATTACTAATCATCAAAGAAATCCAAATCAAAATCACAATGAGATATCACCTCACACCTGTCAGAATGGCTATAATAAAAATCACAAGCATTTGTGATGAGCACCTGGTGTTGAAATCACTATATTGTACACCTGAAACTAATATTACACTGTTAACTACCTAGAATTTGAACAAAAACTTAAAAAATAAAAATAAAATGCATAAATAACATACAAAAAACCCCATAAGAATAAGCATGTTGGTGAGAATGTGGAGAAAAAGGAACCCTTGTGTACTGTTGGTGGGAATGCAAACTGGCACGGCTACTGTGGAAAACAGTATGGAGGTTCCTTAACAAAATAAAAATAGAATTACCCTAAGACGCAAAAATTCCACTACTAGGTATTTACTCAAAGAATCCAAAAACACTAATTCAAAAAGATATATGCACTCTTATGTTTATGGCAACATTATTTACAGTAGCCAAAACGTGAAAGTAACCCAAGTATCCACTGATAGTTGAATGGATAAAGATGTGGCATATACATACCATGGAATATTACTCAGCCTTAAAAAAGAAAGATCTTGCCATTTGCAACAACAAGGGTAGACCTAGAGGATATTATGCTAAGTGAAATAAGTCAGACAGAGAAAGACATACACCATATGATTTCACTTATATGTGGAGTCTAAACAAAAAAACAAATGAATAAACAAACAGCCTCATAGATACAGAGAACAAACTGGTGGCTGCCAGAGGGGAGGGGTGAGGGGAAATGTATGAAATAGGTGAAGGGGATTAAGAGTTATAATTTTCCGGTTATAAAATAAATAAGACAGAGGCTGTAACAACTTTGTATGGTAACAAATGGTAAGTAGGTTTATTGTGGTGACCATTTTGTAATGTATATAAATATCGAATCACTATATGGTACACCTGAAATGAATATAGGATTGTATACCAATTACATTTTAATAAAGTCCGTTTAAACAAACCTAACCACAGTACCATTAATACATCTAAAAAAATTCCTTAATATCGACCATTCAGATAGTGTTCATATTTTCCTGATGTTTCAAACCATTATTTTGCTTTCCCGTAATTAACGATTTTTTGGTAAAGAAACAGAGTCATTTGTTCTATAGTTTCCATAATTGGATTTAGCTGATTGCATTCCCATGGTGTTTAATATGTTCCTCTGTCCCTTGAGTTTCCTTTAAAATCATAGTTAGGTATGCAGTCTTGATCAGATTCAGGTTTCTACTTTTTCAGCAATAGTATTTATAGGCGGTGCTGTGTACTTCTATCAGGAAGCACATAATGCCCATTCTCATTTTGTTATGTTAACAGCCACTGACAATCACTGTCTAGACTCCTTATTAGGGTTGTAAAATGGTAGAATTCTAATGAAATCATTCTTCCTTTGTTAGCTGGAATACTTAAAAAGAACAACTTCCCCTTATCAACTATTTGACTATACCGAGATACAGATAGTATAGGAAAAGCAAATTTTCATTTTCCTTATTCACCAGTTTCAGAATAATGAGGTAGTTCCCTAGAATCCTGTGAAGATGACCAATAAGATTTTTTAAATCAATTTATGAACTTAGGGATTTAAATATGTCAAATGCTTTACTATATTACAATTATCCTACTGATGCTAAAATTGTCCATTTTTGGTCAGTGGAAGTTTATTCAGATTGGCTACTGGGTCCTTTTGTCATAACCTCAATTTTTTTACAGCTCTTTTTTTTTTTTTGCTATGACAAGATAGTCTAGGTTCATATTGTACGAAATTTCCTGTCCAAGATCTGGAATCAGACAGTGTCCCAAAGAGCTCTAATTTCAAGCCAATCAGAGAAAGACAATTATCATATGATCTCTCTGATATGAGGAATTTGAGAGGCAGGGAGGGGAGTTATGGGGGGTAAGGAGGGGAAAAAATGAAACAGGATGGGACTGGGGAGTGAAACAAACCATAACAGACTCTTAATCTCAGGAAACAAACTGAGGGATGCTGTGGGGTGGGGGTGGGGAGGGATAGGGTGGCTGAGTTATGGACATTAGGGAGGGTATGTGCTATGGTGAGTGCTGTGAATTGTGTAAGACTGATGATTCACAGACCTGTATCCCTGAAGCAAATAATACATTATGTTAATTTAAAAAAAAAGCTCTAATTTCTTTTATTGGGAAATGGTATTTGGAGACCACAATTTATACACCAGCACAGGTCATTGCTACTAGGTCCTTCAGACATGTATTTTTTACAATTAAAATACCACATGAGTTTCTAGATATAATTCTGATTCAACAAAATCAGGAGTAAAAGGTACATTGACCTTAATCTTACCATCTTTATCATGTATCAACCATACAGGTCTCAATGTTACATACATAATTATAATTTTGACTTATCCCACAATACACACACAGTAGTTTCAGTAACATTACAACGAACTTTGAGATTAATGAAAAAAACAGTTAATTTTTTTGGGGGGGGGCAGTTATTTTTTTGTCCTTAGGATATATTCTGGTAAGGATGTACAGACAGCATTTTATGTTTTAAAGTCATTTGCAAAAAGGGCTCTTGGTTGGCTCAGTTAAGAGTCCAACTCTCAATTTCAGCTTAGGTCATGATCTCAGGGTTGTGAAATCTGGCTGTGTCAAGCACTGCACTGGGTGTGGAACCTGCCTGAGATTCTCTCTCTCCCTCTGCCCTGCTGCACTCCCCTTCCCCACCTCTCCCTAAAATTAAAAAAAAAAAAAAAAAAGTCGTTTGAAGAAGTTTCTCTCTGAGAGACTGTAATTCCGTTTTCCTTACTAGGTTTACTAATTTGTTTATATGAAATATTAACATAGTTCCCATGTTAAATCAATACTGTTAGAACTTCTCCCCAGTATCTTATTGGAAATACTCACTCCTAGTTAATAAGGCAAAATGCAAGCTTACTCAACTTTCCATAAATACTTTCCTTTCTATCTCCCTACATTTTTTTTGAAATTGTGCTATATCTATTTTCTATACTATACTGCTTTCCTAACAATGACCATTTAGTCTTTGTTCTTTAGGTAAAATAAATGTAACACTCACCACCAGTTCTTAGTCAAACTCTCTCACGTACCGTTGATTAACTAAAGCTTAATCAACGCTTAAGGAATCGCTTATAGATTCCTCAGGAGTGGTTCCTAGTTTGTCTGTAGTCTTTATACCTGAAGGTCAGTTTGGGTGAATATAAAATCCATACCTTGCCATTTTCTTTGAGTATTTAAAAAATGTTTCTCCAATGGAGTGCCATCTGGCATTAAGTGCTGGTGATGACAGTGTGATCTTCTTCCTCTTAAAAATTAATAATTTTACTAATCTGTGAGTGCCAGCTTTCCTGAATTAATTTTCCAAGACATGCAGTGTGCCATTTTATACATAATTTTAACTAGTCTTATTTTAGGAACACTTCCTTCAATTGTAGTTTTTAGTATTTATTTTGTTCTATTTCTTTTAATTTTCTTCTTTGAGATTCCTATTACACATATGTTGAGGCTTTTTTGATCTATTTTAGAGATCTTTTGTTTTAAATCTCTTGGATTTTTGTTCTTTTTAATTTTAAAAGTTTGTCCTCCTTTCTGTCTTCTATTCATTTATTTATTTGACAGAGAGAGAGAGAGAGAGAGCACAAGCAGGGGGAGGGACAGGCAGAGGGAGAAGAAAAAGCAGGCTTCCTGCTGAGCAGGGAGCCTGACTTGGGGCTCCATCCCAGGACCTTGGGATCATGACCTGAGCAGAAGGTAGACACTTAACCACCTGAACCACCCAGGTGCCCCTCTATCTTCGGTTTCTCTTAAGGCATTATCTATTGTGTATTTGCTTTTGTGTTTTTTTCTAGTTTAGTCTGTATTTCTGATATGATTTTTAAATTTTATTTCTAATTCTTTCTTGAGTGTTATCATTTCTCATTTCATTTACTTTTCCTGTAATCAATCTTACCTCTGAATTTTTATAATTTTGTTTTATGTTGTTCTTCAGTGTCTATAATTTTCTAAATTTTTTAGTTCATTTTGGAATTTACAGTTTTATTGTTTTGCAAACATGCCTTTTTAGTGGGTTTCCATTGTGTTTAGGGGTATTATTTGGCCTTTTAATCTTTTTTCTCCTAATAGTTTATATAGAATTTGACTGTAATTCTTTCTTTTGCTCACGTTTTAAGTGAAATAAAATTTCCTGTGCTTTTAGAAGGAAGAAATGGATCACAATTGCTTTCCTAGCTTCACGGCTCTAGAATTCTCCAGTGTTATTTTCCCAAAATGACAGAAAATATGGTCTCATATTTTGATATCTTGCTCCTCTCCCCTACTTTTGTCTGCATCTTTTCTTTCCTTTGTCCCATTGTCTGACTTGCTAAAATTAGGCTCTATTCCCAACAGTTTCTACTCAGTGTGAGGTCACGGAGGAGAGCATCAGTTTACTTCCAAAGGTTATATGGCTACGGCTCCAGTACCATGAAATTGTGGCACATTATAGATCTTTAGCACCCAACTATGAAGAGCATCTTGCATTACTCCCTTCTCAGTCTTGGTTGCTGTTCTCAGACTGGCTTGCATGCTCCAGTGAAATACCATTTTCAGTCAGCCTTCCTTCCATACAAATGCTGATAACCATAAGGGTCCATAAGGGCATAGTGTGCCACACCTGTTTGTATCTGGAGGCTGACAGAGGGAAACCCTAGTTGCTTACTTTTATTGTAGAGACTGACTGTGCAGTCTTTAGTTTTGCTATCCAAGTTGCTCTGTGTTTATGGCAGAATTCTACTAGACTCAAAAACTATTTCATGCCACTTGCCCAGAATCCTATTTTGTTTTTTGGTAATTTACACATTTTTGGCTTTCCATGCAATGCTAAGCTTATGAAATACATATTATTTCTATCTGCCTATGTCCCTCAAGTTTTTTAATATTTAACGTTTTGAATTCTATCTAGATACCAATCATACTGACCTATCTCTATTCCTTAGTACCACTAAAATTTATGTGCTCCAAATTTTTATCTTTCCCTTTTCTTAAAACATCAAAATTAACTAGATTTATGAAATTTCAGAATGTCAATAAAATGAAAACTGACAAGAACCCATCCAAAAAGAAAAAGATATATAATTGTTCATTAGTGAGAAAATTTATTCAGAGAATAACTACCTTATGTCAACAAGAGAGCATTCCAAAGATAATCTTCCCATTGTCCTTAGGTTTTCTTGAAGTTCTCGTAAACAAGTAATATTCACGACTAGTTCAACACCCACATCATACAGCAAGACCTATGAAAGCAATAACTTTGTGGAAAGGCAATATTTCAAAATATATTTTGCAAACTGAATAACATAATAAAAAATAGATTAAAAAATTTTCAGGATAAAAATACTGAATGCATTCACCTTCACAATTATTATTTTTAACTCTTCATTTACCTCTACCAATGTGTCTGTAACCATTCTGATGATCTGGCCTCTTCGCCACTGATTTTTATCCGGGATCTTAACAGCACAGTGCATATCGTTTTCCCATTTAATAGGTTCCCACTTTGAGTTTTCATAAGCAGCTACCATCTTTTCCTCTAAACTATATAAAGAAAAAAATTTAACTTTCAAACCTTTTCTTACAACATATAATCCTCCGACCACACGTCTTCTACTGTCCCTCCTTACCCAAACTGGATACCTTGTTCTTTCTTGAATACCCAAGTATATTTCCACTGCAGGGTCTTTGAACTAGCCCTTCCTCTGCGTGAGATTATCTTCCCCCAGATATCCTCATGGCTTACTCCCTTTCTTCAGGATCCATTACAAATGTTACTGTCTTCTTGAGGTCTTACCTGATTATCCAAAATTGCCTTCTTCCCCAACTGCTTTTTCTCTATTTTTTTTTATCATCATCTGCTACATTATATGTTATTTGTCCATTGTCTCTCCCTCTACTAGAATTTAAGCTTCATGACAGCAAAGACATGTAAATA
>CM052883.1:72370417-72511774 GCA_028534135.1 Potos flavus
AAAAAAAAAAAAAAAAAAAAGACTTGCAGTCAGAGATTTCTAAAACCCACGTTTCCCCTCCGTCCTCTGCTTAAAATCAGTCAATAGTCCCTCATCCTCCTTCCTGAAGTGATAAAGTTCAAACACACAGAAGTGTTTGAAAAGTACTTTTATTTCTCAGTGATCAAGGTTCTGTAATTATCTGGTCTCTGCATTTCTCTCCAGCTGATCTCTTGTCTTACCTGCCACTACTATGTTTTTTCCTGCCTACCAGCTGTGTGAGTGTACTAATAATACCTAAACACGTCATATTTTCCCTATGTATAGGCTTTAACTCCCAGTTGTACTACGGAATTCAGTTTAGGTGAAATCTCCAGTGATAAACCCTCCGGCAATCCCATAATACTGTGACTACCCTTAGCAGAGTCCTTATCACACTGAAGGGTGAGCTTGACCATCTCTCCTTACTACTATATACTCTAAGCTCCCTGAAGGCACAAACCATCCTTATTCATCACTGGGAAAATATCTCTTGCTTATATAACCAAACAATAGAAAGGGAAAACTAGCTAATGGACTTTTTAAAAACAACTTTATTGAGGTAGATTTTCTACAAAAAAAGTTCACCCATTTCAAGTATATAGTTCAATGATTTTTAGTTAACTTTACCAAATGGTGTAACCATAAGTCAGTTTTCCAACATTCTCGCCGCTCCCCAGAAAGATCCTTATGTCTGTCTATCATGAATCCTTCTCACCCCTGGCCCCAGGCACCCCCTAATAAATTTTTTGTACTATAAACTTGCCTTTTCTGGGGATACCATATAGATGGAATCATACAATATACAATCTCTTGTGTCTGACTTCTTTTACGTAGCTTAAAATTTGAGGTTTATCTATGATATAGATGTGTTAGTAGTTTGTTCCTTTTTATGGTTAATATTCCATTATATGAATATATATAGTATTTTCTCTATTCACCACTCACTGGATATTTACAGAGTTTCCAGTTTTGGGCTATTCTAAATAATGCGATGAGTATTTGCTCGTAAGTCTGTATATGAACATATGTTGTCATTTCTCCTGGATAGGAGTGGAATTGTTGGACTGTGTGGTAATTTTATGTGTAACTTTCTGAGAAACTTGCAAACCATTTCCCAAACAGGCTGTATAATTTACATCTCTGACAGTAATAAGGGTTGTTCCACATCCTCACCAACATCTGTAATTGTCGTATGTGTGATAGCTATTCCAGTGGGTGAGAAATGGTATCTCACTGTGGTTTTTAATTTGTATTTCCCTAATGATTAATTATGTTAAACATCTTTTCATGTACCTATTAGCCAATTATAGACCTTCTTTAGTAAATGTCTGCTTATATCTTGTGCCCATCTTTCGGGGTATTGAATAATTTGTTTTCTTAAGTTGTAGAAGTTCTAGGAATTCCAGATACAAATCTTGTATGGGGCAAGTCTGGCAAATATTTTCTCCCACTCTGTTATTTGTCTTTACTTAATAGTATCTTTCAAAGTACACTAGTTTTGAATTTTGATGAGGATCAACTTACTAATTTTCTTTTATGACCTGTGCTTCTGGTGTCATATCTAAGAAATCTTTGCCCAATCTACAGTCCTAAAGATTTCCTCCTGTTTTCTCCTAGTTTTGTTTTAGCTCTTAAGAGTATAATCCCTTTTTTGAGTGAGCTTTGTGTATGGTGTGAGATAAGGACTATGTTCATCTTTTTTTGCTGGTGGATATCCAATTGCCATAGCACCATTTGTTGAACAAACTACCTTTTTTCCCCAACAAACTGCCTTTGCGCCTTTGTTTAAAAAGTCAATTTATTATAAATATAAGGATTTATTTCTCAACTGTCAATTCTATTTATTCATCTACATGTCTACCTTTATGTTAGTACCACACTGTCTTGGTAGTTGTAGTTTTATATTAAATTCTGAATCTGGGAAGTGGAAGTCTTCCAACTTTGTTTTCAAAATTACTCTATTTTATGCATTTTGCATTTTCATATGAGTTTTGAAATCCCATCAATTTCTGCAGAAAGGTCTGCTGGAATTTTCACATAGCTTGAGTTGAATCTATAGCTAATGGACTTAAAAGTACTTTAAAAAGTGAGGTGAGATTCATATAAAAGTATTTTAAAGTGAATAATCCAGTAGCATTTAGTACATTCACAGTGTTGCACAACCATCACACATCTATCTAGCTCCAAAACATTTTTATCACTCCGAAATAAAATCTCCCTAAAGTAGTTGCTACCCATAATCCTCTCCCCTCAACCCCTATTAACCATCAATCTGTGTCCTGTCTCTGTGGATTTAACTATTTTGGATATTTCATATAAATGGAATCATACAGTATCTCACCTTTTGTGTTTGGCTTATTTCACTTAGCATAAAGTTTTCAAGGTTCATCAACATTATATCAAAATTTAATTCCTTTATATTTTAGGGGGGAGGGGCAAAGGGAAAAGGAGAGAAAGAATCTTAAACAGGATCCACGCCCAGTGCAGAGCCCAACTCAGGGCTCAGTCTCACAACCCTGAGATCATGACTTAAGCCAAAATCAAGAGTTAGACACCTAACTAAGACTGAGCTACCCAGGCACATCAAAATATAATTACTTTTTGAAGATTGAATAATATTCCGTTGTATGTCTACCTACCACAATTTGTTTATCTAACTGTTGATAGACAAACAGGGTGGTTCCACCTATGAATATATATGTACATGTATTTGAGTACCTGTTTTCAATTTTTTGTGTATATACCCAGGAATGAAATTTCTGGGTCATGTGGTAATTCTATGTTTAAGTTTTTAAGGAATCTTCAACCTGTTTTCCACAGTGCCTTCACCATTTATATTCCTCCCTGCAGTGTACAAGGGTCAAATTTGTCCACATTCTCACCAACATGTTTTCCTTTTTTTTTTTTTATTACAGCCATCTTGGTGTGTGTCAAGTGGTACATTAATAGACTTTTAAAAAATAAATATTAGGGGCACCTGGGTGGCTCAGTGGGTTAAGCCTCTGCCTTTGGCTCAGGTCATGATCTCAGGGTCCTGGGATCGAGCCCCGCACTGGGCTCTCTGCTCAGCAGGGAGCCTTGCTTCCCCCTCTCTCTCTGCCTGCCTCTCTGCCTACTTGCGATCTCTCTCTGTGTTAAATAAATAAATAGAATCTTTAAAAAAAAAAATATTAGTTTTTGAGAAAGTAATATATGTACATGGTTCAAAATTTAAAATTTTGAATTTTATGACTCTTTCCAGAGAAACAGTGCATATACATGTATTTAATATTTTTTGGTTAAAAAACTAAACAGCCATCATTGATTATACAAACAAATCTGATGCCTTATAAAATTAATGTTAACTGGAAAAAATTTAGTTAAAACTATATGACCCTGATTTTTTTTTAAAAAAGTTTGGTTAAATGAGAGGTAAGAAAATATTTCATGATTTTAATTAAAACACACGCGTAGCAATGGAAAGCTTCTGAATTCAGTCAATGTTACCGTGCCTATCTTTAGTGACCCAGACTGGCTAAGAGAGTCATTCAAAAGAAATACAAGTTTCTATGGCTAAGAACTGTACCTTTAACTTTTCGCTAGCACTTGGATTATATGGCTTATATATCCAATGTTCATAAAGATATGAGCATTGATAAAAAAATTCAGGGCATGATCACAGTTTAACACATGAATTTTATTTTCTACTGTATATTGACCATATTTACAACTAGATGGCCAATTCAAGAAAAAATTCAGCTTTGCTGGGGTATAACTGACGTATAAAATTGTAAGATATTTAAAGTGTACACTGTGGTGATTTGATATAAGTACACATCATGAAATGCTTCTTCTCTTCTAGTTAATTAACATCTATCTCGCTTTTTTTTTTGGTGAAGGCAGAGTTGTATCATACATGACTTCAATACTGCCTTAATTTATGATTTGTAACTAGAAAATTCTCACTTAATATTTAAATTTATATATATGGAGAGGTGCAAAAGGCAGGGAAATTTTATTTTAAAGGCTAGTAGATCTCCCTGTGTATTTTATGAAATGCTGCTCTTGCAGAAAGCTGCTACACCATCACAAAGAGTTCTTTCCAGAATCTATACTGCTTACTGTGGAACAGAGTTTTGTTTTAGCTTTAGTGCTCCCCTATAATAGTGGCATAGCAAAGTGAAGTGATTGGTGCTCGCTGTTTTCCTCTGATGCTCTTGATAGTAGTGATATTTTGGAATATTCATTTAATAAATGCCTTATTCCCCAAAGTTGCTTAAGACAAAGGGAAAAAATTTAAAGTTATAAAAAGAGCTTTATTCCATGACTCATGAGACAAAATATCAAGAAGTTGAATTTCACTGAAATTATAAACATCTGTTCTGTGAAAGACACTATGAAGAGGATGAAAAAAGAGCCACACACTTGGAGAAAATATTTGCAAAAGACACATATCATAAAGTACTATTATCTAAAATATATAAAGAACACTTAAAATTCAACAATAAGAAAGCAACTCACCTAAAAAATGGCTCCAGAACATTAAGAGGAACCTCACCAAAGAAGACATAAAGATAGCAAATAAGCATGTGAAAAGATGCTCCACATCCTGTGTCATCATGAAATCACAAATTGAAACAAAAAATGAGATTCTACCACTACACATATAATCGAAGGACCAAAATCTGGAATGCCGACAGCACCAAGTGCTGATGAGGATGTGAGGCAACAGGAATCCCTCACTCATTGCTTGTGTGAATGCAAAATGGTACAGCTGCTTTGGAAGACAGTTTGGCAGTTTCTTACACAGCTAAACACTTCTTACCACACAGCCCAGCAATCACACTCCTTGGTATTTGCCCAAAGGAAGTGAAAACTTATGTCTACACAAAAACCTACATGTCAATGTTTATAGCATAGCTTTATTCATAATTATCAAAACCTGATTGCAACCACGATGTCCTTTAGTAGGTGAATGGATAGACAAATTGTAGTACATTCAGACAATGAACTATTATTCAGTGCTAGAAGGAAATGAGTTATTAAGCCATGAAAAGACAAGGGAGAAGCTTAACTGCATACTATTAAGTGAGATAAGCCAATCTGAAAAGGCTATATACTGTATGACTCCAATTATATGATATTCCAGAAAAGGCAAAACTATGGAGACAGTAAAAAATATCAGTGGTTCTCAGGGTTTTGAGGGAGGGGAAAGATGAACAGACTGAACACAAGGGATTTTTAGGACAGTGAAAATACTCTGATATTATAATGGTGGATTCATGCCATCATACAGTTAGTCAAAACCCACAGGATGTACACTAATGTAAATTATGGACTTTGAATGATTATGGTATGTCAATGTAGTTTCACTGATGTTAACAAATGTACCATTTTGGTGGTTGACAGTGGGGGAGGCTGTGCCTGCTGGGGGAGCCAGGAATATGTGGGAAATCCCTGTGCTTTCTGCTCAGTGTTGAGAACCCAAAAACATAAAGTCTATTTAACAAAATAAAAAAGATGCAAGACCTTAATATGAAACCTAAAACTATAAAACTTTGGAAGAATACATAGGAGAAAATCTTTATGACCTTGAGTTAGGTAAAGATTTCTTATTTACAGCACAAAGTGCCTGAATTATGAAAGAACGAACCGTAAAAGTGGACTTCAAAACCAGAAACTTCTGCTCTGTGAAAGACACTATTAAGAAGCCACAGATTGGAAAAAAATTTTTTTTGCAATATTTGCAAAGCACATTATTTGATGAAGAACTTATATCTGGAATATATTAAAGAACTTTCACATTTCAAGAACAATAAGCAAAAAGCACAAAACTTTTGAAAAGAAAACTTCACCAAAGAAGAGACACAGATGGCAAAATAAGCATAGGAAAAGATCTTTAATGTCATTAAGTTAAAATTAACACCACTATGCAAAACTACTATATTTCTATTAGAAGGGCTCATGTGAACACAAAGTGATAAAATCAAGTGCTGGCAAGGATACAGAACAATAGAACTCTCACAAATTGCTGGTGGAAATGCAAGATGTAGAGCTAATTTAGAAAACGTGTAGCAGTTTCTTATAAAGTTAAAAAAAAAAACACCTTTAAAAAAATCTTTTCTTTTAGAAATACATACCAAAATATTAAATGGATGAAGTTATATGATGTCTGAGATTTATGCCAAAATTATCAAGGCAATAATGTGGCTGGGGCACTAGATTAAATGAAGAAAATAACCCACTTACCTTATAAGCGGCAGTCTCACTCCTAGGTATTTACTCAAGAGAAAATACATAGATATGTCTACATACAAAGACGTGTATGCAAATGTTTACAACACCTTTATTCATAAAATCTCTCAAACTGGAAATAGCTCAAACGTTCACCAATTAGGGAATGTTCAATATTGTGGTACATCCAGATAACAGGATAGTAGTGAGCAATAAAAACTACTGATACATGCAACGACATGGATGAATCTCAAAAGCATTAAGTTAAATGAAAGATGCCAGACACACAAGGCAAAAACCACTATGACTCCATTTTTAAGAAGTTGTGGAAAAGTAAAAATTATAGAAACAGAAATTAGATCAGTAATTGCCAAGGTTTGGGTGTGGAGGAAGAGAAAGAACTACAAAGGTGCACACGGAACTTTTTATGGTGATAAAAATATTCTGCATTTTGAGTGTGATAATGGTTATATGACTGTATATGTAAAAGGGTGAATTTTATTGTATGTTTCACTTCAATAACCCTGACTTTTTTAAAAAAAAATAATTTTTTTTTTTTTTTGAGAGGAAGAGAGAGAGGGCAGAGTGGGGAAGAAGGAGAGAGAGTATCTTAAGCAGGCTCCATGCCCAGCACAGACCCCAAGTGGGGCTCCATCTCAGAACCCTGAGCTGAAATCAAGTCAGACGCTTAACCAACTGAGCCACCCAGATGCCCCTCAGTCCAATACATTTAAATGTTTCCTCTCATTTCTTTCTCTTCCCTTACTTAGGGCTTACAGTGGAAAAAGGGCAGGCCCTCTCCAGCTTCCAGATCCCCCAGTGTTAGGGCAGGGAGGGAAGGCAAGACTACATACTAAGCACGTGACTGCAGGTTTCTGCTTCTCTGGCTTACCCCAACCGACACTATGTGTGCGTGTTATCAAATATTTGCTTTCTTGAGAGCGGTATGTGGGAATTCTGCAGAAGACCCTTCAGGGGCCACCCTACTGCACAAGTCTGTATTGTGAAAGAATTGTTTTGTCTTTTTTTTTTTTTTTTTAAAGATTTTACTTATTTGAAAGAGAGAAAGAGATCACAAGTAGGCAGAGAGGCAGGCAGAGAGAGAGGGGGAAGCAGGCTCCCCGCTGAGCAGAGAGCCCGATGCGGGGCTCAATCCCAGGACCCTGAGATCATGACCTGAGCCGAAGGCAGAGGCTTAACCCACTGAGCCACCCAGGCGCCCCGAATTGTTTTGTCTTGACTGCTAACCCTCCTGCCCCTCCTTACTACCCCCCGCCCTTTTGTTTCAGGGTTGCTCAAATCTGGTTCTTGTTCAAAGTATCCACTTGAATCTAGGAAGAATTCGCATGTCTCCAAATGGGAATGTGGGCTCTTTCTAATTCTCTTCTCAAATAGGCACAAAGGGCTGCCAAAGCAGATATTCTACCTAGAAATAAGATGCCATTCTCCTTTTCTTAGAAATACCTTCAATCCCTAGAAGCCATTCTCTTGGTTTCAGGGTCCCTTAGGGATGGAGGGAAAAGCCACTCTACTCCCCATTAGACTAATGACTCCAATTATTTTTCCCTCTATTTTTCAAGAACAGGGGGAAAACTCCCAAAGCTACAGCCTAAACAGATATCCTAAAGGGAAAGATATGCCAGTTTTCCTTCTTGTGAATAAAATGTTATGTACGAACTAACAAACATTTACAGGTCTACTTACCCTACTTCATAAGATGCTAGGCCCTCTTTGACTAGCTGGTCATTTATACTAGTAGGAGTCATTCCAGGAGCACCAAGAGAATCGAAAAGCTCAACTAAGAGCACATTATCTTCCAGAATTTCTGTAAAACATTAAGATGAGTTTGGGGAAAGAAATAAATATGTTGCAAAACATACTAAATGAGGCAATTAAAAAAAAGCTGTAAACAATTACATTTTGCATACATGTGGTATTTTGCTGAATAATATCAAAGTCTCTCTGTAGGGGTAAAAGTAGCATTTTGCAAACATAAAACAATTGTCCATGTTATCTGCAGTATATGCAAATTAATAAAATATTCATTTTAGATTGTGTACTGTTCTATAACAAATCAAAAGCAGTTTAAAGCTTTTAAATTCAGAAAAAAGGAAATTGATATATATTCATTGAAGAAGTGTTCTGATGTGTTTTTAAACGATTTTATTGAGTTTACCCAAGTTCCAGAGTACAAAAGAATGAAATTCGGACTAGTGATTATCTGTGAAGGCTTACAGCTTTTATAAGAACGGCACAAAGTTTAAAACAACAACAACAAAAATCTAGAATCCTCAATTAGAGATTGAAATCTGGATTTTTTTCCCCCATCCCTGTGTTTTTAGGACAAACTATCTAACTTTTAATTTCTTTTAGAATACATAATGGTTACTTAAACAGGTTTATTTAGATCTATTTAGATCTATTTCTTAAACTAAACTGGGAGTTTAACTATGAGTAAAGTTTACATCTCATATGCCTGCTTACTTACTTATGGTACATAGCACAGAGAACCTGCGTAATATGTATCTGAATAAACTACAGAGTAATTTCTTTAGGAAATACATACCTCAATGCACTAAAGTATGCACTGAATGCACACTTCAACACACTTTATGCCTACACCTTCTACACAATAGCAACTGGTAGCTGCAGGTCAGAATGATGATTCCAAATAAAAAGACAAAGTGTTACCACAGCATCCTATAATATCTAGTCATAAAAATACATATTAGATAACCTTTCTCAAGAGCCTAAAAATGATTCCTGACTACTTTTCAATGGACCAGATATATCATCTAAAAATAAAAGGCTAAGCATTGCTGAGCCTCAATTAACTTTCATCTCCTTACTTTCCATGTCTTGTGTTCCCTTTAGTTCTTTGACTTCGTATTTCCCATACATAGTTCTTTATTCCAAAAGGGCCAACTTTCCATATGTTCTGTACCTTTACCAACTTCTCTGCTCTGCTAATTAAAATTTAAATATCCCTTGCTTTATAAGGTAACAATACATATTAATGGAAGACTCCCCTTCTCATCTATTATTAATGTCTTAAATTCTCAATCTCATCATTGTGATTAATGGGGTAAGATCTTTTAGATTTAAGGAGTGCCAGAAGGCCCTGCTCAAACAAATTATCTAGCATAATAATCATGTTATGACTGGTGTTTGGATGTTATTGGTATAACAAGTAATTAAGTGAGTAAGAAAAAGAAGGAGTCAAGAAAAAAACCAAGTCAGGTCTTGATGGGTTGTCCATGGGAGGGAGGGGGAGCTAAAACCAATAGAATAAAATACCAAAAGCAAAGTTGGTAAGCAGAATTATCTAGGTTAAAGTCAGCTCAAAATCAGTGGAGATTACTCAAGGACTAAGAAGCCCTTAATTTACTGCTCACATCAGAGAAGCCAGATATAAAAATGTTATTGACTAAGGATGCAATATCTGTAACCACATTCTTCTTAAACAAACTATTTCTTCAGAACAATTTCTCCTATCAACAATGTGGATAAATTATCACTGATATGCCATCGGTTCCCCGTTATGTAACCCTGAGCTGCTGATCGCTAAGCTTTAGTCTCCTCATTGTAACACAGGCTAACACTCTTCTGGTGATTGGGTTCATTTAATGGTAGTATGACAAATGTGAACAAATAGATATAGTAAAAATTACCTTGGAAATTCCCAGAAATCAACCCTAAGTAAACATAATCTTGTGTATCCTGCACTAGTACTTATTAAGACCAACTCAGCCAGAAAAATAACAGACTCCCACCACCCCCCAACCCCTGCATCCAAACCCCTTGGGGCCAGACAGGTTTCAGAACTTCAAACTGAGAAAAGCTACATAAAATATATACTGCCTATTTTATAATACCCCCAGCAGATTCTGAGGCAGCAGCCTACAAACATACGTTACTATCCTGAAATGGAATATATGAATATTCACTATAAAGGAGATAAAGACTATATATATCTTCATGTCAATTCAGATCGGGTTTTGCTAGTCAACTTTTCACTTTCAGAACATGCTGGGTTACAAATTGTGAGCTAGTGGTCACCCTGTATCTTGGACCCAAACTACTCCAAAAAAGAAATGACTTTTTTCAAAATATGGGGAGAGACTACAGTTGAATACACTTAAGTAAAATGAAATGAAAAAAACATATGAAAACTATTTAGCAGTTATGTCCCACCTCCCCTCACTGTCCTGCACATTAAAGTTTAGCATTCATCATGCCAAAATCAGGATAGAGTCCTTGCAGAAATGTAAACGAATAAGAGAAGCTAATTCCTGGCTTTAGGGCTTTCAAGAGGCCATATCCAGGATGACTTCATTTTTTTTTTTAAGATTTTATTTTTAAGTAATCTCTACACCTAACATGGGACTTGAACCTACAACTCGAAGATCAAGAGTTGCACACTCCACCAACTCAGCCATCCAGGCACCCCTAGGATAACTTGATCTTTAACAGCAATTTTCGTCTTGTACTGATTTTATACTCTAGAGCCTGCAACTATATCCATTATACCTAATTCTCAATAAATGTTCTCTCTCACTACTCTCACTGATGAAAACACTGAATTTACTCTAAGATCAAGCAAATTTATTACAATGTTATTATATATAATCACGTGGCAACAAATAAAAATGGGAATAGCTTACTAACGACTGAACATGTCATAAATTTATCTTGAGTCTTTTCTTCAAATTTTTCCTTAGCTTTTTTGGACCACTGCATTGTCCTTATACATGGTTCAATATAGGCCAGCTTACATTTAATTGCCTGTGTCAAACAAAATTGCATCATTAAGAAAAAGTAAAATTTCTAGTTATTTTAGAATTAAAATAAAGGTTTATATGTGTACGAAAAACTCTGAATATATAGTTAGAAAATAAATGTGCAAAAGGTATCTATAAAATATTTTACAAATGCCAATAATTAGAATCAATAGACCATTTGGTTGAATTACTGCACATTCAGACACCGATATAATAAGCATCTACTGAAAGAATTACAGATACTCATTATATACTGTTAAATAAGAAAAGTAAGTTATAGGACTATTTGTCTAATCCTATAATTGTTAAACAGAAGACACATCTTAGAATTATATTTATAAAAAATATTCAATAGTTCTGAATGAGTCCTCTTTTTATTTATATTTTCAAGTTTTTCCTATATTTTACCCATTTTTAAAATGAAAAATATTGTTTAACAATCATTCAAATGCCTAAATGTGAAGTGAGTTAGAAAATAAGCCCCAATAACCTTTATCTCTGGAGAACAGGATTCCAAGAGAAAGATAATTTTTTACTTTTTTTTCCAAACTACTCTCTTTCTCTAAGGCATGTTACATATACTTAAATATAAATGGAATTGCAGTAAAAATACTTCTATGATGAGATTTTTTTCCCCAAAATATATCACCTTCCTACCACATTATATAGGTTTTCAAAATAACATTGAGATCTAGAGACCAGTAAATACTTACAAAGACACAAACATACATATACATATACATTTATAATGAATGCTTATTTGCTAAGATATACATACATCCTAACAATTTATGGCTGCTATATAGGAAATTACAGTAATGACAGCAACTCTTCTATATTTCATGTATCAAATTATTTACAGACAAAAATGTTAGTTAATAGAGTATTTCTATGATAAAAATGATTCCTAAAAATATTGTGTTAGTATTCTAACCCTATGACTCACAGTAAGTAGATTACCTTCTCTGGGGGATTTAGAAACTCATCTTTTATTTTACGCATTTCTTTAAGTGTTATTTTTGCAGTATTGCCGAAGTCCACATATTTAATTTCAACTTCACGATGTCCAGGCAATCCTTCAAAAATTATGAAATTAGAAATCACAAACTTGGAAAGAAAACAGAGATTTATCTAGCAAAATTTGGACTGACAGTCAACTATGTTAGAATACTTTTATGATTGACATATAAACTTAATACTTTTTAAAATACAAAAAATATTTCTAATATGTGGACTTAAAAAAATCAACCATAATGCATAGTTGTTCAAACTTGCTGAATGAGAAATTAACAATTTTAAGATATCCAAAGGACAACCAAAATCAGGATAACAACACAGCTATCAAATGTTAGGTGTTATGGCCTGAAAGTTAAAAACTAGGTATTAAGACTGACTGGGTTAGAATCCAGTCAAATTCCACGTGACTAAGCAAGCTAATCACTCTTTCTAAAATATTACTTTGAGCAAGTTCCTTTTTCTCTCTAAGGCTCATTATTTCATTTGTAAAATAGGCATACCAGTAGAATCCAATCTTGTAAGACCTATTTTTTTTGAGGATTCACCTATTTAAAATAATTTGCAAAGCACCATAGTAAGCATGCACTTAATAAATGTTTACTGTTAGTAAACACAGGTGATTAAGGCAAAAGATTTAATAATCAAACTAAAGATTCATTCATATGATGATACCTAACTGAAATTAAAAAAAAAATTATTTTGGGGAATATTGTGAACAATAAGCAAAGACAGACCTCCATGTCAATATAGTCTTTATATTTTACAGGATACCAATGAATCCCCTAAAATGTTCAAACACACGAAAGTCTGAATAAAAACCTATCTCACTGACCTTTTTGAAAATACTCAAAATATATGGTTGACTTTAGCCTCTCTTATCACACCTATGTATAATTCTATTAAACTGGCTGCCATCGTTTTCAAATTTAAAGAGTAGTACAGTATATATAATTTCAAAAATGGAAAAAATACAGGCATTCTCTGCTCCTTAGCAGAAATGGAAGCAGATGGAACAACACTGGTACTCAAGAGGACACTTCAAACAACTTAGGCCCTGTGGTAACTGGTATCTGCAGTAATTGAGGAGACACGTTACCATAAGTATAATAAGAAGGTGAGGGAAACCCTCCATACTTCCACTGGAATTCTCATGCTAGAAGGATATTCTTAACTGTACTAGTGCCATTAGATTCTTATTATTCCTCAAGTCTCTGAATGGAGATATAGTTTTAGACAAAACAAATAAATGGACAGGAGATAAAATTTAAAGAACATTTTACCCAAATTATCAATCGTGTATGAGAGTAGAGTCAGGAGACATGAAAGGTCTCAAAAAAATTTTTTTAAAGATTTTTTTATTTGACAGAGAGCGAGCGAGCACAAGCAGGGGGAGCAGCAGGCAGAGGCAGAAGGAGAAGCAGGCTCCCCACTCAGCAGGGAGCCCGATGTGGGACTCGATCCCAGTACCCTGGGATCATGACCTTAGCCGAAGGCAGCCGCCTAACTGACTAAGCCACCCAGGCACCCTTAAAGGTCTCAAAATTTACCTCATTTATTCTGAGGAAACAATGAGAAGATGTTCCCAAAAAACAGGGGAATAAACTGAAGAAGTAAACATGGGATCCATAAAACAAAGGATCCAACACAGGAAAACAAAGTATATTGCCAAGTGAAATAAATTCCCTGAATAACGAAACTATAATAAGCTTAGAGGACTAGCAGTCTAATTGGAGAAGATAGAAGGATGTTTTCACCACTAGAAAAAACAAAAACAAAAACAAAAAAAACCCCAACTGACATTACCTGAAAAGTCAATCACGTGGAAATTGTTTTGAACAATTAGGAAAATGTAGCCATAAATTTAAAGAAAATAAAGTGAAAAATTGATGCATTAACTTGAAATAGAAATAAATTATTATTTATGACTTAGTGAAAATATTTATATAGAATATGGATTAACTAAAATTGTGATACAACTTTAGTTAATGGGATGGGGTGGGGAAGGCATATAAGAGCTAGAAGAAATCTAAAACTGCTTACCTGCCTTAATAAGAATAGATACTATCTAAGAGTAAAATAACAACAAAGTATTACATATTTAGAAGTAATAACACAAATAAATACCAAAAGAAACAGTTGAAAGAATTTAAAGTATTTTTTAAGTAATCTCTACACCCCACATGAGGCTCAAACTCACAATCTAATTTCAGTTAGGTATTCCATGCTCTTTCAACTGAGCCAGCCAGGCAACCCTAAATAAAATACTTGCCTTTGAGGAGTGCAGTTTAAGTTGTTTAGCACCATTTAACTTTTTAAAAAGGCAGACATTAGAAAACAACAACAAAAAAACAGGTTAAGTCCTAGTCAAATCAAAATCTAAGGACTTAAGACATTTACCTCCCAACATTACCACTAGCTTTTTAAAGATAACTGAGCAAAATCGGGTAAGATCAAATAATATCACTGCCATGATTTAATTTGTACCAACTCAAATGGTTTCAGTTTTTAAGCATAACATTTCCCTGTAGAAATAGTGTTCAATTTCCTACCAATAACTTTTGCTCGGTACCAAACTCCATCTTCAAATTTAGCTACACAGGCTTGACCTTGAACTGGACAGAGGATTTCCAGATTTTCTCCATCTTCACTTTTATAGAATTCCTCAATTGTCTTTAGTAAAAATAAAAAATCCAGGCTCTCTATCTAAGAAATAAAGGGATTAAAACACTATAGTTTCAAAGAAACAAAATTTAAATGTGGCATGTATTATTAAGTACTGCTTATAAAATTATTGGGATCAGACAAATCAAATGTTATGTAATTTATATTTGAAATATTTTATTACAGAAGCAGTATATAAAATCAGCAAATATGGATATAACAAAAAAATGTTTTAAATCACATTTCTTCAGATATCTTAAGTGTATATCCTTCCAGATCCTTTTTTTAAAATTTAAATTCTATTAACCATTAGTATTTGATGTAGTGTTTTCGTTAGTTGCCTATTAACACCCAGTGCTCCTCTCATCCTATGCCCTCCTTAACATCCATCACCCAGTTAACCCACCTCGCTACCTACCTATCTTTTCACAACCCTCAGTTTGTATTCTATAGTTAAGAGTCTCTCATGGTTTGTCTCCCTGATTTCTTCCCATTCCGTTTTCCCTCCCCACCATGATCCTCTGTGCTATTTCTTATATTACACAAGTGAAACCATATGATAATGGTCTTTCTCTGTTTGACTTATTTCACCTAGCACAGTATCCCCCAGTTCCATCCATGTTGATGCAAATGGTAGATATTCATCCTTTCTGAAGGCTGAGTAATATTCCGTTATATATATGAATCACATCTTCTTTATCCATTCATCTGTTGAAGGACACCTCAGCTCCTTTCACAGTTTGGCTACTGTGGACATTGCTGCTATGAACACTGGGGTGCATGTGCCCCTTCTTTTCACTACAACTGTATCTTTGGAGTAAATACCCAGTAGTGCAATTGCTGGGTCATAGGGTAGCTCTATTTTCAACTTCTTGAGGAACCTCCATACTGTTTTCCAGAGTGGCTGCAACAGCTTGCATTCCCACCAACAGTGTAAGAGGGTTCCCCTTTCTCCACATCTTTGCCAACATTTGTTGTTCCAGATTCCTTTCTTATACACACACAAACTTTCTATATTTTTAAAAACAAAAATGAGGTATCTTACATGCAATTTGATTACAGTGTGATAATTTGCATTTTCCATCAATTCTCATTTTTCTGTTTAAGTATTTCTATTAGTACTTTTAGGTCACATTTAGATATTCCTAAATGACCCAAACCAGTATCAAATTGAAGACTACACATTATATCTAGTTATCTCAATAAATATTTCAGAATCTAGTGTCGTCCTCTTTTTTTTTCTTTTAATGACTAGGTCTTGCTGAAGAGAGCCTGCTATTTTTCTGCAGAATGCCCCATCTTCTGGATTTATGTGGTTACATCCTCATACTATTATTTAGCTTGTTCCTCCATTAAGTGGGGTCTGTTTCCTGAAATTTCCCCAAAGCCAGAAGTTATACCTATAGGTTTGGTGGATTCAAACCTTTTTTGGCCAGAATACATCTGAAGTGTATGTAGGTTGCAATACATCAAAAGACATAATATTATTGACACAATATTAACATGCTAAGATTCACCTACAGACTGGGGTGATAATTCTAATCCCTCTGTTGTACAGTTATGTAATTCATTTAATAATACTTTGGCATTATATGAATCTCCAGTTTCCCATCAACCTTCCATCTTATGATTTTAAACTGAATTGATCATTCTTTAAATCAGTAATTTCAGTAGGGTTTGTAAAGTGACTGCATTGAGTAAACTAGAGATTTCTCTTATTAATAAGACTACTTTGTTACTTAAGTTCTTAAAGTTCTTATAGTACCTAAAACATAGTTCACCCCCCACAAAAAAAAATCCCAAAACACCAAGGATAAATGTCTGATTATCTCTCCAAATACCAATTGTTAAGGTTAAAAAATATTTTAAAAACTATTTCAAATGGCAAAAAAGGAGGTTTTGTATTATAATGCAAATGGAAATTCTGTGAATCTGTCTTTTCTTATTTCATTTAAATTACTTTAAAAATTTTAAGTTTTTTTAACTTTCATTTCTAAGTAGGTTTTATTCATATTCTTTCATCCAAAGTAAACAGTAAAAATTGCACAGAGGAATGACATCAGCAAAATAGCAGACTAGGATGCTCCAAGCTCTTGTTCCCCCAAAGAAACAATGGGAAAAAAGAGAGAGAGAGAGAGAGAAGCCATATGAACTTTGTCAGAACTATGGAAAAGTCAGACGTTTATAGCAACCAACCAAACACCCAATCAAGCTTCTGGCATTCAAATAAATCTGTCACAAGCTAAAGGAACAGAGACTTCAGTTATCACATGCAAGGAATAGTCTTTGCAAAAATAGTTTGAAATAGTCTCAAAACTAACTAACCACTGTAGTCTTCAACAATAAAATCCAGCAAATCCCAGGGAGGTGGGGATTTTATTTTCAGAGTTACTGCATTACAATAGTCAAATGCCCAGTTTTCAACAAAAGATCAGAAGAAATACAAAGAAAAAGGGTAACATGGCTCATTCATAGAACAAAATAAAAACCACCCCCGAAGCAGCCCAGATAAAGGACATACTAGACAAAGACTTCAGAACAACTGTCTTAAATATATGTTCTTAAACAAACTGTCTTAAATATGTCTTAAATAAATATGTTAAAGGAACACATGGATAAAGAGCTAGAGGAAACCAGGAAAACAATAAAGGACCAAAATGAAAATACCAACAAAGAGAAATTATAAAAAGGAATCAAACAAATTCTGGAGCTGAAAAGTATAACAACTGACGTGATAAATACACCAGAGGGATTCAGCAACATATCTGAAACAAGCATAAGAAAGGATCAGTGAACTTGAAGATAGGACAACTGAAATCATTAAGTAGGGAAAGGTATGAAGGGAAGAGAGGCTAAGGGACTGGAACAGAGACCAAGGGCACCATTAGACATATTAATATATACATTACGGGAATTCCAGGAGAGAGAAAGGAGCAGAAAGATTATTTGAAGACATAATGGCTGAAAACGTCCCAAATTTGATGACGTTTTCAAATTTGATGACATTTGGACTCAGACATGAATCTACAAATCCAAGGTCAACGTTGACTCGTATCTCCAGGATATGTTGGAGTCATAACCTGCGAATGTGACCTTATTTGGAGACAGAGTCTTAACGGATAATCAAGTTAAAATGAGGTCATTAGGAGAGGCCTTAATCCAATATGACTGGTGTTATTAAAAGGAGATTTAGTACAGAGGCAAATAGAGGAGGATGCATGCAAAGATGGAGAGAGAGATCAGGGTGATGCAACAGAAGTCACACACCACCAAAAATTTCCAACTAAGCACCATAAAGTAGGAGAAAGGAATGGAATAAATTATCACTCACACCCCTAAGAAGGAACAAACCATACTGATATCTTGATCTCATACTTCTAAATTCCAGAACTATAGGACTATAAATTTATGTTCTTTAAGCCATCTAGTTTGCGTAACTTTGTTATTACAGCCTTAGGAAATGAATACAGATTTTGGTTTTGAGAAGTAGGGTGTTGCTGTAACAAACACCTAAAATATGGGTGTGACTTTGGAATTAGGTAATGGGAAGAGGAGAAGTTATGAAGTGCTTGAATAAAAAAGTCCAGATTTCCCTGAAAAGAATTTTGGTAGAAATATGAATGTTAAAGGTGCCTCTGGTGAGATCTCAGACAGAAATGAGGAACATGCTATTAGAAACTGGAAGAAAGGAAATCCTTGATATAAAGTGGTAGAGAACTTGGCTGAATTGTGTTCTGTTGGACAGAAAGTAGAACATTAATATTTAGCTGAAAAGATCTCTAAGCAAAATGTTGAATGTGCAGTTTGGTTTCTCCTTGTTGTTTATGAAAAAACACGAGAAGAGAGGGATAAAGAAGGAATTGCTAAACATAAAGGAACCAGAACTTGAAGGATTTTTAAAATTCTCAATCTATCCATATTGTAAACAATGAGAATGTATACTTAGAGAGGACACTGAGGGTGTGGCTCGACACTCCTTAAGAGATTATGGTCAAGTGACTTGTGGATCCAATCAGTCATCTCAGTAGAAACACTACCAGCTTGAACTTAAGGGGATAGACATGGGAAGAAGGAAGGCTGTTGGATTTGTGTGATTTTATAGGCAGGAAGTAAGCTGACAGGGCTATCAGCCCTGAACATGTGTTATCTTTCAAGAAAAAGGAATAATGACCCCAAAGGTGGTTCAGAGCCTGTCGTGTCTGCCACTGCCACCAGGAACCCAGAGGGCAGAGGACTGAGAGGGAGGACTGTCTTATCCTCTGTTCCAGGAGGTTTAGCCTCCTGGGCTCCAGAGCATGAGGACAACCCCTCAATTCCAATAGGTGAGGCTGCTTCCAGGGCTAAGGGGGAAAAACCACCCTAGTAGGACTGGAGGGTGGAGCATCCAGTCAATGAAGAGGATTCTCAAGTCATAAGAATCTAATAGAATCTGCCCTGCTAGGTTTTAGATTTGTCTGGTCTCACATATTCAGCGATAGAGAAGAATTTTGCTCCAGCTTGAGTGATACCTAAGTCTTAACCTGTACTTGAATTTGACTGAGATTTGGGACTTATGTTTGATGATATTTACATATAAGATTTTGAACTCAGAACTGATGCTGTAATGATTGGAATGCGGTGAATGTATTTTTAATGTGGGAAGTACATGAATTTCTAATAGAGCAGGAGTAGACTGCTTTGCAAACTGTGTCCTTTCAAAAACATATGTTGGAGGGCTAACCCCAAAGTATCTCAGAATGTAATCTTATTTGAAAATAGGGTGTACAGAGGTTATCAAGGTAAAATAAAGTCTTAGGCGGGACTAAGACTTTATTCAATATGACTGATGTCCTTATTAAAAAACTGAGATAAACAAGTAGAGAAAATGCCACATGAAGAAAGCAGAAGAGACTGGGGTAATGAAGCAGACGTCAACAAGTGGTAAAGATGGGCGCCTGGGTGGCTCAGTGGGTTAAAGCCTCTGCCTTCGGCCCGGGTCGTGATCCCAGGGTCGTGGGATCAGGCCCTAGTCATGCTCTCTGCTCAGCGGGGAGCCTGCTTCCCCCTCTCTCTCTGCCTACTTGTGATCTCTCTGTCAAATAAATAAATAAAATCTTAAAAAAACCCAAAAAACAAGTGGTAAAGATCGCCAGCATAACACCAAAATTTAGAGGAGAAACATAGAATAGATTTTACCTCTAAGATCTCAGAAGGAATGAACCCTGCCAAAACCTTGATTTTAGACTTCTAGACTCGTCATCACTGTGAGACCATAAAGTCTTGTTGTTTAAGCTATCCAATTTAGGGTACTTTGTTACAATGACCCTACAAAGCTAATACACTCAACAAAACCCTAAGTAGGATAAACCCAAAGACACACACTCAAACGCATTATAATCAAACAATAAAGACAAAGGAAGAATCTTGAAAGCAGCAAGAGAGAACCAACTTGTCATGTACAAGGAATCATCAAGATTACTTGTTGATTTCTCCTAAGAAAACTTTGAAGACAGAAGAAAACAGGGAGATATATTTAAAGTGCTGAAAAAAAAAAAAACAACCCTATCAACTGAGAATTACAGATCCAGCAAAACTATCCTTCAAAGATGAGGGAGAAATTAAGCCATTCACAGAGAAACAAGAGGTGAGGGAGTTCATTGCTTCTAAAGGGAGTCCTTCAGGTGGAACTAAAAGGATCCTAGAGTGTAACTCAGAGTCACATGAAGATATGAAGATCTGTGGTTCAGGTAAGCACAAGGATAAATATGAAAGCCAGTATTATTTTAATTTTGGTTTGTAACTCCACTTTTATTTCTATTTATTTTTACAGGATAATATCTATTTCTATAGGATTCAAAAGATAAATGCAGAAAATTATAAATCCATGTTATTGAGCACACAATGTATAAAGATTAATTTGTGACATCAATAATATAAAATTGGAATGAAGCGGCACAGGAGTTTTTGTGCAATTAAAGTTGGTATAAATTCATATTGTTACAACTTTAGGATATATGTAAGCCCTATGGTAATGATAAAAAAAATTTATATATAGAAAAGGAAATAAGGTAATCAAGACATGAAACTACAATATTTGCATGCCCATGTTCCCTGCAGCATTATTCACTATAGTCAAGAGGTAGAAGCAAACCAAATGTTCATTGATGGATGAATGGACTTATAAAATGTGAAATAGACATAGAATGGAATAACAGCCTTAAAGAAGGAAATCTTCTTGCACAACAGCATGAATGAACCTTGAGGGCATTATGCTAATGACGTAAGCCAGCCACAAAAAGACAAACACTGTATGATCCCATTTATATGAAGTATCAAAATAGTGAAATTCATAGAATTATGGTTGTCAGTAGTTAGGGGTGGGGAAAATGGAGAGTGATTGTTTAAGAGGTGTAAAGATTCAGTTTTACAAGATGAAAAAGTTCTACAGATCTGCTGTAAAACAATGTGAGTATAGTTAACACTACTCTAACTATACATTTAAAAATGGTTAGATGGGAGATGCCTGGGTGGCTTAGTCCTTAAGCATCTGCCTTCGGCTCAGGTCATGATCCCAGGATCCTGGGATCGAGCCCCGCATTAGGCTCCCTGCTCAGCAGGAAGCCTGCTTCTCCCTCTCCCACTCCCCCTGCTTGTGTTCCCTCTCTCGCTGTGTCTCGCTTTGTCAAATGAATAAATAAAATCTTAAAAAATAAATTAAAAAAAATAAAAATGGTCAGATGATAAATTTTGTTTTTTTATGACAATGTTTTTCAAAAATGTTAAAAAAATGACATAAAAAAAACCACAACTAAACACAAAAGAGGGAATTAATAGAGGAAATGAGAGACAAAAAAGCTATAAGATATATAGAAAATAGCAAAATGGTGGAAGCCTTTCCTATTAATAGGTACTTTATTTTACTTTTTTTAAAGATTTATTCATTTGAGAGAGAGACAGAGCACAAGCAGGGGGAGCAGCAAGTAGAGGAAGGAGAAGCAGGCTCCCTGCTGAGCAAGGAGCAGCCTGATGTGGGGCCGATCCCAGGGTCCTGGAATCATGACCTGAGCTGAAGGCAGACACCTAACTGACTGAGCTACCCAGGCGCCCCTAATAGGTAATTTAAATGGATTAAATGCTCCAATTAAAAGGTAAGATTGGCAGAATGGATCTTAAAAAATGGCACAACTATATGCTATGTATAAGATACTCACTTTAGATCCCAAAACATACACAGGTTGAAAGTGAAAAACTGGAAAATGTATTCCATGCAAACAGTAATGGAGAGAACTGGAATAGCTATGCTGTTATTAGACAAAATAGACTCTAAGTCAGATAATATTACAAGAAACAAAGAATGACACTATACATTGATAAGAGAGTCCATTCACCAATAAGATGTAACAATTACGAATACATAAGCACCAAACATTAGCACCCCAAAATATATGATGCAAACACTGACAGAACCAAAGGGACATAGTTCTTCAATAAAAGGAGACTTCAGTGCTCCACTTTCAAAAACAGAACTACAAAGAATGTCAAGAAAATAGATTACTTGAACAACAGTATAAACCAGTTACACATAACAAAAATATACAGAACATTCAAGCCAAGAGCAGAATACATATTTTTTTTCTCACGTGCACATGGAACATTCTCAGGATAGACAATATGTTAGGCTACAAAACAATTCTCAGTAAGTTTTAAAAGACTGAAAACATACAAAGTGTTTTTCCTAATCACAATGGAAGGAGACTAGAAATTAAGAGAAACCTAAAAAAGTCACAAGAAACTCATGGGATGAAGCAAAAGTAGTGTTAAAAGGGAACTTTAGAGCTATAAATGCATACTGTAAAAAAAAAATCATAAATAACTATAAAACTTAAGGAAATAAAAAAGCAAAATAAACCCCAAACTAGCAGAAAGAAGAAAATAATAGAGTAAAGCTTTGATATAAAATAGAAAATAGAAAAACAATGGGTAAAAAAAACAAAGATTGATTTTTGAAAAGATTAACAAAATTGACAAACCATTAACTAGACTAAGGAAAAAAAGAAAACACAAATTACTAAAATTAGAAAGACTGAGTGAATTCCTACTGATTTTAATAAATAAAAAGGATTATAAGAGTCTACTACACCTAGAAACACACACCTACCAAGACTGAGTCATGAATAGCAAAATCTAGGCAGACCTTTGTCTAGCAAGGAGACTGAATTAGTAGTTAAAAACTTCCAAATAAAGAAAAGCCCTTGATCACACTGCTTCACTGATGAATTCTACTACACTGATGGTCACTAGAAGGGAGGTCGGTGGGGGGATGGTGAAATAGGTGATGGGGATTAAGGAGTGCACTTATGATGAGCACTGGATGATGTATGGAAATGCTGAATCACTATATTGTACACCTGAAACTAATATAACATTGTATGTTAATTACCTGGAGTTTAAATAAAAAAGAACACCATCCCTTCTTGGCCAAAACACGGTGGGGAGAAACTCATCCCAATTCATTTTAAGAGGTCAACATTACCTGAAACTAAAGCCATACAAAGACACAACAAGAAAACTAAACTAGACTAATATCACTTATGAACACTGATGCAAAAATCCTCAATGAAACACTTACAAACCAAATTCAGTGTAATATTAGAAGGATTATATATCATGATCTAGGGGGACTGATTCCTGGAATGCATGATGGTTCAAAATATAAAACAAAAACAATGCAGTACGTATCAACAGAATGAAGGAAAAATAAAAACCATGATCATCTCAAATGATGCAAAAACTGTATTTGACAACACTAAACAATCTTTTCATGATAAAAACACTAAATGAGCTATTCCTAGGAACTTTCTTCAACATGATAAAGGCCATATGGGAAAAACCCAGATACCATAGTCAATGGTAAAAGAGAAATGCTTTTTCCCCTCAGACAGAAGAAAAAGATACCTGCATTTTCTACTTGTATTCAACAAAATATTGGAACTTATAGCCAGAACCATTAAATAAGAAAAAGAAACAAAAGGCATTCCAATTGTCAGAAATAAAATTATCTCTTTTTGCAGCTGACATAATTTTATCATGTATGAAACTCTAAAAAACCTACCGAAAAAACCTGTTAGTGAAGTTACAGGATCTAAAATCAAGACAGAAAAATCAGTTATGTTATACAAAGCAGTAATGAACAATCTAAAATGGAAAGTAACAATTTGTTCTATAATTCCACAAAAAGAATACATTTAGGAATAAACTTAAACAAGGAGGGAATAGGCTTGTATGCTTATACACCATACCAGACTGCTGAAAGAAATGAAAGAAGACAAAAATAAGAGGAAAGGCATCCCACATTCATGGACTGGAAGACCTAATATTGTTGACAATACTACCCAAAACAATCTACAATTCAATGCAATCCCCATTAAAATTTCAGTGATGTTTCAGGCAGAACAGAAAAGCCCATTCTCAAAGTTGTATGAAATCTCAGGGGACCCCAAACTGCCAAAACAATCTTGAGAAAGAACAAAGGTGGAGGGCTCACACATTCTGATTTCAAAACTTGCTACAAAGCTATAGTACCCAAAACAGTGTGCTACTGGCATAAGAACAGACAGACAGACTGATGGAATAAAACAGACATCCCAGATATAAACCTTCACATATATGGTTAACTGAGTATTGACAAACATGCCCAGACCTTTCAATGGAGAAAAGACCAGCTTTTCAACAAATGGTGCAGAGAAAAGTGGACATTCACATGGAAAAGAATGAAATTGGACCCTTCTCTTATACCATATACAAAAATTAACTCTAAATGAATCAAAGACCTAAGTGTAAGAGCTAAAACTGTAGAACTCTTAGAAGAAAACACAGGGGAAAAGCTTCATAGTGTTAGATTCAGCAATGATTTCTTGGCTATGACACAAAACCACAGGCAACGAAAGAAAAAAATAAACTGGGCTTTATCAAGTTAAAAACTTTTGTGGATCAAAGAATGGTATCAAGGGAGTGAAAGGCAATCCACAGATTGGGAAAAAATATCTGAAAATAATATATCTGATAAATTATTGATATTCCTAATGTATAAAGAACTCCTACAACAAAATAATCCAATTCAAAACTGGTGAAAAGACTGGAACAGGTATTTCTCCAAAGGAATTTTATAAGTGACTAATAAATACACATGTGAAAAAATGTATTCAACAATACTAGCTATGTGGGAAATGCAAATCAAATCCATAATGAGATAAAACTTCATACCCTTAAAATGGTTATTTTTTAAAAAAATAAGTGTTGGTGAGGATGTGGAAAAACTGGAACTCTTATGCATTGCTAATGGAAATACAAAATGGTGTGGCACTGTGGAAAAGTTTGGTAGTTCTTCAAAAAGTTAAACAGAATTATAATATTATCCAGCAATTCCAGAGCTAGATATATACCTAAAAGAATTGAAAGCAGAGACCAAATAGACACTTGTACCCCCATGCTTATAGCAGCATTATTCACAATAGCCAAAATGTTGAAACAATCCACGTGTCCATCAGCAGATGAATGGTAAACAAAATACAGTATATACATACAAGGAAATATTAGTCAAGAAAAAGAATGAAATTCTGATACATGCTACAACATGTAAATATTACAAAGTGAAATAAGGCAGACACAAAAGGAAAAATATTCTGTATTTCTACTTAAGAGGTACCTAGAATAAATTCACAGAAAAAGAAAGTAGGACAGGTTATGAGAGGCTGGGGGGCAGGGGAAGGAAAAATGGAGAGTTGTTTAATGGTTACAGAGATGTCTGGGATGATGAAACAGTTCTAGATATAAATAGCGGCAATGGTTGTACAACACTGAGTGTACTTAATGGTACTGAACTGTACATTTAATGGCTAAAATGGTATATTTTATATATGTTTTACTTCATATAAAGACACTGTAAAAAAACACTAAACTAACTGTAAAAAGTGTAAAAAAACACTAACTGTAAAAAGACACTAAAAGACACTGTAAAAAAAAATTCAGTGAAAGAAATATATGCAAGTCCTTATTTAGTGCCAAATAAGCGGACTTTCACAACTTAGTGGAGCCCTTACAGTGTGGTACAGTGCTTAAGACGACAGGCTCTGAATGAAGTTACACTGCCCAGTTCAGTCCTGGCTCTTCCCTTCTGTAGCTGTGTGACCTCAGGCAAGTTGCTTTATCCCTTTGGTTAGAGTCTCCATGTCTAAGTGAGAATACTAGTATCTTTCTCATAGGATTGTTGTGAAGATTAATGAATTATTCACCCATTATGGCCTTTAGAAAGAGTTAATTCATATGAAGCACGGACACAAAGAGATCAATAAGGATGAACTCATTGTTAGTAGCTATCTAAACAAACCCATCAGTCCACATCCAAAATTTAATATGAAATGCCTTTGATCTGAATTTATTTTGGTGTTCAAATTCAGAAAATTACCTAGTAAAAATGTGTAAATTCTCAGATGTCCATTATCAGAAACAGGTTTTCTCACAGTATTCTTTTTTAAACATTTAAAAATTTAAATAAAAAATTTAAAATTTAAATTCAATTAATATATAATGTATTATTGGTTTCAGAGGTACAGGCCTGTGATTCATCAGTCTTATATAATACCCAGTGCTCATTACATCACATGCCCTCTTTAATGTCCATCACCCAGTTACCCCATCCACCCACTCCCCTCCCCTCCAGCAACCCTGTTTCCTTCCTATGATTAAGAGTCTCTTATGATTTGTCTCCCTGATTTCATCTTGTTTTATTTTTCCCTCTCTTCCCCTATGCTCCTGTTTTGTTCTTGAATTCCACATATCAGTGAAATCATATGATACCTGTCTTTCTTTGATTGACTTATTTCGCTTAGCATAATACCCTCTAGTTCCATCCACATCATTGCAAATGGCAAGATTTTTTTTGATGGATGAATAGTATTCCATTGTGTGTGTATGTATATGTATGTGTGTGTATATATATATATATATGTGTGTATACACACACACACACACACACACTATATCTTCTTTATCCATTCATTTGTTGATGGACATTTGGGCTCTCCCCATAGTTTGGCTATTGTAAACACTGCTGCTGTAAACACTGGGGTGCAGGTGCCTCTTTGGATCACTACATATTTATCTTTGGGGTAAATACCTAGCAGTGCAATTGCTGGCTTGTAGGGTAGCTCTATTTTCAACTTTTGGAGGAACCTCCATACTGTTTTCCAGAGCGGCTGCACCAGCTTGCATTCCCACCAACAGTGTAGGAGGGTTCCCCTTTCTCTACATCCTTGCCAACATCTGTCGTTTCCTGACTTGTTAAATTTTAGCCATTCTGACTGGTGTGAGATGGTCTATTACAAAGCTGTAATCATCAAAACAGTATGGTACTGGCACAAAAACAGACACATAGATCAATGGAACAGAGTAGAAATCCCAGAAATGGACCCTCAACTCTGTGGTCAACTAATCTTTGACAAAGCAGTAAAGAATATCCAATGGAAAAAGGACAGTCTCTTGAACAAATGATGTTGGGAAAACTGGACAGCAACATGCAGAATGAAACTGAACCATTTCCTTACACCATACAAAAATAGACTCAAAATGGATGCAAGACCTAAATGTGAGACAGGAATCCATCAAAATCCTAGAAGAGAACACATGGGCAGCAACCTCTTCGACCTTGGCTGCAGCAACTCTTGCTAGATACATCTCCAAAGGTTAGGGCAAAAAAGGCAAAAATTAACTACTGGGATTCCATCAAAATAAAAACTTTTGCACAGCAAAGAAAAGAGTCAACAAAACCAAAAGACAACTGACATAATGGGAGAAGATACTCGCAAATGACATATCAGATAAAGGGCTAGTATCTAAAATCTATAAAGAACTTATCAAACTCAATACCCAAAGAATAGTCCAATCAAGAAATGGGCAGAAGACATGAATAGACATTTCACCAAAGAAGACACCCAAATGGCCAACAGACACATGAAAAAATGCTCTACATCACTTGGCATCAGGGAAATACAAATCAAAACCACACTGAGATACCTTCTCCTAGTATTGTGATGTCAGGTGCTTTCCTACTCTATAGATTTCATAAAGTGGCAAGAAACAAATATATTAGGTATCCTTCACTGTCCTTTCCTTCCATATTTCATAATTTGCATGATGAAGAGTTCCTTCAATTTACTATGAATCATGTGACTTTTTCATTTATAGTTGCAGCTAAGAAACTTAAATTTACAGAAGGTTGACAGTGGTTTGTTTGCTCTAAAATTCATACTGGGCACTCATTTCCATTATACATTTCTACTTAAAATTTGAAAAAATACTTTGTCTCAAAGAAATACTAAATACTTACCAATTGAAGATAGAAATCGGCAGGACTATTTATATGACAAACCATAACTGAAACATCTGTCATTTCTTTAGGCAAAATAGGTGGATGATAGTGTAAAGTCATATTTTTTTCAGAATGGCTTCTTGGTGATTGTGACCTAAACCTGATTAAAAACACAATCAAAAGCATAAGCAAGCCATTTTCTTAAAGTCTCTCTTAGCAACTTGGTCTGAAGAAAGGACTTGTACATATACTGATTTCTCTACCGAGAGTATTCCCTTTCCAATTTCTTTTCTAATACATTTCTTAGTATTGTCTTCAATTATCAAACCAGGTTAAATAAGATGTCAAGTCTCAAAAATCAATAACTGACCTTCGAATTTGTGTTGGGACATTTTTGAGCCAGGTCTGTGTCCTCTACTCAAAGTCTCTCCTCTTTCAGGAATTGACAACCATGGGCTATAGTAGCACTCAGTCAGGAACTTTTAATTCTTAAAACCCTAGTGGAGCTGTTTGTGAAATTATCAAGAGTCTAGAAAAAATTTTCAGTATCTACAAATAGTTTCCTTTACCTTAATTTTTCTATATACTTAAATTATATGAAGGCAGTTTTCAGACAACTGTACTTAGAAAGCCCTGGTAGCAATATTTTTAACCTCTTAGATTACGTTCACTTTAGAGTCAGTCCATAGTTTTTAAAGGTAAACTCTGTTATTTCAATTTAGAACTATAAAGTATTTGTTTTAATAAGTTACATACCTTGCTAACTCCATAAAAACTAACGCGTCTCTAAGAGACACAGGCATATCACTGCTTATTTTATTTGTTGGTGGTTTCTGCAGATCTACAATTAGCACACCATCTTCTTCTCTAAAAATTTTCATTAAAACAGCCTTGTTATTTACCATTTTCAAAAATTCTACTTTAGCTTCTTCTCCCCAGCCTTCATCCTGTGTTAAAAGTAAAATTCCAATGTACTTAGTAATTACAATTAGCTCTAATGGTACCATGCTCTGGATTTAGCTTTTATTTTGATTTTTCTTTGTAAATCCAAAATACAACCAAAGTCTGCAAACTTGAGTAAACTTGAGCAAAAAAAACAGATACTAAACAGTATCTAGGGCCAGAAGCCCAAGGTCAGTGTTTATGTACGTACGATATATGAATTTTTTTTGTGAGTTCTCTGCCCAGTGTGAGGTTTGAACTCATGACCTCGAGACCAAAGGTCATATGCTCTACCAACTGAGCCAGCCAGGTGTCCCTAGATCTTTGATTTTTATGAATAATCTCAAGGTGTCCATTAAGCTGTTGTATTTTAGAATTTAGTTTTACTTCTGAATCTATAATATGAAGATTATAAATATTCTAAAATAAAACATATGATTCTTCCACTTAACACAAATTCAAAAGGTAATTTTGGGGTGCTTGGGTGGCTCAGTTGGTTAAATGTCTGCCTTCGGCTCAAGTCATGATCCCAGGGTCCTGGGGTTGAGCCCCACACTGGGCTCCCTGCTTGGCAAAGAGTCCACTTCTCCCTCTCCGTTTCCCCACTGCTCGTGCTTTCTCTCCCTCTCTCTCTCTCTCAAATAAAGAAAAAAAAAAAGGTAAATTTCAAAACATAATGGAAGGCATGTAATGCAATCAAGATTATTTATAATCATCATCGGTTTCCATTTAACCAGGAATATATGAGGTATATGCTACTTAAATAATAAGAAAAAATATTCACCCATTAAAAAAAAACTTTTAAGTTGATCTTTGAACCTTTAAGTTTCCATACCTAAAGAAAATTTCAAGGGTTAAAGCTACACATTCCTGGTATTAAGTTCTTTATATATTTTGAATATTAACCCCTTATCAGATATATCATTTGTAACTATCTTCTCTCATTCAGTAGGTTGCCTTTTTGTTTTGTTGATGATTTCCTTCATTGTGCAAAAGTTTTTTATTTTGGTGTATTCCCAAATATGTTACTTTTTGCTTTTGTTTCCTTTGCTTGAGGAGACATAACTAGAAAAATATTGCTAAGACTGATGTCAAAGACATTACTGTCTATATTTTATCTAGGACTTTTATGGTTTCAGATCTTACATTTAGCAATTTAATTTTGTGTTTCTTTTTGTGCACGGTATAAGAAAGTGGTCCAGTTACATTCTTCTGCAATGTAGCTGTCCAGTTTTCCCAGCACGATTTACTGAAAAGATGGTCTTTTCCCCATTGTATATCCTTACCTCCACTGTCATAGATTAATTGATCATATAAGCATGGCTTTATTTCTGGGCTCTCTATTCTGTTCCATTAATCTATAAGTCTATTTTTGTACCAGCACCATACTTTTTTTTTTTTATTACTTTGGTTTTGTAATATATTTTGAAATCTGGAATTGTAATATCTCCAGCAGAGTTGGTCAATCACTATGCTGTATACCTGAAACTAATTTAACAGTGTGTGTCAACTAAAATTTTTTAAAAGCTACAAGTTGCTTAAAAACAAAAAATAAAACCTCTTTCTAAAGATTATAAAGTTTATTCAGAAAATGCAAAAAAGTATAAAAGACAAAATTTAAACCAACTTTACCATTTTGGGGAAAACTGCAGTGCTAATATGTTTCCTTTTACATTTTTTTTTCATTTACTCATTCTTTCAAATATGTGTCAAATGCCTATTACGTGCTATGTAATCTGCTAAGCACTGGGAATACAATGATAGGCAGAAACACAGATTCCTGCTTTCAAAGCCTTCATAAAATAACCATTTAACATATATTCTCACACACAATTCCTGTCTTATAAGAGTTTTTAAGTCTTGCTGGGGAATAGACATTCATAAATAATACAAAGCAGAATACAACTAATGAACAAAGTACCATGAAAATAGTGAAGAAATTTATAGAAACACATGCCAGACCATCTTTTAAAATTTATTTTTCTCTCCATTATGTGACTCAAATTTGGTGGTTTACTTAGATTCATTCCAAGTATATATTTATTCATTCGTATATGTTTATTCAACTCAATTTCCCATTAAGAATGTTTCCAATTATGGAAACTGAAGTTCATTTCCTTTTTTACTGGCACTGATAGTTTATTATGCAAAATGTACTTACCAAAAGAATTGGTGCCTTGAACCTACACTTTGCAATCTAAATGGCAATACATAGCTAAAATTGAGATATTTAGCTCCCAGAAGAAGAAATAATTTAAGTCTCACTTACTGAATTCTGTGGAACAATGTCTTTCAATGAGCATGGCAGTGCTAGTGGCTGGATGTCTTTCAGCAGCCCTTCAATATATGGTTCAGACTTCCTTAGAACTAGGCATAAGTCATTTAGTACTATATGCTGCTCAGCAATGTGTTCTGATCTTGCATGGGTATCACCAACTCTAAAAGAATTCAGGTAATATTTATTGAAAATAATACTTGAAACCCAAACTTGCTTTCCTCCCAAAGAAGGTACGCATTTCTAAGGATACACTCCTTAAGCTAAATCTTATAGAAAGTTGTATTCTAATTCATACTTTCCTACTATATAGATTTAATCCAGATTTTATAAGCACAGACACTACTTTTATCTATAAAATAAAATCTCAGCTGACTTTATCTGAATTGTCTTTCATATATTTGTTCAAGTTTAGACTTAAAGGGGATAATGATAATGATGCCCCCCAAACAAAAAACTATTTATTTATAAAGCTAGGACCATTAAATAGTGACCATTCTATATAGTCAATACTGGTCCTTACTACAGAGACATTTTCAGTTTTATTTTTATTATTTATTATTATTTTTGTTTTATTTTCCTAGAAGACTGAGGGAAATATTTTTGAGTACCTAGGGTTAGCTTTAATAATTACAGAAATCTGATTTAAAATTCTACTCAATCATCCTGCAGCTAACTGTAATACTTTATTTAAAAGAAATATTTTTGTGCATCATTCCCTCTTTTGAAGCAACACAGAAAAGTATTTAAGTTTGGATACATCAAAAAGCTCCTTTTCCAAAATAACAAAAAAACCTACTCCTTTTCCAAGCTCCTCATGTAGTAACACTGACAAATGATAATATTTTACTAATTTAGTAATTAATAATAATAGAACAAAATAAAATGTATATGCCTTAGAAGTAAAGAATGATAAACTACTCTATTCCATTCCTTCCCAGTTTCCTTTATTCTTCAGTATTTCACCCCCCTGATAACCAATGTTTCCAAACAGGCCAGGAACATGTAATAACTATAAAATACCATACCCTGCAACAATTAGGACTTCAGAATTTCCAAAATCTACCATGAATATTTGTATTAGCGCAACTTCATGGACTGAGAATTTGGTTGGACTACAAAGTTTTCTAATATTTTCACTTTCTATTGGGATTAATTCAGTGATAGTTCCTCGACACCACATTCCATTTTCAATACTGTTGACAAATATTCTTGCACCTAAATGAGGAAGACAAATCGTTATCAGTGTTTACAGAGAAAAACACCTAATAAGCTCTAATTTATGAACATGTATATTAATTCCACCACTAAGAAATTTTAATTCATCTATTTCCTGATGATATAGTACATGTCAAGTGCTATGACAAAATAAAGGTAGTATATTGTGATAGTTCCTATTATATAGCTAGATGGGGAGGTAAATGCAAAGTTACCAGTCTCTTATTGAGGACCTATATTTTACGAACTATAACAAAGATGAAGGAGACTATCCTGCCATCAAGAAGCTCAAGAAAGGAAAAGAGATAGGCAAGTATTAAATGTACTTAGAACAATAAAGACATTCTACCCCATGCATACATACACATACATGTACAGATATATACATGCTGAAATTTATAAAATCCTTTGGTAGCATAAAGGAAGAAACAATTATCTTCTCTTGATAAAAAGGAATCGAAGTAAAGAAACGATGAAAGGCAATGACATGCCAAAATTAAATTAATACATAGTGGAGTTCAGAGAAGGGGAAGATGAACCAAGGACCTAATAGCAGAGAGATCAGATAAATTACAAATTAATAACCAGGAAAAAAAAGTCAAGGAAGAAAGAGGCCTGAATTTGAATGCTTACTATGAGCTCAGTGATGTTCTCAGTATTTTATGTTTGAATTTACTTACTCCCACAACAACTCTATGGAGATGGGGTTTCCATCACACAGGTAGGCAAAGAGATCTGAGGGGAATCTAGGCAGTCTTAGAGCCCATCCTCTTAACAACTAAGCTACCTATCAGAGATAAATTGGTAGATCTGACCGCTGATTATATACAGAGGGATGCTGTATAAACTCCCTCAGTATATGCTAATAAAAACAGGATAGCTGAGAGGCACATTAGGGCAGCCTTTTAATTTTTAGTTCTATGACAATGTTTATTTGCCCTAACGACTGCCATCAGCCTTTCTCTTATCTTGATATACCACATAATCAATATTCTGAGTTTTAAATTACATGCTATGAAACCATTCTTTTTCACAATACGTAAGATAAAAGCCTACTGAAGACATTTGTTCTTTATAACGAAGAGCACAGGCAGGAAGAGGGAACAAGAAGATATCCTCTTAAAGCATCATATCACAGTTCTTTCCTTGTCACTTTCTCAAAATATAAATGAGTATTTAAGTCATGTAAATTTATTTACCTGAAATAATAATTATCCTTAATTTAAAACAAAGGATGACTTTGTGGCTTTTTTAGAACATTTTCTGAACCTAAGTTGAACTTCTTCGGGCATGTATTAAATTTTAAGAGAAATATTTGTAGCCATAAATGTTTAATACTACACTTCTCTTTTCTTAGATACTCATAATTTAATGTTATCTAAAGTTTAAAATTGTCATCGGTTTTTGTCAGAAGTGTATGATAATCCTAGTTTTTGGATATTCTGATAAGCCACACAGATGAGCTAAGAGTTAATCACATTCTTAAAGAATGACTATATAACCTTAAACACATAATACTTTTTCGTATTATGTATAGGCATTGATTGTTATTAAGACGGCAGTTTTCTCACTATGTTAATAAATCAAACAAATCATAGTTTCACCTTATTACAGAGTATAATCAAATTCAGTCGATGAGTTATAAAGAAAATATTTGTAATAAAAGCCTATTATGGCAAATTACACATATCCTTAGAATTAAGACAGACTAAGTTTACCAACTACTCTCTGAGTGGCCCTAGGAAATAGACACCACTGTCTTCCTCTACCTCATATAAGTGCTTAATGACATCTTCAATATTCACATGTGGGACAGCAAGGGACTTGAGTTATACTACAAGGAATCATCTTACGGGCCAGTTTTCTCTGGAGACAAGGGAGCAAACTACATAACCTGTGAAGGGTTTCATAATTTAAAAAATAACTACTTTCACTCCATAATGGTAGTTTTTGTATATACCTTACTCAACAGTCAGTATTTAGCTAACTTACCTAAATAAAATTATGTTATATAATTATAAAACTTTTATGGTTGGAGCACAAATCTGTACTATAAAAGGTCTATGTGGGTTGGACAAATACTATAATATTTAAATGAACTTAGTATTTTAGCTTGGAATAAGATTTCATTACCTAGTTCCAAAATGTCTGAAGGATCAAGGTGTAAACTCTTATTGCAAAACTGATTCACCTTCTTTTCCAATACTGTTGCATCTTTAATTTGTGAATACCTCCGGATATAAAAGTGGCAAGGATGTATTACATGGCTTACAAAAACTAACTCTGGAGAACCTAGATAAGAATATTTAAACCACATTAATAAATCATAGGAAAGAATTAATAAAAACTGAATGCAATATCCTCTGAAAGAATATTAAGTGTCTTATGGCACTGAAAACTCTAGAATACTTAGGCCCCACAAGAGTCCACACCCAAAATAGTAACCAGACCACTAAAACAAATAGATCCCACTTTCAACATTAAATTCTTTAGCAACCTGAACTGCAAATATTTTATTTTACTTGCCAAGTATGTTAAGTGGAATTGCAGTTCATGTGACAGTTAGATTCTAAAGTCAAGATATGCTATGACTACTGCATTATAACAAAACATCAGTTTACGTATGAATATTTTGGAACTCAGAACTCTATTGATAATAAGTAGGTCTCTTGCATATCACAAAAAATCCTGTTTCTACTATATCCAAAGAACCAAGAATAAGCTCATAGACACTCTGAATACAAATGTTATCTGGCTAGAGAAGTGTGAAAAAAATGTCTGTGCAAAGCCAATATACTGAGCACCATTTAGGGGAAGATAAGTGTGTTTTGGTGGAGGTTGCAGGGGTGGTGAGGGTAGAATAAAAGAGAAAAATTTTTTGTATATAGCAGTAATGAAGCCAAATGTAGCTACTGAAAGGATGTCCAGAATATGCTGAAAAAGGAATTAAAAGAACAGAACAGTGTGCATGGTACGCTGTTTCATGTACAAAAAAAAAGAAACTCTGGAAGGGAGGGAGGGACTGAATGAAATGGGACAGGTTAGGGAAAAATTTCACAGTATTTTAATATATGATTTTTGAGTAATGTAGATGTTTTATTTAGTAAAAATGTTTAAAACAAAGAATAGGAAGTGTGGAATTGGGAGACAGTAAAGATAGATGATAAAAACTGAACAAACGGATCATTTTAACTGTCCGATCCAGATCACAAAGAATACCTATATTGAGGGTGCATAAAGAGATTAATATGTGTAACTAGGGAGGCAGCTGAGAGAAGTGTTACAGATTTCAGAAATATTTTTGCCAGTAACAGCTAAACTTTTAACATTAAAAGGAAGAAGTTTTAGTTAACAGTAAATTCCATTTTACTCACTGCCTTCACACTACATTAGTTACTTTACATACAGCAAACTCCACAACATCAAGTTCAGAGTTGTTAAAGTACCTGGTTTTGATCCAAAAAGGAAAGACGATTTTTTCTGAAAAGGCTGTTTTGGATCTCTAGGTGTTCCCACAAGATAATCTGTGAAGTATGCTTCATCAAAATAGGAAATAAAGGCAATTGCACTAGTTTTATTAGGTTGACAATGGCACACTATTGCTTAAAAAGCTGTACTTGAATTGGCAAAATACTGGAATGATAAGACTACTTTTTATCAGTAGATATAGTCATGATAGCTTTCTTAACTCACTGAGATATCAGCAATAATACTACAATGGAAACACCAAATATGTGCCTTTTTTTTTTTTTTGCATTCAAAAGGTCATTTTGGAGACTCAGCCAATGAAACAGATTGGGAAGTGGCGGGCAGAAGAGACCAAAAACAGAACTTGAAAATGGTCCTAAAGAAGACTGGTAGTATACTAACTTCACAGCAGTAGTTAGTGGGGAGAATACCAGCATTGTAAATCTAACCAAACTATTATGATACATTAAAATGTTACAAAATAGATGCTATTATATTCATGTCAACTCATTTTATAACGGATTATCTCTCAGAATGAAGATTTAAGAAAATCTGTTCTTAAATATAAGGACAAAGCCATGAGATCGCTCTACAAATATTTCTCTTATTTGTATCTTTGTCTTTTATACAAAGTTTATGTGTGGAACACGAAAAAGTCAAATATTTCAATTAAACCAAATATTAAATTTACATCTCAGAGGTTAGATTATTGCACTAAAAACAAAAATTTTTCCCAATTCTGGAAAATGTGAAAGTAAGAATAAGGAACCAATAGGTGTTAACTCATAATGAGATGTAAGATAACAGTAATATGTTTCTGTTAAGTACAGGGACTAATTTTGTTTCTAATTACAGACATGAGATATTATTTCCTTGCTTTTGAATTTTCACTCACTTTCCAGGTTTTCTTCAATAATTTCTTCAATTATCACATCAGGGCTAGATCCTATTTGAGGCAGAACAGCAATGGTTTTAGGGCATGGTGTTGCAACAACCTCCTTCTGCGGCTGGAAGTCTTTTGCTTCTAAATGCACATCACTGGCTTCCCGTTGCAAAGAAGGTGATGAGGCTTCATTAGTTAGAATAGACATGTCAACCTTTTTCTTTTCTCGAAATGGGTATGTATCATGACAAGAAAATTCCTTTTTATGATTGTATTTCTTTTGAACATTCTGTCCCATTTCATTTTCTTGGGGATTACATCTGTTTAAAAAATAGAGGGTATTAAGGAGGGCATTTGTGATGAGCATTGGGTACTGTATGTAAGCAATGAATCACTAAATTCTACATGAGAAACCAGTATCTCACTGCCGGTTAACTAACTGGAATTTAAATAAAAATTTGGAGAAAAAAAAATAGATGGGCCTACGGCTACTTTTGTTTCATAAATTTTTTATATCTATCTTCAAGCCATTTCCTTTCCACATGACAGTTAATACTGTGAGACATATAAAGAGCTAAAGTTTTGTATAGGTGTCTCTGAAGTATTTTTTAAATAGCTTCATATTTTTTAAAGATTTATTTATTTATTTGAGAGAGAGAGAGATAATGAGCAGGAGGGACAGAAGGAGAGGGAGAATCTCAAGTGAATCTCAGTGAAGTCTGCACTTCATGCTGAATGTGGAGCCCAACATGTGGCTCGATCTCAGGACCCTGAAATCATGACCTGAGCCAAAACCAAGAGTCAGACACTCACCTGACTGTACCACCCAGGTGCTCCAAATAGCTTTACTGATGTGTAATTTACACAGCATAAAAGTCAATAATTTTTACTAAATTTACAGTTGTGCATCCATCACTACAATCTAATTTTAGAACATTTCCACTACCCAGAAAGAAACTTTTGCCCATTCCTAGCCCTAAGCAAGCCTAAAGGTTTTAAAAGGTCAACAAGTGGTATAATCAAGGAGAAGCTGAAAAAAGAACATGATAGTCATGTCACAATCTTCTAGTCCTAAAGAACAGTGGATATAGATTTTCAAAAGAAATCATTTTGATTTGGCTTAGCTGCTTGATTTTAAATGTTATGATTATTTCCTTTTTAATTTACTGGCCTAAAAATAAAGTATAGGAAACAGTAAAGGGTATAATCCTGAGCAATCACCTGCCCTAAAAATCATCATTAATCTGAATCCTTTGGGTATTATTCAATAGCCACTAACCCACAGTTCATCTTTTATGTGGTTTACTCCATATTTTTTTTTATCTTCTTCACATATCCGCACACATTTAGGTTACCGATCTGCAAGTACAGAAATTCTATCAAAAAAATGAGATTGAGTCTCAAAAAGCTTGTCTTTTAGGGGCGCCTGGGTGGCTCAGTGGGTTAAAGCCTCTGTCTTCGGCTCAGGTCATGATCTCAGGGTCCTGGGATTGAGCCCCGCATCAGGCTCTCTGCTCAGCAGGGAGCCTGCTTCCCCCTCTCTCTCTGCCTGCCTCTCTGCCTACTTGTGATCTCTCTCTCTCTGTCAAATAAATAAAATCTTTAAAAAAAAAAAAAGCTTGTCTTTTAGTTAACCCATTATGGATTTAGCTTCATCACAGATCATCATTTAAGAAGCATTTTAGAAATAAGAACCAACAAAGCCAATTAGATTCAGCAATGACACATATTACCAGTCTCTTTCAAAAAAAGGTATGCTTTGAACATAAGTAAAATACATGTTGAATTCAAACACCTTATGAGGATACATATATGTACCCAACTTTGCAAACCAGACATTTCTTTTTATAATAATTCTCATTTGACCTGGGACATTTAACACTGTCAACAGACTCCAGTCTCATAAACTCCTCCACTGACTTCTAGAACATCACTTTCTCCTGTTTGTTTTTCAACCTCTGCCTACTCCTTCTCACTTTTGTTCTGTTTTGCAGGTTACTCTTTCTCAGTCTCAAGAGTTAATATTTTTCCAGGGTACTGTCATTGACTTACATCAATACCTGTTCTTACTGGGCAAATCTGTTGTTTAATTACCACCTGTAATAAGTAGAAGCAGATTATAATGATACATTCCCTTAGAACTAGGAAAAAATTTAAGACTACTCTGAATTAACTTTAAATTAAAGACAAGAAAAAAAATAAAATCAAATCAAGACAAGATCAATGCAGAGTCTAAAAGAGATAGAATAGCTTTTGATATTAAAAATATTCAATAGGAATCATATTCATGTTATAAAAATATCTAAAAGAATGTACTCATTGGGAAGGCTGAGGATTATCCACGGAACTGCAAAAGTCAAGTCACAAAGACAAATATGGTACGGGGCTCCATATCTGGGGAAAAATGACTTGAGCCAAAGGACTGGTACTCTAGTCCTCTGGCAAGGACTTTCCTCTGGTGGTAAGAAACATACTAGGAATGTACTATCTAGGCTTAATGCTATTAAGCTATTTGATTAATCTTATTTCCTTTATTGTAAACAACACTGCAAACAAAGCAATTTCTTATAATTTGACTTCTTAGGCCTGTTCAGATGCTGAAAAAGAATGCCAACATTCTTTTGGAGAAAGAATGTCCATGTGGCAATTATATTTGTCCGTAAGTTAATACTCTAGCATTCTATCTAAACTGGAATTCTGGCATTCAGTTTTGTAAACTTGGCTTATAGGAGTTTACCTGGGTTACAACACATCTCTTCATGTCTGTTCCTGACTTTTAAGACTGTGGACCAAACTCTGATAATGAGTGTGGATGCTTCCTGGGGGATGATTTCCCCTGGAGACATACCACCTACAAGTGAATGAACTTACTTTCTTTTCGGGGGTTTCTAAACCATCTGTATTCTGACTACTCCTAAACCCAGAATCAAGTCCAAGACCTCTTTAGTTTTAGTCCATACAGCTAACTGCTCTCTGTACATTTCTCCCCAGATGTAAACAACAATAACTCAATACGTTCACTATTCCTCCACTCCTAAATTTTCTCCTTGCATTCCCAATCTTGGTAATAATACCATAATTCATCAACTTAACCACCAAAGCCAGACCTGTAAATCATTGAGGATGCTTCCCTTTTCCTCATTCATCATGCTCAGGCAATTAATAAGCTTTATCAATTTTCCCTATTTAGCATTTGTCGTATCCTATTGCTCTCCTGTGCTACTACCTATGTTTGTTTTCTCATCATTTGCTGAGACTATTGATACAATAACCCAACTAATCCTTCAGCCTCTGGCCTCATACTCTTCCAAATAATCCTCTAAATGGCCACCAGAGTTATCTTTTTAAAATGCAACCTAATTATTTTTATTTTCATGTTGAAAATCTTTTAGTGGTTTCTACTGTCTACAGCTGTGCTGTCCAATATGACTTTCTGCAATAGTGAAAATGTGGGGCACTAATATGGTAGCTATCACCCACATGTGGCTACTGAATACTTGGAATGTGGCTAGTGCAACTAAAGAATCCAATTTTTCCTTTTTTTAAAGTAATCTCTATGCCCAACGTGGGGCTCAAACTCATGACCCTGAGATCAAGAGTCACATGCTTTACTGACTGAGCCAGCCAGGCACCCCTCCAATTTTTCCCTTTAATTTTGTTTTTTTATTAATTTATGCTTAAATTTAAATGGACACATATGGTTAGTAGCTACCACACTGGGTAACATGCATCTAGAAAATAAAGTTCAAACGCTGCTACACAGCATACAAAGTCTTTAGGATTTAGCCTATACGTATCCTTTGCCAAGTGGAATTATATAAGCAATTCCCCGAATGTAGCACATTATCTCACTGCCTCCCTTTTGGCCTCCTTTCTAACTGCTACTCATTTTTCATAGATAAAATAAAATTCTCCTTTTTCCAAGTGTCCTGTTACCCCCCAAAGAATTGACTGCTCCCTTCTTTTGCATCTTCACTATATTCTGCATATATAACTATCGTAGCAGTTATTCACTTTATTGTTTACATGTCATCCTCTACTTACTGTAACTTCTCTGACATATATGTCAATGTTTATGATAATGGTTCCTAGCGCAAAAATCAGTGTTCGATGCTGGCTGAATGAATGAATCTCAAAGATAACTTTCACACATATATCATTTAATACTGATCCCTTCTAGGTCTTTTCATTCTTAAATATTTTACATAGAACTTAACTGATAGAAACCTTTGCCCTTTATTATTTTACAGTATTTGAAATAACACATACTACACACTACACATCAATTTTCCTGTCTCTTAGGTAATTTTTCTCTTAGACCTTCTCGGAAATTAATGGCATGTTGCCACTTTTTTAAAAAGATTTATTTATTTATTTGAGAGGGAGGGAGTGTGTGTGCAGGGGGGAGGGGCAGAGAGAATCTTAAGCAGACTCTGCACTGAGTGTAGAGCCTGATTTGGGGCTTGATTCCACAACCCTGAGATCAGGACCTGAGCCAAAACCAAGAGTTGGATGCTTAATCCACTGTCACTTAGGCACCCCCACGTCACCATTCCAGTACTTACTTTGTTAAGTCCTCAAATTCGATCTTTCCCATATTGTTGAACATACAGATGATCTCACTGCAATTCATATTCAACCTAAAATAAAACACTAGCATATAAGTAAATGTTCTAATACCAGTTTATTACTTTCTCTAAATAAAAGTCAGTTGCTAACATTAAAAACTCTAAAAGAACATTTTAAGTGTTCTAATATAACTTTATTACTTTCCCTAAAAGTCAGTTGCTGACATTAAAAACCTCAAGACAACATATTTTTCTAATTTATCATAAATTACTCTTATTTTGCATGTTTGCTAGTTTGGGAAATATCTGTGACACAAATTTTCAATTTATAATTGCTTGCTATTTAAAAAATCTAGGCTCTAATACATTTTTATACTTAATTGTTAGGTTCTGCTGAATTATAACTTACTTACCTGGGAGAGTTCCTCAGTTTTAGAGAACTAACTTGTAACAATTCACTCTCAAATGTTAATTTCAAAGTACGGATAATCTAGAATCAAAAGAGAAGTGTTACTCAGATGTGAATTTTAAAAATAATTATTATTGACATAAAGTATCTTACTAATTAATGTGTTCAAGGTTTAATTTTAGGCACCCAAAGGAAGGGATGCAAGTGTTTAAGATTTTTCCCCCAAAGAAATTTAAAATCTTTTAGAGATATAAATTAATAGATAACAACCAAAGATACTAGTTAACATATGGGGTATAGCTATGTAAGTAGAGAAAATTCTGATCATATTCACTTTGCACCTGCATCGCTATCCTCCAATGTCTTTTTGCGTTATCTTCTTGATAAACCCAACTAGGGTGAATACCAAATCTTTTTTTTCTTAAGGTTTTATTTATTTGTCAGAGAGATTGCACATGTGCACACACACAAGCATGGAGAGCAGCAAGCAGAGGGAGAAGCAGGCTCCCTGCCAAGCAAGCAGCCTAATGTGGGCTCGATCCCAGGACCCTGGGATCATGACCTGAGATGAAGGCAGACATTTAACTGACTGAGCCACCCAGGTGTCCCAGGTGAATACCAAATCTTACCAGTTTTTTACACCTCCTAATTGCTCATGTGTAATACACAAGAAATGACTATGTTTTTGGAACCATGGCTAGAGAGAGGTCTGACCAAGTAGACAGTGGCAAACTCTTCTCCCTTCACTTAGAGACTTTGGAGGCAGATAAACAAATGGTTTCTATTTTACACCTCAGTTCATCCCAAACACCTGATTATCTATGAGAAAAGGCCATGAGGAATCAAAGACAAGAGAACAAGATCTATATCCCAAAGGAGCAAGGTAGAAATTAGCAAAAAAGATTGATGGTTAATCCTGTCTTGCCAAACGAGCTCATCAGAAAACATGTTTTTGTCCAACTGTGCTCCCTCAACACATTATTAGATGATAGAGCATAGTGGAAGCACCCTGTTTTTTGACTCGCATGTTTGGGGAGGCAGGAAGAAAAGGAAAAAAAAAACACCCTGAATGAGAACTTGGATTAAGTTTTTAAGTCAAGAGTGACAGTCATATCTAAATTATTTATGAAAAGAAAAGAGAATCTCATTTAGTTTGCTGCCATTATATGTTCTCATTTTTTATTCAAATGTTCTAGGAACATTAATTTCCAACTCGATGTCACCCTACTTGCTCTCAGATCATGTGTTATTACTGTGCCATTTCTCTAACTGGTAAATAAGAATAAAAGGCTAAACAAATTTATTAATGTTTGTCTTAGAATTCAACACTAAGAATTCTAAATTGAGGCCAAGTTAGGATAATCTGAAAATAAATGCTTGTTAAGTCTTAAATATCATATTCCAAAGCATGTAAAGTAATATACCTCAGAAATAAATTCACATTATGATCAAAATTACCTGATTGAGGTCGCAATAAGTCCTTAAAGAAGGTGCTGATTTTAACTCTCTTGCTATCTTCATAGCTGCAGCCAAATCATTTTTTTTCTCTTCAATGTAGCTTTTAGCCATTATTACATTTGACAGATAATCATCTGTATTTCTTACTACTTCTTCACACAGGTTCTTCTTCCTTCATATAAGATCCCAAAATTATTTAACAGAATTTCATAAATGCTTATATGAAAGTGAGTTTATAGCAACTGAGTGATATCAAAAGGATAATTTCACTAGTTTATGAACATGGTTAAAAGAGGCATTTAATTCAACTGAAACATTACAATTGAAAACTATGTATGGATAACTAGAGAAAAAGCAGAAGGATATTATGTCACAGATACAGCGGTCACAAAACTATAGAAAAGAAAAACCCTAGATAATCCCACCTAAAAGAGAAATCCTATCTTGTAATCACTTGTGCCATTTCAAAAGACAATTTTTATTCATTTCCCACAAAGATATGCCTGCACATTTTTAAATTTCCATCAGTTGACAAAAATTACAAAAATATGAGATTTTAAAATAAGACTTCACCAAACCAGAACACAAGTATCAAGTAACTGTAATCTTCAAAGTAATCACTTAGAATGGCAATTAGTGAGTCCTTCATTTGTACCTCATTACTCAAAATCTTTTCTGGGCCTATGATGGAATTACATTATTGTGGCAATTAAAAAATTTTGTACCAAAAACTGTAGTGTGTAACTTTCTCACTTTATTACCAAACAAATGACTATTATTTCCTCAAAATCAAATATGAACTCAAAAGGAGTGTTTGCCACACTGAAGAGTAGTAAGAATGTGATATAGACTCTGAAGGTGAAGAGGTATTCCAAAAACTATTTTGGTAATTGTATAAATAATCTGAAAGTTTTCTCCCTTTAGGGGAGAAAACAGTTATTCTGGTAAGTTCTAGTATGGTTTCTAAAAACTCATGCCTATGTATTGATATCAGTGAAATGGCAAACTAGGTAACTCTAAGCCCTTGTTACCCAGTGGAGATGTCAAAAAAAAAAAAAAAAAAAAAAAGCAAAAACTGGTTAAAATAATCTTAAAGAAACTCTGGAAAATAAACAAAGGTATACAGCAACCAAGCAAATGCCCAATCAAGAAAAAGCCATATTCAAAACAGTAGGAAATTCCACGGTGTTTTTACTTGTTCTTGCCCAGCCCTCTCCTTAACATGGTGCAGTCTTGGTCTAGAGGTAGCAGCACAGTTCTCAATTCTTTCCATCAAACCAGAGGGAGCACTCTACTCTACTCTGTAGAGTAGAACATCGGTAATTTTCTAACTTGTTTGTGGGATGCCTGAGGAACTAGTCTGTTTCACCTAACTTGGAGCTGAGGCAGTGAAGAGCAACAGGCAGTACTTGGGAAGGCTGCAGGAAGACTAAGAGCTATAGATCCCTGGGCAAGAGATTATAGGTAAAGACATGCACTAGACCATCTGGGGCTTGCAAACGCTTGGGTGAGACTCTTTCGGAAATGAATACATTTAAAAGCAGCTGTGTATATAAAGGAATAAAAAAAAAATCATACTCAGGCCCAAGCAAGATCCATGCTCAGAAAAGACCTGAGAACACATTAAGCCTTTATCTGAGGCTGATTCTAAGGCTCAGAGCATGTTCACTCAGTGAAAGACTGCCCTGCAGAGAGCCAGTTTGCAAAGACTAGAAGAGGTGGTTGTGTTTTCAGATGCCCAATTTTCAACAAAACACCAAGGGCATATAAAGACATGGGAAAATATGACCCATTCAAAGGAAAAAAACAGAGTGGCAGAAACCATCCCTGAAGAAGCAGAGACATAATTAAAGACTTTAAAACAACAGTTTTAGCTCAAAGAGCTAAAGGAAAAAGAACCTAGAGGAGATCAGGAAAAAAATCAAAGACGAAAATGTAAATATCAATAAAGAGACAGAAATTAGAAAAAGGAAACAAATTCTGGTGCTTGAAAGTACAATAACTAAAGTGAAATTCACTAGAGGGATTCAACTGCAAATTTGAGGAGGAATAAGAAAGAATCGGCAAACCTGAAGATAGGACAACTAACAAACTTACAGAGTTTGAAGAAAAGAAAAAATAATGAGAAGTGAACAGAGCCTAAGGGACTTAAAGGATTCTCTCAAAAAAAAGCAACATATGCATTACAGGAGTCCCAAAAGAAGGAGAGAAAGAGAAAGGTGCAGAGAAATTATTTGAAGATATAATAGCTAAAAATTTCCAAAATTAGATAAAATACATAAACTGACAAGACCAAGAAACCAAAGATATTTAAGTAGAAGAGACACAATATAATCAAACTGTTGAAAGACAGAGAATCCTGAAAGTATTAAGAGAAATGCAATTTGTCACACACAAGGAATCCTCAGTATAAGATTATCAGCCAATTTCTCAGCAGAAACCTTAGAGGCCAGGAGGCAATGGGATGACACATTTAAAAGTGTTGAGGGGTGCCTGGATGGCTCAGTTGAGCATGAACGTTCACGTTCACATTGAACATATCATGCCAGTCCTTTCTGGCCTGCCAGGTCTCTCTGGACAAGTCTGCTGCCAGCCTTATGTCTACCCTTATAGGTTAAGAACCTCTTATCCCAAGCTACTTTCAGGATTTTCTCTTTATCTGTGAAATTTGCAAGCTTCACTATTCTATGTCAAGGCGTTGACCTATTTTTACTGACTCTTGAGGGGGTTTGTTAGTGCCTCCTGGACTTGAATACCCATTTCCTTCCCCAGATTAGAGAAGTTCTCAGCTATAATTTGTTCAAATAAATCTTCTGTACCTCTTTCCTTCTCTCCATCTTCTGGGACCCTTATTATCCAGATATTTTACATTATGGAATTGCTAAGTTCTGCAAGTCTGCCTTCATGATCCAGTAGTTTTCTTTCTTCTTTTCAGCTTATTTTCCATCATTTTATATTCTAGATCACCAACTCTTTCTTCTGCCTCATTTATCCTCATTTTTAGAGCCTCCCTTTGGGACTGCATCTTGGTAATAGCATTTTTAATTTCAGCATGACTAGATTTTAGTTCTTTTATTTCCACAATAAGGGACTCTCTAGTGTCTTCTGTGTTTTCAAGCCTAGCTAGTATCTATAAAATTGTTGCTTTAAACAAAGTTGCTTTAAACAAACCAAAGTTCAGACATCTTTGTTGCTTTAAACAAACCAAAGTTCAGACATCTTACTTATATCTGTATTAAATCCCTGGCAGTGAATACTACATCCTATTCTTTCTTTTGAGGTGAATGTCTCCATGTCATCATTTTGTCCAGAAAAAGAATAGAAGAAAGAGAAAAGACAACAATGACGATGACAACGAAAAGAAAAAAAAATAACAAAACAAAAAAACAAGAACCAACCGCCCCCGCCCCCAAAACAAACTAGATCATTGGTGTGTTTTGGTGTGCATGCTTAAAGAAACTATATCCCAAAATAAGAAAGAGAGAAAATTTTACATTTTTTAAAACTTTTGTATATGTATATAATAATATACAATGAAAAGAAACCAAAAATAAAAATCCATATATAATGTATATATAAAATTTTTTAAATTGAAAAATAACTAAAAAAAAAGAAAATAACTAAAAAAATAATGAAAGACTTAAAAAAAAAAAAAGACCCATGGATGTTATATACTGTTTTCCTTAAGAGCTTTGCACACCTTTATGATCAATAAACTTGGTGCAGGCCAGTTGTTCCATCTGGTCTTCTGAGGGAGGGGCCCATTGCACTGATTCTCAGGTGCCCTTGCCCTAGTGGAAATGCTCCCCAATTGTCAAGGGGCCAGTGTAAATGGCTCCAGATTCCACTATGTGGTGCTGTTTTGCTCCCTGAAGGCTTCCAGTACTGACTGGTGGGATGAAAATGGGAGCCCTGGAGCTGAAAGTTCCACATAAAGGAAGCCACACCAAAGGATACCTGGATGGCTCAGCTGGTTAAGCGTCTGCCTTCAGCTCAGGTCATAAATCCAGGGTCCTGGGATCGAGCCCCGCATCGGGCTCCCTGCTCAGCGGGAGGCCTGCTTCTCTCTCTCCCACTCCCCCTGCTTGTGTTCCCCTCTCTCGCTATTGTCAAATAAATAAATAAAAAAAAAAAAAACATATATATATATATATGCGATCACAAAAGACTTGTATACGAAAAAATAAAGCATCCTACTAAAGAATGAATGGGTCAAGCAGGAAATTAAAGAAGAATTAAAAAAATACATGGAAGCACATGCAAATGAAAACATATGACAGTTCAGAACCTTTCAGGGCAGCAAAGTCAGTTCTAAGAGGGAAGTATGTAGCAATACAGGCCTTTCTCAAGAAACAAGAGCAGTCTCAAATACATAACCTAATATTACACCCAAAGAAGCTATAAAAAGAACAGCAAATAGAAAGGAAATAATAAAGCCAGTAGAAAGGAAATAATAAAGATTAGCGCATAAATAAATGAAAGAGAAACAAAAAAACCCCCAGCAGAACAGATCAACAAAACTAGGAGCTGGTTCTTTGAAGAATAAGATCGATAAATCCCTAGTCAGATTTAGCAAAAAGAAAACAGAAAAGACCCAAATAAATAAAATCAATGAAAGGAAAGATCTGCAGAAATACAAACAATTACAAGAGAATATTGTGAACAATCACATGCCAACAAATTTGGCAATCTGGAAGAAATGGATGCATTCCTAGAAACATATAAACTACCAAAACTGAAACAAGAAGAAAGAGAAAACCTGAACAGACCCATTACCAGCAAACAAACTGAGGTACTAATTAAAAATCTCCCAACAAATAAGAGCCTAGAGGCAGAGGGCTTTCCAGAATTCTACCAAAACATGTAAAGAAGAATTAATACCTATTCTTCTGAAACTGTATCAAAAAGCAGAAATGGAAGTAAAATTCCCACACTCGTTCTATGAGGCCAGCATTACCTTGATCCCAATACCAAAGAGCCACCAAAAAGGAGAATTAGAGACCAATATCCCTGAAGAAGATGGATGCAAAAATTCTCGCCAAGATACTAGCTAATAGGATCCAACAGCACATCAAAAGAATTATTCACCACAACGAAGTGGGATTTATTCCCAGGCTGCAAGGTGGTTCAACATTCACAAATCGTTCAATGTGGAACGCCACATTAATAAAAGGACAAGAACCATATGATCCTCTTAATAGATGCGGAAAAAGCATTTGACAAAATACAACACTTAAATCAAGCTTGATGAAAAATCTCCACAGTATAGGATTAGAAGGAACATACCTCAATATTGTAAAAGCCATCTACGAAAAGCCTATAGCAAATATCATCCTCAATGGGGAAAAACTGAAAGCTTTTTCCCCTAAGGTCCGGAACACGACAGGGATGTCCACCTCGTGTGACAACAGTACTTGTTCAACATAGTACTAGAAGTTTTACCCTCATCAATCAGACAACAAAAAGTAAAAGGCATCCAAATTGGCAAAGAAGTCAAACTTTCACTTTTCACAGGAGACAGGATACTCTATGTAGAAACCCCCAAAATTGCTAGAACTGATACAGGAATCCAGCAAAGTGGAAGGACATAAAGTCAATGCACAGAAGTCAGCTGCATTTCTATATACTAACAAGGAGGCAGAAGAAAGAGAAATCAAGGAATTGATCCCATTTACAGTTGGACTAAAAACCGTAAGATACCTAGGAATAGATTTAACCAAGAAATAAAGGATCTGTACTCTAAAAACTACAGAACACGTTGTTGCTGGAGGGGAGGAGGGGAGGAGGAATTGGGTGGCTGGGTGATGGACTTTGGGGAGAGTATGCGCTATAGTGAGTGCTGTGAATTGTGTAAGACTGATGATTCACAGACGTGTACCCCTGAAACAAATAATACATGTTAATAAAAAAAATAAAATTAAAACAAAACTATAGAACACTTATGAAAGAAATTGAGGAAGACACAAAGAACTGGAATAACATTCCATCCTCATGAATGGGAAGAACAAATACTGTTAAAATGTCTATGCTACCCAGAGCAATCTACACATTCAATGCAACCCCTAACAAACTACTGTCAACATTTTTCATAGAGCTGAAACAAATAATCCTAAAATTTGTACAGTACCAGAAAAGACCCCAAATAGCCAATGGAATGCTGAAAAAGAAAACTAAAATTGGAGGCATCACAATTTCAGACTTCAAGCTGTATTACAAAGCCGTAATCAAGACAGTATGGTACTGGCACAAAAACAGACACATGGATCAGTTGATCAGAATAAAGAACCCAGAAATGGACCCTCAACTCTATGGTCAACTAATTTTCAACAAAGCAGGAAAGAATATCCAAAGTGGAAAAAGGACAGTCTCTTCAACAAATTGTGTTGGGAATATTGGACAGCCACATGGAGAAGAACGAAACTGGACCATTCTCTTACATTATATACAAAGATAAACTCAAAATGGATGCAAGACCTAAATGTGAGACAAGAATCCATCAAAATCTTAGAGGAGAACACAAGCAGCAACTTCTTCAGCCTCAGCTGCAGCGACTTCTTACTAAACCCATTTCCAAAGGAAAGAGAAAAGAAAAAATGAACTAGTGGACTTCATCAAAATAAAAAGCTTTTACACAGCAAAGGATAACAGTCAACAAAACTAAAAAGCAACCTATGAAATGGCAGAAGATATCTGCAAGTGTCTTAGCAGATAAAGGGCTAGTATCCAAAATCTATAAAGAACTTATCAAATTCAACACCCAAGAAACAAAAAATCCAGTCAAGAAATGGGAAGACATGAACAGACATTTCTCCAAAGAAAAGATACAAATGGCCAACAGACACATGAAAAAATTTCAACATCCCTGATCATCAGGGAAATACAAATCAAAACCACAATTAGATACCACCTTGCACCAGTCAGAATGGCTAAAATTAACAAGACAGCAAATGACATGTTGGCAAGGATGAAGAGAAAGGAGAACCCTCTTACACTCTTGGTGGGAATACAAACTGGTGCAGCCAGTCTGGAAGGCAGTATGGAGGTCCTCAAAAAGTTAAAAGTAGAACTACTCTATGACCCAGCAATTGCACTACTAGGTGTTTATCCAAAGGATATAAAAATAATGATTCAAGGGGCACATGCATGCCAATGTTTATAGCAGCAATGTCTACAACAGCCAAACTGTGGAAAGAGCCCAGATGTCCATCAACAGATAAATGGACAAAGATGTGATGTGAATATATATGTATATATATATACATAAACCATATATATACACACAGACACCCCCTATATATGGATGTGTATACACACACACACACACAATGGAATATTACTCAGCCATCAAAAGAATAACATCTTGCCATTTGCAACGATGTGAACAGAACTAGAGGGTATTATGCTAAGTGAAATAAGTCATATTTCATTCGTATGTGGAATTTAACAAAACAGATGAACATAGGGGAAGGGAAGGAAAAACAAAATAAGATGAAAATAGGGAGGTAAACTACAAGAAATGCTGAACTCTAGGAAACAAACTGAGGGTTGCTAGAGGGGAGGTAGGTGGGAGGAAGGGATAACTGGGTGATGGACATTAAGGAGTGCACTCGATGTAACGAGCACTGGGTGTTATATGCAAATGATGAATCACCAAATTCTACCCCTGAAAGTAACAATATGTTAACTAAATTGAATTTAAATACATAAAAAAATAAAAAGGAATCTGAGATGGGAGAGAAAATAAGTATAGCACATCTTTTGCCTTTGGAACGCTGAACCTTCTGAAAAAATTACTTATTTGAAAATAAATGTACAAAAATTAAAATGAATAAAATTATAGGTAAAAAAAATTTGAAATGTACAAGATGCAGTGATAGCAGTGTTAAATGGAAATACATAGTTGTAAACACATTAAAAAAGAAATGGCAAATCAACGATCTAACTTTATGCCTTAGGAACTAGAAAAATACAAACTAAACCCAAAGGTAGTGAAAGGAAGGACTAATAAAGATTAGAGTGTTGATAAGGAACTAGAAAATTAAAAAATGGATAAAAAAAAATCAATGAAAGCAAAAGTTCGTTCTTTGAAAGAACCATTTCCTGGTTTCGATGATGTACAGTTGTTTTTTAAGTTTCTGTATCATTTATTTCTGCTCTAATCTTTATTATTCCCTTCCTTCTGCTGTCTTTAGGCTTCGTTTGTTCTTTTTCCAGGTCCTTTAAGGTTAGGTCGTTTGAGATTTTTGTCAATTCTAAATTCATTTTTTTTAAAGGATTTTATTTATTTATTTGAGAGAAAGAGAGCGAGCAAGCATGCACACATGCAAGCAGGGGGAGCAGCAGAGGGAGAGAGAGAAGCAGGCTCTCTGCTGAGCAGGGAGCTTGATGCGGGCTTGATCCCAGGACTCTGGGATCATGACCTGAGCCAAAGGCAGATGCTTAACCGACTGAGCCACCCAGGTGCCCCTAAGTTCATTTTTTTTTAGATTTTATTTTTATGTAATCTCTATACCCAATGTGAGGATCAAACTTAGAACCCCAAGTTCAAGAGTCACATGCTTCAATGACTCAGCCAGCCAGACACCCTAAGATTTTTCTTGCTTCTTGAGGTAGGCCTGTATTGCTATATTCTTCTGTTAGTACTGCTTTTGTTACATCCCAAAGATTTGGGACCACTGTGTATTAATTTTCATTTGTTTCCCTATATTGTTTTATTTCCTCTTTGTTTAATAACATGTTTTTAACCTCTATATATTTGTAGTCTTTCCAATTTTTTTCTGGTAGTTGATTTCTAGAAAGGTTGGTTCTTTTCAATTTGAAGGTTCTTTTCAAGAACCTTCAAAAGGTTCTTGACAACTCTTTATACAAAGAAAAGAGAAGAATCAACTTACTAAAATCAAAAAGGAAGTGGGAACATGATGACCAATTTTACAGGAGTGAAAAGGATTACAAGAAAGTACTAAGGACAACTTCATGACAAGAACTTGGATAACCTAGATGAAATGGACAAATTCCTAGAAACACACTACCTACCAAGACTAAGGAAGAAATAGAAAATCTGAACAGATCAATAACAAGGAAGGAGATTGAATCAGCAACAAGTAAGGAGACTGAATCAGCAATCAAAAACCTTCCAAAAAGAAAAGCCCTGGGCCAGATGGCTTCACTTGTGAATTCTATCAAAAATTTAACGATGAATTAACACCAACCTTTCTGAAAACCCTTCCAAAAAGTCGAAGGGGTAGGAACACTTCCTAACTCATTCCATGAGGTAAGCATTATCAAAGCCATATGAAGACACTACAAGAAAACTCCAGACAACTATCTCTTATGAGTATCAATGCAAAATCCTCAACAATGTATTAGCAAATCAAATTCAGCAGCATATTAAAAGGATACTGCATCACGACCTAGTGGGATTTATTCCTAGAATATAAGGATGATTCAACACCTGAAAATCAATTGTTATATACCACAGCAAGAAGCAGTAAAAATTCCATACATGATCCCTTCAATCAATGCAGAAAAAGGATTTGACATATTTCAACACCCTTTCATTATAAAAACACTCAATGCACTAGGAATTTAGGGAAACTACATCAACATAAAGGCCATATATGAAAAGCCCACAGCTAACATTACACTAGGTAGAGAGGAAAAGCTGTCAGTTCTTCACTAAGATCAGAAACAAGATCAGGATGTGTGCTTTTGCCACTGCTATTTAACAAATTATTATATAGTTCTAGCCAGAGTAATTAGGCAAGAAAAAGAAGTAAAAGACATCCAAACTGAAAAGAAGTAATATTACATTTTTGCAGATGACATGATCTTTTATGTACAAAACCCTAAGTAGGCCAAAAAATACTTGCAGGGCTAATAAATAAATTCAGCAAAAACGTAGGATACGAAATCAATACACAAAAACCCCATGCATTTCTATACACTAATAGTCTGAAAAGGAAATTAACAAAATAATTCCTTTAAAATAGAATACAAAAGAATATACTTAGGAATAAACTTAAACAAAGAGAGAACAGGCTTGTGTGCTTATACACAAGAAATTAAAGGAATGCTGAAAGAAATGAAAGACTGCTGAAAGAAATGAAAGAAGACAAAAATAAGAGGAAAGGCAGCCCACATTCATGGACTGGAAGACCTAATATTGTTGACAATACTACCCAAAAAAATCTACAATTCAATGCAACCCTCATTAAAATTTCAGTGATGTTTCAGGCAGAATAGAAAAACCCATTCTCAAAGTCGTATGAAATCTCAGGGGACCCCAAACTGCCAAAACAATCTTGAAAAAGAACAAAGTTGGAGGGCTCACACATCCTGTTTTCAAAACTTGCTACAAAGCTATAGTACCCAAAACAGTGTGCTACTGGCATAAGGACAGACAGACAGACCGATGGAATAAAACAGACATCCCAGATATAAACCTTCACATATATGGTTAACTGAGTATTGACAATTTTGCCCAGACCATTCAATGGAGAAAAGACCAGCTTTTTAACAAATGGTGCAGAGAAAAGTGGACATTCACATGGAAAAGAATGAAACTGGACCCTTCTCTTATACCATATACAAAAATTAACTCTAAATGAATCAAAGACCTAAGTGTAAGAGTTAAAACTGTGAAACTCTTAGAAGAAAATACAGGGGAAAAGCTTCATAATGTTAGATTCAGCAGTGATTTCTTGGCTATGACACAAAAGCACAGGCAACAACAACAAAAATAAACAGAATATCAGTAACTTTTGTGGATCAAAGAATGCAGTCAAGAGAGTGAAAAGGCAACTACAGATTGGGAGAAAATATCTGAAAATGACATCCCTTATAAAGGATTAGTATCCCTAGTGTATGAAGAACTCCAATCCCACAACAAAATAATCCAATCCAAAAGAAAGGACTTGAAGGGCTTTTCTTCAAAGAGAGTATGTAAATAGGCAATAAATAAGCACATGAAAAATACTCGACATAAAATGCAAATCAAAATCACAAGATCTATTTCATACCCATTAGGATATGATTACTAAAAAACTCCAGAAAACATTGTTGGTGAGAATATGAGGAAACTGGAACCCCATGCACTACTGGCAGGAATGTAAAATGTATAGCTACAGTAGAAAACTCTGATGTTCTCTCAAAAAGTTTAACATAAAATTATCATATGCCACTAAACTGGACACTTAAAAAATGATTAAAAAGGTATTCTTTGTTATGTATATTTACCACTATAAAAATGTTTAAAATGCATGCACATGACTTATAACTTAAATGTTATAATTAAAGACCATATGTGAGAGAGCATCAACAGGGAAGACTAAAGAGTATCAACCAATTCATTGACAGTATGTCCTAGGCATCCTAATGGGATTAAAAAGAAAAAGAACTAAGGGTCAAATGGACAGGTACCATTATTAAAGATACAACTTTTGTCATGTTGAAACTTTTATGATCCTATTTCTTGAAATGAAAAACGTGATTAAAAATTATTAAAGATCATATATATCAAAGAATTTTTAAAGTGATGGATATGCAACTATGTGGTATTTGTTTAGAAATGAACGTCAGATAGTTTTAGAGTATTACTTGCTCTGATGCAAATAAACATATGAAAAAATGATGGAATGATGTGAGAAAAACCATGTTTGCATTTTCCCAAGTAAGTGAAATTCTACAACATGCAGATTTTGAAAGTAATTTTCTGTGCTGTTTTAAGAAAGAAGCTTATTTATTTAACAGTTAGCTGTACGACTAGATGGCAAATAGCCAAAAATTTTTTAAAATGTACAAATTGTTCTTCATTTTCAAGCTGTAGAGATCAGTCTGTAGGGATCACCCAATACCTTCCAAACTTGCTTAAAAGTTACTCAGTACTTCAGTCTATACAAAGAAACAAAGTGACAGGTTCATGTTAAAAACTTCAGTTTCACTGAGTCTTCATTTTTAAGTTATTACCTGGAACCAAGAGAAGTAAAGAGTTGATCAAACTGTTTCTCCAGAACCTCTATAAGACTGACTGTTTCCTCTTTTGTTTGATTGTGTATGTGTTCCAGCATCTGAGAAGAACATAATACAAATATCTAATTTGGTATTTTTATTTTTTAGAATTTGTACTGTTCAAATAATTTTAAAAGTAAAAGGTACTTTTTGGATTTTTCAAAGTAACTATACAAGAGAAGATTAGGTGATAAAAACGGAATAAGTTATAAGGTTCAACTTTAAATCCTGGTACTTGTCAGCAAGATCACATCTTTGTTGGCACTGTGCGCTGATAAACTGGCAAAAAGGCCTAGAAAATCCACTAAGTTTTCTAAACTTCTTATTCCTTTTTATCATTACAGGAAGAGTCATTCTGGATAGCTGAATTTCTCTCTAGAAGGATTCCTTAAATGAAAAAAACTTAATACATAATATTAAACATACTTGAATTAAAATGTTAACTATTCCACATCTTTGCATTTTTTGACAAAGAATTGTTACTTGAGATATGTGACCCCTTTTTTCTTTCCATTTTCCCCCTTTTTGAACAGGAATGTCTATCCTATACCTGTCCAACCAATGTATTTTAGAAGCAGATTAATTATTTAGTTTCACAGGTTCATGGTTGGAGAGGAATTTTGCCCCCAAACGAATCATACCCTGAGTCTCAGCCATACTTGATGTAGAAGATATTTTATTTTTTTTTACTTTTTTAATTTTATTTTTTCAGTGTTTATGCCCCACCCAGTGCTCCAGGCAATACGTGCCCCCTCCTTAACACTCAGCACCAGGCTCACCAACCTGGTTCAATTCACCCTTCCTTTCCTTCTCCCAATGTCCTCCATGTTTTTCTTTATGCTCCACATGTAAGTGAACCCATATGATAATTGACTCTCTCAATTTACTTCTTTACTTTACTTATAATAAAAAAAATTTATTTACTTTACTTATTTCACTCAGCATAATCTCCTCCAATCCCGTCCATGTTGATACAAAAGTTGGGTATTCATCCTTTCCGATGGAGGCATAATATTCCATTGTATATACGAACCATATCTTCTTCATCCATTCGTCTGTTGACGGGCATCTTTGGCCCCTTCCACAGTTTGGCGATTATGGCCTTTGCTGCTATGAACATTGGGGTACATATGGCCCTTCTTTTCACTACACATGTATCTTTGGGGTAAATACCCAGTAGTACAATTGCAGGGTCATATGGTAGCTCTAGTTTTAACTTCGTAAGGAATCTCCACAGTTTTCCAAAGTGGCTGCACCAACTTGCATTCCCACCAACAGTGTAAGAGGGTTCCTCTTTCTCCACATCCTCTCCAACACTTGTTGGTTACTGTCTTGTTTATTTTGGCCATTCTAATTGGTGTAAAGTGGTATCTCAAACAGTCAACAAAAGAAACAGGCAACCCACGGAATGGGAGAAGATATTTGCAAATGACACTACAGACAAAGGGCTGATATCCAAGATCTATAAAGAACTCCTCAAACTCAAGACTCAAAAAACAGATAATCACATCAAAAAATAGGCAGAAGACATGAACGGACGTTTCTCCAAAGAAGACATACAAATGGCTAACAGACACATGGAAAAATGTTCATCATCATCAGCCATCAGGGAGATTCAAATAGAATATATTTAGATGAGATTTTGGACTTGATGCTGAAATAGATTTAAGACTAGGTTGCGATGGGATCTAAGACTAGATAGGTGAATGTATTTTGCATTTAAGAAGGACATGACTCTGGGGAGGGGGTTAGATAGCAGACTGTTATGGGTTTTTGTCTACCCCCGCCCCCCCTAAAGTCATGTTGAAGTCTTAACTCCTGTATCACCTATATTCTTTGTTATAAGTTTGTTGTTCCTGGGTGCTTAGGAGCTTGTTCTTTGTCACCAAGTGAATCTCTTTTTGGGGTGATGGTGTAAAGGAGGAAAGAAAATAAGATTCTTTGTGTAAGGGTATACAGCCAACTAAAGAGCAATGTTAGAAAAATGGTCTGCAATACTTTCGAGACAAAATTCAGCTCACAGCAAGAAAAAAAATCATGGTTCCTTAACAGTACTCCAATTTCGGTAGGTCCAATTTCAGTAGGCCACTAGCATAACAATGCCACAAGACCAATCCTAGCAGGCCACGGAAGTTTTCTATTCTTTTGTTTCTCTGTCATTGGCTTATCATGCTCAGTAATTTAGTGCTAAGCTCTAACTTCAATAATACACATCCAAATATACACATTTAAAGAGAATATGCCTTAATTCACTATAGAATTTAATCATTTAAAATGCTTACTTTTACAGCAACACTTAATTGTTCAAAACTATAGCCTGCTATCTTCAATGCTTCATCAATTTCTTCTGCAGTTTTAGTTTCCTAAGAAGGCGAAGAGGGTCCACATACAAATATAAAATATAAAAGTAGATGCTTATATACATTATATTAGTTGCAAACATATCAAACTACAATTTTGATTACAAAAGTAACACAGACCACGAGAGAAGTCTGAAAACAAGTAACAAAAATGACACTCTTAATCTTATATCCAGAAATTAAAAAACCACTAACATTTTGATTAGAGACTATAGTAGTCCAGACTTTTTGAGAGACCTTTTTCAAAAAAATGGAATATTTTGTGTAACCTTTTTTCAACTTAAAACTATCCTGAAAAATGTATCATAGCAATTAATGCACACACATGTAAAAATTAAGTTTTTAAAGAAGATTATAATTTGGCTATGTTAAAATTTAAACTTTAAATAAAAGATATCAAGATTATGTGACTTCTCCCTTCCCCTACCTCATTAAAGATCTCTTTAATAATAGCATTTTGGAATTTGTTCTATTTCTGATCTTAAACTAAATACATTATTTAAAGTTATAGGAAAAGGTGAAATTCCACCTTCCAACAATAACAGCATCATCATCACAGTGAATTAATTAGGCCTTTTGGCTGCCATTAAAATGACTGGAAAAATCACATTCACAATTTAGAAACCTGTGCTTTATACAAGTTTCACATAATCTAGATTTGATAACTAGGTTCAAAGGGAAGAAGCTACATATGGTTAAATATTAAATGGAATACTAATAGAATTGGTCAAAGGGAGAATGGGTTGCCTTTGGAAAAATGAGAATTGTTCAAGAATATTCAGAATAAGAGATTCAAGTAAAGAATGTAGGTTTACCTCTTACCTTTATGCTTCAAAAAAAAAACCCTATAATTATAGCAACCTTGAAAGGAGAGAAGAGTTAAGCTACCAGACACAAAGTAAAAATGTTCGGCTTCATCCTACTTCACGAGTAACATTTTCTCATACCGCCATTAGAGATGAGGAGTTCAAAATAGTCCCGTGTGTGGATGTTGAATGTTCTAAACCAATAGTTAGCTGATCAGAAGTCTTTTTAAAGTCCTGAGAACAAATCTTTATCCTGAAAAATGTCAAGTACATTATTTTAAATACCACATTAATAAACAATTTTAAACTTCTATTCTGATTTTACTCTCTCAAAAATAATTCATATGACAACTTATAATAATAATTACAGTGGGTTCTTAGTCATCTATGATAAGCAAAGAGAGGGAAACCATGGCTAAATATGCTTCCATATAAAACTTAATTTTACCAAGGGGCATCTGGGTGGCTCAGTCGTTAAGCATCTGCCTTTGGCTCAGGTCGTGATCCTGGCTCAGGGTTCTGGGATGGAACCCCACATTGGGCTCCCAGCTCAGCAGGAAGCCTGCTTCTCCCTCTCCCACTACCCCTCCTTGTGTTCCCTCTCTTACTGTGTCTCTCTCTGCCAAATAAATAAATAAAATCTTTAAAAACAAAACTTAATTTTACCAAGAATTCCGCTTCTTAGCAAATCCCTAAAAATAATTATTCCATAGTATAAACTGTGCTTTAATCTCCTAATTACCTCTCCTTATCTGATATTTTTTGGTAGAGAAGTTGACGGTCACTGAACTGTCTTTAAGTTCAATTACTTACACACAAATGCCTGCTATTAAAAAAAATGTTCTTACAGGCCTAGATAATTTACAAAAAGGTAATAAATTTACTAGGTAAGTTAATTTGCAAAGAAAAAATTAGTTTCACTTCTTATCTACACATGCTAGAGGTTTTGCTTATTTTTTTTTAAAGATTTTATTTATTTGTCAGAGAGAGAGAGAGAGAGAAAGCGAGCACAAGCAGGGGGAGTAGCAGGCAGAGGGAGAAGCAGACTCCCCCACCGAGGAAAGAGCCTGATGCGGAACTCGATCCCAGGACCCTGGGATAATGACCTGAGCTAAAAAATGGACGCTTAAATGACTGAGCCACCCAGGCATCCTGAGTTTTTGCCTATTTTTATCTTTATATCCCCATATTGGCTAACAGACAGGAAGCTCTTGATAAATGTTTGCTAAATAACTTAATCACAAGCCTGTAATAGTTTACAGAAGAAACTATGTTTAAATGATACCATTATAGAGGGAAAAAAAATAGACTTTAATTTTTAAACATTCAATTACTTTAAAAAGTGAATATTCATGTTCTTGAAAACGTGTGACTGCATAAGCCCTTAGGAGTCCATTATTCAATTCCTGTTTCAAAATATTAAATACATTAAATATAAATTAAAATATAAATCAGGAAGGAAATACATTATTTTTAAACAGACTTATCCCTTGACACATAAACAACTATTTTAAACCAAACTCTATTGAAATTAGGGAATAGGAGTTTCTAATGTAAGTATACTTGACATGGAGAACTTAAAAAAATATAGTAATTTGGAAAAAATCTGGGTATTTAAAATGGATTCATTTACTTCTGAAAGTGAAATTTCACTTTATAATCACACTAGATATTATATGTATTTAGATAAGAATATAATCAGATTTAATTTATATCAGAATATAAACAGATATAATCAGATTTAATCAGGTTTAAAAAGTTAGAAAATTTCACATAGAAGTCCAGATCTCAATCTTTGAGGGAATAAAAAGGAAGATTGGCAACACTGGTTTAGTCTTAACACACAGCAATAACTGGCTGGAGCTGAAAAGGGGCCACCTCCTTTGGAGAGGGTAAACCTTTGTCCCCACAATTCATACCACTAAACTCTATCTCACCCAGTAAGTCATCTGCTGGACTCCTGTAGGTACTCAAATCTGTTGTGGCCACTGACTCACATGGAGCTGAAAAGATTCCTAATGATTTACTCTAATCATTTCATTCAGAACTTATGGAGGAAATGGCTGGTGGAATACAAATATAAGGGTTGGCATTCAGTAAGCCTGAGCTCCACTGGTCCTGTCAATAACCAGTTGCCAGACTTTAGCTAAGTGGCTTACTACCTAAAGAGATAACTATAACTATTCTTTTGGTTGCTAAGCACCCACTTAAGTCTGGACAGAGAAGCTGCATCAGTAATGTGAAAAGCCACTGAATGGTAGTCTAAAAATTTTTGGATTTTATGTAGGTAGGCAATGAAGAAGCATGGAGCAGGGAAGAGTAAGGAAGTGCTAAGGTAGTCAAAAAAGAATAAGAATTAAATAGTATAGTAAAAATGAAAGATAAATTATGGATATGAAAGATACTGTGGAAATTATAGGCTGCAGGAGGCAAAATGAAGGGGATAAGAGGAAATGGGGTCATGTACTGATGCTCGGTGCCATGAACAAAATTGAAAGGTTTCAAATGAGGTTGTTCCTTGAAGGTTTCCTGTGTTTCTTTTATTTCCCACATAATTTATTACTATATTAAATATGCTCTAAAAAGTTAACGTTATACAAAAATATAATTGCCTTCTAAGTAGGGTCTCCATGAATTAATTGGAAGTCTCCTTAACTCTTATAAAGTTGTAAAGTAAAATTTTACTATTTTTTCACCATAATCTATCCCATCCCATAGTCAACTCTAAATATAAATTTATCTAGGACTGAAACATGATTTCAGAAAAACCATAACAAATGTCAAAACATCATGGTATTTCATCTAACAAACATTTATTACATGTTTACTATATCCAGCAGCAGGAATGTAGAAAGCAGTAAAATGTGGTCCATGCCCTTACAGGGGCTTATACACCAGCAGAAGGAGACATAAATACGTGCAATAAAAAATAACACATGTGCTGGTCTCCAGCTGGGGTATGTTTTTAAAAAAATCTCTGCTTTACTAATTGAAAAAGAGCTTTATTAATATATACATGTACAAAGTCATATTGAAGAAAGGAAAATGAGTAACAGAGTCCCAAAATTATTACTTTCCCTTTTATTAATCACCTCTCACACCACCTCTTTCCAAAGTCCTCTACTATATCATGCTCATGATACTCTAAGAATTAACACCTTTTTAAAGCCACACCTTACTCTCAGCCAGCACCAATAATTTTTGCTAGAATGACATTCTCAGCTTTATCTTGCATTCTTCCCCCCCCTCCATTAAATAAGGACAAATTAATGCTTCTTTAGGAGCTGGATTCTCCATTTCACTAACAGTTAAGACAAATTATAAAAGAGCACTCTATAATGGGAGATATAGGCTTCCAGATGGAATGAAAAAGTCACTGGAATAAAAAGTACAACATAGGGAATGTAATCAATGATACTGTAATAGTGTAGGTGACAGATGGTAGCTACACTCGTGGTGAGCATAGCATAACATATAGAGAAGTTGAATCACCATGTTGTATACCGAAAATAATGTAATTGTGTATCAACTATATTTAGAAAAAATTTATAAAGAGCACTCTATAAACAATGAACCAGAAACACTGATCTAAGAATGACATTTTATCAATGATGCTAAAATTATCCTTTCAGAAATACACTGAACTTCAAATACTAAAATAAGTACACATAAAACATACTTTTTAGGCTGCAGTTTTTCCATAAAAGAATCTTCTTTGATACATCCATCTGTTGGGTAGTATCCTTGTCTCATATTTATAGTTGTAGCAATCTTAGGACAAAATAAGAATAAAAACAAAAACAAGTCATTCATAAATTCTGTTTATCCAGAATTCAAACTACTGTGCCATTCATCGATAAACTTAATTCTCTTTAAATCAAAGAAAAAATTGTGTATGTATGATGTTTTTACCCTATTTTAATTTTTTAAGAAATCTACTTTGGCAGCTATTAATTAAACAGAACATTAATTAAAACACTTCATTCTACCACCATGCTACAGAAAATACTAGTAAAAAGACCTTAAAAATCTACTGTAAAATTATCACAATGACATCTCTAGTTATGTTCAAAACCTAAAATAATACTTAAGAATAAATTTAGTAAGAAAAATGTAAGTTCTAAGAAAAGAAAACCAAATAATTTATTGGGATCATACAACAAAAACAGTAAATGGAAAATCATTTCAAACTCCTAGAGACAAAGATTTAACATCCTAAATATATCTAATATAAAATACAAAAAATTAATACAATTCTACAGTTCATATGGAAAATACACTATGCAAGAACTATAAAAATTTGGGACGCCTGGGTGGCTCAGTTGGTTGGGCGGCTGCCTTCGGCTCAGGTCATGATCCCGAGGTCCTGGGATCGAGTCCCACATCAGGCTCCTTGCTCAGCAGGGAGCCTGCTTCTCCCCCTGCCTCTGCCTGCCACTCTGCCTGCTTGTGCTCTCTCTCTGACAAATAAATGAAACCTTTAAAAAAAAATTAAAAAAAAAGAATTATAAAAATTTTAACATACCATTCAGTAGAGATTTATCCCACCAGAGCATAAAGCTAATGTAATTAAAATGCTAGGATACTGGCAAAATAAATGAGTAAAATGCAGCCACATTTGTATGGGAACTTAATACAGAATACAAGGGACATTTCAATGAAATAGAAGGATTATTCAACAAATAATATTTCTTCATTCTGAAGAAAAAAGTTATACACCTATGTTACATCATATGAAATAGATTATAAAAATATATATACATATCTTAAACACAGTAGAAGTACAGAGAACACATATATAACTCTAGGATGGGAAGGTCTGCCTAATCAAAGGAAACCTAGAAACCATGAAGGAGGGAGAAAAATGACTAAAAAACATTTTTGAATGGCTAAATGTAATAAAATTAAAAGTGAAAGACTGGGAGAAAATAGTTAATATATACTGGACAAAGTATGAATATCCCTATCACATGAAGTATTCTTACAAGTTAGGAAAAAGACAATTCAAAAGAAAAATGTGCAAAGGATCTGAAGGGATCTATTAAAGACAAGGAAGCTGATAAGTCAACATATGAAAGTGCTCAATTTCACTAGTAATCAGGGAATTGAAGTGTAAAGCAAGGATATACCTACTTCAGGAGAAGTGGAGGACTCCATCTCAACCGGTCCCCTGAATTTAGCTAGAAATCTACCAACCCACTTTGAACACCCATGAAATCAGCCTGAGATATAAGATTATACACATCTGGATCTCTATGGGCACAGAGGATCATCAGTCGAGAGGTACAAAGGATAGAGTTGGGATTGCACACGCAGATATCGGAGGATAAATAGAAGGGGGAGGGAGCCACCGGAAACTAGCCATTGGAAAGTAATACCCCAGTGCAAATGTGCCCTGCGCTTGGGGACCAGCAAGAGCTTGGAGACCGGTGGCTGCAAGATGGGAAGAGACTGATAACAGCAGAACAAAGGGGCTTAAAAGATGCCAGGCGTCCGTAGGTGTGCATCTAAGCCCATGGTCCAGGGACCAGCCACAGTTGCTCCCCTGCATGCATCTCATAGGACCCGGTGTGGACTTCAGTCAGCAGTCCCTGAGGCTGGCAGCCACCTCCGCCTCTGCCGCCACCCTGGCTGAGAGGACCTGGCTTGGTCACAGGAAATGCAGCCATGGGGCCCAGGCTGATCCTGACCAGTATTGCTTGTGGTTTTGGTGGCATGGGGTGCAGAGACGAGTGGGGGCCTCCACTGACCATTAGGAGGGTTTCCTGGGGCATGTACTGCCTATGGGAGGCTGCGGTATTCAACCACCCTGGTTCTGGAGGATTCAGAGAGGAGCAGACTGTGGCTTCTCTCTGAGGCGGAGGTCGGGGTGCAGACAGTTTGCTCTGATTCTCAGAAAAGGCGCCAAAAGCCACCAGAGAACAAAAGCCTCCCGAGAACAAAAGCCCAAAAAACCGGTTTCCACAGAGCCCAGCGGCTTAATAGGGGGCAGGGCAACTCTGCCCAAGCAGGAGTGACTGAAATACAACATGGCAGGCCCTGTCCCCAGAAGACAAGCTGAAAGAAAAAGAGGACAATAACCACAGGGTCCCTATAAAACTGTAAAACCCCAACACCAGGGGGAAAACAGTATATTGCCTCACAGCCTGTATATTGCTTAGATACAATTTCTCTCTCTTTTTTACTTCTTTCTCATGATTCTTGGTTTTTTTTTTTTACCTACTTATCATTTCAACTAGATGTTTAATACAACATATTCAATAGTAACTTCTTAACTTGAACTTTTTCATACATGTATTTTTTCTCTTTTTTTTTTTAAATATATATAGATATAAGCTTCAATGTAGTCCTTCTTTCCCTATTCAATTCTACCTTTATATATATACCAGTTTTAATTTCCCTGTATCTCTGGGAAGTTGAATTCTCTAACAAAGATAACAAAATACACCCAGGAAGAATTGAAATACCCTTCCTCGCCCACATCGAGGGACTATAACCATCTTCCCATCAACCCTTTCATTTTTTAATTTTTTTCCCCCCATCTGTTTGTTTTTGTTTTTATACTTTATAAATATTACTCTTGCGGCTGTTGGTTTGTTTTTTTTTTTCTTTTTCCTTTTTGGTGGTGACTTCCGATTGCTCTGAACCTTCCTAGGGTGCACCTTGCCTGGATAGTGGTTGATATTTTCAGCTGTACATCCCCTCAACCACAACTCAACAGAATGACTAGGAGGAGGAACTCTCAACAAAGAAAAACCCAGAGACAATGGCCTCTCCTGTAGATCTAATGGATATGGATCTAAGCGAGATGTCAGAAATAGACTCCAGGGTAGCAGTTATGAAGACAACAGTCAGGCTGGAGAAAACTATTAATGGCAACATAGATTCGTTAAGGGCAGAAGGGACAGCGGATTTGGTAGAACTTAATGCTACCAATGAAGTACAATCTAATCTAGATACTCTAACAGTTAGGGTAAATGAGTCAGAAGAACAAACTAGTGATCTTGAAGACAAACTGACAGAAAAGAAGGAGGAAGCCTGGAACAAACAGCTTAAAATCCATGAAAACAGAATTAGAGAAATAAATGATGCTATGAAACATTCCAATGTCAGAATTACTGGGATCCGTGAGGGGGTGGGGAGAGGGAGAGAGAGAGGGAGGGAGAGGGAGAGAGAGGGAGGGAGAGGGAGAGAGAGAGAGAGAGGACTAGAAGATATATTTGATCAAATCATAGCCAAGAACTTCCCTAATCTAGGGAATGAAACAAACAGTCGTGTCCTAGAGGCAGAGAGGACACCCCCCAAGATCAATGAGGGAGACCAACTCTGAGGCATGTAATAGTAAAACCCACAAATCTTAGAACCAAGGAAACCATTTTAAGGGCAGTTAGGAGGAAGAGATTCCCTACATACAGAGGGAGGAACATCAAAATAACATCACACCTGTCCACAGAGACCTGGCAAGCCAGAAAGGGCTGGCAAGACATATTCGGGGTACTAAATGAGAAGAATATGCAGCCAAGAATTCTTTATTTGGCAAGGCTGTCATTTAGAATGGATGAAGAGATAAGAAGCTTCCAGGTTCGGCAGAGACTGAAAGAATATGTTACCACTATGCCGGCCCTGCAAGAAATATTAAGGGAGGTTCCATAAAAGGAGAAAGGCCCCAAGAGTGATACAGAACAGAAATATACAGAGAAAATCCATAGAAACAAGGACTTCACAGGCAACATGATGACAATCAAATCTCATCTGTCAATAATCACTCTCAATGTGAGTGGCCTAAATGCTCCCATAAAACAGCACAGGGTTGCAGATTGGATAAAAAGACAGGACGCATCCATATGCTGTCTACAAGAGACTCATTTTGAACCTAAAGATACACCCAGACAAAGTGAAGGGACTATCTTTCATGCCAACAGACCTTAAAAGAAAGCTGGGGCAGCAATTCTCATATCAGACAAATTAGATTTTAAGCTAAAGACTGTAGGCAGAGATACAGAAGGACACTATATCATTCTTAAAGTGTCTATCCAACAAGAAGATCTAGCAATTGTAAATATCTATGCCCCCAACATGGGAGCAGCCAACTACATAAGCCAACTGTTAACCAAAATAGACATACTGATAATAATATGTTAATTGTAGGAGACCTTAACACTCCACTCTCAGCAACAGACAAATCAACTAAGCAGAAAATCAACAAAGAAACAACAGCTTTGAATGACTCACTGGACCAGATGGACCTTATAGATATATACAGAACATTCCACCCTAAATAGCAGAATACTCACTCTTCTCAAGAGCAAATGGAACTTTCTCCAAAATAGACCACATACAGGGTCACAAATCAGTTCTCAACCAATACCAAAAGATTGAGATTATTCCCTGCATATTCTCAGACCACAATGCTTTGAAACTGGAACTCAATCACAAGAAAAAATTTCCTCAATGAATCTTGGAACACTGAAAAAATAAACTAAAATTAAAAAAAAAAAGTTTGGAAGAAATTCAAACACTTGGAAGCTGAAGATCATCCTGCTCAAGAATGTTTAGGTCAATCAGGAAATCAAAGAAGAACTTAACTCATGGAAACCAATGAGAATGAAGACACATCAGTCCAAAACCTACGGGATACAGCAAAGGAGGTCCTAAGAGGGAAATACATAGCCATCCAAGTCTCACTCAAAAAATCGAAAAATCCTGAATACACAAACTATCCTTACACATTAAAGATTTGGAGAATCAACAACAAATTAAACCTAACCCATGCACGAGAAGGGCAATAATTAAGACTAGAGCAGAGATCAATGAATTAGAAACCAGAAATACAGAACACATTAATGAAACTAGAAGCTGATTCTTTGAAAGAATAAGATCGATAAACCACTGGCCAGACTTATCCAAAAGAAAAGAGAAAGGACCCAAATAAATAAAATTATGAATGAAAGGGGAGAGGTCATGACTAACACCAAGGAAATAAATACAATTCTCAGAAACTATTATTAACAGCTATACGAAAATAAATTAAGCAACCTGGAAGAAATGGACGCATTCCTGGAAACCTATAAACTTCCAAAACTGAAACAGGAAGAAACTGACAACCTGAATAGACCCATTACCAGTAACGAGATTGAAGCAGTGATCAAAAACCTGCCAAAAAACAGAGTCCAGGGCCTGATGGATTCCCCGGGGAATTCTACCAAACATTCGAAGAAGAAATAATATCTATTCTCCTGAAACTGTTTCAAAAAATAGAAACGGAAGGAAAACTTCCAGACTCCTTCTATGACTATCAGCATTAACCTGATCCCAAAACCAGGCAAAGACCCCACCAAAAAGGAGAATTTTAGACGAATACCCATGATGAATACGAATGCCAAAATTCTCAGCAAGGTCCGAGCTGATAGGATCCAAGAATATATTAAAAGGATAATCCATCACGACCAGGTGGGATTTATCCCTGAGATGCAAGGTGGTTCAACATTCACAAATCAATCGATGTGACAGAACACATAAATAAGAGAAGAGAGAAGAACCACATGGTCCTCTCAATTGATGCAGAAAAAGCATTTGACAAAATACAGCATCCTTTCCTGATTAAAACTCCTCAGAGTACAGGGACAGAAGGAACATGCCTCAACTTCATAAAATCCATCTATGAAAAACCCACAGCGTATATCATTCTCAATGGGGAAAAACTGAGGGCCTTTCCACTGAGATCAGGAATACAACAAGGATGCCCACTCTCACCACTATTGTTCGACATAGTACCAGAAGTCTGGGCAACAGCAATCAAACAACAAAAAGAAAAAAAAGGTACTCAAATTGGCAAAGAAGAAGTCAAACTCTCTCTCTTTGCAGATGACATGATACTCTATGTGGAAAACCCAAAAGATTCCATCCCCAAATTACTAGAACTCATATAGGAATTCAGTAATGTGGCAGGATACAAAATCAAGGCACAGAAATCAGCTGCTTTCTTATACACTAGCAATGTAACTGTAGAAAGAGAAATTAGAGAATCGATTCCATTTACAATAGCACCAAAAACCATAAGATACCTTGGAATAAACCTAAGCAAAGAGGTAAAGGATTTATACTCAAGAAACTACGAAACACTCATGAAAGAAATTGAAAAAGACACGAAAAGATGGAAAAACACTCCATGCTCATGGATTGGAAGAATAAACATTATTAAAATGTCTATGCTTCCCAGAGAAATCTATACTTTCAATGCCATCCCAATCAAAATACCAACAGCACTTTTCAAAATACTGGAACAAACAATCCTAAAATTTGTATGGAAAAGACCCCGAATCGCCAAGGAAATGTTGAAAAAGAAAAACAAAGCTGGGGGCATCACACTGCCTGACATCAAGTTTTATTACAAAGCTGTGATCACCAAGACAGCATGGTACTGGTACAAAAACAGACACATAGACCAATGGAACAGAATAGAGAGCCCAGATATGGACTCTCAACTCTATGGTCAACTAATCTTCGACAAAGCAGGGGAAAATATCCAATGGAAAAAAAGACAGTCTCTTCAATAAGTGGTGCTGGGAAAATTGGACAGCTATATATAGAAGAATGAAATTTGACCATTCTCTTACACCATACACAAAGATAAACTCTAAATGGGTGAAAGACCTCAATGTGAGGCAGGAATTCACCAAAATCGTAGAGAACATAGGCAGTAACCCCTTTGACATCGGCCACAACAACTTCTTTCAAGTCACGTCTCCAAATGCAAAAGAAACAAAAGTGAAAATGAACTTTTGGGGCTTAATCAAGATAAAAAGCTTCTGCACAGCAATGGAAATAGTCAACAAAACAAAGAGACAACCCACGGAATGGGAGAAGATATTTGCAAATGACACTACAGACAAAGGGCTGATATCCAAGATCTACAAAGAACTTCTCAAACTCAACACCCAAAAAACAGATAATCAAGTCAAAAAATGGGCAAAAGACATGAGCGGACACTTCTCCAAAGAAGACATACAAATGGCTATCAGACACATGAAAAATGTTCATCATCATTAGCCATCAGGGAAATTCAAATCAAAACCACACTGAGATGTAAGGTGGTAACCTTACACCAGTGAGAAGGGCAAAAATCGACAAGGCAAGAAACAACAAACGTTGGAGAGGATGTGGAGAAAGGGAAACCCTCTTACATTGTTGGTGGGAGTGCAAGTTGGGGCAGCCACTTTGGAAAACAGTGTGGAGGTTCCTCAAAAAATTAAAAGTAGAACTACACTATGAACCGGCAATTGCACTACTGGGTATTTACCCCAAAGATACAAATGTAGTAAAAAGAAGGGCCATATGCACCCCAATGTTCACAGCAGCAATGTTCACAATAGCCAAACTGTGGAAAGAGCCAAGATGCCCTTCGACAGACAAATGGATAAAGAAGATGTGCTCCATATACGCAAAGGAAGCCATCGGAAAGGATAAATACCCAACTTTTGCATCAATATGGATGGGACTGGAGGAGATTACTCTGAGTGAAATAAGTTAAACACAGAAAGTCAAGTATCATATGGTTTCACTTATTTGTGGAACATAAGGAATAGCATGGAGGACATTAGGAGAAGGAAGGGAAAAATGAAGGGGAAGAAATCAGAGTGGGAGATAAACCATGAGAGACTATAGACTCCAGGAAACAAACTGAGGGTTTTAGAAGGGAGGAGGGTGGGGGGATGGGTGTACCTGGTGATGGGTATTAAGGAGGGCACGGATTGCATGGAGCACTGGGTGTTATACACAAACAAGGAATCATGGAACAGTATATCAAAACTAATGATGTACTATATGGTGACTAACAATAATAATAAAGGATATATCTACTTCTTGCCCATCAAATTGCCAAACATTATAATAAATATGACAAATTCGAACATGGATTTGTTTTGGAGTTAGAAATTAACAGAACTTGCTCACAGAATTTTTTTGGTAGGAGTGGTTTTGTGATTATATAAAAATATAATGAGAAATTCTGAAAACCACCTATATGTTTATAATAAAGGGATTGGTTAAGAATTACAGCACTTTGGGGTGCCTGGGTGGCTCAGTCATTAAGCATCTGCCTTCGGCTCAGATCATGATCCCAGGATCCTGGGATAGAGCCCAGGGCGTCAGTCTCCCTGCTCAGAGGGAAGCCTGCTTCTCTCTGCCCCACTCCTCCTGCTTGTGTTCCCTTTCTTGCTGTCTCTCTCTGTCAAATAAATAAATAAAATCTTTAAGAAAAAGAATTATAGCATTTAAAATGGTGCCTGGGTGGCTTAGTTGGTTAAGCATCTGCCTTTGGCTCAGGTCATGATCCTGGGGTCCTGGGATAGAGCCCTGTGTCAGGCTCCCTGCTCGGTGGGGAGTCTGCTTCTCCCTCTACTCCTAGCTTGTACTCTCTCTCACTCAAACAAAATCTTAAAAAAAAATTATAGCACTTATGTATAATGGTTTATTATGAAGCCATTAAAAGTAATTGTAGGATATTAGCCAATGTTTTAAAACTCAGCTAAGGTCTATACATTCGGCATATTCATTATTATTAAATGTGAACTCAATTTTGAGTTAAAAATGCATCTTTCCTTCTACATAGTACTGCCTATTGATTTAATTTAAATTTGCACATGAAACTTTTTAAAAAGTAATTGTAGGAGCCTCTCATTAAAATAAGTTAACATAAATGTTGCTAAGAAAAATAAAGCTCACTTCTAAATGTTACAGCCTCCCACTTACATATACTTTTTTGGTGGGGGAGAGGATAGTCTGTTGAGGTTTTAGGTATAACATATTAAAGATAGCCATGTTTTATTAGATATTTAGGGGAAAAGTGTTACTTTTAACCATCGCACTGGACCAAAATGCTATTTTTAAGAATGCCTCCCCTCAAAAAATTGGGAGCTAAAACCTTAATTTCTATATGCCTACTAATTTATCCCCCCTTGGTTTGGCATTTCATAGTAAGAGATGAATGTTACTATGAACAGATTTGATACAGAACATCTCTTCTAGAAAATTTAAGAAAATATTAAATACAACTGACTTAAAAAATTTCAGTTAAAATTGTATAAAGATTCTTTTTTTTTTTTTTTTAAAGATTTTATTTATTTATTTGACAGAGAGAAGAGAGATCACAAGTAGGCAGAGAGGCAGGCACAGAGAAAGGGGGAAGCAGGCTTCCTGCTGAGCAGAAAGCCCGATGCGGGGCTCGATCCCAGGACCCTGAGATCATGACCTGAGCCGAAGGCAGAGGCTTTAACCCACTGAGCTACCCAGGCGCCCCTGTATAAAGATTCTTAACATATAATTTATAAAATAAAGGTTCTCTTCCCACCCCCATACTTTATCATCCTAAGTTTTTTTTCTGCTGTTTTTTTTGGTTTGTTTTTGTTAACTGTAAATGAAAAGGTGTGGTAAATTTAGCCAGTATTTCTTTTATGGTTCCTCATTTCAGTGATATATTTAACAAGGCTTCCTCACCCAAGATCATACAATTATATTTTCTTCTAGTTTACATTTTAATTTGCATATTATTAACATTTCCAATCCACATGGGATTTTAATATATATTATCTATTGATTAGATAACTTCTCCTTACCTCCTCATACGCTGTATTTTTGGACTCAGGTCCAAAAAATCAATACAATATTTCTGGAATGATACCTAAGTATGATTCTCTAAACAAAATGCAGATTTTATTTATTCGACAGAGAGAGAGAGCACAAGCAGGGGGAGCAGCAGAGAGAGAGGGAGAAGCAGGCTCCCTACTGAGCAGGTAGCCTAATGCGGGTGTTAATCCCAAGACCCTGGGATCATGACCTGAGCCAAAGGTAGAGGCTTAACCTACTGAGCTACCCAGGAGCCCCTAAATCTTACTTTTTAGAAAAGAGCACATAATACTAAAATAATAAACTACAGTACTGAAATATTCTATAAATTCATTCTTACTAATTTAGATTCTTCCATTCGCTCTTATGCCAAATAAATATTAGATATCAGCAAAAATCCTCAATTTTGAAAACTAATAAAAGAGTGGTAACAATTTCAGCAAGGTTTCTTGAAGGAACTCCCTTAAGTGATCAGCCAGGGTGCCTGGGTGTCTCAGTTGGTTAACCATCTGCTTTTGGCTCAGGTCATGATCCAAAGGGTCCTGGTATCAAGCGCTTTGTCAGTGGGGCTCCCTGCTCAGCAGGAAGTCTGCTTCTCCCTTCCCACCCCTACTGGTGCTTTCTCTATCTCTCTCTCTCTCTCTCTCAAATAAATAAAATCTTTAAAAAAAAGTAGTGATCAGCTTTAGTGCATCTGAAGAATCCGATTATAGTCCTTTGTCAATTCCCTGGGCTAACAGCACAAGGAAAATGGGAGAAAGGAGGGAAGGATAAGACAAACCACAGATCTTCCAAAGTAAGAGTCAGACCTAGTCAAAATGACATAAAATAGATTTATCACAACCCTAAAATCAAAACCAATATTTGTAAACATACCATAAACATTTGTATAGGTGTTTTCCAAAACAACAGAAGTATAATGATTTAAGACCATTGAACATGAAATCATTTGCCAAAAAAGGGAAAAGTTACTGTTCTAATAAATTTGTCTGTTTTTTTTAATATTAGAACAGGATGGGTATAAGCAGAGACAGGTCTATCTGCCTGCTTATTCCCCTTTCCTTATTCTTTACCCATCACAAGAATGAATCAGTTAGGGATCTTCCATTACAACGGAAAGAACAAGGCTCCCCTTTGCTTTAATTATGTAGTCAAGCCACATCTGAGGAGCTACTGACCAAAAAAAAAAAAAAGACAGGAGAAAAGAATCTTCCACAATAAAGGCCATTATTTGGAAAGTATATAATTCCCAAACAGACATCTTTAATATGTAAATGTTTCTGCTATAATTAAAACCTTCGCAAATTTATTTAAATGTATGTATGTGTATTTTTACCATGTTTAACCTACAAACCAATTAATTCACACCTAAATAATCATGGGTCGATTATAACACTTATTTTAATGGTCTTGAAGCCTATAGAGAACTTCTATATAATCAAATTTGATTCTTACAATCCTAAGAAAAGCATGTATTATTTCCATCTCACAAATAGGAAATTCAGGCTTAGTATGACAGAACTAGGACTGCGTTCCAGGTCTCCTGTCTCTGTATTGTTCTCACTGACGCAATGGATACATACAAATCCTCAATATCTGGTATCTCAAGGGGAACATTAAGAATTTAGAGAGTAAGACAATTTTCTAGGCACATACTATATAAATTGAATACATTTGTAATAAATACATTTGTATTTGTACAATTGAATACATTTGTATTTGCAAAGATGTTCATTAAATTTTACTTGAAATTCTGATTTGTTCTCATCATGGGTCTACAGTGTAACCGTGTAACTGTACTTTTTTAGTGTCTCTGAAGTTAACTTCGGGCCACTATTTTGCTCCTCTTTTTAAACTATGCCATATCTACAAATGCAGATTTGATGACATACAAAGACTGAGGGCCAGGGGAGTTCAAAATTTGCCTGCATGGTATCGGTGTGGTAAAGAAGGGTAGGGATTTGAAAGGAATATACTTAAATAAAAACAAGGAAAAAGGCAATTTTCCACAGAAGTCTCTGAAGAGTCAAAAAATAAGTAGGCTGATTAATATAGAACTTTAACTGTTTTCTTTTTGATCACTCTGAACAATTATAAAATGAATCAGAAAGGCTTTATCTTTTGTTAAGCTTCTTTAAGAGTTAGCAGCAAAAATGTAAGTTTTTAGGTTCTAACTAGAAGTATGTTTTCTGTAACATTTTAACCTTTAACATTAGGTTGTAATGTATTGAAGATGAAAGATGATAAAACTTACCTCACAATCAGGGCATATAATTGTGCTGTATTCTTCAGTTATCAACAAGCACAGTTCACAAAAAGCATGTCCACATTGAAGTTCATGGTGGTGACCTATTGATGAAATTCTGTTGTGAATTAAACTTTTAACAATTTGTTAGCATTGAATGTGAAGCATTAATCAGAGGGGAAAGTTAAAGAGGACACTCATGTATAAGAAAAGATATCAAGTTTCATTAGAAGTGTAGAAATTATTAAACAAAATTCAGGAGAAACTATGTAAGTCAGAAGAAAAAAAAAACATAAAAAACCAGGCAATACTATTTAATATAGTTTGCACTAATTTAGTTTTTGGTACCTATAATCTTTGAATTTTCCATATCTTTTAATGATACAAAATGCTCTGACTTACTTTATTTGATCTTTGTAAATATCACAGCTAAGTAGGCTTGGGAAGGTTATATTCAACTTAGAAATGGTAAACATTTTGGTGATCTGGCTAAGTAAATGGCATAATCCAGACTCCAGCCTAGTTCTGTTTCCAAGTCCAATATTCTTTCTACTTGATCCTATTGCCTCTAATTTATATTTCCAACCCTGTGAAGGGAGCAGGGAGGAGGGATATGAGACAGTGGGAAGACCCCTCTCTTACAATGAATTGATCTAAGATACTGGCAAGGACAGAAGCCAGATGCTACTATTGTTACACACACATGGCCCACATAAAGATCATTTTCACAAACCTAGCATTTATGAGGGGAAATACCATAATCTTGAGTGAAAATCTAATATCAAGATTTTAATGCTCTAAACAGAATTTGAATTTATCATAATAAACATATTTGTTTTAGCTATGTAACTTGAAAAGTTGTCATTTTAAAACACTTTGCAAGGGGCGCCTGGGTGGCTCAGTGGGTTAAAGCCTCTGCCTTAGGTTCAGGTCATGATCTCAGGGTCTTGGGATCGAGCCCCGTATCGGGCTCTCTGCCCAGCGGGGAGCCTGCTTCCCCTCTCTCTGCCTGCCTCTCTGCCTACTTGTGATCTCTCTCTCTGTCAAATAAATAAATAAAATCTTTTTTAAAAAAATAAATAAATAAAGCAAAACACTTTGCAAGAAAAAAGGAAAACTATTAGATTAAATCAGTCATCTTTTATTGGCAAAAAAATTAGTGTTCTTGCTGATGTATAAAAATTAATTCTTTTGATTAAAAAAAGCTTTAGTTTTCAAGCCAAGTGAAATAACTGAAACTTGCTTATGACCAAGCTAAATTTTAAAGTTCTATTTAAATTCCAGAGATACTATCAAAGAAATAAAATTTAACTGTTCTAGCTTTATAAAATTTCTGATATTGTTCAAGTCTAATTCGTGGTGCATCACAGCTTACAAAGCACTTTCACAATTTTATATGCAATAAACACCATCTAGAGTATTTCTGAGCATTGTAATACAAATACATGAAAGAACAAGCGATTTTAAAAGGCCCTGTTCTAAACAACTTATTTCTTTCAAACAATGGAGATTTTCTATATAACAGCATTAATTTAAAAAAAAACAAAAAAACAGAGTTGGAGAAGCTTGGCTCTCCAACCTAAAACACAACCAACTTTCTCTACAAAGGTCCATGTCCCTTATATGGAGTCCATCTTGGAGACTGAGAAAATTAACGACTTTCACTTTGAAAGTATAAACATCGAACAGTCATGGGGGTGGTAATAAGACTTCATTCAGCAGCTGCAGTTTGAAATTCAACAACTCCTCTCGGTCAGAGACAGCACTCTAGGCATTTTAAATAAAAGTAACTTGAGCGTGTTTTCACTTGAGTTGATTCTAAATTAGATCAATAGGAGTGCAGTGAATTTTTCCCCTTGACGGACAAAGAAAAACACAAGATGCACAACAGGAAGGAATCGGACAAAGAAAAACACAAGATGCACAACAGGAAGGAATCGTCTCCCAAACAATGCCTTAAGCCAAACTGAGCAGTAATGCCTCCCTCCCAATCCCAAACACCTGTTCTTTAATCCAGGAACATTTTTAAGTGGTCTGTTACTCCTACAAAAAAAAACCACACAAGAAAACTACATTTCATTACTTCTAGCTCACAAGACCATGGGCTAAACTTTTACATCTACTCTTTCATGAACCTGTGAACCTGGGGAAGTTTTCGAAATAGTGCTCAAGAGAGCTCACACACTATCCCCTAAGAGGATCAGGGAAAAAAGGGAAGAGGTAGGCGCAAAGTGGGAAAACTTTGGAGAGGCACAAAACCACCCTCAACCGACCACAGAGGGTTTCTCAGCTGCCCTGAAGGTGGGCCCGTGAGACAGTTTACCCCGTCCATTTTGCTGTGGCAACTGAACAGCTCCCCCCGCCCCCCCCCGCCCGCCCGCCCCCTCCGCCCCCTCCGCCAGCTCACTTGACCCTCAGACCTCCGGGTGGGCCTCGCTCTCAAGTCTCCACACCCAGCAGCCTGATTGGGATGGAGCCCTTGAAGGGCCGGTGGCCAAGGCAGAGCAGGGCCCTAGGGGGCTCACCCTCAATCTCCTTACCGGAAATTCGGGACACCCTTCTTCCACACTGAGTACACTGAATCTCAGCAGTACCCCAGGGCCGACTCTTCCTCCCCATCTGTTGATAAGAAGACACGGTGAATCGAGCTGTGGAAGCTTCCGCCGCCATCTCTGCCCTCTTTAGGCTCCGAAGACCGGTACCACGTGCCAGTCCCGGCGTCCTTCGCGGCAGCTACCAATCATCAGAGGCAAGCGTCTCCAGATAGCCAATCAAAGAGATGAAAGCCCGCCTCCTCAGCTTGCCTGGTTGGGGCGTCTTTCCAGGTGCTGGGGCGGCTGTTTGCGGTTTTGCTCTGGGCGGCTCCGTTCTGAGAAAGGACGCCACGGGGTGGGGAACGTTTTTACTTCCAAATCTTTACCAAAAGCCCACCACCTTAGCACTCTTACTGCATTCAAATTCAGATTTCGCATATTGTTACTTAAGTTGCCGTAGACTTTACAGGTAGCAAACAGTCTTTTAAATTGAAGTAATCCATCTTCTCTAAATCTGTCAGGGCCAGAAGCCTAAACCGATGTGCTAGGGTTTGGCTAATAGTAACCTTACTGGAGAACCTATCAAAAGTTACCGGTGGGGAGAGTCCGTTAATAACTTCAGACTAAGGCCTGGTCATGTTTAACAGTTGTTGAGCATAATGGTGTACAGGCACTGCTGGGAGCAGTTAGGGATGGTAAGAATTTTATAAACTAACAGGTTCCTGCTTGAGAGGTATGTAGCCCTCTACCTAAAACGGCAACTTCTGGTAGGGTAGCTTGTGTTCAGTACCAGAGGAGGGTTAGAGACAACAAGAATTACTGAATTCTAAGAGATGATGTCAGTGTGATCCTACAGTGGTATGAAAAGCCTTCCTAGAGGTTATAGGGGTTTGCATTAGACCTTAAAACCTGGATGGGACTAACTAGTAAACAGGAAATCAGGCATTCAGGGGAGAATGAATGGCATAAGCAAAGGAGAAAGTTGGTGGGAGATACAGTGGCCTCTTCGGAACTTATTTTTCGGCCCTTTGGTCAGAGCACTAATTTCCTCAAAGTGAACTTTTTGGAAAGGTATGTTGGGGTCGAATTTTGGAGAGTCCTGAACGTTGTACTAAGAAGTTTGGACTTTACCCTTTAAGCAGTAGAATGCTGGTGAAGTTGTATGAGAAAGGGCTGCAGTAATCTGGTAGGAATGTGGCAGGTATATTGTGGAGGAAGCACCTAGGGATGGCAGGGTGCTTGCAGAGGTTAAGAATAAAAGTCTGCATATATTCCTTATTTTCCCTATACATTTAAAAAAATGCAGACAGAAATATGATGTTCAAAGCTCATCCCTGCTCAAAAATGTTTATATTTTGTTGCCCTCAGAAGAAAGTATTAATTTCTTAATCTCTCCTCACGCTATTCATCCAATGGTTTCTCCTACTATTCCATAATGGAATTTAAAGTTCTAATCAAGCCAATATTCACATGGAACATGCTAATTCTTTTTTTTTTTTTAAGATTTATTTATTTGAGAGAGGGATTGAGCACGTGCACCGGAGCCAAAGGGAGGGGCAGAAGGAGATGGAGAGACTGTTAAGCAGACTCCCCACTGAGCATGGAGCCTGAAAGGGGGGGGGGGGTGCTGGATCTCCCAACTTTGAGATCATGACTGGAGTGGAAATCAAGTCAGGCGTTCAACAGGCTGAGCCACCCAGGTCTCCTGGAACATGCTGATTCTTACACAATTTTTTGAAAAATATTCCATATCCCACTCATCTGGAATACCCAGTCCTGCCTCTTTGTTGACTTATATTCTCCTTATCCTCCATGAGTCATCTTTAGAACCACCTGCTTCTCCTTGAAATCTTTACATTTCTCCCTGCATTCAATACTACTCTAGCATGTAGAAACAATCTTCTTTTCCACTAAGGATATCTGCACTGTACTTTGAATAAAAATAATCTCATTGCATAGGGGTTCTTATCGGGTCATACAATGAATCTAATATAGCACAATACAGAGGAGTCATCTCTGAATGTCACCAGATGTGCTGGAGAGAATTTTGCCTTTGGTAATCTCAGAAGTTGAATAAATTTTGGGTAAATCAGGACCAGTGAGAAATACAATGATATATATTTGGGTCTTGGTACTTACCATGACCTCTCAAATACAGCAGGCAGAACTATCTTTTTAACATTTAATTTAGATTGTTTAAATCCTTTGTTTGGATTCCTTTAATGGCTTCCTACTGGCTATGACAAATCCTTAACATGGTCTCTGAGGCCTTTGTGATTTGACTTCTGCTTACCTCTCTAGCTTCTTTTTGTACCACTTCTCCTCACTATGTCCCAGATACATTGGCCTTTTTAACTTCTATAAGTAGGTCAAACTCTTTCCACTCACAGGACCTTCACCTGGAACTCTCTTCCCTTCCCTATTAAAAAAATTGTTATAAAATATTTTAGTTCCACGAAAGGAATAAAGAATAAAATTATGAATGTCCATATATCCTCCAACCATTTTTAACAATCTAATTTTATCCAGATAATCTAGTTTTATTACGTTATTTTGGCATTTATTCTCATGTTGATCAATTCTTTAATTGTTCCTCTTCATACCTTCTAGGATAATTTTTCTTCTTCAAGGACACCCTGAAGAAATGTCTTTAGTGGGGATATGTTAGTGGCAAATGCTTTCAGTTTTTATTTGGATGAAAATGTATTTTTATTTCATCTTTATTCTTGAATGATCATTTAGTAACATAAAATCCTAAGTTGACAGTTATTTTTTCTCAGACTTTGGAGATGACATACTGATTTCTGGCTTCTATTTTTGCTATTGAGAAATTTTCTGTAAATCTATCATTTTTTATGGGTTAGTTGTTTTTCTTTGGCATTCTATATATTTATTTATTTTTATTATTATTTTTTTTTTAGTAAAGACCTATTCATTTATTTTAGAGAGAGAGAGAGAGCAAGAGAGGGAGCATGTGAGCCGGGAGGGTGGGGGCATGTGAACTGAGGTAGAGAATCTCAAGCAAACTCCCACCAAGCAAGGAGTCAGATGCTGGGCTCAATCCCACGACCCTGAGAGCATGACCTGTGTCGAAATCAAGAGTTGGATGCTCAACTGACTGAGCCCCCCAGGTGCCTCTGGCATTTTATATATTTATTATAATATCAAAGTGTAGATATGTATTTACTCTGCTTGGGGATTGATTGTACTTCCTCAGTCTGAGTATTCTTATCTTACTGATCTAGAAAATTTTTGGCCATTTATCTATTTGTGTATTAGTTCTTCCTTATAATTTTTTTCTGGAACTCCTATTACATAATAAATAGGGTCTTTTTATTCTATACCTTTCTTAACTTCTCTTTAATATTTTCATATTTTCTCTCTGTGCTGCATTCTGGGAACTTTTTTCATATATCTATTTCAGCTAATCAATTCTCTCTTCTGCTGTATCTAATCTGCTACTTAACATGACTGCCGAGTTTTAAATTTTCAGTGCCTATTTTATTCAATTCTAGATATTCTTTTTTTTAAATTTCAAAATATGCCTGGTCTTTTTGGATAGTACTGTGTTTCTTTCTAATGTTTTTTTTTCCATCTTTTATTACTTTAATATTTTAAGCACAATTGTTTTGTTATATAACCCCAAAATTCTTTCTCTGATATCCTTGAGGGGTATGTATATGCAGTTTATTATTTTTACTGATTCTTATTCATGGTGATGTGTTTCCTCGTGTGTTTTGTAATTTTGGATTTTAAGTTCATGTTTGAAAGTCTTTATCTATGGGAATCTTGTGAGGCCTGTATCAAGGACACATTTCTTCAGATTTCATTTTTGCTTCCTTTAGGCACCCAAGGCACGATGAATCTAGGACCACTTTATTTATTTATTAATTAATTAATTTATTTATTTATTTATTTATTTATTAAGATTTTATCTATTTATTTGACAGAGAGATCACAAGTAGGCAGAGAGGCAGGCAGAGGGAGAGGGGGAAGCAGGCTCCCTGCTGAGCAGAGAGCCCGATGCGGGGCTAGATCCCAGGACCCTGAGATCATGACCTGAGCCGAAGGCAGAGGCTTTAACCCACTGAGCCACCCAAGCACCCCAGGACCACTTTAATATGTTGGCTTCTTAGACTAATCTGATAGCACATTTCTAATCCCATGCCTACCTGAAAAGCACATAGGTATTCTCTGTAACCAGGGAGATAGTTTCTCCACCCAGAGGTATACAAGATAAAATTCTTTGTCTTTTAGCCTACCTGTTCACTCTGGCCCCCAAAATATGAACCTACTATGCAAATGCTTGGATTAGCAGTGTTTTATTTTTTTGCTAATTCAATGGCTATACCATGATTTTTTTTTTTGTGGTCTTAATTTATATTTCTCTAATGACTAATGAGTTTTCATGTGTATTGGTCATTTAGACTTTCATATTCTTTTTTTGCCTTTCGGGTTGTCTCTTAATTGATTTATAGCAATTCTTTATTCTAGATTCCATTGCAAATATCCTTTTCTAGGTTATGACTTTTTTTGTTGTTTTGTTTTGTTTTGTTTTTACTTTGTTTATGATATCTCTTATTGTCCAAAACTGTTTTATTTTACTATGAAATGTTCATTATGATATGCAATTTTTGAGTATTATTTAAAAATCTTTCCTCAGGCTAATATTCATTTTATTCATTTTCTTCCATAAACTTTATTACCTTCTCTTCTATTCAGCTCTGTTGTTGTTGAAATTTGCGTAGGGGTGGGAAAAAGTGCAAAGGAAGTATGAGATCCCAGTAATTTGGATGGACAGGGTCATGAAACTTGATTTACTCTTTACATGTGTATCTCTATGTATGCACCATTGGTATAGTGCCATCTCAGAACACAGATATAGAGATAGATATTCCACATGTTATTATGATTTATAAAATTATCAAGTATATTTTAACTTTGATTCTACTTTTGTTTCAATAAAACATTGGATTTAACATTTTTCTTCTAGACTCTTTGAAAGTATTGGGTTGTCATTAAAATGATTTATTATAAAACGTTTGGGCAACACTCTCAGGTCCCCTCCGTCTTTGGGAGCTTTGTGCTAGCACTTTACTATTGCTCAATAAACTTTGCTTTGCTGCCCACCAAGAAAAAAAAAAAAAGCCTGGGTGGTATCCACCTTCAGCTCAGGTCATGATTCCAGGGTCCTGGGATCGAGTCCTGCATTGGGCTCCCTGCTCAGTGGGGAGTCTTCTTCTCCCTCTCCTCTACACCTCCCCCTGCTCATGCTCTCTCTCTCAAATAAACAAAATCTTTAAAAAATAATAATTTATTATACAACATTCACAGAACCTAATACACAGTATGTGCTCAGTAGAAATGTAGTAGTAGTAAATGCTCATGTGGTGTCAGAACACAAGATGGCTGTAAGCAGAACACACCAACATAGTGATAACCAGCTTGACATAATCTCAAAATGCACTAGATGGCACCAGGCCTATAACAAACAGTATTCACAATTTGGTTCCTTCCTTCCTTTTTGGAGGTAGTTTTTAGGTCTTCTGCTATGTTACCTCTGACTTTTCTGTCCTAAATCACTGCTAGCAGAGGTGCGCAGTGAAAAGGTGTGAGTTGTCTTTTTTTTTTTTAAGATTTTTATTTACTTATTTGAGAGAGAGACAGAGATAGTGACAGAGATAGTGAGAGAGTGCAGGAGCAGGGTGGAGAGGGAGAAGCAGGCTCCCTGCTGAGCTAGGAGACCAACGTGGGGCTTGATCCCAGAACCCCGAGATCATGACCTGAGCCAAAGGCAGACACTTAACAACTGAGCCACCCAGGTGCCCCATAAGTTGTCTTCTGTATGTTGTTTGGAGGAGGCAGAATATCCAGCTTTTCCAGGAAGTGACTCTGGCTTTTTTCTTAGAACAGGGCAGTGGAACAGGAAGGACTTTTAAAAATTGCTGCAGACCCCTCCTCATTTGAGATGGGGAAGCCAAGGCTCTGAACTTTGGGTTCAGAGGGTAGTATTAGAGTCCTGGTGTTCTGATTTCTGGACTCTGCGCCTATATTTTACTATACCAATTTCCACAACCACTTCCAGAAGACTTTACTTTGGGGAACTGTAGCAGAGATGGACTGGATGGATAGGAAATTTTAGATTAATGGAGAGATAACAGTTGCTGCTCCAGACCAGATTTGAGGACCTTTTGTAGGGATCAGCAAACTTCAACTTGGCTCTTAGTGGACAAGATGCAGATTGCAGAAATAACCCCAAGGAGAGCTCTGGGGTCCTAAAAGTTGGGAGAGTAACCAGCAGGGCCTGAGGAAATGTACCCTGTGAACCTTCTTATAGGGCAGCAGGGTGTTAGTATCTGCCACTGTTCCTCCTATGCTCTATTCAAGACTCATTAATTAGGAGAATTCTCCATCTGCATTTGTCAGGGCAAGTGATTGCTTTTCTGACTGAGTTGGGTGTGAGCTAGACACCACTAACCCAAACTTAGCCAGCAGAGGTTATCTGGTAATTCTCAGACTTTTGTGTGCTTGAGAATCCCTTGGAGAGGTTATGGGAATGCAGAGGCCCAAGCCCTAGAGGTTCTGATTTAGGAGGTCTAGGTGAAGCTCGCTGAGAGATAGACTGCCTTACATAGCTGAAGTTTCTTCTGACTTCCCAGTGTACGTACATTTCCCTAGTTCTTTCCATTCCAAGACCTACATCCCTTGCTGTCCACATCTGGTTTTTTTTCTCTTGGAAACATAAAGCTATAGACACTGAGGGAGAAGCAACACTCAAGTTCACAGTGATTCTGTTTGTTTACATTGATGCAAGTTGTTATGATTAGAAAATCTCCAAGGGACAGTCAGTTCAAGCTCAGACTCTGTGTCTACTCTGTGGTGAAGCAGATGAAAGGAACTGCGTTTGCGGATAACTTTTAGTAGAAAAATATGACGTGTTGTTTCAGACTCTAATAGTTGCTGATTGTGTATGCTATGCTATTAGCTCCAAGGCAGTCTTGCCCCTTGAGCCTTTCCTCAGGAGCCCTGGCCAGAGGAGTGGGTAGGCGCATATCTGTAGCCTCTGCTCTCCACCTTTCCAAACCCTCACCTGTCCATTTCTCATGGACAGAAGGCTCTCCATTCCTCCTCTCAGATATTGTAAAAGAATAAACACATTTCATGCAAAGTTTGAGAAGCAGAGACACTTCTTCATGTTGTCTCATTGTGGTACTTTATGGCTGCCATTTTGTGTTCTAAATATTACCCTTACTCCTTGTACGCAAGTTAGATATGTCTTTAATGTGGTTCACAACACTGGGTATGATTCTAATACACGCTGTCAGTTTGGATGATGGCTTCAGAGAAGAGATGAAAAAATAAATGAAGGGTTGTTTAAGCTCACTGTGGTAGAGGATTTGAGAATTATGAAAAATGGCGGCAGGAGTTGTGGTGGTGTAGCCTGAGACAATATGGTCACAATTATCACTCTTCTTGCCAGGAAATTTAATTCTCCTGTTTCTTCTCAGAGGCCCTCCTTTTATCTCGTCTAACCCCCTCACTTTTTGTCTTAAGATCGAATAAAACATTATAATTGACAGAAGTTTTTGGAAACCATTGGACTCATTCTTATAGGCCAGGTCACTGGACTAACTCATTTTAGTGAAAACAGTTTATTAAATGTCACAATTCATAATTGTGTTTTTACATAAAGCTGCTCTCAAATCCTCAATGCCTCCTGCAGACATTCCCTACCAAGGCTGAATCCAGGTGGTGGATTCCCACCATCACCAAGTTCTCTGTACAGTGTTATTATATTAGTTTCAGGTGTACAATATGATTATGATTAACACTTCCATATATCACCTGGTGCTCATCACAACAAGTGTACTCCTTAATCCCTATCACATATTTAACCCATCCCTTCATCCACCTCCTCTCTGGTAACCATCAGTTCGTTCTCTATAGTTAAGAGTCTCCTGCCTTGTCTCTCTTTTTTTCTTTTGCTCATTTGTTTTCTTTCTTAAGTTCTACATACGAGTAATATCATATGGTATTTGTCTTTCTCTGGCTGACTTATTTATTTTGTTTAGCATTATACTCTCTAGCTCTATCCGTGTTGTTGCAGATGGCAAGATTTCATTCTTTTTTTATGGCTGAATAATATTTCATTACATACATGTATACCACATCTTCTTTATGCATTCATCAGTCAGTAGACACTTGGGCTGTTTCTGTAATTTGGCTATCATAAATAATGCTGCTATGAAATTACATGGATGGAACTAGACGGTATTGTGCTAAGTGAAATAAGTCAATCAGAAAAAATTATCATATGATCTCTCTGATATGAGGAATTTGAGAGGCAGGGTGGGGGGTTGTGGGGAGAAGGGAGGGAAAAAATGAAACAAGATGGGACCGGGGAGGGAGACAAACCATAAGAGACTCTTAATCTCGGGAAACAAACCGAGGGTCGCTGGGGGCTGGAGGGGAGGAATAGGGTGGCTGAGTTATGGACATTGGGGAGGGTATGTGCTATGGTGAGTGCTGTGAATTGTGTAAGACTGATGATTCACAGACCTGTACCCCTGAAGCAAATAATACATTATATGTTAATAAAATAAAAAATAATGCTGCTATGAACATTGGGGTGCATGTATGCCTTTTTAAAACGATTTTATTTATTTGACAGAGCACACAAGCAGGGGGAGTGGCAGGCAGAGGGAGAAGCAGGCTCTCCGCTGAACAGGGAGCCCGATAAGGGCTCCATCTCAGGACCCTGAGATCTTGAAGGCAGATGCTTAACCAACTAAGCTACCTAGGCGCCCCTAGTCTTGCTTTTCTGAAGCAGATTGCATTTTCCTAAAGCTGGCCCCCATATTATCCCCTGCAAAGTGCTGTTGACACCCTTCTTGTTAGTGGTTGCAGGTGAGGAAGATGGTACAAAATGAAGCTGGAGAGGTGGGCAAGGCAGATCAGTTACAGCATTAAAGGCTATGCTAAAACTTTGAATTTTGTTAAGCAGGGGAATGATAGGATCCAACTGCTTTCTTTCTCTTTTATGTTGTGGGGAGGAGTTGGTAGCAATGGGTAGAAGTGCTTCAGTTGTTACTTTTAGCTCCAGAATAAGGAGCTGTAATCCTCATAGCCTGGGGATTCTCCTACCCAGAATATTACTTCCGAAGGAAATGGGCCTTTTATACAGGCAGAGCAGTATAGTAGGAAGTCTTAGATTGGCCAAAGGGCTGTATGGACACTTATTATCCATGTGACCTTGAAGCAAGTTATGTTACTTTTCCAAGCATCTTTTTCCTCATCTGCAAAATGCGCATGATAATAGTCTCTATAATGTAGAGCTGCTTACAGGGTTCACCAAGATAATACTTGCAGAAGGCTCCCACAGTGCCTGACACACAGAGGGATCCAGTGGGCACATGAATTAAGATGGACTCTTCATTGACTCCCAACCTGCTCAGCTGTTTTAGTCCCTCCATCTTTCAAGAATTTTGAATGAGGAATTCACTGGGGTCATGAAAAATACTCCATACCAGAAGGCAGATAAACTCCATTCTGTCATTGATTATCTGTGCGACATTAGGCAAGGGAATCTTTTTGAGATTCATTCCCCTTACCTGTAAAATGCCCAGGTCATTTCTCAGGTTTATGATGAGAATTAAGTGTGAAAGGGCTTTGTAAACAGTTCACTATTAACAAGTGTCAGATGTTAATGCTCTTCTTAAATAACACTTGACGTCCCATGTTCCTGGAGATGTTAATGAGTGGGAAAGAATCCAGGGCTGTGGCCAAGGGCTGCATTGTAAAGATGAATGTGTGGTGGAAACTACAGCAGCCTTCTCATTACACTTTGTTTCCTAAAATCCCACGGCCAGACTGTGTTAGCATTCACATTGCATGAGTGAGATGTGGCAAATGGGCTCTCCCATCAATTCACAATTTTGCCAGTTCTGCTCTTTGGTTGAACCTGAAATTACCTTTCAGAGGTTGATCCAGGTGAAGCACGAGGGGTCCTGGAGCGGTCTGGCTGCAGTGCTTTGTGTGTAGTGCAGACCCAACTTCTCAGAGCCATGATTCTCCTTCCTACAAAATAAAAATATAGTAGTAAACCTACTCCCCCCATTTAATTTCCACTGATGCTACAAAACTAAATGGAATTATAAAAATTATGTAAGACTATTCACGTATTTTTGAAGTTTTATTTTTTATGTTAATACAAAAAAATCACTATGGAAAGTATTACTGGAGAATGTATTCTCTTCAAGTAGAAGAAACTGAAATAAATATCTTTGGCTTTCACAGGCATTGACCGATCCTTTATTTACGAGAGCCAGTATCACACAGTGGCTAATAGCCAGATTGTAGAATCACACTGGTTGGTCTGATTCCTGGCTCTGCTACTTAGAGCTAATTATGTGTACCTGGGCAATGTACTTACCCTCTCTGCCTCAGTTTTCCCATCCACAAAACGGGATGATAATAATACCTCTCTCTCAAGGTTGTTGTGAGGATTAACTGAGTTAACATATATAAAAGTCCTTAGAACAGTGTCTGACAAAAAATAAGCACTAAAAAAAGTCCTGTAGTCAGCGCCTGGCACCATGTAGGGCTTCTAGAACTGTGCTATCTCCAATATTGCTTCTCTTCTTTTCTTTTTGAAAGTAGTTTTAGGTTTACAATAAAATTGAGAGAAAGAGAAAGATACCCCATGTACCACCTCCTCCCACACATACATAGCTTCCTCTATTATCAACATCATTCACCAGAATGGTACATTTTTTCTTTTTAACCAAGAATGAACCTATGTTGACACATGACTGTCACCCAAAGTCCATAGTTAACCATAGAATTCACTCTTAGTGTTATATATTCAACGGGTTTGGACAAATGTATAATGATATATATCCATCATTCTTTCATAGAATATTTTCATTGTCCTTAAAAATCCTCTGTGCTTTGCCTATTTATCTCTTCCCCCTCCTCATTCACTAGCAGCCACAGATCATTTTACTGTCTCTATAATTTTGCCTTTTCCAGAAAGTCATATGGTTGGAATCATACAGTATGTAATCTCAGATTGACTTCTTTCACTTAGTAGTAAGTACTTAAGTTTCTTCTACCTTTTCATGGCTTGATAGCTCATCTCTTTCTTCTTTTTTTTTTTTTTGAACTCTTGGTATTCTTTTATTTTTTTAATATATTTTAAAATTGAAATTCAATTAATTAACATATAATGTATTATTAGTTTCAGAGGCAGGGGTCATTGATTCATCAGTCTTATATAATATTCAATGCTCATTACATCATGTGCCCTCCTTAATGTCTATCACACAGTTACCCCGTCCCCCAACACCCTTCCCTTCCAGCAACCCTCAGTTTGTTTCCTATGATTAAGAGTCTCTTATGGCTTTTCTCCCTCTCTAGTTTCATTTTGTTTTATTTTTCCCTCTTCCTCTATGATCCTCTGTTTTGTTTCTTAAATTCCACATATCAGTGAAACCGTATGATAATTGTCTTTCTCTGATTAACTTATTTCGCTTAGCATAATACCCTCTAGTTCCATCTACATTGTTGTGAATGGCAAGATGTCGGTTTTTTATGGCTGAGTAGTATTCCATTTTATGTATATATACCACATCTTCTTTATCCATTCATCTGCCATTGGACATCTGGGCTCTTTCCATCGTTTGGCTATTGTGAACATTGCTGCTATAAACATTGGGGCGCAGGTGCCCCTTCGGATCACTATAGTTGTATATTTGGGGTAAATACCCAGTAGTGCAATTGCTGGGTTTTGGGTAGCTCTATTTTCAACTTTTTGAGGAACCTCCATACTGTTTTCCAAAGTGGCTGCATCAGCTTGCATTCCCACTAACAGAGTAGGAGGGTTCCCCTTTCTCTGCATTCTTGCCAACATCTGTTGTTTCCTGAACTTCTTAATTTTAGCCATTATGACTGGTGTGAGGTGATATCTCATTGTGGTTTTGATTTGTATTTCCCTGATGCCGAGTGATGTTGAGCATTTTTTCATGTGTCTGTTGGCCATTTGTATGTCTTCTTTGGAGAAATGTCTGTTCATGTCTTCTGCCCATTTCTTGATTGGATTATTTGTTCTTTGGATGTTGAGTTTGATAAGTTCTTTATAGATGTTGGATACAAGCCCTTTATCTGATAAGACGTTTGCAAATATCTTCTCCTATTCTGTCAGTTGTCTTTTGGTTTTGTTGACTGTTTTCTTTGCTCTGCAAAAGCTTTTTATCTTGATGATGTCCCAATAGTTCATTTTTGCCTTTGTTTCCCCTGCCTTTGGCAACATTTCTAGCAAGAAGTTGCTGTGGCTGAGGTCGATAGCTCATTTCTGATTATTACTGAATAATATTCAATTGTCTGAAGGTACCACAGTTTATTTATCCATTCATCTACTGAAGGACATCTTGGTTGCTTCCAAGTTTTGGCAATTATGAATAAAGCTGCTATAAACAGCCATATGCAGATTTTACTGTGGACATAAGCTTTCAACTCTTTTGAGTAAATACCAAAGAGTATGAGTGCTGAGTCATATAGTAAGGGTATGTTTAATTTTTGAGAAATTGCCAAAGTGTCTTCCAAAGTGGCTGTAACATTTTGCATGCCCACCAACAATGAATGAGAGTTCCTATTGCTCACATCCTCACTAGGATTTGGTGTTGTCAGTGTTTTGGAATTTAGCCATTCTAATAGGTATATAGTGGTTATCTTAATGTTGTTTTTATTTGCATTTGCATTTAATTTGCATCAGGGGATGAGATCTTATATGGAGCATCTTTCCATGTGTTTATTTGCCATCAATGTATCTTCTTCGGTGAGATGTCTGTCAAGGTTTTTTTGTGTTTTTTTTTTCAAAGATTTTATTGATTTGCCAGAGAGAGGGAGAGAGACAGAAAGACAAAGAGAAAGAGAGAGAGAGACCTCACAAGCAGGGAGAATGGCAGGCAGAGGGAGAAGCAGGGTCCCCTCTGAGGAAGGATCCGATGTGGGACTTGATCCCAGCACTCTGGGATCATGACCTGAGCTGAAGCTAGATGCTTAACTGACTGAGCCACCCAGGAGTCCCTCTGTCAAGGTCTTTGGCCCATTTTTTAATTGGATTGCTTTCTTATTGTTGAGTTTTAAGAGTTCTTTGTTTACTTGGATAAGAGTCCTTGATCAGATGTGTCCCTGTTGTTTCTTTATGCTTGTCCTCTTTGTCCCACTGAGCTGACAGACCCCCTGTAGTAAGGAGTCATACTCCTTTTTGATGTTTGCTGACAGCTTTTAAGCGTCACTCATCTCTTTTCTTTCTGTTCGATATTTGGAAAAGATAATAATGAAGCCTGGATGTTCTTGCTTTTGGAATCCTCAACCCATCCCCACCCCTACCACAGTACAAGCCCAAGCCACTTTCCTTTCTCTGCTCTCACAGCCATTTTTGGACCGGCTTGGGAGCAGAAAGTCTCATTGCGTGAGTAATAAACCTTTCCATACCCTCTTGGTGTGCGTATAGAATCGATAGTTTTGACATCACCCAATTTTGGGTGGGGTCCATTCTGTTAAATCAAAGTGGCTGCAACACCCTCTCTCTAATAATGCACTATGTGAAATAGTCAATTACTGCTTATGAAAGAGCTAACTGAATAATACATAAATAGAATGGCTGCTACCTTCTGGAGAATTCAGATGAATCAAAAGGGCAAGACCAGGGCACCTGGGTGGCTCAGTCAGTTGAGCAGCCAACTCTTGATTTCAGCTCAGGTCCTGATCTCAGGCCTGCATTAGGCTCACACTCAGCTCAGAGTCTTGTCCTTCTCCCTCTGCTCCTCCCCCTGCTTGCGCTGTCTGTCTCGTTCTCTCTCTCTCTGTCAAATCAATCAATCAATCAATCAATCAATCTTTTTAAAAAAGTGCTAAGCCATACACATTTGCCCTGTCCCAAAGCTGTCACTTTTATGTGGTAAAAACCAGACACATATTGAGGATCTAACCATTCTGGAGATAGTCTGAGTATTTGGTTTTAGTATCTGAAGATTGGAGCAGCTTTCTGGACTGGCCCCCAAGGAAGCTGTTTGAACAGTTGGTGGTTAGAGGAGGTACCTTTCTCCTGGGAAAGCCCTACATTCTGTTCTTATTTGATCCCAGCTGCTAAGGAGGGCAAGGTTGCTAGTTCTGAGCATAAGTCCTTTTTTCAAGAATTTAGGAGGCTAGATTCTTAGGACCCCTATAGAAAATGTTTGATAACATTAGAAATATGTTATCACACCTTGATGAGATATGATTTAAATAAGTATTAATATCTCTTTCCTCAAGTCATCCTTTTGAGATGAAGAGAGATTATATCATCATTGGTCCTTTACATTTGAAGGAATTGCAGTATAGAATGGTTAAGTGAGTTATCCATGAATATGTTTGGATGGAGGGTCTGGCCACAGACCTGTGCTTTTTCTGCCAGGTCACACCACCTACTGCACAGGGTGACCATGTATCCCAGTTAGCTGAGGACATCCTGGTTTATGCCTCTTACCTCAGCACAATTATTTATAGTGCTTCATTTTATTTTCATAAGTGTCCCAGTTTGAGTGATAAATTATATGGCTACCCTCCTAATATAGAAGATCTTGGGATATTTTTAGGTGTGCTTATTATTGTTCTTATTAGATGCGGGTCATGTTAATTTGGGGAAACTGGTACTTTGCAAAGATTGTTGGAGGATTTCAGGGCCCAGAAAGTCTTCCCTGGCCTTCTTCCCCTTGCTTCAGGGTTGAACTTTATGCATAATGTAACTCTTGTCAAGATTGCTGAAGGACTTATTTAACAGATCTAAACCAACGCTGCCTTTTTAGCAGCTTCTTGAGAGAACAGCCTCAGATAAATCCTGCCTCTGGTCATGTGCGGGTATGTGCATGCTCACACAGGTGATCATGCCAGCTTGGAAACATTTTCCTTCAGAAAAATCTTCTTTACGCTAATGGAAAGTTGTAATGATCATCATGAGAATGACATTGGTAATAGTAGCTACCGATTCTTGAGTGCTTACTATGTACAATGAACAATACTTATCACTTCATGTGTATTAACTCTTCCAATCTTTACAACAATAATATTAGGTGAGATAAGTTTTACAGAGGAGGAAACGAAGTACAGAGAGAGAAAGTTGTTTGTACAAGCCTTTACAGCTAAATCAATTCAAACTGAGTAGGTAAGGAAACAGCCCTGGCAGCTGACAGGCCACAATGTTCCCAACTGAGCATGAACAATTTTCAGACTCTAACCAAGACTCAGATTCATCCACTCTGTGGCTAGGGTGGAACAGGATGGAAATACAACTGCTTGGTTCATGTCTGATCCTAGAAAGAGACAAGGATGCTCTGCAACTGGAAATAACTAAATATACTTTTCTTCCAGCTAAGGTGAGTTTCTTTATCCATGATGGTTTTAGCCCCCTTTACTTCTCCCATCTCCCAGATAAAAATTACCAAGATACCCAAACACCAATTTGCCCTTGCTTCTTGATTGTACCCAATCGAAACTGACTCTTGCTCCCCTAGACCCTCCTTAGAATCTCCCAGGATGAACCAGATCCTAAAATGAGACCCTCCAAGTTCTACCACACTGAGAGCCCCATGATTTTCATGGTGTGCTCTTTCCTTTGAAGCAGCAAGTTACTCAACCTCGCTTGTTTGACTGCAGGTGTTTTCCTGATGCTCTTTGATTGGTGGGCTTGATGACGCCCGAGTAGGCTGACTCCAGGGCCTACATCTATTAACACTATTACAAACTGCCTTTCTTTATGTTTTTCTGACTCCCAATTGTATGCCACAGTTGTTCAGTGATATCACATCAACATGTCCCCATTCCATCCCGCTCAGGGAGGGCACAGAGTCAGGGAAATAAAAAAAGGAATGCCTAGAATATGGTATGAAATGCCGCAAGAGACCAAGTGCAATGAGGACTGAGAAGGGGTCACCACAACTGGTGAGAGCTGTCCTTGGTGGAGAAAAAAGTCAGACCTCAAGGAACTTAGGATAGGGCAAGCAGAACCAGTAAGGGTATTTCTTTCTTTCTTTCTTTCTTCCTTTCTTTCTTTCTTTCTTTCTTTCTTGTCACTGTTGATTTTTTTCCCTCTTTTTAGAAAACTAAAAATGAATGAACAATACACACACACTAGAACAACCTAAACAAGGGATGCTATATTCTGCGACTTTTTGTAGATCTATTTGTAAAACAAGATAAAACATGCACTTTTCCATTTCCAGAAGGTATAAGCATAATGAAATGCAAGGGAGCTACGTTTTAACAAAGGAAGCTGACTGAAATAGAGTGAAAGTCTAAGCAGATCATATTCAAATAATTACAAGGCACAAGTATTCCATGAAGACTTACCCCAGACTACCTCCTCACTCCTTTATTGGAATTTCTGAAACCATTACACTTGGAAGAGAAAGTAGATTTTAATAGAGTGGGAAAAATATCAAACATTCATGGCAACTTAGAATTTTTCCACTTTCTTTACATGTTCAATGTAAATTTTCATAACATTATAACCGAAAGGACACATTCTGAATACTTTCTTTGAAGGGAAAAAAAGAGTATTATCTGGAAGTAAAATTTTGGAGTCTATGTCCTTCTAAGGAAGACTACTTTTTAGATAAAATTTGAGAATGAAAAGGAGAGAAATTATTTCTCTGTGTGCTCAACTTACAAATTATACTGGCCATTAATGACTACTTATTACTCTGTCAAACAATTAACACACCCTAGCCTGGGCTCAGTCAGTTCCTTTTCTGATTTCTTCACTATTTGATGAGTATTGAGAGCCTGTTATTTGTCTAAAAGTAGAATAAGCTCCATGACGAATATAAAAGAACTAGAGGACAGTACACCTGCCACTAATACAACAATGTATGTTAATCACAATGGAATTAAAAATACTACCTCTTTCCTCACTGCCCCCACCCCAGAGAGCTAGAGGAAACTATCCCTACTGGTTTGAGTAGTTGGTAAACCTGTTTTCTGTTTTCTTGAAGGAAAGCATGTGCAGACTGCCACCCCTGGGATAGCCTACAGGAGGATTTTCTCAAAGGCCAAGAATTTGAGTGAATGCAGAAATTAGGGCATTACCTGTATTTGCTACTTTCTACATATTTGCAAAGTTAACTTTTACTTCATTCTGAGTGCTTTCAAGTTAATGTTGTATTATTACTACCTCTTATTTCTTTATGGTTATATAAGCATGGATAAAAGTGAGGAAGACTTATTACCAGTTTGATAATATAGGTTACCTGGAGTGGGGTGGGGGGGAAGCAAGCAAAAAAGAAAAAAAGATTGCACACCATAACACCATATACAAAAATAGACTCAAATGGATTAAAGACCTAATGTGAGACCTGAAACCATAAAAATCCTAGAAGAAAACACAGGCAGTAATTTCTCTGACATCAGCCATAGCAACATTTTTCTAGATATGTCTCCTAAGACAAGGGGAATGAAAGCAAAAATAAACTTTTACACAGCAAAGGAAACCATCAACAAAACAAAAACACAACCTACTGAATGGGAGAAGATATTTGCAATGATGTATCTGATAAGGCTTTAATATCTAAAATATATAAAGAACTATACAATTCAACACCAAAAACCCCCAATCTGATTAAAAAAGGGCAGAAGACCTGAGTAGACATTTTTCCAAAGAGGACCCTTACAGATGGCCAACAGATACATGAAAGGATGCTCAGCATCACAAATTATCAGGGAAATGGAAATCAAAACCACAATGAGATACTATCTTATGCCTGTTATAATGGTTAAAATAAAAAACGCATGAAAGAACAAGTGCTGGTGTTGGTGGGAATGTGAATTGCAGCCACTATGGAAAACAGTATGGAGGTTACTAAAAAAATTAAACACAGAAATGCCATATGATCCAATAATTCCACTACTGGGTACCCAGGGAAAATGAAAACACTAATTTGAAAAGATAAATGCACCTCTATGTTTATTGCAGCATTATTTACAATAGCCAAGACATGGAAGCAACCTAATGTCTATCAATAGACAAATGGATAAGGAAAATATGGTGTATATATATGCAATGGAATATTACACAGACATAAAAATGATGAGATCTTGCCATATGAGACAACATGGATGGACCTAGAGGGTATTATGCTAAGTGAAGTAAGTCAGACTGAGCAAGACAAATACCATGTATCCACTCATAAATGGAATCTAAAAAAAATGAATAAACCAAAAGCAGAATCAGAACTATAAATACAGAGAACAAACTGATGGTTGCCAGAGGGGAGGGGGGAAGTGGGTTGAGCAAAATGAGTGAAGGAGAGTGGGAGATACAGGCCTCCAGTTATGGAATGAGTAAGTCGTGGAAATAAAAAGCAGAGCATAAGGAATATGGTCAATGATGTAATAATCATGTAATGGGGCAAAGGGTAGCTATACTTGTGGTGAACATAGCATAGTGAATAAACTTGTCAAATCAATAAGTTGTACACCTAAAACTATGTAACATTGTGTCTCAACTATACTTAAAAAAATGGTTAAGATGAGAAAAAGAAAAAATATAAAAAGTATACTATACATAGTATAATGACTCCCTTTATTAAAATTATATATGTACGTGAATGTTTTTTTGAAAAGATTTTATTTATTTATTTGACAGAGAGAGAGAGAACACAAGCAGGGGGAGCAGGCAGGCAAAGGGAGAGCGAGAAGCAGGCTCCCCGAAGAGCAGGGAGCCCGACAGGGGGCTTAATCCCAGGACGCCGGGATCATGACCTGAGCCGAAGGCAGACACTTAACCGACTGAGCCACCCAGCCACCCCAGATGTATATGAGTGTTAATGAAAAAATAGATTTACATATGGTGATTATAAAGTGAAAAAAGGAGGAACAGCAACTGAAAGATATTGAGGGCCTCACAGGTATTGTGCCCCATGAGGCAGGTATCATTATCCCTATTCTAGAGATGACAAATGAAGACTCAGAGAATGCTACAGTAATGTAACAAATGGCAGGGAGTATCTACACTAGCTCTATCTGACTCCATAGCCCAGGATGTTTTTCCACTATGAACAATCCCCTTTCTTCCTACCTTCTGAATCCCCTTCCTTTTTTCCTATCTTCTGAATATAGGTCTTTTCATGCTTCTGTTTCTAAGCCTGTTTTCTTGACTTATTCCTTTGCTGAAACTCTGTTCCAAGCTCCTCCAATCATCCATTCATCAAATATTTATTGAGCATGTTCTATGTGCCAGGCACTCTTCTAGGCCTTAGCAGCGAACCAAGGAGACCAAAGCTCCAGCCCTCCAGGAGCTTACATCCCAGGGCTTGTCCATTGGGAGATAGGCAATCAAACAGATCAGCATGTGAAACATGGAACATATCAGATGTTGAGGATTGCTGTGGAGAAAGATGAAGCATGGAAAGGGGAGAGGAGTGTTGTGGTGAAGGGGTGTTGGGGTGTTTATAGTCATCAGGCAGATCTCAGAAGGCTGGGAGGGAAAGAAGCCTTGGGGTGTTTGGGAGAAGGTATTTCCAGTAGAGTGAGCAGCTAACACAAAGGCCCCAAGCTGGGTGACCACTTAGCATCCTGATGGGGCCAGATCAAGGCCTGTATGAACAGCTCACAACATAGAGGTTGAAGGCACACTGCATAGGGCCTTGTAGACCAATAAGGACTAGTGAATGAGGATAACCAATACTATTTGAACTGCTAGTTGGTACTAGGAACTCTTCTAGGTGCTTTACACATATGGGCTTGTTTAATCCTTATGACCCCCAAGAGCTCGGCCTTCTTCATCCTTCATTGCCTGTTGAATGAAGTCCTGACTCCTGAACTAGGCGCTCAAGAGCTCTACAGTCTGCCTAATCTGACTTACCTTCCACTCTCCTCTAGGACCAGCCTATGCTTTCCCACCCTAGACATTAAAGGGAATAATCAGAGACCTGTCAGGGGCAATGACCCTTTAGACTTCTCTGGGGAGTTGATGGCTTCAGAGTCTCATTCCACCATGACTAATGTTCTAGAGGCTCAAGTATATAAACCAGGTGCTGGTTTAATGAATTTACATCATGAAGTAATGGTCTGGGGCATGAGGTCTTCATATTCACCAGCCAGGCCCTCCTCCTCTGTTTGCGTCAGAAGTCAGAAAGTCAACAGGTAAGTATTGAATTAGAGGAAGCAGATGTGGCTTTGTGACCTGATGTGGGCCTGACATGCCTGTCCCCATGTTAGGACTAGACCTGCCAGGGATGCCATCACATGGTTCAGTGGAACAGGCTCCTTCCCCTTGACAGGCATGAGTGGACATATCTACCAGGCTTCAGTGTTCCTTTTCTTTGTCTCTGTCGTGGACAGCTGCTTTCTGACTGACAGTCTTTAACATGGGTCTTCTTATTTAAGGTAATTCTGCCATCTCTGCTTTGGCCCTGGATGTGTTCATTTGAGTTTTAGTCTCATAGGCAATCTTATTTCTGTCTCTTGGGGGTTTGATCACAGATACTGCAGTCCCCGGGGGTGTGATCAGGCTGAATACTACACCCAAGCTCACAGGGCCCAGGGGATATGTGTCTCTTCACCCTCCAGTTACTACACCCAGGTAGCTGAAAACCTACCTTCAAGGGAGCTGGCTTCCTGGATATACTGTGACCCACTGGGACACATCTCTTGCCCTGCCCCTTCCTTTCCCTTATTGTGATGCTTTCCCTCATCTCTGCCATTGAAGTCCTACCTCCTGAAGGCTCAGTGGGCCTGCTGAGGGTGGTCTCGTGAATACTTACCACACTGTACCTCTGCTGCCCGCGTCAAACCCTGCCCTCGATCCACAGCTTATATAGGAACATGCCCTTCCTGTTGTATTATTCACTCCTCTGAGGCTAGCACCACACCGATCAATCCTAGTTTCCTCACATCATTTAGCCAGCTGCTGTCTACCTAGTAGGTGTTTGATTTTGTTGAAAAATGAAAGCAAGAGGGAGAAATTCCATGTTATAACTATAAAATGCAGAAAAGAAAAAAAAAACTCTAATAAATTCTTGTACTTTGAGGCTTACAAAGTGCTTCTCTTCACAGTATCTCAATTTATCTTTACAACAACTCTGTAGAGGGGAGCTTCTATCCCTTTAAAGTCAATCAGGCTTTTGTCTTAAATGTCCATTAAACTTTATCTTAGAGCTTCTGGACCCAGAAGATAAAATCCTCAGTCGGTTCTGGTATGTCATAGGGGAGGAAGGAACCCGCCCAGAGATCTGATCTGAAGCAGAAAAAACAGCATTAATGAAGCAAAAGTGGAAAATGGAAGACAGGCCCTGAAGCTTGTTTGGGCGGCTGACTGGGTGAGATTAGCCCACCTGGAGTTGGTAGATGTCTAGCTGCACCAAGGCTAAGAGCCCCTGAAAGGAGTGAATGGCGGTTTTCTTCCTCTGTTTTCATTGTGAAAGGATATTTTTCAAAGAAAAGGTAAAATCATGGCTCTTCTACAACTAAAGAATGAATAAGTGTTAAAGATTTTATTGGTTCATTTAGATGAGGGAACTAGTTTTTAGAACCGGTTCAAAGGACAAAAAACACACGTTTATTTGTAGTCAAGGAATGTCAGAAGATTGTGCAAAAGGAATAAACCTGGCTTTTCCAGAGGAAGCAAGACTGTCCCTCATGGGATGGGATTCATTTACATATCTATAGACAAGGAATATTTTAAATTGCTGTCAGTTCTTGGTAACTTTAAGTAACACCTGAAGGGTGTTTTCCATGGAAGCACAAATTCTCCCATTACTTCACAGATTCTAAAATTGAGCTACTCAGTAGAGCAGAAGAAATCCATAGTGCTGGGCAAGTCACTTACCTGAATCTCAGTTTCCTTATTTGTAATGTGAGGTTGACACTATTCACTGGTCTGGTCATTATGAGCATTAATAAGATCATGCTTTTAGGAGGATATCACAGTGCCCAGTCATAACAGGTATTTTTAATAAATGTCAGCTGTTGTTACTGTCCTGTTAAGTGACATTAAACTCCACAAGTAAAGTGATGATGGCAGAATGAATGAATGTGGAGATTTTATACCCTTTATAAATGTAGAGTCAGGAGCAACTAGCATACGTGAATTTATTTTTTATTATTTTTTATTATTTTTTTTAGATGTCCAAAATCTGGTTTTTTTTCCCCAATACTAGCATATGTGCATTTAAATGTATATCTTGTTCTACTTAAGAAGTCTCCTGGGAGGAAGATCCTTGCCTCAGTATCTCTCCTTTCCCCCATTTCGATAAACATGGAGTCAGCCAGGGAAGTTGGTGGCCTTCCTAGTTGAATTTTTTAGCTGATATTTATTAAAAATACCTGTTATGTCTGGGCACTGTGATATCCTCCTAAAAGCATGATCTTATTAATGCTCATAATGACCAGACCAGTGAATAGTGTCAACCTCACATTACAAATAAGGAAACTGAGATTCACGTAAGTGACTTGCTTGATTTGGATCATCTACAGGTAACCTCTCTTACAAAATTCTTCCAAGGAAGTCTATTTATCAAGTTAAAGGTACACACACACTCACAGGGGCCAGGTGCTTCACATTCAGGTGTTCTCATACCTGTCACCACAGGCCTAGTCTAAATCATAGCTTTCCTTGCCTAACTCATCTCCTTGCATCTATTCTTGACTGGCCCCCCTCTTCCTGTCCTCTGTGCAGAAGTAAAAGTGATCATAACATGTAAATGGAGCAAGTCACTGCTTTTATTAATAATCTTCAGTAGTGTGACCCTGTATTTGTAATGAAATTCAATCTCTTTCCCAGGGACTATGAGACCCTATATGATTCTTGCCTATTTCTCCAACTGCCTGATGAACCAGTCTTCCTGTTACTGTCCCAGTCCCTGCCACACTGCACTGTTGGTCATCCCAGAATTCTCTTCTCTCTGCTCGTGACAATGACTGCTTTTTCTCATTCACCTCCACAAAAAGGACTTTCCTGACCACCCACTTAAAGTTGGCTCACAGACATGTACCCTGGGGCAAATAATACATTATGTGTTAATAAAAAATAAATAAATAAATAAAGTAGGCTCACCATACCTCCCCATCCTACAGCTTACTGTCTAAGCCTCATAATGATTCTTAAAGCCTTTTTTCCATTTCTGTTTTTTTCTGCCCCTCCATTGGGGTATCGACTCCATGATTCTGTCTCGTTCTCTGCTGTATGCTCACACTGTGCAGCAGCCACTCCGTACATCTAGGCTGAATGAAGAAAAATCTCTTATAGTTGACTGAGCCTTCATATCTTTCATGACAGACAAAATAAATACTTATTATGGCTGGCAGGAATGTAAATTGATACCGCTTATCTGAAAATAAACTTGGTTAAGAGCCTTAAGAATGCTCTTAACCCTCCACTCCATTTGGAGGAATCAGTATAAAATAATCAGAGATGTAGTACAAGATTTAATGACAGGTTCAGCCTTTTAAAAAAAAGACAAAAAGTCAGAAATAAATGAACCACCCAACAGTGGGGATATGATTAAAGTGTTCTTCATACGAAATACTGCACAATCATTAAATCACATCTTCAGTGGTAAGTAAAGAGGCAGAATGGAAAACTTTATATTTCAATTTTGCCTAAAAATAAATATATGTATAGAAAAGCCCCAAGGAAATAACTACTCTTTTGTTTAGATATATTACTAGAGTAGTGAGATTCAGGGTGATTTTAATTTTCTTTTTACTCTGAAATATTCCAAATTTTCTAAGCTGCAGTTTTATAATCAGAATAAAACATATATTATTTAAAAAAAAAATAAAGACTTGGGACACCTGGATGGCTCAGTTGGTTAAGCATAGGTCATGATCCCGGGGTCCTGGGATTGAGACCCGCATCAGGCTCCCTGTTCATGGAGCCTACTTCTCTCTCCCACTCCCCCTGCTCATGATCTCTCAAATAAATAAAATCTTTAAAAAATTTACAAAATACAAAAACAAAGACTCAATAAATCCAGCCTCATCCTCATTTCCCTGAGTTACTGTGCCACACCAATTAAAGTTAACTCTACTATTGTTTCTAAAACCTATCTAGACCTTCCTTAGTGGATCAATGAAGTAGTCCCTCCAAAAAACAAAACAAAACAATGCAATTCTCTGATATGGGACTTTATTGCCTTATTCTGTCTGCAACTTAATAAAGCTACTTAATATATGAGTCTCATTTCTGGGATTCCTTAAATTAGTTATGTATTCATTTTACAATATTTGAGGGTCAACTTTTTGTAAGAGTAGGTATGTGCAATATGAGAGTTATTCTAGACAGGACTCCTTCTGTGAAGAGACTTCTATTTCAAATGTCGTTCCTTTCAACCTCAAGTTAAATCCCTTAGAGGTTTGTGTTATATTTATAAAAGCCTTCCGTGGCTGGCTCTGACAGGACTAAGAGCTGCCAACCGTCACAGCCAGGAGCACTCAGACAATCTGGCAGGAAACAGAGTGAGGACAAATTATTCTTAGTTGAAGTTTAGAAAGCATTAGCTGCCTTGTCAAGACTGGAATGAAAAGCCCATGATGTTGCTGCCTGGAAAGGGTTTCCAGTTCACTGCTACTACTGATGTGAGATTAGCCCAGTGATAATTGTGGTTGAAAATAGAGATGAAAGACCTTGAGGACACCAACATGGTTCACTTACATATATACACATACAATACACACTGTACATTATAATCTATTCACATAAAGTTACAACGGTGGCCTCCTGACCTCTTTCATGCTTCTCAGTGTGACCCCTGAGAAAATGTCACAGAACTGTGGCTCTCTGTCTCCTTCTTCCTGTCCCAGAGACATCAGCCTAGAGCCATTAGCAGCAGAATGTCCTTGTCTAAATGAGGAATGGAGGAGAGGTGATAGGGTAGGCCAGGGAGTGGGAAAGTTTAACAAATTGCAATTTTCAGGTTCTGTCAAGTCAAGTGCTGTGAAAACTGTTTTTCCAGTGCTGCTGATGAAGGGTGTATCCTCCCCCCCGAAATCCTGACTTAAAAATGTAGGCACATCAGACTCAGGTTACAGAGCAGGGATGTTGGTGAGGGGAGTTCAGAAGGTAAATCTGATATTTTTAGACCTTCCATAGAAAAGCAAAATGACTGAAAGAGGCACACACACACAAAAAAATTGAAATCACATCTAATTTTTTTGTGCCCTATGCTCCGCATTCTAGAAAAACTCAAATTAATTAAAATACAACAATTAGACTGGGTTTTATAAAACATCTTTTACTTAAAAATGAGGCTTCCTAGGGGCTGTCAACATGGATGTATGTGTCACACGTGAATAAAGTGAAGTTAAAGCACAAAACATAACTGGTATAAAATTAGTGCCAGAGAGTGCTTTGCAACTGTTTTATGTGAAATAAATATTACTATTTTAAACCCCAGTGCTTCTCTATTGAGGCCGAATCATGGTAAATGAAAACCTCTTTGGGTTGGGAGAGCATTTGAAGCTGGAATGTGCAAAATGGACATGTAGCTCAGTTTTGGAGTTGGTGGTAGGGGTGGAGGGCAACGTGGGAGGGAGGAGTCCAGCTGGGAGGAGGGAGGGCCCGAAAGGACTGGTGAGATGGTGTGGGCTGAGCAGGGATGCAGCTAGGTGACTGGGGACAGTTAAGAAGGTGATGTAAACCTGCCATCACTTCCACCTCTTGTAAACCTTCAGCTAATCTTTTTAAAGCAAGGTCACTATGAAATTATAAGCTCTCTGAGAATTCAGAGAATCTAGGAAGGTCACTGGGCTTTTAATTGGGTATGGAATGGAGGTTTGAGCAATCTTATCTAGCAGGAAGATCTGAGCAGGTGACTGGATTACCCGACTATTTAACGTGAGTGAACTTTATATACATATCAACATGTCATTCTTCCCTTAAAGTTTACATATTTTTGAACAAGGAGATGGATATAGAGAGACAAATCATATATAAACAGTTGAATCTCTGTTTGAAAGTACAAAACCTTCTGAGTATCTTTCATACTATTTTCTGCCTTCTCTTTCTGCATTTTGATAAGTCCCTACTGCAGCAGTCTCCCAGATGTAGCCAGAAGATGAAGAACACTGGGAGGCTTGGGAAGTAAGGTGGTCTTAATAATACATGTTCTTATCCCACCAGCCTGTAGAGGTAGAAAAAGTTAATGAGAAATCAGGAGTCTGTTGAAGTAGATAAACAGATTCTCAAAAGTCATATTACTAAGTCTCAAAAATCGTATTACTACTTACTTCCAGGGTAGAGTCTGATGAAAAGTTTTCGCACCTCATCATACACCCAAATCAGAATGGCGAATGGCACAGCCACAAACCAGTACTGAGGGCTGGAAGCAGAAGGGAGAAAGGTAAGTCTGAATGTATCCAAAGAAAGCGCCAAGCCCCCATCCAGTGGGCAAAGGGCTTCTTGTTCATTTTTCTGCCCCACTGGAAAGAACAACACATCCATTGGGTCATACAACATAAAACTGGAAAGCTTCTTATTTAAACTGGACTGTGACTGGTAGAAGCAACATCTGCCTTTGAAGTGGCCTATTGGATGAAGGTAGAGTTGGGATGGTGAAGTTTAGAAAACCCATTTCCTCTTCTGGGAAAACTCACAGGTCAAAATCTCTGACTAATATAGAACTGATTTGGCTTTATCTTATTTGAAAGCCGTAGGGAAAGAACCCCCTGGAATCCTAATATTTACTTAGGCTGTGACAGCTCAGACAGGGCTGGCTCTTTCCTATCTACTGTTTAAGGGGAACTCACCGGAGCATCGTGAAACTCAGGGCTGTGACACTTCCAAGCCCGTAGGAGAGGATTAACGCAATGATAATCTGTGAGGCAATCCCCACCCAGATGACTTTATTTCTACAAGAAACATAAAAGGCAAACAGATTCTGAATTCACATGGCCACAGGACCACACACCCAGGGGAGTCAAGGCCTCATGTATTATAGGTCATGTATTATAGACTCTCATCATTCCTGCATCGAAGGCCCAGGGTCGAATTACCAGGTTGGATGCAGGCAGTACCTGAAGAGACCCTGCTGGAAGATGGAGTTCCTCCTGGTTTTCCTGATGATTAGATCTGCTATTTGCTGGACCATGATGCCAACAAAGAAAGCCGTATAGCCCATCCATTCTAAGTATTTCCTCTGGTACCATGTCTGTCAATGGACAAAAAGGAGACCGTGAAACCCCAGAGGGAAAACTTCAGGAAGATTTCAATGTAGTTCTGTAAAGTTTTACTCTCTCCCTACTTCATCAAGATTGACAAAGGATCACCTCCTTGTGTTTGGAAAGAAACTTTTTTTCTTTATTCAGTCAAGTAGTGAAAGATGCTAACTTAATTGATTTGGCACCACTGTGGGTATTGTTGGACTGGTCACTCATCCATACCAATTGCAAAGCCAATATAAGAAAGTGAGCTCAAGGCATCTAATTTGAGAGAGGAGGCTGAGTTTTGGCAAAGTCCAAACCAATGTAACAAAGGGGCCCAGAAGCCCTATTAACTGAGAAAACTTTCACCTTCTCTGTCTTATTAAGGTTGTCCAGGGAAATGAAAGCTCTGCATCAGTCTGGGCAAGGCAGTGAGAGGAGGGGAGAAGCAGGACTTTGAAGGCAGAGCCTCCTTCCCTTACCCACTGTTGTCCATAGCTGTCTTCCAAGTCATTCACATTGCTATTTTCCCATTCCACCCGGATGTTAATGAGAATGCTGGGTTTAAAGCCCTCCTGTGCATACACAGTGAAATATACAACAAAAGCTCCCACAGCTTGCATGAGGCCTAAAAGCACAAAAGAGATAAAGGTAGAGGTTCTATAAATGACTTCAGAATTATGCCTGTGCTCACTTTCCTTTTGGTTCCTCCTCCCATCCCAACCCTGCCCCACAAGGAAAAGCAGTTTCTGACTGTGACTGGAATGAATGCTCAGGGTGGTCCCTTGTCTGACAGGTCAGCGATGCCTTCATCGTACCAATGTGCAGGTAAGAGTATATGGCAAGTTGCTGGTTCACCAGTCTGTCCTTCTTCTTGTGGCGAGGCTTCCTGTTCATAATGTCACTTTCAGCTTTCTCATAAGCCAAGGCAATGGAGGGGATCTAGAGGGGAGACAGTCCGTGAGGCCTAGCCCTGAAACACTGTGCCATACCAACAGAGTGATAATGGCAGTGGCATAGCCAGGGGGCCTCAGGGTGGGTGGTGGGGCTGGTAGACTGTGGTGGTGGTAGGGTTATGGAACTGGTCTGTCCAGGGTATAGGCAATGGGGGTTCATTGTTTCTAGAAAATTTAAAAACAGTTGGCTTTAAAAATCAGTCTGCTTAAAAAAAAAAAAAAATCAGTCTGCTTTTTTATTATCACCATGTGCTGGCAGTTCTAAAGATGCTAGCTATAAAACACATTTCCCCCTCTGGGGCAGATTTTTCCTACCATCCTCTCCTCCTTAGGCATGCCACTGGATCACACCACTTCTCTCACCGGGCCTCCCACCTGGAAGGCCTGTTAAAGGTCAGATCGCTGGGCCCCACCTCCCACCTGCAGTCTCTTCCAAGGTCTGAGTTGGGGCCAGAGAATCTGCGTTTCTAACAAGTTCCCAGGTGATGCCCGGACCACACTGCAAGAAACACTGCAGTGGAGAAAAAGAAGTGAATTGAAAGAGCCTGGAAAATGATCTGACTGTAAACCACGAGAACCCCAGTTCCTCTCTAAGACAAAGATATCTTTAGTCCCTCCGCAATGTGTTGATTGCCTGGGTATTGTATCAAACAAGAGGGTAGGAGGCGGCCATTTGGAGCATTCTCATTGTGAATTCAGCTTGCTCCCTGTTGCCTTTTTCCCCCTTTGCCTATAGAAGCTGGAGCCATGTGGGTAACTGTCATGATACTCTCTTAAATGGATACATACCAGAAGAGGCGAAGGTTTAGGTGACATTATTGTAGGTCAATGTGAGGCCTGAGCATGTGTTAATACCTTCTACTTCTAACTGCGTGTAGGTGAGGGGCTTCCAGATCCCAGATTCTTTGACTTGACAAGGGGCAGTTGTGGGTTATCACTTTGGCCACTGGGCCCTGGTGTTACAGAGGCTATTTAGTGATAGCTCTATCTACTCAAAAGGGAAGGGAGGCACGTGAGCTGCCACTGACCAATAGCATATGTTGGCAGGAGGGTAAAGAACTCATGTCCTGAAAAGCTCTTATAGGAAGTTAAGTAGTTTTAATTTCCGAACATTTGACAGATCCCTCTAGTCCTTTGCTTTGAAGTGTGGCTTGTGGACCAGCAGAATTGGCATCACTTAAAAGCATGTTAGAAATGCAGAACTTCTGGCCTCATCACATCGGTGATTTAGTCCATCTCCTTGCCCTTGAAGGTAATGCCTCTGAAGTTTACATCTCCTGGGTCAGTTATCAGATCCTGTTCCCTTTAGTGCTACTTACTATGTCTGTGCCCAAGTCGATGAACAAGATAGTAATGGTGCCAATGGGCAGGGGAAGTCCAACAATGATGTAGATCAGAAAGGGGCACAGCTCAGCAATGTTCTTGGTCAGGGTGTAAGCGATAGTCTTCTTCAGGTTGTCAAAGATCAGGCGACCTAGACAAAGATGTTGCTCTCATAGGACTTGCTTTTGATCGCCCAGGTGACCCCTGTCTTGGTAAGACCACTTGAGATCTCACTCACCTTCCTCCACCCCTGTGACTATGGATGCAAAGTTGTCATCCAGCAAGATCATGTCAGCTGCATTTTTGGCTGCATCAGAACCTGCTATCCCCATGGCAATCCCAATATCTGCCTTCTTTAGAGCTGGAGAGTCGTTAACGCCATCTCCCGTCACAGCGACAACCGCATTCTACGGGGACACATGAGAAAATGGGAGTCAGCGGATCTAAGGAGTCACAGGTAGGGCAAGATCAACATAGTCTCCCTTTCCTCTGGAGGATGTAGGGCCAACTGGAGCTGAGAGGAAGGGCCTGTTTTTGGGAAAAGATAAAGCTGGGAAATTCCAGAAGCAAGAACAACAAATTCCAAACAAGATACGTTCCATAATTAAAATCATTATGTGTGGCAGGCTAAAGTGGATTTTTGTATCTTGTGTCTTTACATTTTTTTTCTATAGCTTACATTTTCAAATCTTTCTATATGCACACCTACCACAGGACCAAATGTTTCATTGTCTGAAAGCCCTGCATGCAGGAAGATCTCAGAGAACGGTGGAGGGTTAGCCCCCTGAGAGGGTAGAAATTTAAGGTGATGAAGACGGGCAAAGAATTGTCTCTTGAGAGGTTTAAAAAGTGTCATAGCCCTGATCTGGGATCCAGATATCAGTCCTGCCTTTCCCCACAGGACAGTGACAGACGTGGAAAGTTCTCTGGGTGCTGCTGTCCACTCACCTGCCTTTGACAGCCCTCCACAATGATCAACTTCTGCTGGGGGGACGTCCGGGCAAAGACGATCTCTGAGTAGTTGGTTAAGAGCTCATCCAGCTGTTCTGGGCTCATGTCCTTCAGCTCCATGCCAGTCACCACCGCAGCTTTAGCGTCCCTAGAAGGGCCAGAAGGAACTGAGTGAGGCCAAAGGTTGGATCTTAGGCTGAAACACTGTTCTGGGCAGGAAGTGGGCTGAAGCCTCTTTGACTTTACCTGGAACCCAATGTCCTCAACACTAATACTCTAGTGGGATGATACGGGTTATGAGTTCTGGGGACACTTTGGTCCCCATTTCAAGATAGTAAACTGAGGTGAAACAGGAAGGCCGTTTTCTGATACACAATAGGAATAGGCCAAATAGCCTTTTGCTTGTAGGTTGGGTGGGAACACCTGCGGGGCAATGTTTGACTTAAGGAGTAAAAAGAGGGTAAAAAAACCTTTCTGCTCATATGTTTTGGGTCCTAGAATTCAGCTTATGTCAAAACACATGGGTAACCATTCTTCATGGTTGCTTATTTCAGATTTATAGTGTCTACTGTGCAATGAACCGTGTATGGAGAACAATTATTGAGGTCCTCCTTGGGGAAAACTATTGTCTGCTGCTGATGAAAGTAAGGTTCTAGAAACTATTGATTATGCAGATCTGATTGTGGTGTTCCCGGCTAAACCATTTCAGAGGCTTTCCACTGCACTTAGAGCAGACTCCAGAGTCCTTAACTTAGTCTGCAAGGCCAGCTGCAGCTGCTGCTGTTGAGCCTCAGCTCCCCTTTGGCTCTTCCTTGCAGCCTGGGGGACTCCCAGCCCTGAGCACCCCACACCCTCCATTGCCCTCAGGCCTTCACAGGTCTTTCCCCTTTGCCAGGCATGGGCATCTCTCACCTCACCTTCCCTTGGCTAACATACACATTTTCATTTTCAAATCTTAGCTTACATACTCTACTCACAAAACACTGCACTCCTTTTCTTTACATGTTTGTTTGGAGCTTTTTTAGGTCTGTGTTTTCCTGTTGGTGCCAAATACTGGAATCCTAGCACTTGACTCAAACTATAGGTATTCCCATGTTCTGGTAAAAAAAAATATGAAAGTAAGATAAGAAGAAAAGGGTTTGTTCTTTCTCCCCACAGCTGCAACAGTACAGTTATTGTATGATCACGAAGCGACAGTTGCTAAAGTGGATAGCTGAAAACATTAAAAAATTTTTATCTATCCCATCTCCCATTCAGTGAGGTGAGTTGCATGGATATGTATAATCCTATTATTTTTGGCATTAAGGAGGGCACGTGATGTGATGAGCACTGGGTGTTATACCAACTATTGAAACATTGAACATTACATCAAAAACTAATGATGTACTGTATGTTGGCTAATTGAATTTAAATCAATCAATAAATAAAACAAATTAAGAAAAGCTCCAAAAAGGTTTGTTGATGAATGTTGTTTACACAAAGGAGTGTTGGAATACTCTCAGACTTCAGGTATTGTTGTTATGCCCAGAAGCTAGGACTCTGTATGGTCGTCTTAACTGGTAATTTGTTGCTCTGGTAATAATTTATTAACTGACAGCTCTGTATTCTAAAGGGTATAAATGCTTGAGCAAACTAGAAGAGGTTCATTGGTCTCTCCCTTTTCCCCCCACATTCATGAAGTTACAATAAAGCCAATGACATTTATTTTTACACTGAGACTTGGAGTCTTTGATAGTTTAAATTGTCAACAGTCCAGGTGACTCTGGACTCTTCCCACTGCTCTAACCCTTGTCCTCTGTGTGTCCTTCATTGTACTTACCACATCACTGTACTTATCACATCACAAGTAGCTTTTATTTTTCTGTCCCTCCGCCTAGATGGAAAGCTCCCCAAGGGCAACGATAGTGTCTGGTCTGTTTGCTACTACAGTTCCAATGTCCATGACAGTGCCTGGTATATTGTGGGCACTCAACAATTAATTTCTGAGGGGCACTGAGGTGGCTTAGTTGGTTAAGCGTCTGCCTTCAGTTTAGGTCATGATCCCAGAGTCCTGGGATCGAGCCCCACCTTGGGCTTCCTGCTTAGCGGGAAGTCTGCTTCTTCCTGTCCCTCTGCTTGTGCTTGCTCTCTCTCTCTCTCTCAAATAAATAAATAAATAAAATCTTTAAAACAACAACAACAAGAAAAAAACAATTGTTGAAAGAATTAATACATGAATGAATGAATGGGTGAACAGACTAAAGGACAGACATGATTATAAGAATTAGGAGACAGAAGGAAAAACGGAGTCTTTCCTCGGGAACCTTTCATTCTATTTACTATCAAATAAAAAAGAAAAGCATATGTTCATATAGCTACACATTATGAAGCAACTGAATAAATACTTAAAGTAAGCACTAAGGACACCAAACACAGAGAGTTCTTAATTTTCCTGATTATACAACTGGATCAATGGCAAGTAATTTCATGTAAATTTTGTTTCAGTTTTTCTCACTCTAAATGTGGCACTGAAGTTTTCAGATCTACTCCATTGGGTTTTTAAATTTCATATAAGGAATATATCACAGGTAATTTTCATGGTACCAGTGGTACCATGGTACCAGCCTGGCATTACCCTGAGAGAATGTGGGGCAAATAGGGGATTTGCTTCAAATAGCACAGCGCTTTAGAGCCAATAAGGATAAGGACTTGAGTAAGAACTTTAGTTTCTGCTACATTGGTTCTGTGCTTACCGCTTGTTAACTTGCTCCACAGCAATGTGGAGGCGTTTTGCAATGTCTTCCACTGTCTCACTGTTGGCTGAAATGATACCCACACTCTTGGCAATAGCTTTGGCTGTGATTGGATGATCACCTGTAACCATAATAACCTAGAACACAAACAATGAGAAAAGGCATGTGGACAATGAGAAACTTGGCTGGCCAGACAGTATCACCTACTCTACCATGACCTGGTAGAATGTGATTAATGATTATGGTGGTTTGCCCTTATGGGCAGTTCTTGATCTTTAGATCAAAGACAAAACTGTCTCTGAAGAACACACTGATCTCATTGGCTCTGTCCTTGCCTCTGAGCTTTTTACATTTCCTTCTCTGACATTAGAGGAGGCCCTTTCCCTTGGATGTTACCTTACTTGTGAAAGGGCTAGTAGATGTGTACTTGAGACAGCCTCATGTTGCTTCAACAGTCTTGCTATTAACATGGTAATTGAATTACTATTTTGGCTTTGATAATATTGAGGCAAATGGATTTTGGAGGCTGAACCCTAAGATTAAGTAATAAAACCTTTTATTGTCTCTCATAGTCTAGGGCAAGATAAAGTCAATTCATGGCATTCTCACTGCAGTTACTATTGTGGTTTGTTCTACATGGACGCAACATTTTGCCTTTATTGGACAGTTATTAGAATCTTAGTATAGTGAAAATAGAGATAAAAAGGGAGTGGGTGATTATGATACTTATCTGAGATTTAAATATTGACTATCTCCTATGACAATCACCCTTAGACATCATAAAAGGAGGACTTCTTAAGTCAGGAAAATAACTCCCACCTTGATCCCCGCACTCCGACATTTGGTGACTGCATCAGGTACAGTGGACCGAGGGGGATCAATCATTGATAAGAGCCCCACAAAACAGAGGTTAGAGGTTGGAAAGTTCATGGTGTCTACATCAAATGTACACGTTTCTGGAAACTCGTCTGCTGGCAGGTAGAGATGACAGAAACCTGGAATGCACATGAATTTGGGAGTCAATGAAATTAGGATAAGAAATAAAAGAAAAGGAGGAACATTTTCACACACTCCTTTACTATTTTACTAATACCTGAGAGTATACCAGAATTGTTTCGTTCTTTCAATTCCAAAATGCATGCTGTAATTCAGAAGGACATATTTCATTTGAAAGTAATTTACTGTGTGCCCACTGGATTTTCTGGTATGTTCTAGGGATACAGAAACCAAGAGGGGGTGGCCTTTGCTTCTGAAGATGTCTCAGTTTAGTGTGGGGACAGGGACATAAAGAGGTAAAGCACAAAAAACCATAGTGAATGTTATAGAATGGAGTCACCTGGGGAATCAGGAAAGACTTCTCCAAGGAGGTCACATGTGAGTTGACTCTTGAGAGAAGAGTTAGAAGTTTTCCAGGGAGAAGGGAGGATCAGGGATGAGAAAGCCATTTGAGGCAGAGAAAACAGTACGTGCTACTGCATTAACTGGGGAAAGATCGGGGCACCAAGGGAATGGTATAAAGCTCGGTCTTTAATCAAGGTAAGTGTGAGAGAAAGGCCTTTAGGAATGGAGAATCTTTTGTTACTCAGAAGGCATCTGCTTCTCACAGATTAAGGTAGAAGGGATTCCTGTGTCTGGTGGGACCCCCTAAGATCATGTGACTTTCTCATCAGTTTTTATATCAAATTTATGTTCAGCATGCCCCACTGCCTTACACATTTCAGTAAAGCACAGAGTCTGAGAGGGCAAACACAAGGTTCCTAGAGCGATTCTTGTCAGATGGGTATCAATCCTGCATTGAAAACACTACCTGGTGCTGTGGGCTATTAAGGCATGCTTAAAGCATTATCACCTCATTTAATTATTTCATTTGCTTTACAAGCTCAAATATCCTTTAGAAACACGCATTCCACAGATTCCATCTCTATTGGCAAGAACTTTTATGATGTTTAATGAGCCTTATCATCAACTGTGAACTTCTGTTACCTTGAATTCATATTCTGTAGTTCACAGGTGCCATTCTGTCAACCCAGATTCTCATGACAGAACATACCCTGTGATATCACTTAAGTTACCACAATTAGCATCTACCAGTGGCTGTATTTCTATGGTTCCTTCCACCTCTGACAACCCCTGTCTCTATTACTGGCAGTATTTTCTCCCTAATAAGCAAATGAGAAACTTCAACATTATTTTCAACTTATTTTTCTCCTCTAACTAGTTGCTAAGTCTTGCCAGTTCTGCCTCCATGAAATCTCTTGTGTTTGACCCCTCTGTCACATTCCTAGTACCTTGGATCAAATTCCTACCCTCTTTTACCTCAATGAGGACAGCCACCTCCTCCTGAGACTCATGCCTCTCCTCTCCCTGCTGCTGCCAAGAATTAAACTCTGTAATTCTGTTTGGTTCACCACCACAAAGCCTTTCGTGGCTCTCTCTGACTGTGGAATGAAACCCCAGTTCCTCACCCACATAAGGCACTCCATATCATGCCTTCCAATCTATCTTTCCTGCCCATTTCCTAGGACTATGTCATCTCATCTACCTGCAACACCCCACACAGACTGGCTCACTCATAATGTGGGCACACACCCCATCCATTTCTAACTCTGTGCTTTGGCCTATGTTGTTCCCTCTATTTCAAATATTTTCCCTCACCTCCCTTCAAGAATTGTTGTGCAAGGCCCAGTTTAAAATGTAACTCCTTCCATAAAATCTTCCCAGATTTTCTTTATCTGGAAGCAACCCCACCCTCCTCAGTACTACTATGTAATGTAATATTTGTTTATCATATTCTTCTTTCTATGATTCATGTGGATGCCATAGCTACTCAGCTAGATAATAAGCCTGTCTCCTCTTATGCCCTGACTGACCTGGGATAGCGCCTCACACCACAGGTGACAGGTAAGGGTTCTGTCACCAAGAGCTCACCCAGCACACGCTCCCCCAGGCCTCCCAACTCCATGTACGCTGTGTGGAAGGCCTTGGCTGTGTTCTTGTCCAGAGGCTGCTCCTGGCCGTTGATCATGATGGTGCTGCACTTCTCTAAGATCCTCTCAGGGGCCCCTTTCATCACCAGGAGGAAGCGCTTGTCATAGGGGTCATCAGTTTTGTGTATGGAGAGCTAGGAGGGAAGGAACTGAGCATGTTAATGTATTCCCTGCCATTTGAATAATGACACCATCTTTACCCATAAGGACCTGAAATGGACAATCTCTTAATTAGCAACATGACAAGAAGATTAAAGACATCCGTTTCTCTTACTGGGCTACTTATCCTTGACATGAAAAGGAGTGTTCACTACAAGCATGTTTTATCCTTTTTATTTTGTGGTCAAGTAATATGTGGAGATCTAAACTTGGTCCAGCTCAGGCACCCTGAACTTGAATCCAAAGTAAGTAGACATCATCTTTCAAACAGAAACTAGTTGCTTTAGGGAGGCCAGATGCAGTTGTTGCCCTGTGAAGTCTTGTATATTGAACCAGATCTGGGGTGCCCGTGAGGGTCAGGGGACCGTGAGCCATTTCGTCTTGCTTCTTGTCTCTACCTTCCTACGGGTAGCAGCCTTTAGGTCCCAAGCTATTCTGAGCTCAGGGAGGCATGAGGGCAGCAGGAGTTCTCTGCCTCTTCATCTCCAAATCAATCCAGTTTTACTGCCTGGTGGTGAAGGAAAATGGTAGGGGTGGAGGAAGTGGACACTCTCACGTACAGGCTTTCAGGACAATTAAGGAACACAATTTTAATATCGACATCCTCTCACTACTGATTCTACTTCCAGATTCATCCTAATAAGGTAATCAGAAAAAAAAAACCTGAAAAAAAAAAAACCATATAAAATGGCTAAGTCTTATGGAAGCCATTGTTATATACCAGGTACTCTTCTAAATCTTTGAAAGGAATTTCAGGAAGCTGAAGTGTTTGAAAGAGAATCAGTAAGTTACTAAAAAAAAAAAAAAAATCTACCACTTTGGGTCTGTCAATTGATTCTAAATTCTAATTCTTAGCCTTCTGGATACCAGAGTGGAGCACAATAAAAAATAAAAAAGTAGAGGGCAAATGTAGTTGTTGTTGTTGTTGTTTTAATAGCCAAGTAAACACATTAAAAAACCCCAACTATCTAACCAAACCAAACCAAAACCTCCCATCTATTATCACTATCATTTTCTCAAAGATAGGCTATTTTAACATTTAAAAAACAGAAACAATAAACACTTTTATAGTGTGTACTCTTCTAAGTGCTTCATACATTGACTCATTTAATTCTCAAAAGTACCCTAAGGCTGTGTGTACTATTATTATCACCTTTTACAAGGAAGGAAACTGAGGCACAGAGGGGTTAACTGACATGAGAAAGGTCACGCCCTAATAAGTGGCTGAGCTGGGATTCGAATTCAGACTAGTAGGCTCCAGAGTCCCTGCTTTAATCAAGTAGCATATAAAGGATAATCTTTTAAATTAAATACATTCATCCTTATATAAAACTTTATAAAATACTGTCATAATTTTTCAGTTTGCCAGAAACTATTGGAAATATTTTTATTGGCTGGTCTCAGTTTGGGGAATTGCTATTCTAAAATCAGTAAGACATAGACTTTCTACTTTGTTTCCTTTGGTTGAATGATACCCCAGAGACCTTCCAAGGTCACAACCTCAAAGACTCTTTTTTGAGTGTTGCTCATGTGTAGATATAAAATGGCACTAACAGCCTCCAAAAAGGCTCTTTGACCTCTTCTGCAGGAACCCACAGAGGTCCTCCTATCTAGTCCCAACTCTGGGTAGCCTACTTTCCCCTTCAACATTTAGTACATGAGGCCTCATGGAACCTGCATTTTCTCGTTTCCCACATGATGAGGAAATTCTTTTTTTTTTTTTTTTTTTTTGAGGAAATTCTTTACTAGAGTAGATGGAGCCCCAGTAGGATTCTGAGTCTTGTTCCTGATTAGAAGACCATTCGATCATGGCTCTGGCCCTTATTAGCTGTGTGATAATGCTCTGTACCTCAGTTTCCTCATTCCCTATCTTATAGAGTTGAGAGAATTGAGTGATTGAATACATGTAGAAATTAGCATATAATAACTATCATTACTACTGTTATTTTAGGATCATTACTCATTCTAGTTTCACTTCTGTTTTGAATAAGAGATCTGATTTACTGGCTTTAATATTTTACTTCATACATTTTTTAGTTGTCTATTTGGCTAACTACAATTCTTCTTTGGCTGGTTATCCACAAAGATGTTTGCAACACAGTTATTTCCCAATCCTAAATGCCGTCCAAACAAAATGTGTGGGTAAACACCAGAAACTTTTACACAAACATGTTTATCTTATTTATATGCTTTCCTGTTATGCAAAGACCAAGTCACAAGGGCCTGCTCTCAGCTTTGGAGTCTATGGGAAGTCCCACCTGCAGCAGTACACTGGGCTACAAACTGTCATTTGTCCCACTCTGAGGAGGATGGAGCTAGTTGACCATTAGCCAGCCTGGAATGAGGGAACACAGATAGGCAATGATGGCCATTTTCTTCCTGAGCAATGGGTAAAAAGGAGGTCCCTGTCAACTGCGTATGGGGCAGAACTGGAAAGCAACATGGCTGGTAACAGTCATCTGAGAGACTATTCATTGGTCTTCACAAAGGGCAAGGTTTACTCACAAGGCCCAAGCTAAACTGTTCTGGTTCTGTGTGTGGTAGACAAAGTATGGCCTTGGGAGTTGAAAAGATGTGTGAAAATTGGTTGTGTCACTTAGATGCTTGGGAACTCTGGTCACATCAACATTTTCTAAGGGCCTGTTTCCTCACCTAGAAATTAAGATTAATTACTCCTACCTCAGGCTTATCATGAGGATTAAATGAGAGAATGTATGTAAAGTGCCAGATACAGACTAAGGGAGCAGTAAATGTTAGTTCTCCCTACTCCCCCACTTTTCATTTATCATTTAGGATGTGGCTTTTGCCCCTCATCTGTGCAAATGTTACCTGGTAGGGGTGGAGGTGGTGTGTGTGTGTGTGTGTGTGTGTGTGTGTGTGTGTGTGGTGGTGGTGGGGGAGTAGGTGTAATGTAGATCAATCATTCATAGGAAAATCCAGGCCCTGAGAAGATCTTCACATTTCTTTTTTCTCTACCTATTTCTGGCAAAGAAAAGTGGCCAGCAAGGGAAATCTGTTCTGAGCATACCGGATGCCCAGACCCTGTATCTCTGAAGGCTATTTTTGAAGTCAAATATCATTCAAAATACATATTAACCAGAGGACACTTACAGGTAGAAATGCCATTCTTGTGATAACAAAGATTCAGTTGTGAGGAAAAACTCACCTGAAATTTGTTGGTTGAGTTAAAAGGGATTTCAGCTACTTTGTGGTTTCTTTTTCTAATTTCCATCACATCACCTAAAATGACCTCTGAGAACTTCAAAAGAGCAGTTTCTGAAGCATCTCCAACCACAACTCTCTGAGAATCAAGAGATAACAAATATTTGTAGCAATAATCTGGAATCTGGTCCTTTTTTTTTTTTTTTTTACATAATCTGGTTCTTTTGTGATTATTTTCAATGAGCCAGCAGACAGCCTGACTAAGCTCAGTATCTAACAAACGACTGCACCAAAATGAGCCACTGACTGAACCATGGTGGATGTGTTAAACTGAATGGTGCTGCTTACTGGCATTAGAGAAATTCGAAACAGTTCAAGCTCTGTGAGACCTGGAGGGTTGCATGAAAAAACCAGCTACGAACTAGTCTTGAAAGATGGGTAGATAACTGACAGAAAGGAACAGAAGAAAGCCTTCTGGAAATCAGAATGCCATGAATGAAGGCATGAAGCGGAAGAGTACTGCTGTAAGTGCTGGACGTTCAGGTGGATATGGGGGATGCAGAGAGATATAGAGGGCCTTGAAAGGCAGGCGAGGTCCAAAGCTCAAGCAGCAGAAAACAGATGCATGGAAAGTTTTTGAGCAAAGTTAAGTGAAGCAGTTCATCTAAGGAAGTATTTAAGGAAAATTCCTGGTATGCAAGAAAGACTAGGGGGAGGGATAAGCTGGAATCATGAAGGCCAATCAAGAGGTTGGTATAATTAATTAGATGTGAGGTACTGGCAATAACAGAAAAGTAAAATTATATATTTATTTGAAGCAAGAATAATAGGACTTGGTGATTCACTAGATATTTTAGGAATGAAGAAAGTTAAAGATGACTTCCAAAAGTTTTGGGCTGGATGGTAAGTTAAAATGGTTATGTCATAGAAAAATAGAAAAGGGACAAGATAGTGATTTAAAGCCAGGCTGGGTACAGGTGGAAGGTGGCAAGTATAATTCGTTGAGAGTCTAACATGGCAAAACTTTCAAGTGGAAACACACAGCTAATTGGAGATCCATGGAGTTTGGGTGAAAAATCAGAATTGGAGATAAGGATTTGAAAGATATAGACAGTGACATGATGGGCCAAGAAGAGAACTGATGAGCTGTCTGACAAAGAAAGAAAAGCAACCAAATAAAAAGTCTAAGAAAGAGAGTCAATGAAGGAAACAGATGGCAAATAGAAAAGCCGGGAGAAGACAGATTCAGTGACTGACTCAGAAAGAGAGGAGAGGGGGAGAGGACAGAGGAAGGAGAGGAGGAAGGGGGAGAAAGAAGAGAAGTTTATTGTATATTCTAACATTCCAGCCCCTAAGCACTGCATCTGCTGCCAGGAGAAATATGTTCTAAGGTCAATCCTTCTATTTCCTTCCAATTATATTTTAAACTTCAGTGAATGGCATTTATGTAATAAAGAAACTTTGATCATATCTACTTAGCTTGTAAAGGAAAGTAACTTAAAGGTACATTCATTTTCAGGAATGAGAATTTTCAGTAGACCTAAATCAATGTTCTGAGGACTTTCATACATCTCTGTGATTTCTCAAAGCAAATTAGGGTGAAGAAAATTTTCTGCAGGTCTTGTGAGTCAGATCTGCTCTTACTAGTACAAACTTTACTCAGTGGGAGAGATTTATATCAAGCACCAAATCAGAACAGAGAAAGTGACTTCAAACCGGCTGTGATTTAAGACTGAGTGATACTGAATGAAGCCTTACCTTCATGATGGGGACACTTTCTTGTCCTGGACTAAACTCAGCTCTGTTACACAATGTTATTATCTTTGATAAGGAGGCCCAGGTTCCAGAGCTTTGATCAAAGACTTGGTCTGGAAAACAGAACAGTGGATGCTGTGGGTGCTGGACCTAATATCCATATTATTCCACCAATTCTCTGAGACTGCGCACCAATGCTGCCATGTTCTGCTCAGCCCCCCTCCGCTCGAGTCCACAGCTTCGGCCACACTGAATGTTCCAGAAGACTTACTTGAATGGTCTTCACTGGTGTCAGCTATGAAGATCTGATTGTCGAACCACAGATGGGCCACGGTCATCCTGTTCTGGGTCAGAGTCCCAGTCTTGTCTGAGCAAATGATAGAGGTGGAGCCGAGGGTCTCCACTGCTTCCAGGTTCTTCACCAGGCAGTTCTTCTTGGCCATCCGTTTAGCTGTCAGTGACAGAGTTACCTAGACAGGAGACAGAGAGAGAGAGAGAGAGAGAGAGAGAGAGAGAGAGAGAGAGAGACAGGAAGAAGCTTTGAGAAAAATCATCATTTTGAACTCAGGTTCCATAACATGGAAGCAGCTGGAACCAAACTGGTTTCAGGACAGATGTATAGTTACAGATGTGGCAAAGCTGACCAAGTGGCTGATAAACCACATAAAGCCTTATGTATACGCCATAATCCTTTTATTAAATGTAGGAGGTAAACAATGTGCCTTAGTTCCTCAGTTGTAGAAATTGTCAAAGAGTCTATTTTCTTTTTAAGAAATGTGAAAACATAGGGAAGGTGTCAGGCTTCCTGAAAATCTGTAAGTAGTAGTTCTTGGCTGGCTTATCTAGATCTTTTTTTTTTTTTTTTAATCTTATCTAGCTCTTAAGGAGAAAGATAATAAGCAATTTGCTGATAGCGTTCCTAAGAATGAAAATATAAAGTTTTCTAGGACAGTGTTAAAAATGCTAACAATACCACAATTCCATTTGTCTCTCTAAGAAACAATCTATTCAGAATGTCCCATGGTGTCCCCTGACAGGGAGGAAGTGTCGCTCTGAAGATGGAGGAGACTCGCAGTGTATGGTGAGTGCACACCCAGCACAGCAGAATGCCGTGTGTTAACAGGGTCAGGGGACAGGCCACCTAGCAGCATGGACTCACAGTGACAGTGGCCAGGAGACCCTCGGGCACATTGGCCACAATGATGCCAATGAGGAAGATGATGGAGTCCAGGACCTGATACTTCAGGGACACTGCGATGATGAAGAAAAGGATGCCGATGGAGACGGCCACTCCTGCCACAATATGAACAAAGTGCTGGATCTCAATGGCAATGGGTGTCTTCTCATTTCCGACTCCTGAAGCCAGTGAGGCGATCTGACCAATGATGGTGCGGTCACCCGTGTTGATGACCATGCCAGTTGCTGTGCCTACAGGTGAAGTAGACATTTTATTCCAGGGATCCTCAGCTATGAGGGGACCACAGCCTGCTTACAGTCCTCTCTTTGCTGGTTTACATGATCAATTAGCACACAACATTACAAAGTTCTCTGGGCTCTTCAGTTCCATGCAAGAGATGATAAGGAGACAAGAGCATAAAGACTGCAGGGGAGAGGTGATATGGGTGGGACATGTAGTCGTGGGAACCAGCCAGACTTACCTTCCAGACAGGTTGTAGAATAGAAGGCAATGTTCTTTGTTTCCAGGGGACTATCGTGGGTAAACTCAGAGGAGCGGGGCTGGGGTTCAGATTCTCCAGTGAGAGATGAGTTATCTACCTAGAAGAAATTTTGAAAAAAGTTCAAGACTGGGCATCTTGTTTCCTGCCCCAGTAACACTGAAATATAGAAAGACAATAGAATGGCAACTAGTTATCAGCGTGATCCTTGGGGTGCCCTTTGGCGCTTACCTTACAGCCCTGAACAGACAACAACCTGACGTCTGCAGGGATCCGGTCTCCTCCTCTAATCTCCACTATGTCCCCCACCACCAGCTGCTCTGCAGGGATTGTCTTCTTCTCTGAATCTCGAATGACAAGAGCTTGCTGCAAAAGAAAACAGTGACAGATGCCTCAGATCCTGGAATAATGCCAACTCTCCTCCATCTGCATCTCCCCACATCTCCAGAATGGAGGCACTGGAAGGCACAGCTGTCAGAATGGCAAAAATGCAACAAAAGACTTTTACTTGGGGCCTGAAGACACTAAGGACCATCTTTGCTTGAGGAGGAACTCTTAGAGATATTCTTGGAACCAGAAAACGCTGCTATGGGCAGATGTAGCAAACTGATAGCCCCAAGCACGACAGAGAGGGACAATGAAGGATGAATGATCTTGGCTAGGATGTCCAGGAAGAACCCTGATGGCTGAGCCAAAGGGTTTAATACTCTTGCTCAAGTCAGGAAGACTTGAACGGAGTAGGAGGCAGATCTCCCGCTTCTTAGTATGGACAAGTCCATCCAGAACCTTCTCCAGCTGGCAGCTCTGTGGGCCAGGGGCAGTGTGGTTTTCCCACTGTGCCGACAGTGGTGTGTGGTCTCCCTCGAGGACTCCTAACAGCAGTCCTGTGGAAAGACAGGAGCAGGGGGCCTCCCTCGCTGAGAGCAACATGGGGCAACATGCAGAGAGACTTCAAAATGGGTGCAAAAATGGTCACAGATAAAGAATTGTAGGTTGACCTCCTTGGCTACCAGGGAACACTCCCAAACTTCTACAACTCACTCTTAGAAGCACCCAAATTACTTTTGTTTGAACAGTTCACCAAAGCTCAAGAGCAGTAACAGAAGATGTTGTGTGATGACTGATGTTTCTGTCCTATTTTGCTCTTGACTAAGCATTTTCCTGTATCTTACTTCCTTGATGATCTCAAAACTCTGTGCAAAAATGGGGCTTCAAAAGGATTACCTAAGACTTCTCAGATAGCAAAGGGCGGAATATTGACCCTCTGCCTCAGAGGCCCTACTCTCCTCCTTATCCGATGCTTCCTCATCTGAAGTCACGTGGAAGCCAGAGAGGGATGGCTGCCACTCACCTGCGGGATCATCTTATTGAAGGTGGCCATGATGTTGGTGCTTTTTGCCTCTTGGTAGTAAGCAAAGATCCCTGTTAAAATAACAACCAAGGCAAGCACGCAGCCCAAGTATACCTGGGTAAGGAGAAGAAGCATCAATCAGAAAAACAGGCATCAGGAATGAGCCAGGGCTAGAGCTCTTCATGGGAAGGTGAGAGACATGGCAGTGGTATCCTGGTATTTTACAGGTCACAAAATTTACCCATTTAAAGTGTATAATTCAATGATTTTTGATGAATTTATGCAATTTTGCAACAATCACCACAATCCAGTTTTAGGACATTTCCATCATCCCAATAAGACCACTACTGCCCAGTGGCAATCATTCCCCATGCCCGCCCCCAGCGCTGGCCACCTCGGATCTGCTTTCTGTCTCTAGGATGTGCCTGTTCTGGACATTTCTTATCAATGGAATCATACAGTATGTGGCCTTTTGCATCTGGCTTCTTTCTCTTAGCATCATGCTGGCCAGTTCAGTTTTTTGGTTTTGGTGCTATTATCAGCAGGCATAGATGCTCCCCATGTTAAAGGGACACAATTAGTTTGAGGAAAGAGAGCCCCAAAATATTTCACATGGATGTAGATCTTTTTTTCCCCCTTAGGAACTTATAGTCTCTCTCCCTCTCTTTAAAATTCATGCTCATGCTGCCTCTGAGACATCAGAAAGTGGGCTATAATTTGTATTTTACAGCTGGCAAAATTATTGATTTTCCCAAAACTGCACAGTGATGGATCAGTGTAGACTCCTGATTGCAGCCCACTGCTCTGCCCACTAATGGCCTTACTTTATGGTTGTTTTCCCATTACTAGTTTTGCAAACCCTGGAAGGAGACTCCTCCCCCCCTCCCCCCCCCCCGCCTTACACTGTCTAGGGATGAGGATGTATTCATGGAGTACTGGATCCCATATGCAATCCAGCACAGGACGGCTCCTATCCACAGAAGGATGGAGAATCCCCCCACCATCTGCTTGAGGAACTTGATGATCTCTGGTGTTTCCTTGGGAGGAGTGAGGGCATTGGGCCCATTCTGAGCCAGGAGCTCAGCAGCTTGGGTGCTGGAGAAACCCTAAGAAAGCCAGACAAAAACAAATAGGAATTAGACATTTCTCTTCCCTCAGACTGGATATCATTCTTCTGCAGGTTGCGGGTAGGAGTTACCATGCCCAAGAAGGGCCTGGGAAAAGTGGATGATGCCTCACCTCCCCCAACTCTCACTGTTTTAAAAAGAATATTTAATATTAATGCTTAATATCAGCCAGGCAATGTACTCTGTGTATTTGCTTATTTATCCTTCAAAATAACCTGCTGAAGAAGGTGCAGTTATTATCCTCATTTAACAGATGTGGAATTTGAGGCATGTGGAGATTAAATCACCCAGCTAGTAAACGGGACCACACAACCTGGCTCCAGAGCCACTATATTACACTCCACTAAGGCATTTCAGTTTCATGGAGATTTATCCAGAGACAGGAGTAACTTGGCTAAGGAGGATTTGAAATACAAAAGCTAATCACCAAAGTTAAGGGCAATGTGGTAACTATCCAGAAAATATTCTCTATTCTGGAACTTCTACATATTGCACTGGCTAATTTTTCATCCTTAAGTCTGGTGTCTTTCTGCTTTTCTCTATATCCGCCCCAAATTCTAAGTTCTTGATCATCTTTAGAGTTATAAATTCTGCCAAACTCTGAAGCCCACATGTGTAGTCACTTCTTGCCAGAAGCCTTCCCTGGTAAGCATGCCTTCCATAGGTGTACAGAGGCCCCTCCACCCGCCTTGAAATCTTGTAATGTGACTTATAAGGTTTTTTTTTCCCCACAAACTCTCTTTTATGGAGAAAGTCTTGTCATTACTTTTTCTTCCTAATCATGCTGTAAGCTACTTAAAGGACAGCTTAAAGACTATCCTTGGGGTGCCTGGGTGGCTCAGTTGGTTAAGCTTCCTACTACTCTTGATTTCAGCTCAGGTCATGATCTCAGGGTCGTGAGATCGACCTCCATGTTGGGCTCCATGCTCAGTGTGAAGTCAGCTTAAGATCCTTTCCCTCTGCCCCTCCCCCCACTCATGTATGCTCTCTCCCTAAAATAAGTAAAATAAATCTTTAATTAAAAAAAAAAAAGGCTCTAGGATGCCTGGGTGGCTCAGTTGGTTAAGCATCTGCCTTTGGCTCAGGTCATGATCTCAGGGTCCTGGGATAGAGTCCCACATCGGGCTCCTTGCTCAGTGAGGAGACTGCTTCTTCCTCTGTCTGCCACTCCCCCGTTTGTGCTCTTTCTCCCTCTCTCTCTGACAAATAAATAAAATCTTAAGAAAAAAAAAAGACTCTATCCTTGTTGGTTTTTGTGTCCTTCATAGGGTGTCCTGCTTGTTCTGTAATAGAGGCTCAAATATTTGCTGAATAACTGGATTTGAAGTCACTAACTTGTAGTCAGAATAAAATTCATCACTGTCTCCTTCCTACTGTTTTCTCTAATCTTTCAGCCCCAAGTCCTGCCATGGCCCTGTTGACCACCGGACCAAATCTCCTCCTCCTTCTGCTTCTCTACCTTGGTAACTGGGATCAGGGATTTGTTCAAATACCCCAGTGAAACAAAGTCCTACAAGTTATTTGTCTGAAAAGTCTCTAGAATCTGTCCCCTTCCCTTCCCATCTTACTGCTGCTGCCTTGTTTCAGTTCCTCATTTTATATTCCTGGGTTATTGTCTCATTCTTCTAGACCCTTCCATCTCCCACTTAAAGAAAAATAAAGTCTATCCACCTACCTACCTGTATTTGTGTGTATCTTCTACCAGAATTACCTCTTGAAAGCCAATCTTATTTAAATCACTTCCCTGTTTAGAAATTGTGTATAACTAATATAGTCCTTATTCCTTAGTTTAATATGGAAGTGTTTGATGGTTTCACCCAAATTACCTCTCCTAGGTCTCATTTTCTACCCCTTTCTCTCCCTTTCCACACGCATTAGCTCCCAGAAACTCCATATTGCTCTCCAAATACACTCTGTCCTCTCCGGTCTCCTGGGTACTCTGCTAACTTAAACCCAAATCCTCCTCCTATGTCCTGATTCAAACACTGCACCATCCAGGGAGCCCGTTCTGGTTCCTCTGGTCAGAATCTGTCACTCACTCAGCATACCATTTAGACCTTTCTTTGCCATCTAAGTTGAACAGACTGGATGTTATGATACTCTCTTATATACCTGCCCCCCCTGCTGAACTGCTTAGTCGTTAAGACCAGGGATCGCCTATCCCTCTTTGGCCCTCTCACTGCTAGTCTTGTGTGTTGCATATAGTAGGGCTTTTCGTTGACTTGAACAGATGTATCCAAATCTCCTGATGTCAAGACACCAAAGCTTTTGACACTTAATTTGAATTTGAATTCATACAAGGAAGCAGTCCTTCTGTGGTGAGGGAATTTCCCAGATACCTGAGAGCATACCAGAGTGTCCTGGAATCATCGTTCCTTCTCAGAGGAAGAGGTGGACAAGCAGGGTTGTAAGCCTGTCACTCTGGATGGTTGCTTTTTCCCCATTCTTTGATAAGACCATTATACTTCCTGGACATGGGGATTAAAAGCAACCTCTGACCATGACCATAAGGAAGTGTCTGAGCCTTTCTGGGGATACTACAGCTTTCCTGCAGTTATAATCAAAAGAAATGTTTATAGCCAGGCATCTAGCTCAGCAGAGGGGCTTGACTCCGGGCTTTGGTTCAGACACGCCAGCTCTTGAGGTTAACCAACCCTCTCTTACATGCTGGGCGTGTGCGTGACTGGCACTCTCAAAGTTGTTGCTTCAACCTAAAGATGCCATCTACTTTTCCATATACCTTAAGCACATGGCTTTGTACAATCCTTTCCATAGTCCCAGGGCTTCTTTTCCCAACCCCCAATCCCTTGATGACTTACTGTAATGATGTTTGTACCATATTTCTTTTCCAGTTCCTTAATGCTGAGTTTGTGGTCATCCTGAAGTCCATGAAAGGAAGAAGAGAGTGCATTAGTAATTCCAAAATACTCAAACCCTAAGCTTTGACCAGCCCATGAAAACTGAGAAGCACTGATGACAGGAGGGGGCCAGGGAGTGAGGGAGAGAATGAGAAAACCCTCTGTGCCAGGTGGTTATTGCATTGAGGGAAGAGAGAGTCTTGCTACAGGACAAGCTTGCCTTCTGATTCACCGCCCTTGGGATTTTCTGGCCATCCCTTGAGTTCAGACTTAATTTGTCATTTACCACATATTAGCTGTCTTTAGTTTTTACGAACAAAGCATGTCATCTCAATCTGATCTCCAGCACATGCAAGTTCTAGCATACCTGTCTGCTGTCTGGGTACTGGTGATCTAGATACTTAGTTCAGACCTGAGTTCTGGGATTAGTTGAGGTTGACGAGCAATACCAAACCAGACCAGACCCATCTGACGACTCCTTACCCATGGAGCCCTCATTGGGCAGGTAGTCTCTGACAGAAGAAGCAAGCCTTTCCTTCATCAAGTACTTGAGACTCAGGGAGTTTATTTGGCAGAGAAGCCCTGCAGATTTAAAACTGTCAAATAAACACCAGTATGGCCCACACTTGCTAATTTTGTTATAGAATCATTAGACTAAATGATTTTCTAGAGTTTCTCATCCTTGGCATTACTGACATTTGGGCCAATAATTCTTTGTGGGGGGGGCAGTTTCTATCCACTATATGTCACCTACTAGCACACCCTCCCTGGAGTAGTGATAACCAGAAATATCTCCAGATCTCACTAAATGTCCCATGGGGGGCAAATTCCTCCTACCCTGTCCATTGAGAGCCACTGGGCTACAGGATTAGAAGCCTCTTTCTGTCTCAGAAAACCCAGGGGTAAGTAATTAGCCTTCTTTAGCCCAACTAGAAAACCTAGCACTCAGGATTCTTTAAGCTCTGATCATCTGAAACAAAGATTTATCCTGTGATGGATACTAGAACCATCTCTTTTCTTAAGTATATGCAAAAAAGAAAAAAAAAAGGTTATCTGTTAAGAGATTAGATTTTCCAATTAAAAAACTATTTTGTCCTCTCTTCTGCCAGATTCTGCTTTATTCATTTAGTCATTGTACCAATATTGATTGAAAGATATTGCTGGGGATTCAAAGGATTAAGACACAGCTTTGTGCACAGTGTGCTAAATTCTGGGCAGATACAAGTAACAGGTGATTAGAGCCATTGTTTGCATGGATGTATCTCATACTTTAAGGGGCCTGTACAGTGAGGCAGAATAAGGCAGAATATCTTTCCTTCTGTAGCCCTGGCTTTGGAAATGAGAACATGGGGGAGGGGGAGGGACAGGAGGCATGGTGGGTGCCTGTGGCGCCCTCTGCAGGTCAGCACAAGAATAGCTCAGGGCATCATCCTGTGGCTCAGGCTTCGGTCGGGTCCTTCATTACCCGCCAGTTCATTCAACAGCCAGGGATACTTTCGTTCTTGTCAAGGTTCTAATGTGCCAGAGGGCATCCCAATATACAGTCACAAATTAAGTTATAGGATTCTTGTGAGAATGTTGGGAAAGAAGAAGGAAAGATTTTCCTCTCTCAGCCGGGAAGCAGTGGAACACTAGCTAACACTATGAAAATTATCTTTCTATATTATACATCTTCACAAAATGCTCAAAGAAGGGAGATTCTCTTCATAATAAACAGGCGTATGATAGAATGGATATATATTCATGTTATAAGTAGCAATTTCATGGAAGACTAGATATGTTTTCAATCATAAATGCTAGAGATACATAGGAAATAAGAATGACTATTATCTGGTGCTGTGCTAAGTCTTTCTCCTGCTTTATTTCATTCAACCTTTTTAACAACTCCAACAGGTAGGCACTGGTTTTTTTTTTTTTTTTTTTATTCCTATTTTTTGAAATAGGAAGTGAATGTCAATCAAACTGGGATCTGAATTCAGGTCAGTCCAATTTCAGGGCTGTGTGTTCTTAAATGTCTGTCAGAACACACATAGGCAAATGCCTAGTGATGTGCTGCTAAATGTTTAACAAGCTCTCCATAAAAAATAAAAAAAAAACTCTGATTTGTAGCATTTACTGATTTTTCACCATAACCAAATTTCAGGATGCTAACCCATTGTCAATCAACTTGCCAAATTCCTGAATACTTAACAATGGGCTTTCTAGCCCACATGAACTCACACCACTACTGTCTGCTCCAACAATAACAGTTTTAAAGTCTGTTATTGTTATTTAATGAACTGCAGGGACGATCTAGTGAAGCTTCAGGCTTGGCATAAAAGTTTCCCCCTTGACATTCCTGAAGCATAACCTGTCACATTTTAATTCTGAGGCAGATCTTGCCCATGGTGGCCAGCTTTAATAACTCCAAAGTTCTTCCTTAAAAGGAATAATACTGTGCTTCCACAAATTACAAAATTACTAATTATAAATTATTATTTAATTATGAATTGCATAAATCACAAAATATTATTACTATTTTCTCACTTTTTCCCCCTCACCTATGCAAATTATTTATTTCCCACTTTACATAAAGAAAATGGAGCTTCACTGAAGCTAGGTAGTTTGCTCCCAGTTACCAATCACTGAAATGGAACTTAATTGAGCCCAAGGTCCTCTGAATCCAAGCCCAATACATTTTTACCAGTGAAATTATTCTATCTCATGGGGCATACATAGCCAGAAACCTAGCAAGGTTTAGTGGTTTTGTTTTCCTCCTTCATGGTTCCAGCTCCAATAGTTTTACCTTATCAGCTTAAAAACTGGCAGTTGGTTACTGATATCTCCGTGAAGCAGCCAGGAAGGAGAGAGGTCTGGGCTGTGCCTGTGGGGACCGGAATCAGAAGCTCTTCCCTGAGTTCTACCTGAAAGTGCCTACAACCAAAATGCAGGAATCCTGCAGAAGCCCTGACCCACAGGCAGATATTATCACACCATTTATTTTAAACAAGGAAACAAATCTCAGGTGGATTTTCAAATCCTGGAGACTGATCTTTCTTTTGTTAAGAAGCAGGTTATAGGGGCAAGTTCTCAAGGGGGAATGGCAGCACTCAGTGGACCATTTGGCTTAAGGACCAGATCAACTAACCAGATCCAGTTCTTTCGTAAGCTCCTCCTTGTGGTGATTCTTTTTAGGTTCGAAGCAGTTCTTCAAGCCTCTGTACTTCTCCTTGCCATTCCCCTTGTCTGTTTGTTCGATGTCTTTCGTTCCACTGAGCTCCACAGAGTAAATTTCTAGTGTTTTCTGAAAGGAAAGCAGAAGTACAATATTGGTCCAAGATGGGTTTTCTGAAGAGGTGTCGAGCGCTTATCTCTGTGGGTCAGGGACTTACAGGGAAGGGAGCCCCCTTCATTCTCTCCTCTAGAGAGAGTAAGGCGCAATATGTGGAGAGGTTCTCTCTCCCCCACCTTCAAAGGCAACTCCCAGGCCCTTTCTCTCCTTTCTTCCAGTGTAGAGGGAAGGCTGGATGGCACAGCCCTGCCGGCATCTCCTCAGGGTGACCCCACCCTGGGGGTGGGGAAGGTGGGAAGTTACTTCCTCCAACTCGAGACAAGACTCCTCCAAGCTCCAGGGTCTCCCTAGTACCTTGCTCCCCACGGGGCACGCCGGCGTGTGTCCCGCTTCTTGGGTGGGGAGTGCCCACTGAATCTCAGTCCCGGGCAGGGCGGGCTTTACAGACCACAGCGCAGCCGTGTAACCCCCAGCCTGGCGCCACCTGCCACATCGGAGCCGTCCTAGGACCCCTGGGGCTCCTTCCCAGAGCGTATGGATTTGGGTCTTCACCCCAGCCAGCTCCGGGAAAGGAGAGGAGTCGCGCAGAGACGGCCAGTCCTTCCTCTTTCCCCTCGCCTTCCACTCCCTCTGCACGGGTCTCGGGCCCGCGCAGGGGGCCTGCACGCACCTTGGTCATGGCGAAGGTGGTGGCGCCGCCGGCCGGCGGGCTTGGGGTCCGGGCTCTGGCGGTGGCGGCGCGCGCAGGGCGGGCGTCCCGTCGGGCGGCGGTGGCGAGCGGCGGTGGCGCGAGCCCCACGCGCACCTCCTGCGGCCGAGCGCCAGCCGCTGCCGGGGGGAGGCGGTGTCCGCCTTAAATGCCGCCTGCCCCGCCCACGTACCTACCCGCGAGCAGGTTGCCCGGCCTCAGGACACCCCAGGAGGCGGAAATCCCGCAGGCGCGGACCCGGGCGCGGAAGCCCGCAGCGGGTCTCCATCCAGGGAGCCCGGCGCGATGCGCCTCGGCCCGGGACGTGGGGTCCCCAAGGGCAGCGCAGTCTAACCGCCGCAGCCTGCCTCTGGGCGAGCCCCCGACGATCGCACGCCCTCATCCCAGCTTTGGTGGGACCCTCACCCGCTTTGCTTTTAAAATTTGCTTGCTAGTAACGGAATTCGTAAAAATACCTAAGCAGAGCGGGAGAATTGCTGCTCCTAGCAGCAGCTGCTCTCTAAGGTGTCGTGGCCACAAAAGGCATCATTATTTCCACAGGTCAGTGGGGTGTCAGAGTGAATTTGGAAATTACCGAGAGAGCTCTGAGGAGTAGCTGAATTACCTTGAGGGATCCGGATGAAAATTGGAGTCCTGAAAAAATTGTGGAGGGAGAGAGTGGAGAGGAGAGATGGGAGGAAACTGCAGTTAGAGGACTCAGAAATGAGGCTGCCTCTTGGGCAGAACTGAAGCGGTAGACTGGGGTCGGGTAAACACCCTCATCCCCTAACTGGAATGGAAATCTCCTTCTCCTGCCAAGGCTATAAATCCCTTCTTTCTTTTCTTCTTGCCTTCCTCCCTCCTCCCTTCCTTCTTTTCTTTCCAAAATGGGAAAGAAAACCCCCCAAACCCACTGTGGGACTGGGCAACACCAAAGTATTACTCCTTAACTAAACGGTAAGGGACAGGAAAATTCCGGGTGACATCTGGTTTGCAGATACAGATCACGGGTTCTTTGGAGTTGGAGGGGACATTAAATTCTAGTTCAAACTCAAGCAACAACGGACCCCTGTCTAAGTCTGTGTTGTGTTATTCCCCTTTCCTTCTCCCCTGGAGAATGCTCTTCAAAGGAAAAATTTGAAGACAGGGCTAAGGAGAAAGAAAATTTGTATGCAACTGATGTTCCCACTGTTTGCTGGGAATCCAAGAGAAGGGATTTTGCAGGTAACAGTGATTGCTTGCTCACCCTCCCTTCTTCCAGCTCCTGCTCAACCTTTTTGGACAGAGAGAGAATAGAGAAACAGGATGGCTTAGAGAAATGCCCCTGAACTCACGTTGAGTTCAAGCTTCAAAAGCAAACTCAGATTCACACTTACTTAATTAGGGGAATAGGAGAGAGTGATGCAGGGAGAGGAATGGCTAATGGAGAGGTGACAGCTGATTTTAAAATCAGCAGATCGTAACAACTCTTCCTAGAGAAGATTGCTGTTTATTCTTGTTGGTGCCAAGTTCGGGAAAGTGTTAGTTACTGCCAAATTGGGCAAAAGAGATATCATCAGATACTCTAACACCTCTGTGGTCCTGTAGAGTTTCTGGCTCCTGCCAGGGGCCAGCTTTGGCCCGTACTGCTGTGGCCCACATGGCAGCTTCTGATGCCATCAGGTATCCTGGACTGTGACTTCTACCAAAGAGGACAAATAGGGCCACTCTACACACTACCACCCTAACTCCAGTTACTGCTTTGCTACTGCTGGTCATCTTGCCCCAGAGTTCAGACATCCCAATATTTCTTGAGGAGAATGTCCTCTAGGTATCTGTGAGGCAGGTACCTGGAATAGTCCTCACATGATAGAACTATGGACTGAATTTCCCCTCAGAAACACAGACTCATTCACCTCTTTTTGGCCCCAGGAACTATCACCTGTCCTGTTCTGGGCAACGTACCCTGAATTTCACCCAATTCTATGACTCTCTTGAACTGGCTGTAAAGGCCAGGGTATAACTTGGGACACTTTCTCAGCCCAAATACTCTAGTAGCAGTTCTGCTTGAAGCTGGGTTTTCCTATCTTTCAAAAAGAGCCTATCCATGCCAAGAATCTCTTCTAAGACTGTTCTCATTGGTAAATACTACATATTTGGGATAGGCTGTCATAATATATGTAACTACTCCTAGCTCATTTTAATCAATTAATGCACACAATATATGTGAAACTGTACTAGACATAGGGGGTGGTGGGGAGAAATGGTACTAAAATTGTGTCATACTCTGTCCTCAGAGCTACACTTGAGTTGGAGAGGCAAAATTAACGAATAGACAATAGTAAATCACCCAAGCGAGAAAAGAATTTAGCACTAAATGGTATAAGCTCCAAGTGCTTTACAAGTTTAAAGGAAAGATGCAGGAGATGGCAAGATTTTTATTTCTTAGAATTAATTATTCAGATTTTCCCCCTATCCCTTTTCACTCTCTGTGAAAGATGGGAGAGAGGCAGAAAGAGTGGCAGAGTTATGGATCACTCTTGTTGCCCTGAAGTCCCCCCTCCTGCTGCAGAGTCCTGGGTAAAGAGACATCCACCAGCTGGCTCAAGAGTGTGAGTGTGAAGATTCAGTACTCCAGAGAAGGGGATCCAGGTGCTAATGGGAAAGGGAGGTTCACTTCCTGCCTCGCATCTGGATCAGCCGGTGCCACTGCTACCCACTGTCTTCTTCCTCTCCCTGGATTCCTGTCCCACGCACACGGGCAGTCCCCACACACCTGTGTTCCCTCATCATGCCAGGCTATGACTAGGCTGCATTTCTCCACCGACAAGGGCGCCTGGATTGGAGTCAAGATGCAAAACCAAAAACAAAACAAAACTTCAGCCAAGCACACTGCTATGCTGTTTCCTCATTTCTTCCTGTGTAAGAAACCCTGAGATTGGCATATGAACAACCTTGCAGAAAGGAAACCTGCTTTCAGAAATAAGCACCAATACCATGATAATGGCCCTGCCTGAGGCTGTTAAAGACCATGACCAGAGTGGATAGGGGTGATTCCAGAAGTAGATAAAAGGCCAGCATTGGGCTTACGCGGGCATGTTTTCTCTCCTTGTGAATATAGCTCCCCAAAACGTTAGGTTACTACAATGTTTATTTTCTGTGACTTATTTTGGGTACTAAGATCCTTTTTCAAAAAATTACCATTTTCCTTTTAATAGGTGATTGAAAAAAATTGACCGCATTCTAAAGTTCTTAAATTTGTTTTTGAATCTTAGGGTGAAACAGATTTTTCCCATTTGAATCATCTTCACCTTTATCATGGAAGTTATACCATATATATGTGTAATATATATGACATATAACACATATGACATGAAGGATATTATTCACACAAATATGCTCAGTTAACTTTGCAGGAAATTGCCTCTTCTCATGAGTGAGGTGATACTCTCTTGGTCACCAGCTTCCACATTTTTCAGAGTTAGGGAGACAAAAGTAGATACTCCAATATTTATTTATTCTGAAACATTTACTGGAGGCCTGTGATAAATGTGTAGGGCCATACTAGGTCCTTCCTCTGAAAGAGCTTTCAATTTGGTTGAGGAGGTAAGATACATTACTCTGGGTTAGAATATTAATATAAACACATGTCAAAGGCTATACCTGAGGGACGCCTGGGTGGCTCAGTTAGTTAAGGGTCTGCCTTCGGCTCAGGTCATGATCCCAGGGTCCTGGGATCAAGTCTTCCATCGGGCTCCCTGCTCAGTGGGGAGCCTGCTTTTCCCTCTGCCTGCCGCTCCCCCTGCTTGTGCCCTCTCTCTCTCTCCCTGACAAATAAATAAATAAGATCTTAAAAAAAAAAAAAAGGCTACCCCTGGTCCAGCACTGAGTCAGTGGGTAGACACCAGAATTCCAGAGAAGCCAAGGAAGGCGTGAGCTCTAGACAGTGGAATGATGGATGATTCTTGAAGGGGGGCAAGTACAAGTGGATTTTGAAGGCTGTGTACCTGAGACAACTAGGGAGGGGTAGGGTGATGCATGAGGAGAGGAGGAAAGAGGAAGGTAATGGCTCCTGCAATGACCAAAGGGATGGGAATGAAAATGGCAGCATTCCAGGAAGAGAAAGGAGCCTGGTAGCCGGAGCTGACACGTTCTCTCAGGGAGTAGCAAATGGTCCAGCTCTCAAGGTGGGACTCCGTAGGGCTGGACTTCATCTATATGCCTTAGGGAGCCCTTGAGGATGAGAGTAGTCTAATGGAAACAACATTTTGGGAAAGATGAACAGTTCTAGAGCAAAAATTAAGAGCCCTTCTGACTCCTAAGTTCCTGGGTTTGCAACTGTCCCAACATGAGTCTTGAACCCTGTTCTCTTTATTCTCGGTTTCTGTCAGTGAGCAGGTTCTAAACAAGGTGTCTTGCTCTTTTGGCAAATGTGCTTTAGCACCCTGACACCCTAAGCGTGTCTAGTCTCTAAGAAACTGTTGTTTTAGGCAGAATTTATTTGTTCTATCAGGAGTCTTTGGAATGAAATCAAGGAGAGAGCAAATGGTCATCACATAGTCTACATTAGGGAAGCTTGTAGGACTCTCCCCTCTTCATGCCCCAATAAATTTATATTTATCCTGTGTTTCCAGAGTGAACTGAGCTGTTCTAAGAGCTGAGGAAGAGAAGCTATGGACTTAAAGGACATCATAAGAGACAAAGTCTGTCTCATCCATAAAGACTGGCTTCAATTTAGTAATAATGATGAGCTGCTTCATTCTTTATGATGATCTAAGTTTGTAAAAAAAAAAAAAAGTAGAGTTTGATCTTTTTTCAGTGAGGTCAATACAGCTATGTTCCCCTCCCCCAGCTTTCAGGTCCGATATGTCTCTTGTGAGATGACAGGTTTGGTGTTGGGGTACATGAAAATGACCTTGTCTTTATGGAGTCACTGTCCTCTGTAAGCCAGGCACAGATAACAATCACTTTCTTACTTGATTGTCTCTCTCTTTCTCTCTGATGTACTTTATATAATTGTGATAACGCAAAGTCTTAAGTCAGCATTTCTGGCTCTATGCTCATATCTGTTCTGGGATCAGCACTTCAAAATAACAAAAATTTACTGAAGAAACAAAGCAGAAAAAAAGAAAAGGAACACAGCCTGAATCCCTGGTCTCATTCACGGTGAGGCCAACTTAGCTCTTGCTGACCCAGAAAGGTGCACAAGAGTGGACCATGCCACAACCCAGTGAAGAGTCCAAAGCAGGGCTTGAGACTTTAGGCATCTTGCATATAAATGATGGAAAATAAAAAATGAGTAAAGGAATAAGAAACTGCTTTCAAGGGACAATTAGGAGAAAACTGGCAGATGCTTGCCTGAGAATTCTACTGGGAAGTTCTGCTAAGAGGTGAGCTGGTACTGGAAGTTCTGAAGTTTTGTCTGCCATCACTCAGGGGAGACAGCAAAGGATCAGATCTGCTCTGTGAAGTGCATCTGGGTGCTGGGGGAGACCAGAAGTGAGAAAGGCAAGAGAAAATACTTAGTACCTTTATAGGCCATCCTACTGTGGCTCCCAAAGTATCCCCTTAGGAAATGAAGCCACTGGCTGCTGAAGTGCAGTATGTGTTAATTAACATGAGACCAGCATGATGATAGCCTGGGAAATAGGCAGAGTCAGAAAAACAGGACAAACTGCATTTAGTTAATTGACAGATGCAATAGTGCTGGGCCTGTCTCCAGCTCTAGGGAGAGAAAATTAATTTAAAAGGGTCTTGGTAGGTCTGGTCTAATGGTTCAACTGTCCCTAGCTTCAGCCACTACTACATTTGGGCAGTATTCATCTAAGAGATTTGACTCTGGACTGATGTTTCCCCTCATCTTACTTTTCCCTCCTGCTTAGAGTTGCCAGATAAAACACAGGGCTCCCATTAGTGTTGCATTTCAGGTAAACAACGAATCATTTTTTGCATGTCTTAAATATTGCATAGGACATACTCACTAAAAAAAAAAAAAAAAGGACAAACACTGTTCGTTGTTTAGCTGAAATGCAAATTTAACTGGCTATTGTTATTTGCAACTTTGGCAATCCTATTCCCTGTAGATGCCTTGGGGGTCAATTCTTTATTGCTTGTCAGCAGGCACATTTTGGGACATTGGCCTAGGCTGTACTGGTCTTCTTATTGCGAGGGCAAACATGAAAATAACAACGGATTCAGATTTTCTCTTTTTGCCAGTCCCTCCCAAGAGCCCACCTGAACCAGATTTGCTTTAAGGCAGTCAATTTGAATGAGTGTGGGAGTACTTTTTTCTTTTTTCTTTTTAAATCAGGTATCTTTTCAGCCAGAAAATCTTACAACTCCGCAGAAGTCACATTCTTGGGTCTGAGAAGAGCACTACAGGAATTCAGTGCTTTCTCAAAACTAATTTTCACATTTAGAGGTTACCAGCAGGGGGAGCACATTCCAAAACGACACACTGGGCTCAGGATACCTGAATGAGATCATCACTGTCAGGGCCACCTGGCATCACTCAGGCACTAAGAATTTATTGAATCCCCGCAGGCTTCGCAACTGTGTGCCAAATATTTCACTTCTGACTGAGCAAAGGACAACTTGGGTAAAAGACAAACCCCAAACAAACCAGGAAAAAAAAAAACTACCAGTAAAAAAAAAAGAAGTAACAATAACAACAAAAAACTCCAATGGTAATTAGTGCAAAGAAACAGCAAACTACAAGATTATATGAAAAAATAGGGGCGCCTGGGTGGCTCAGTTGGTTAAGCGTCTGCCTTTGGCTCAGGTCATGATCCCAGTGTCCTGGGATCGAGCCCCATGTCAGGCTCCCTGCTCAGCGGGAAGCCTGCTTTTCCCTCTCCCTCTGCCTGCTGCTCCCCCATCTGCCACCCCCCACCGCTTGTGCTCTCTTTGTCGAATAAGTAAATAAAATCTTAAAAAAAAAAGGAAAAAAGATTATATGAAAAAACAAATGATGGGGGCGCCTGGGTGGCTCAGTGGGTTCAAGCCTCTGCCTTTGGCTCAGGTCATGATCTCAGGGTCCTGGAATGGAGCCCCGCATCAGGCTCTCTGCTTAGCAGGGAGCCTGCTTCCCCCTCTCTCTCTGCCTGCCTCTCTGCCTACTTGTGATCTCTCTCTCTCTCTGTCAAATAAATAAATAAAATCTTTAAAAAAAAGAAAAAGAAAAAAACAGATGATGAATGTTTCCCTACTCCTACGGCTGGATAGGATTTGGAAACATCATGTTCAACTTCTCAAGACTTAATGAACAAGTGGGCTTGAGAACTATTGGACCAGATGACTGGCCCTCCTGCACATAGCCATGCCTGGATCTCCAGCGAGTGACTTCAGTGTCTAGTGTGGGCTGTGTCCCCAGGTGGGTCTAATGTACAATCAAGGCCAAGGGCCCTGGACTAGATGTTCATTAAGATCCCTTCTGACTCTAACACTTTATGGTCCAAGAACCTTTACCTTGCCTTTACAAGTACTTACGTGGTAGTTTTATTGCATTTAATTAAAATGAGTGCCTTGCTATTGTGGCTCAGATCTGTAGACAAAAGGGCAAATGTCTCATAGCCACCCCTTTACAAAGGGTCACTCTTGTTCCCAGGAAGAAGGGGATGTGGGAGTGTGGGTGAGTAAGCACACACCAGTTATACTATAAGTGTACATTCACCAATAGCAAGTTGAGTGTCCCAGCCATGTGCTGGCTTCCAGTAATGTGTGAGTATTGATATCCAAGTAGAGCTTTTCATGAACAAGGATTATAGACTCATTCTACAAACAATGTTTTGAATTGCGATGACCTCAAGGTAACCACATTTCTAATTATTTCTATATTTTTAAATGTAACCGGTGAACACATTGGGAGCATGACAGGGCTTTTCAGATTGAACCTAAATTGTGTCCAACAGTAGGACCTGCCTGGGCATGTCTGGTTAACTGGTGGGGCAGGCCAAAAGGAAGGAGATTGGGTGGAGGCATCTCCTTACAGGGAAAAAAGAGCAAGGTGTGCAAAGGTTGGTCCAGTACAAAAACCTTAGTCATTGGTAGGACAGTACAAAGTGTTGTCATTCTAATTTGTCTCTTGACCCAGCTCATCAATGCACCTCTGGCCAAAGGAGGAGGACTAGAGTAAAAACTCAGATGTCTGTTCCCCATACCTCTGAAACTCTGAGGTTTGATGCCTATAAGTTCATAAAAACTGAGGTTCAGCAGGAACTTGCAGGAAGTGGTGATGATCCTTGGTGCCTGGTGGATGGGGAGTTAGCAGTGGAGTGTGACAGGGCTAGAGCAGAGGTAGGGAAGGAGGGTGACTTGACCTCTCCCGGCATCCCAGGCCTCCGTAGATTCCGAGGTTCCATATTAGTAGAGTGGAATGAGGTCTGACAGAACACAGTTTATACCATAATGCCAGTTTCTAACTCCCAGAGACCCGGTCGAGGACCCAAGCACCTGTGATCTCTTCAGGAGATTTTCTAGTTCTGTTCAGCAAATGCTGGGCTTTGTCAATTGCTCTCCACTCCTCTGTGAGGAGTTACTCGGTCTTGATGCTATCATCAAGAGTGTGTAAGAGATGGCTCATCTGCAGTAAGAATAGCATTGCTTCTGTGGTGAGCAAGTGACTGGAAATCCTACTAGTCTAGGTGATTACAGGCTGTTTGAATATCTAATACTGACTACCACTTCTCAGGATGCCTACGGAAGCTTATCAACACCTAGGTGAAGTCTTGGAGGCAACTTTCTTCTACTTCTTTCCCTCCCTACGTGGCCAGGAAAGATGAGCTGGGGTTGGGTTTAGAGTAGTCAGATCCTGGGCTGTGTCTTGGAGCCTCTGCTTTCCCAAGGAGCTGGGCCTGGCACAGATTGTGAACCAAACCTTCTGCCAGGGGCATTCTTCAGCTCCACTTCAGCAAGCAATGAAAGACATGCCACAGAGAAGCAAAAAAAAAAAAAAAAAAAAAAAAAAAAAGCTGGTCTCCGTTCAATCACTCCATCTTACTTCCAATGCAACCTTTCAGCTCTTAGAAAATTCTAACTAAAGGTCTGTGATGGTTGACTCCATGTGTCAACTTGGCTAGGCCATGATAGCCATTTTTTGATCAAACACCAGTCTAGATGTTGCTGTGAAAGCATTTTTTTCAATGTGATTAACAGTTAAATCAACAGACTTTGTGTAAAGTAGATTACCTTCCATAATGCAGATGAGCCTCACACAATCAGTTGAAGGACTTAAAAGAAAACAGACTGACGTCTCCCAAGAAAGAGGGAATTCTGCCTCCAGACCTCTTTGGACTCAAGCTATAGTATCAGGTCTTCCCTGGGCCTCCAGCCTGCTGGCCTGCTTTGTAGATTTTGGACTTGCCAGCCCTGACAACTTTGTGAGCTAATTCTTTAAAATAAATCTCTCTGTATTTAAACATCCTATGGGTTCTCTATCTCTGGAGAATCCTGAGCTAATACAAGCTAGTGCAAGCTCTTTAAGCTTATCACCCCAGCAAATCACACAGAGAACTTCTAGCATAGAAAAGAAATCAGATGCCAAAGGCAGTTTTCTGTCATTTGTCTACAACCTGAAGGAAATCTGTATGATCAACTGCCTTTTAGGATGGGGCGTATATAAGAAAAATCTACTGATACTCTCATAACTGGATATTACCATCAACTGCTCCATTTTCATAAGTACTATTTAGAACCAGATTTCCTTGTGATTTTATTCTAAAGCCATTTTACTAACCTTGGGGTGTCTGGGTAGCAGTGGGGAGGCAGACAATGAACAATCACCTTCAGGTAAGAGAAGCATGGAGCAGAGGCTCTGGTTGTGAAATATTTGAGATGCTGTGATGAAGTGATTTGAATTCTTAGTTTTCCTAGGAATTCAGAGTAATAAAGCTATTTCTGCTAACTCTCATGCTGGTTATAAGGTATGTTTTAAAATGCAGCATGTAAACTATTTCTACAAAATGAAAGGAAATAGGGCACCCAGCAACTTCCTGGTGGATTTGAACAGTATTAGACATCAAGTCTGCAGCTCACAGGATCACCTCGATTTGGAGGTTTGGGAACTGGAAAGATCCAAATAGTTGCCTAAATACCCTTGTTTTCTTGGCTTCTTTGGTCTTAGCCACATAGAATCAGATTATTCAGCTAGGATTATTAATGTATGAGAAAGAGAAACACGGAAAAGTGATTTCTCGAGGATTCTATTTATCTTATTTGTAGTTTCCCAAATGTGTGCCATGGTGTCTTAGTTCTGCAACATGGTCATAAGGATAAATACATTCAAAAATGTTTTATACGAAGATCTCATCCTTGGAGAGTTGCCATGCTATTTGCATTCAGAAGGTGCTAAGACCCCATTAACCTCCCTCAGAAGGTGGTAGGGAAGGTCATCCAAAAGAAGTGACTCCTGGTTTACCTGTGAGATGAACCTGGGCACTCAGATACTTGTCATCCCCTCCTCTGTCCTTGGAATATGGGTTCCATTTGCCTTTCCTGATCCCAGAGGCTGCTCCAAGGATATAGCATTGAGATGGGATGTAGTGCTGAGAGTACCTGCACTGTATACATGACTGAACCCAGTTAGGGCCTCTTAAAAATTTTTAAATTCAATTTAATTAAAAATATACTGTACTATTAGTTTCAGGGGTAGAATTTCATGATTCATCAGTTGCATATAACACCCAGTGCTCTTTACATCAAGTGCCCTTCTTAATGTCTATTACCCAGTTACCCCATCCTCCCACCCGCCAACCTCCAGCAACCCTCAGTTTGTTTCTTAGACTCTCTTATGGTTTGCCCCCCTCTCTGTTTTTATCTTATTTTTCCTTCCCTTCCCCTATGTTAATCTGTTTTGTTTCTTAAATTCTACTTATGAGTGAAATCATATGATATTTGTCTTGTTCTGACTTATTTTGCTTAGCATTAATACCCTCTATAGAGTTCCATCCATGTCATTGCAAATGGCAAGATTTTATTCTTTTTGATGGCTGAGTAATATTCCATTGTGTGTGTGTGTGTGTGTGTGTGTGTGTGTGTGTGTGTGTGTGTATCACATCTTCCTTATCTGTTCATCTGTTGATAGACATCTAGGTTCTTTAGTTAGGGCTTCTTACTAACCTTTTAAAATTTGACAGGCAGAGATAGACATCCACTCATCTTGATGTCACTCAAGATAAACCTCATATGTAAGTTCCCTTTGCTTATTAAAACTGCCACCTACCAACCCAGAGTGGCCTCCTCTTTCTTTGGTCTCTCCCTGCCCTCTATATATGGGGGCAAATTTCATATTATACACAGGAAGTTCTGAGCTGGTTGTGACACAATAGTTAGTTAACCAGCCAGAAGATGGATGAAATGAGCCTTGGGAGTGAGGCATCCTTGGGAAAATCCCAAGTTGGACATAAGTCTCTATGTGGCCTTTATGCAGATGCTTGTGGACCACTCTGTAAGTATGGGGTCACCTGAAAAATGCAGAAAAGAAAGGAAGTTCATAGTTGCTATGGTGGGCTGTTTTCTACCGTGGGCAGTTTGGTGGTGACTGGTGCCCAACAAGAGGCCAGAGCTTGAAGCAGAAAATTAGAACAGCAGAGGGGTGTCTGGGCGGCTCAGTTGGTTAAGTGTCTGACTCTTGATTTCAGCTCAGGTCATGATTTCAGGGTTGTGAGATCAAGCCCAGGGTGGGCTCCATGCTGAGTGTGGAGCCTGCTTAAGATTCTCTCTCCCTCTGCCCACCCTCACCCCGGCTTGTGTGCAATCTCTCTAAATAAATAAAGATAAGAATAAATAAATACAAGAAAATTAGAACAGCTGAGATTAGAGAAGGATGTGTGAGTGTCCAATACTCTGCTAGCTTCATGGCTGGCAGACAGGTGGGAGAGCAGGATAAGAAGTTAGAGGCCTTGGCATGTGTTCTCCAAAGCTAGGAGGGCCTAGGTAGATCTGGGTATCTGTGACAAAGTTAGGATGCTAATAGGTAGAATCTCTGACAAAGTGATGAAAATGAAGAGGAGTTCAATTGCAGGGTCATAGGGTAACTCTATTTTTAATTTCTTGAGGAATCTCTACACTGTTGTCCAAAGTGGCTGCACCAACTTGCATTCCCACAAACAGTGGAAGAGGCTTCCCCTCTCTCCACATCCTCTCCAACATTTGTTGTTTACTGTCTTGTTGATTTTGGCCATTCTAACTGGTGTGAGGTGGTATCTCAGTGTGGTTTTGATTTGAATCTCCCTGGTGGCTAATGATGAAGAACATTTTTTCATGTGTCTGTTAGCCATTTGTATGTCTTCTTTGGAGAAGTGTCTGTTCATGTCTTCTGCCCATTTTTTGATGTGATTATCTGTTTTTTGAGAGTTGAGTGTGAGGAGTTCTTTA